>JARWKJ010000018.1:26042201-26767201 GCA_029959095.1 Rhinichthys osculus
GGAGGTCCGAATGTCATAGATTATCAAAAAAAGTTGAAATTTGGGGTTCACGGTCCCTAAGGGCCGCCGAAACGTCCGAGTGGGAGGGGCCCTTTTACTAAATTGCCTAAAACTCGTCAACGGAACGAGATATTTGCACCAAACTCAACGCGCTGTGTGAGAGCTCATTCTGTGGTCGCGTGAAAAAGGACAGGGCTAACGGGCACTGGTGGCGCTCTACACTGTTAAACAGGTCGCCCAAAATTATGTAATTTCTATATGGCAAATCCCATGAAATGGCTGAAAGCGGCCCTCTTCTGCCTGATTTGCATACAACCTCACAAAACCGGCCGTGCGCATGCGTCACCTGGCCCTAAAGAGGCCTGGAAGCTTTTATGGACGTCCGGGCCACCGGTGGCCCTTTAACTGTTATAAAGGTGTAAAATGCTCTATAATATCCTATGCAAAATGACATTTAAATGACTGGAAAAAGGGTCTGCTCTGCTCATAACTTCACCAAATTAGCTGAGCATGTGCGCCATATTATTCCGAGGAAGCGTGCAAAGCTTGACGGAGATCGGGCCATCGGTGGAGGTGTCGCAGTTTAAAAGGTAAAACAAAAATCACCACATTTCCATGAAAAATGAGCCAAAAGGCAAAAAAGCGACTTTCTCCTCTCGAGGCACATGTTAAAAGGCTTGATAAAGTTTTTGGAAAGCAGCAGCACAAGCGTCAAGTGCGTGGACCCTAAGGTTTTTTTTTTATAGGCCTTTTTAGTCCCTTTTTATTAGGGGTTCAAGCACTTCAGTGCTGAAACCCTATTGTTATTGTTAATTTTCCCATCATGCAACATTCTCCACGTAAAACTGATCGGGCAGGACGAACCGTAAGTCGTAGAGACCTTGAAACTTTGGGGGCTGGTAGTACTCTCACCGCCTACAGCCTCACCAAGGCACGCCCCGATTGGCCCATAGGTGGCGCTACAGCGGGCAAAAGTACGAAATGGCTCATAACTCCTCAACCGTCGGGCGTAGGCTCAAGTGTCTTACATCGTTGGAATCCTTGGCTCGAGCCGGACAAGATGCATGCCTCGGATTGGCTCGTCACCCTGGGTGCATTTCGGGTATTTTGGGGTTTTCCGTAAAAACCTACTTTTGCGAACTAGTCCTAGGTTTTTGGGCCGGCCGGAACCAAACCCCAGTGCCGGCAAGATTCTTATGGAGTCCGAATGTCAATAATTATCAAAAAAAAGTGGAAATTTGGGTTCACGGTCCCTAAGGGCCGCCGAAACGTTCCGAGTGGGAGGGGCCCCTTTTACTAAATTGCCTATAACTCGTCAACGGAACGAGATATTTGCACCAAACTCAACGCGCCTGTGTGAGAGCTCATTCTGTGGTCGCGTGAAAAAGGACAGGGCTAACGGGCACTTGGTGGCGCTCTAACTGTTAAACAGGTGCCAAAATTATGTATTTCTATATGGCAAATCCCATGAAATGGCTGAAAGCGGCCCCTCTTCCTGCCTGATTTGCATACAACCTCACAAAACGGCCGTGCGCATGCGTCACCTGGCCCTAAAGAGCCTGGAAGCCTTTTATGGACGTCGGGCCACCGGTGGCCCTTTAACTGTTTTAAAGGTGTAAAATGCTCTATAATATCCTATGCAAAATGACATTTAAATGACTGAAAAAGGGTCTGCTCTGCTCAAAACTTCACCAAATTAGCTGAGCATGTGCGCCATATTATTCCGAGGAAGCGTGCAAAGCTTGACGGAGATCGGGCCATCGGTGGAGGTGTCGCAGTTTAAAAGGTAAAACAAAAATCACCACATTTCCATGAAAAATGAGCCAAAAAGGCAAAAAAAGCGACTTTCTCCTCCTCACGAGGCACATGTTAAAAGGCTTGATAAAGTTTTTGGAAAGCAGCAGCACAAGCGTCAAGTGCGTGGACCCTAAGGTTTTTTTTTTATAGAGCCTTTTTAGTCCCTTTTTATTAGGGGTTCAAGCACTTCAGTGCTGAAACCCTATTGTTATTGTTAATTTTCCCATCATGCAACATTCTCCACGTAAAACTGATCGGCAGGACGAACCGTAAGTCGTAGAGACTTGTAAACTTTGGGGGCTGGTAGTACTCTTACCGCCTACAGCCTCACCAAGGCACGCCCGATTGGCCCATAGGGTGGCGCTACAGCGGGCAAAAGTACGAAATGGCTCATAACTCCTCAACCGTCGGGCGTAGGCTCAAGTGTCTTACATCGTTGGAATCCTTGGCTCGAGCCGGACAAGATGCATGCCTCGGATTGGCTCGTCACCCTGGGTGCATTTTCGGGTATTTTGGTTTTTCCGTAAAACCTACTTTTGCGAACTAGTCCTAGGTTTTTGGGCCGGCCGGAACCAAACCAGTGCGGCAAGATTCTATGGAGTCCGAATGTCAATAATTATCAAAAAAAAGTGGAAATTTGGGTTCACGGTCCCTAAGGGCCGCCGAAACGTTCCGAGTGGGAGGGGCCCCCTTTTACTAAATTGCCTATAACTCGTCAACGGAACGAGATATTTGCACCAAACTCAACGCGCCTGTGTGAGAGCTCATTCTGTGGTCGCGTGAAAAAGGACAGGGCTAACGGGCACTTCGGTGGCGCTCTAACTGTTAAACAGGTGCCAAAATTATGTATTTCTATATGGCAAATCCATGAAATGGCTGAAAGCGGCCCTCTTCCTGCCTGATTTGCATACAACCTCACAAAACCGGCCGTGCGCATGCGTCACCTGGCCCTAAAGAGGCCTGGAAGCTTTTATGGACGTCGGGCCACCGGTGGCCCTTTAACTGTTATAAAGGTGTAAAATGCTCTATAATATCCTATGCAAAATGACATTTAAATGACTGAAAAAGGGTCTGCTCTGCTCAAAACTTCACCAAATTAGCTGAGCATGGTGCGCCATATTATTCCGAGGAAGCGTGCAAAGCTTGACGGAGATCGGGCCATCGGTGGAGGTGTCGCAGTTTAAAAGGTAAAACAAAAATCACCACATTTCCATGAAAAATGAGCCAAAAAGGCAAAAAAGCGACTTTCTCCTCTCCGAGGCACATGTTAAAAGGCTTGATAAAGTTTTTGGAAAGCAGCAGCACAAGCGTCAAGTGCGTGGACCCTAAGGTTTTTTTTTTATAGGCCTTTTTAGTCCCTTTTTATTAGGGGTTCAAGCACTTCAGTGCTGAAACCCTATTGTTATTGTTAATTTTCCCATCATGCAACATTCTCCACGTAAAACTGATCGGGCAGGACGAACCGTAAGTCGTAGAGACATGAAACTTTGGGGGCTGGTAGTACTCTTACCGCCTACAGCCTCACCAAGGCACGCCCGATTGGCCCATAGGTGGCGCTACAGCGGGCAAAAGTACGAAATGGCTCATAACTCCTCAACCGTCGGGCGTAGGCTCAAGTGTCTTACATCGTTGGAATCCTTGGCTCGAGCGGACAAGATGCATGCCTCGGATTGGCTCGTCACCCTGGGTGCATTTTCGGGTATTTTGGGTTTTTCGTAAAACCTACTTTTGCGAACTAGTCCTAGGTTTTTGGGCCGGCCGGAACCAAACCAGTGCGGCAAGATTCTATGGAGTCCGAATGTCAATAATTATCAAAAAAAAGTGGAAATTTGGGTTCACGGTTCCCTAAGGGCCGCCGAAACGTTCCGAGTGGGAGGGGCCCCTTTTACTAAATTGCCTATAACTCGTCACGGAACGAGATATTTGCACAAACTCAACGCGCCTGTGTGAGAGCTCATTCTGTGGTCGCGTGAAAAAGGACAGGGCTAACGGGCACTTGGTGGCGCTCTAACTGTTAAACAGGTGCCAAAATTATGTATTTCTATATGGCAAATCCATGAAATGGCTGAAAGCGGCCCTCTTCCTGCCTGATTTGCATACAACCTCACAAAACCGGCCCGTGCGCATGCGTCACCTGGCCCTAAAGAGGCCTGGAAGCTTTTATGGACGTCGGGCCACCGGTGGCCCTTTAACTGTTATAAAGGTGTAAAATGCTCTATAATATCCTATGCAAAATGACATTTAAATGACTGAAAAAGGGTCTGCTCTGCTCAAAACTTCACCAAATTAGCTGAGCATGTGCGCCATATTATTCCGAGGAAGCGTGCAAAGCTTGACGGGAGATCGGGCCATCGGTGGAGGTGTCGCAGTTTAAAAGGTAAAACAAAAATCACCACATTTCCATGAAAAATGAGCCAAAAAGGCAAAAAAGCGACTTTCTCCTCTCCGAGGCACATGTTTAAAAGGCTTGATAAAGTTTTTGGAAAGCAGCAGCACAAGCGTCAAGTGCGTGGACCCTAAGGTTTTTTTTTATAGGCCTTTTTAGTCCCTTTTTATTAGGGGTTCAAGCACTTCAGTGCTGAAACCCTATTGTTATTGTTAATTTTCCCATCATGCAACATTCTCCACGTAAAACTGATCGGGCAGGACGAACCGTAAGTCGTAGAGACTTGAAACTTTGGGGGCTGGTAGTACTCTCACCGCCTACAGCCTCACCAAGGCACGCCCCGATTGGCCCATAGGTGGCGCTACAGCGGGCAAAAGTACGAAATGGCTCATAACTCCTCAACCGTCGGGCGTAGGCTCAAGTGTCTTACATCGTTGGAATCCTTGGCTCGAGCAGGACAAGATGCATGCCTCGGATTGGCTCGTCACCCTGGGTGCATTTTCGGGTATTTTGGGTTTTCCGTAAAACCTACTTTTGCGAACTAGTCCTAGGTTTTTGGGCCGGCCGGAACCAACCCAGCTGCGGCAAGATTCTATGGAGTCCGAATGTCAATAATTATCAAAAAAAGTGGAAATTTGGGTTCACGGTCCCTAAGGGCCCGCCGAAACGTTCCGAGTGGGAGGGGCCCCTTTTACTAAATTGCCTATAACTCGTCAACGGAACGAGATATTTGCACCAAACCTCAACGCGCCTGTGTGAGAGCTCATTCTGTGGTCGCGTGAAAAAGGACAGGGCTAACGGGCACTTGGTGGCGCTCTAACTGTTAAACAGGTGCCAAAATTATGTATTTCTATATGGCAAATCCCATGAAATGGCTGAAAGCGGCCCTCTTCCTGCCTGATTTGCATACAACCTCACAAAACCGGCCGTGCGCATGCGTCACCTGGCCCTAAAGAGGCCTGGAAGCTTTTATGGACGTCGGGCCACCGGTGGCCCTTTAACTGTTATAAAGGTGTAAAATGCTCTATAATATCCTATGCAAAATGACATTTAAATGACTGAAAAAGGGTCTGCTCTGCTCAAAACTTCACCAAATTAGCTGAGCATGTGCGCCATATTATTCCGAGGAAGCGTGCAAAGCTTGACGGAGATCGGGCCATCGGTGGAGGTGTCGCAGGTTTAAAAGGTAAAACAAAAATCACCACATTTCCATGAAAATGAGCCAAAAAGGCAAAAAGCGACTTTCTCCTCTCCGAGGCACATGTTAAAAGGCTTGATAAAGTTTTTGGAAAGCAGCAGCACAAGCGTCAAGTGCGTGGACCCTAAGGTTTTTTTTTTTATAGCCTTTTTAGTCCCTTTTTATTAGGGGTTCAAGCACTTCAGTGCTGAAACCCTATTGTTATTGTTAATTTTCCCATCATGCAACATTCTCCACGTAAAACTGATCGGGCAGGACGAACCGTAAGTCGTAGAGACTTGAAACTTTGGGGGCTGGTAGTACTCTCACCGCCTACAGCCTCACCAAGGCACGCCCCGATTGGCCCATAGGTGGCGCTACAGCGGGCAAAAGTACGAAATGGCTCATAACTCCTCAACCGTCGGGCGTAGGCTCAAGTGTCTTACATCGTTGGAATCCCTTGGCTCGAGCAGGGACAAGATGCATGCCTCGGATTGGCTCGTCACCCTGGGTGCATTTTCGGGTATTTTGGGTTTTCCGTAAAACCTACTTTTGCGAACTAGTCCTAGGTTTTTGGGCCGGCCGGAACCAAACCAGTGCGGCAAGATTCTATGGAGTCCGAATGTCAATAATTATCAAAAAAAAGTGGAAATTTGGGTTCACGGTCCCTAAGGGCCGCCGAAACGTTCCGAGTGGGAGGGGCCCCTTTTACTAAATTGCCTATAACTCGTCAACGGAACGAGATATTTGCACCAAACTCAACGCGCCTGTGTGAGAGCTCATTCTGTGGTCGCGTGAAAAAGGACAGGGCTAACGGGCACTTGGTGGCGCTCTAACTGTTAAACAGGTGCCAAAATTATGTATTTCTATATGGCAAATCCCATGAAATGGCTGAAAGCGGCCCTCTTCCTGCCTGATTTGCATACAACCTCACAAAACCGGCCGTGCGCATGCGTCACCTGGCCCTAAAGAGGCCTGGAAGCTTTTATGGACGTCGGGCCACCGGTGGCCCTTTAACTGTTATAAAGGTGTAAAATGCTCTATAATATCCTATGCAAAATGACATTTAAATGACTGAAAAAGGGTCTGCTCTGCTCAAAACTTCACCAAATTAGCTGAGCATGTGCGCCATATTATTCCGAGGAAGCGTGCAAAGCTTGACGGAGATCGGGCCATCGGTGGAGGTGTCCGCAGTTTAAAAGGTAAAACAAAAATCACCACATTCCATGAAAAATGAGCCAAAAGGCAAAAAAAGCGACTTTCTCCTCTCCGAGGCACATGTTAAAAGGCCTTGATAAAGTTTTTGGAAAGCAGCAGCACAAGCGTCAAGTGCGTGGACCCTAAGGTTTTTTTTTTATAGGCCTTTTTAGTCCCCTTTTTATTAGGGGTTCAAGCACTTCAGTGCTGAAACCCTATTGTTATTGTTAATTTTCCCATCATGCAACATTCTCTCACGTAAAACTGATCGGGCAGGACGAAACCGTAAGTCGTAGAGACTTGAAACTTTGGGGGCTGGTAGTACTCTCACCGCCTACAGCCTCACCAAGGCACGCCCCCCGATTGGCCCATAGGTGGCGCTACAGCGGGCAAAAGTACGAAATGGCTCATAACTCCTCAACCGTCGGGCGTAGGCTCAAGTGTCTTACATCGTTGGAATCCTTGGCTCGAGCAGGACAAGATGCATGCCTCGGATTGGCTCGTCACCCTGGTGCATTTTCGGGTATTTTGGGTTTTCCGTAAAACCTACTTTTGCGAACTAGTCCTAGGTTTTTGGGCCGGCCGGAACCAAACCAGTGCGGCAAGATTCTATGGAGTCCGAATGTCAATAATTATCAAAAAAAAGTGGAAATTTGGGTTCACGGTCCCTAAGGGCCGCCGAACGTTCCGAGTGGGAGGGGCCCCTTTTACTAAATTGCCTATATCTCGTCAACGGAACGAGATATTTGCACCAAACTCAACGCGCCTGTGTGAGAGCTCATTCTGTGGTCGCGTGAAAAAGGACAGGGCTAACGGGCACTTGGTGGCGCTCTAACTGTTAAACAGGTGCCAAAATTATGTATTTCTATATGGCAAATCCCATGAAATGGCTGAAAGCGGCCCTCTTCCTGCCTGATTTGCATACAACCTCACAAAACCGGCCGTGCGCATGCGTCACCTGGCCCTAAAGAGGCCTGGAAGCTTTTATGGACGTCGGGCCACCGGTGGCCCTTTAACTGTTATAAAGGTGTAAAATGCTCTATAATATCCTATGCAAAATGACATTTAAATGACTGAAAAAGGGTCTGCTCTGCTCAAAACTTCACCAAATTAGCTGAGCATGTGCGCCATATTATTCCGAGGAAGCGTGCAAAGCTTGACGGAGATCGGGCCAACGGTGGAGGTGTCGCAGTTTAAAAGGTAAAACAAAAATCACCACATTTCCATGAAAAATGAGCCAAAAAGGCAAAAAAAGCGACTTTCTCCTCTCCGAGGCACATGTTAAAAGGCTTGATAAAGTTTTTGGAAAGCAGCAGCACAAGCGTCAAGTGCGTGGACCCTAAGGTTTTTTTTTTATAGGCCTTTTTAGTCCCTTTTTATTAGGGGTTCAAGCACCTTCAGTGCTGAAACCCTATTGTTATTGTTAATTTTCCCATCATGCAACATTCTCCACGTAAAACTGATCGGGCAGGACGAACCGTAAGTCGTAGAGACTTGAAACTTTGGGGGCTGGTAGTACTCTCACCGCCTACAGCCTCACCAAGGCACGCCCCGATTGGCCCATAGGTGGCGCTACAGCGGGCAAAAGTACGAAATGGCTCATAACTCCTCAACCGTCGGGCGTAGGCTCAAGTGTCTTACATCGTTGGAATCCTTGGCTCGAGCCGGACAAGATGCATGCCTCGGATTGGCTCGTCACCCTGGGTGCATTTTCGGGTATTTTGGGTTTTCCGTAAAACCTACTTTTGCGAACTAGTCCTAGGTTTTTGGGCCGGCCGGAACCAAACCAGTGCGGCAAGATTCTATGGAGTCCCGAATGTCAATAATTATCAAAAAAAAGTGGAAATTTGGGTTCACGGTCCCTAAGGGCCGCCGAAACGTTCCGAGTGGGAGGGGCCCCTTTTACTAAATTGCCTATAACTCGTCAACGGAACGAGATATTTGCACCAAACTCAACGCGCCTGTGTGAGAGCTCATTCTGTGGTCGCGTGAAAAAGGACAGGGCTAACGGGCACTTGGTGGCGCTCTAACTGTTAAACAGGTGCCAAAATTATGTATTTCTATATGGCAAATCCCATGAAATGGCTGAAAGCGGCCCTCTTCCTGCCTGATTTGCATACAACCTCACAAAACCGGCCGTGCGCATGCGTCACCTGGCCCTAAAGAGGCCTGGAAGCTTTTATGGACGTCGGGCCACCGGTGGCCCTTTAACTGTTATAAAGGTGTAAAATGCTCTATAATATCCTATGCAAAATGACATTTAAATGACTGAAAAAGGGTCTGCTCTGCTCAAAACTTCACCAAATTAGCTGAGCATGTGCGCCATATTATTCCGAGGAAGCGTGCAAGCTTGACGGAGATCGGGCCATCGGTGGAGGTGTCGCAGTTTAAAAGGTAAAACAAAAATCACACATTTCCATGAAAAATGAGCCAAAAAGGCAAAAAAAGCGACTTTCTCCTCTCCGAGGCACATGTTAAAAGGCTTGATAAAGTTTTTGGAAAGCAGCAGCACAAGCGTCAGTGCGTGGACCCTAAGGTTTTTTTTTTTATAGGCCCTTTTTAGTCCCTTTTTATTAGGGGTTCAAGCACTTCAGTGCTGAAACCCTATTGTTATTGTTAATTTTCCCATCATGCAACATTCTCCACGTAAAACTGATCGGGCAGGACGAACCGTAAGTCGTAGAGACATGAAACTTTGGGGGCTGGTAGTACTCTTACCGCCTACAGCCTCACCAAGGCACGCCCGATTGGCCCATAGGTGGCGCTACAGCGGGCAAAAGTACGAAATGGCTCATAACTCCTCACCGTCGGGCGTAGGCTCAAGTGTCTTACATCGTTGGAATCCTTGGCTCGAGCCGGACAAGATGCATGCCTCGGATTGGCTCGTCACCCTGGTGCATTTTCGGGTATTTGGGTTTTCCGTAAAAACCTACTTTTGCGGAACTAGTCCTAGGTTTTTGGGCCGGCCCGGAACCAAACCAGTGCGGCAAGATTCTATGGAGTCCGAATGTCAATAATTATCAAAAAAAAGTGGAAATTTGGGTTCACGGTCCCTAAGGGCCGCCGAAACGTTTCCGAGTGGGAGGGGCCCCCTTTTACTAAATTGCCTATAACTCGTCAACGGAACGAGATATTTGCACCAAACTCAACGCGCCTGTGTGAGAGCTCATTCTGTGGTCGCGTGAAAAAGGACAGGGCTAACGGGCACTTGGTGGCGCTCTAACTGTTAAACAGGTGCCAAAATTATGTATTTCTATATGGCAAATCCCATGAAATGGCTGAAAAGCGGCCCCTCTTCCTGCCTGATTTGCATACAACCTCACAAAAACCGGCCGTGCGCATGCGTCACCCTGGCCCTAAAGAGGCCTGGAAGCTTTTATGGACGTCGGGCCACCGTGGCCCTTTAACTGTTATAAAGGTGTAAAAATGCTCTATAATATCCTATGCAAAATGACATTTAAATGACTGAAAAAGGGTCTGCTCTGCTCAAAACTTCACCAAATTAGCTGAGCATGTGCGCCATATTATCCGAGGAAGCGTGCAAAGCTTGACGGAGATCGGGCCATCGGTGGAGGTGTCGCAGTTTAAAGGTAAAACAAAAATCACCACATTTCCATGAAAAATGAGCCAAAAGGCAAAAAGCGACTTTCTCCTCTCCGAGGCACATGTTAAATGGCTTGATAAAGTTTTTGGAAAGCAGCAGCACAAGCGTCAAGTGCGTGGGACCCTAGGTTTTTTTTTTATAGGCCTTTTTAGTCCCTTTTTATTAGGGGTTCAAGCACTTCAGTGCTGAAACCCTATTGTTATTGTTAATTTTCCCATCATGCAACATTCTCCACGTAAAACTGATCGGGCAGGACGAACCGTAAGTCGTAGAGACTTGAAACTTTGGGGGCTGGTAGTACTCCTCACCGCCTACAGCCTCACCAAGGCACGCCCCGATTGGCCCATAGGTGGCGCTACAGCGGGCAAAAGTACGAAATGGCTCATACTCCTCAAACCGTCGGGCGTAGGCTCAAGTGTCTTACATCGTTGGAATCCTTGGCTCGAGCAGGACAAGATGCATGCCTCGGATTGGCTCGTCACCCTGGGTGCATTTTCGGGGTATTTTGGTTTTTCCGTAAAACCTACTTTTGCGAACTAGTCCTAGGTTTTTGGGCCGGCCGAACCCAACCAGTGCGGCAAGATTCTATGGAGTCCGAATGTCAATAATTATCAAAAAAAAGTGGAAATTTGGGTTCACGGTCCCCTAAGGGCCGCCGAAACGTTCCGAGTGGGAGGGGCCCCTTTTACTAAATTGCCTATAACTCGTCAACGGAACGAGATATTGCACCAAACTCAACGCGCCTGTGTGAGAGCTCATTCTGTGGTCGCGTGAAAAAGGACAGGGCTAACGGGCACTTGGGTGGCGCTCTAACTGTTAAACAGGTGCCAAAATTATGTATTTCTATATGCAAATCCCATGAATGGCTGAAAGCGGCCCTCTTCCTGCCTGATTTGCATACAACCTCACAAAACCGGCTCGTGCGCATGCGTCACCTGGCCCTAAAGAGGCCTGGAAGCTTTTATGGACGTCGGGCCACCGGTGGCCCTTTAACTGTTATAAAGGTGTAAAATGCTCTATATATCCTATGCAAAATGACATTTAAATGACTGAAAAAGGGTCTGCTCTGCTCAAAACTTCACCAAATTAGCTGAGCATGTGCGCCATATTATTCCGAGGAAGCGTGCAAAGCTTGACGGAGATCGGGCCATCGGTGGAGGTGTCGCAGTTTAAAAGGTAAAACAAAAATCACCACATTTCCATGAAAAATGAGCCAAAAAGGCAAAAAAGCGACTTTCTCCTCTCCGAGGCACATGTTAAAAGGCTTGATAAAGTTTTTGGAAAGCAGCAGCACAAGCGTCAAGTGCGTGGACCCTAAGGTTTTTTTTTTATAGGCCTTTTAGTCCCTTTTTATTAGGGGTTCAAGCACTTCAGTGCTGAAACCCTATTGTTATTGTTAATTTTCCCATCATGCAACATTCTCCACGTAAAACTGATCGGGCAGGACGAACCGTAAGTCGTAGAGACTTGAAACTTTGGGGGCTGGTAGTACTCTCACCGCCCTACAGCCTCACCAAGGCACGCCCCCGATTGGCCCATAGGTGGCGCTACAGCGGGCAAAAGTACGAAATGGCTCATAACTCCTCAACCGTCGGGCGTAGGCTCAAGTGTCTTACATCGTTGGAATCCTTGGCTCGAGCAGGGACAAGATGCATGCCTCGGATTGGCTCGTCACCCTGGGTGCATTTTCGGGTATTTTGGGTTTTCCGGTAAACCTACTTTTGCGAACTAGTCCTAGGTTTTTGGGCCGGCCGGAACCAAACCAGTGCGGCAAGATTCTATGGAGTCCGAATGTCAATAATTATCAAAAAAAGTGGAAATTTGGGTTCACGGTCCCTAAGGGCCGCCGAAACGTTCCGAGTGGGAGGGGCCCCTTTTACTAAATTGCCTATAACTCGTCAACGGAACGAGATATTTGCACCAAACTCAACGCGCCTGTGTGAGAGCTCATTCTGTGGTCGCGTGAAAAAGGACAGGGCTAACGGGCACTTGGTGGCGCTCTAACTGTTAAACAGGTGCCAAAATTATGTATTTCTATATGGCAAATCCCATGAAATGGCTGAAAGCGGCCCTCTTCCTGCCTGATTTGCATACAACCTCACAAAACCGGCCGTGCGCATGCGTCACCTGGCCCTAAAGAGGCCTGGAAGCTTTTATGGACGTCGGGGCCACCGGTGGCCCTTTAACTGTTATAAAGGTGTAAAATGCTCTATAATATCCTATGCAAAATGACATTTAAATGACTGAAAAAGGGTCTGCTCTGCTCAAAACTTCACCAAATTAGCTGAGCAATGTGCGCCATATTATTCCGAGGAAGCGTGCAAAGCTTGACGGAGATCGGGCCATCGGTGGAGGTGTCGCAGTTTTAAAAGGTAAAACAAAAATCACCACATTTCCATGAAAAATGAGCCAAAAAGGCAAAAAAAGCGACTTTCTCCTCTCCGAGGCACATGTTAAAGGCTTGATAAAGTTTTTGGAAAGCAGCAGCACAAGCGTCAAGTGCGTGGACCCTAAGGTTTTTTTTTTATAGGCCTTTTTAGTCCCTTTTTATTAGGGGTTCAAGCACTTCAGTGCTGAAACCCTATTGTTATTGTTAATTTTCCCCTTCATGCAACATTCTCCACGTAAAACTGATCGGGCAGGACGAACCGTAAGTCGTAGAGACTTGAAACTTTGGGGGCTGGTAGTACTCTCACCGCCTACAGCCTCACCAAGGCACGCCCCGATTGGCCCATAGGTGGCGCTACAGCGGGCAAAAGTACGAAATGGCTCATAACTCCTCAACCGTCGGGCGTAGGCCTCAAGTGTCTTACATCGTTGGAATCCTTGGCTCGAGCAGGGACAAGATGCATGCCTCGGATTGGCTCGTCACCCTGGGTGCATTTTCGGGTATTTTGGGTTTTCCGTAAAACCTACTTTTGCGAACTAGTCCTAGGTTTTTGGGCCGGCCGGAACCAAACCAGTGCGGCAAGATTCTATGGAGTCCGAATGTCAATAATTATCAAAAAAAAGTGGAAATTTGGGTTCACGGTCCCTAAGGGCCGCCGAAACGTTCCGAGTGGGAGGGGCCCCTTTTACTAAATTGCCTAAACTCGTCAACGGAACGAGAATATTTGCACCAAAACTCAACGCGCCTGTGTGAGAGCTCATTCTGTGGTCGCGTGAAAAAGGACAGGGCTAACGGGCACTTGGTGGCGCTCTAACTGTTAAACAGGTGCCAAAATTATGTATTTCTATATGGCAAATCCCATGAAATGGCTGAAAGCGGCCCTCTTCCTGCCTGATTTGCATACAACCTCACAAAACCGGCCCGTGCGCATGCGTCACCTGGCCCTAAAGAGGCCTGGAAGCTTTTATGGACGTCGGGCCACCGGTGGCCCTTTAACTGTTATAAAGGTGTAAAATGCTCTATAATATCCTATGCA
This sequence comes from Rhinichthys osculus, assembly GCA_029959095.1. NCBI lineage: Eukaryota > Metazoa > Chordata > Actinopteri > Cypriniformes > Leuciscidae > Rhinichthys > Rhinichthys osculus. The sequence continues at coordinate 26,055,788 of JARWKJ010000018.1, forward strand.
AAATGACATTTAAATGACTGAAAAAGGGTCTGCTCTGCTCAAAACTTCACCAAAATTAGCTGAGCATAGTGCGCCATATTATTCCGAGGAAGCGTGCAAAGCTTGACGGAGATCGGGCCATCGGTGGAGGTGTCGCAGTTTAAAAGGTAAAACAAAAATCACCACATTTCCATGAAAAATGAGCCAAAAAGGCAAAAAAGCGACTTTCTCCTCTCCGAGGCACATGTTTAAAAGGCTTGATAAAGTTTTTGGAAAGCAGCAGCACAAGCGTCAAGTGCGTGGACCCTAAGGTTTTTTTTTTTATAGGCCTTTTTAGTCCCTTTTTATTAGGGGTTCAAGCACTTCAGTGCTGAAACCCTATTGTTATTGTTAATTTTCCCATCATGCAACATTCTCCACGTAAAACTGATCGGGGCAGGACGAACCGTAAGTCGTAGAGACTTGAAACTTTGGGGGCTGGTAGTACTCTCACCGCCTACAGCCTCACCAAGGCACGCCCCGATGGCCCATAGGTGGCGCTACAGCGGGCAAAAGTACGAAATGGCTCATAACTCCTCAACCGTCGGGCGTAGGCTCAAGTGTCTTACATCGTTGGAATCCTTGGCTCGAGCCGGACAAGATGCATGCCTCGGATTGGCTCGTCACCCTGGGTGCATTTTCGGGTATTTTGGGTTTCCGTAAAACCTACTTTTGCGAACTAGTCCTAGGTTTTTGGGCCGGCCGGAACCAAACCAGTGCGGCAAGATTCTATGGAGTCCGAATGTCAATAATTATCAAAAAAAAAGTGGAAATTTGGGTTCACGGTCCCTAAGGGCCGCCGAAACGTTCCCGAGTGGGAGGGGCCCCTTTTACTAAATTGCCTATAACTCGTCAACGAACGAGATATTTGCACCAAACTCAACGCGCCTGTGTGAGAGCTCATTCTGTGGTCGCGTGAAAAAGGACAGGGCTAACGGGCACTTGGTGGCGCTCTAACTGTTAAACAGGTGCCAAAATTATGTATTTCTATATGGCAAATCCCATGAAATGGCTGAAAGCGGCACCTCTTCCTGCCTGATTTGCATACAACCCTCACAAAACCGGCCGTGCGCATGCGTCACCTGGCCCTAAAGAGGCCTGGAAGCTTTTATGGACGTCGGGCCACCGGTGGCCCTTTAACTGTTATAAAGGTGTAAAATGCTCTATAATATCCTATGCAAAATGACATTTAAATGACTGAAAAAGGGGTCTGCTCTGCTCAAAACTTCACCAAATTAGCTGAGCATGTGCGCCATATTATTCCGAGGAAGCGTGCAAAGCTTGACGGAGATCGGGCCATCGGTGGAGGTGTCGCAGTTTAAAGGTAAAACAAAAATCACCACATTTCCATGAAAAATGAGCCAAAAAGGCAAAAAAGCGACTTTCTCCTCTCCGAGGCACATGTTAAAAGGCTTGATAAAGTTTTTGGAAAGCAGCAGCACAAGCGTCAAGTGCGTGGACCCTAAGGTTTTTTTTTTTATAGGCCTTTTTAGTCCCTTTTTATTAGGGGTTCAAGCACTTCAGTGCTGAAACCCTATTGTTATTGTTAATTTTCCCATCATGCAACATTCTCCACGTAAAACTGATCGGGCAGGACGAACCGTAAGTCGTAGAGACATGAAACTTTGGGGGCTGGTAGTACTCTTACCGCCTACAGCCTCACCAAGGCACGCCCCGATTGGCCCATAGGTGGCGCTACAGCGGGCAAAAGTACGAAATGGCTCATAACTCCTCAACCGTCGGGCGTAGGCTCAAGTGTCTTACATCGTTGGAATCCTTGGCTCGAGCCGGACAAGATGCATGCCTCGGATTGGCTCGTCACCCTGGGTGCATTTTCGGGTATTTTGGGTTTTCGTAAAACCTACTTTTGCGAACTAGTCCTAGGTTTTTGGGCCGGCCGGAACCAAACCAGTGCGGCAAGATTCTATGGAGTCCGAATGTCAATAATTATCAAAAAAAAGTGGAAATTTGGGTTCACGGTCCCTAAGGGCCGCCGAAACGTTCCGAGTGGGAGGGGCCCCTTTTACTAAATTGCCTATAACTCGTCAACGGAACGAGATATTTGCACCAAACTCAACGCGCCTGTGTGAGAGCTCATTCTGTGGTCGCGTGAAAAAGGACAGGGCTAACGGGCACTTGGTGGCGCTCTAACTGTTAAACAGGTGCCAAAATTATGTATTTCTATATGGCAAATCCCATGAAATGGCTGAAAGCGGCCCTCTTCCTGCCTGATTTGCATACAACCTCACAAAACCCGGGCCGTGCGCATGCGTCACCTGGCCCTAAAGAGGCCTGGAAGCTTTTATGGACGTCGGGCCACCGGTGGCCCTTTAACTGTTATAAAGGTGTAAAATGCTCTATAATATCCTATGCAAAATGACATTTAAATGACTGAAAAAGGGTCTGCTCTGCTCAAAACTTCACCAAATTAGCTGAGCATGTGCGCCATATTATTCCGAGGAAGCGTGCAAAGCTTGACGGAGATCGGGCCATCGGTGGAGGTGTCGCAGTTTAAAAGGTAAAACAAAAATCACCACATTTCCATGAAAAATGAGCCAAAAAGGCAAAAAGCGACTTTCTCCTCTCAGAGGCACATGTTAAAAGGCTTGATAAAGTTTTTGGAAAGCAGCAGCACAAGCGTCAAGTGCGTGGACCCTAAGGTTTTTTTTTTATAGGCCTTTTAGTCCCTTTTTATTAGGGGTTCAAGCACTTCAGTGCTGAAAACCCTATTGTTATTGTTAATTTTCCCATCATGCAACATTCTCCACGTAAAACTGATCGGGCAGGACGAACCGTAAGTCGTAGAGACATGAAACTTTGGGGCTGGTAGTACTCTTACCGCCTACAGCCTCACCAAGGCACGCCCGATTGGCCCATAGGTGGCGCTACAGCGGGCAAAAGTACGAAATGGCCTCATAACTCCTCAACCGTCGGGCGTAGGCTCAAGTGTCTTACATCGTGGAATCCTTGGCTCGAGCCGGACAAGATGCATGCCTCGGATTGGCTCGTCACCCTGGGTGCATTTTCGGGTATTTTGGGTTTTTCGTAAACCTACTTTGCGAACTAGTCCTAGGTTTTTGGCCGGCCGGAACCAAACCAGTGCGGCAAGATTCTATGGAGTCCGAATGTCAATAATTATCAAAAAAAAAGTGGAAATTTGGGTTCACGGTCCCTAAGGGCCGCCGAAACGTCCGAGTGGGAGGGGCCTCCTTTTACTAAATTGCCTATAACTCGTCAACGGAACGAGATATTTGCACCAACTCAACGCGCCTGTGTGAGAGCTCATTCTGTGGTCGCGTGAAAAAGGGACAGGGCTAACGGGCACTTGGTGGCGCTCTAACTGTTAAACAGGTGCCAAAATTATGTATTTCTATATGGCAAATCCCATGAAATGGCTGAAAGCGGCCTCTTCCTGCCTGATTTGCATACAACCTCACAAAACCGGCCGTGCGCATGCGTCACCTGGCCCTAAAGAGGCCTGAAGCTTTTATGGACGTCGGGCCACCGGTGGCCCTTTAACTGTTATAAAGGTGTAAAATGCTCTATAATATCTATGCAAATGACATTTAAATGACTGAAAAAAGGGTCTGCTCTGCTCAAAACTTCACCAAATTAGCTGAGCATGTGCGCCATATTATTCCGAGGAAGCGTGCAAAGCTTGACGGAGATCGGGCCATCGGTGGAGGTGTCGCAGTTTAAAAGGTAAAACAAAAATCACCACATTTCCATGAAAAATGAGCCAAAAAGGCAAAAAAGCGACTTTCTCCTCTCGAGGCACATGTTAAAAGGCTTGATAAAGTTTTTGGAAAGCAGCAGCACAAGCGTCAAGTGCGTGGACCCTAAGGTTTTTTTTTTATAGGCCTTTTTTAGTCCCTTTTTATTAGGGGTTCAAGCACTTCAGTGCTGAAACCCTATTGTTATTGTTAATTTTCCCATCATGCAACATTCTCCACGTAAAACTGATCGGGCAGGACGAACCGTAAGTCGTAGAGACTTGAAACTTTGGGGGGCTTGTAGTACTCTCACCGCCTACAGCCTCACCAAGGCACGCCCCGATTGGCCCATAGGTGGCGCTACAGCGGGCAAAAGTACGAAATGCTCATAACTCCTCAACCGTCGGGCGTAGGCTCAAGTGTCTTACATCGTTGGAATCCTTGGCTCGAGCAGGACAAGATGCATGCCTCGGATTGGCTCGTCACCCTGGGTGCATTTTCGGGTATTTTGGGTTTTTCCGTAAAACCTACTTTGCGAACTAGTCCTAGGTTTTGGGCCGGCCGGAACCAAACCAGTGCGGCAAGATTCTATGGAGTCCGAATGTCAATAATTATCAAAAAAAAGTGGAAATTGGGTTCACGGTCCCTAAGGGCCGCCGAAACGTTCCGAGTGGGAGGGGCCCCTTTTACTAAATTGCCTATAACTCGTCAACGGAACGAGATATTTGCACCAAACTCAACGCGCCTGTGTGAGAGCTCATTCTGTGGTCGCGTGAAAAAGGACAGGGCTAACGGGCACTTGGTGGCGCTCTAACTGTTAAACAGGTGCCAAAATTATGTATTTCTATATGGCAAATCCCATGAAATGGCTGAAAGCGGCCCTCTTCCTGCCTGATTTGCAATACAACCTCACAAAACCGGCCTGTGCGCATGCGTCACCTGGCCCTAAAGAGGCCTGGAAGCTTTTATGGACGTCGGGCCACCGGTGGCCCTTTAACTGTTATAAAGGTGTAAAATGCTCTATAATATCCTATGCAAAATGACATTTAAATGACTGAAAAAGGGTCTGCTCTGCTCAAAACTTCACCAATTAGCTGAGCATGTGCGCCATATTATTCCGAGGAAGCGTGCAAAGCTTGACGGAGATCGGGCCATCGGTGGAGGTGTCCGCAGTTTAAAAGGTAAAACAAAAATCACCACATTTCCATGAAAAATGAGCCAAAAAGGCAAAAAAGCGACTTTCTCCTCTCCGAGGCACATGTTAAAAGGCTTGATAAAGTTTTTGAAGCAGCAGCACAAGCGTCAAGTGCGTGGACCCTAAGGTTTTTTTTTATAGGCCTTTTAGTCCCTTTTATTAGGGGTTCAAGCACTTCAGTGCTGAAACCCTATTGTTATTGTTAATTTTCCCATCATGCAACATTCTCCACGTAAAACTGATCGGGCAGGACGAACCGTAAGTCGTAGAGACTTGAAACTTTGGGGGCTGGTAGTACTCTCACCGCCTACAGCCTCACCAAGGCACGCCCCGATTGGCCCATAGGTGGCGCTACAGCGGGCAAAAGTACGAAATGGCTCATAACTCCTCAACCGTCGGGCGTAGGCTCAAGTGTCTTACATCGTTGGAATCCTTGGCTCGAGCAGGACAAGATGCATGCCTCGGATTGGCTCGTCACCCTGGGTGCATTTTCGGGTATTTTGGTTTTCCGTAAAACCTACTTTTGCGAACTAGTCCTAGGTTTTTGGGCCGGCCGGAACCAAACCAGTGCGGCAAGATTCTATGGAGTCCGAATGTCAATAATTATCAACAAAAAGTGGAAATTTGGTTCACGGTCCCTAAGGGCCGCCGAAACGTTCCGAGTGGGAGGGGCCCCTTTTACTAAATTGCCTATAAATCGTCAACGGAACGAGATATTTGCACCAAACTCAACGCGCCTGTGTGAGAGCTCATTCTGTGTCGCGTGAAAAAGGACAGGGCTAGACGGGGCACTGTGGCGCTCTAACTGTTAAACAGGTGCCAAATTATGTATTTCTATATGGCAAATCCCATGAAAAGTGGCTGAAAGCGGCCCTCTTCCTGCCTGATTTGCATACAACCTCACAAAACGGCCGGTGCGCATGCGTCACTGGCCCTAAAGAGGCCTGGAAGCTTTTATGGACGTCGGGCCACCGGTGGCCCTTTAACTGTTTATAAAGGTGTAAAAGCTCTATATATCCTATGCAAAATGACATTTAAATGACTGAAAAAGGGTCTGCTCTGCTCAAAACTTCACCAAAGTTAGCTGAGCATGTGCGCCATATTATTCCGAGGAAGCGTGCAAAGCTTGACGGAGATCGGGCCCCATCGGTGGAGGTGTCGCAGTTTAAAAGGTAAAACAAAAATCACCACATTTCCATGAAAAATGAGCCAAAAAGGCAAAAAAGCGACTTTCTCCTCTCCGAGGCACATGTTAAAAGGCTTGATAAAGTTTTTTGGAAAGCAGCAGGCACAAGCGTCAAGTGCGTGGACCCTAAGGTTTTTTTTTTATAGGCCTTTTTAGTCCCTTTCTTTTTATTAGGGGTTCAAGCACTTCAGTGCTGAAACCCTATTGTTATTGTTAATTTTCCCATCATGCAACATTCTCCACGTAAAACTGATCGGGCAGGACGAACCGTAAGTCGTAGAGACTTGAAACTTTGGGGGCTGGTAGTACTCTCACCGCCTACAGCCTCACCAAGGCACGCCCCGATTGGCCCATAGGTGGCGCTACAGCGGGCAAAAGTACGAAATGGCTCATAACTCCTCAACCGTCGGGCGTAGGCTCAAGTGTCTTACATCGTTGGAATCCTTGGCTCGAGCCGGACAAGATGCATGCCTCGGATTGGCTCGTCACCCTGGGTGCATTTTCGGGTATTTTGGGTTTTCCGTAAAACCTACTTTTGCGAACTAGTCCTAGGTTTTTGGGCCGGCCGGAACCAAACCAGTGCGGCAAGATTCTATGGAGTCCGAATGTCAATAATTATCAAAAAAAAGTGGAAATTTGGGTTCACGGTCCCTAAGGGCCGCCGAAACGTTCCGAGTGGGAGGGGCCCCTTTTACTAAATTGCCTATAACTCGTCAACGGAACGAGATATTTGCACCAAACTCAACGCGCCTGTGTGAGAGCTCATTCTGTGGTCGCGTGAAAAAGGACAGGGCTAACGGGCACTTGGTGGCGCTCTAACTGTTAAACAGGTGCCAAAATTATGTATTTCTATATGGCAAATCCCATGAAATGGCTGAAAGCGGCCCTCTTCCTGCCTGATTTGCATACAACCTCACAAAACCGGCCGTGCGCATGCGTCACCTGGCCCTAAAGAGGCCTGGAAGCTTTTATGGACGTCGGGCCACCGGTGGCCCTTTAACTGTTATAAAGGTGTAAAATGCTCTATAATATCCTATGCAAAATGACATTTAAATGACTGAAAAAGGGTCTGCTCTGCTCAAAACTTCACCAAATTAGCTGAGCATGTGCGCCATATTATTCCGAGGAAGCGTGCAAAGCTTGACGGAGATCGGGCCATCGGTGGAGGTGTCGCAGTTTAAAAGGTAAAACAAAAATCACCACATTTCCATGAAAAATGAGCCAAAAAGGCAAAAAAGCGACTTTCTCCTCTCCGAGGCACATGTTAAAAGGCTTGATAAAGTTTTTGGAAAGCAGCAGCACAAGCGTCAAGTGCGTGGACCCTAAGGTTTTTTTTTTATAGGCCTTTTTAGTCCCTTTTTATTAGGGGTTCAAGCACTTCAGTGCTGAAACCCTATTGTTATTGTTAATTTTCCCATCATGCAACATTCTCCACGTAAAACTGATCGGGCAGGACGAACCGTAAGTCGTAGAGACTTGAAACTTTGGGGGCTGGTAGTACTCTCACCGCCTACAGCCTCACCAAGGCACGCCCCGATTGGCCCATAGGTGGCGCTACAGCGGGCAAAAGTACGAAATGGCTCATAACTCCTCAACCGTCGGGCGTAGGCTCAAGTGTCTTACATCGTTGGAATCCTTGGCTCGAGCCGGACAAGATGCATGCCTCGGATTGGCTCGTCACCCTGGGTGCATTTTCGGGTATTTTGGGTTTTCCGTAAAACCTACTTTTGCGAACTAGTCCTAGGTTTTTGGGCCGGCCGGAACCAAACCAGTGCGGCAAGATTCTATGGAGTCCGAATGTCAATAATTATCAAAAAAAAGTGGAAATTTGGGTTCACGGTCCCTAAGGGCCGCCGAAACGTTCCGAGTGGGAGGGGCCCCTTTTACTAAATTGCCTATAACTCGTCAACGGAACGAGATATTTGCACCAAACTCAACGCGCCTGTGTGAGAGCTCATTCTGTGGTCGCGTGAAAAAGGACAGGGCTAACGGGCACTTGGTGGCGCTCTAACTGTTAAACAGGTGCCAAAATTATGTATTTCTATATGGCAAATCCCATGAAATGGCTGAAAGCGGCCCTCTTCCTGCCTGATTTGCATACAACCTCACAAAACCGGCCGTGCGCATGCGTCACCTGGCCCTAAAGAGGCCTGGAAGCTTTTATGGACGTCGGGCCACCGGTGGCCCTTTAACTGTTATAAAGGTGTAAAATGCTCTATAATATCCTATGCAAAATGACATTTAAATGACTGAAAAAGGGTCTGCTCTGCTCAAAACTTCACCAAATTAGCTGAGCATGTGCGCCATATTATTCCGAGGAAGCGTGCAAAGCTTGACGGAGATCGGGCCATCGGTGGAGGTGTCGCAGTTTAAAAGGTAAAACAAAAATCACCACATTTCCATGAAAAATGAGCCAAAAAGGCAAAAAAGCGACTTTCTCCTCTCCGAGGCACATGTTAAAAGGCTTGATAAAGTTTTTGGAAAGCAGCAGCACAAGCGTCAAGTGCGTGGACCCTAAGGTTTTTTTTTTATAGGCCTTTTTAGTCCCTTTTTATTAGGGGTTCAAGCACTTCAGTGCTGAAACCCTATTGTTATTGTTAATTTTCCCATCATGCAACATTCTCCACGTAAAACTGATCGGGCAGGACGAACCGTAAGTCGTAGAGACTTGAAACTTTGGGGGCTGGTAGTACTCTCACCGCCTACAGCCTCACCAAGGCACGCCCCGATTGGCCCATAGGTGGCGCTACAGCGGGCAAAAGTACGAAATGGCTCATAACTCCTCAACCGTCGGGCGTAGGCTCAAGTGTCTTACATCGTTGGAATCCTTGGCTCGAGCCGGACAAGATGCATGCCTCGGATTGGCTCGTCACCCTGGGTGCATTTTCGGGTATTTTGGGTTTTCCGTAAAACCTACTTTTGCGAACTAGTCCTAGGTTTTTGGGCCGGCCGGAACCAAACCAGTGCGGCAAGATTCTATGGAGTCCGAATGTCAATAATTATCAAAAAAAAGTGGAAATTTGGGTTCACGGTCCCTAAGGGCCGCCGAAACGTTCCGAGTGGGAGGGGCCCCTTTTACTAAATTGCCTATAACTCGTCAACGGAACGAGATATTTGCACCAAACTCAACGCGCCTGTGTGAGAGCTCATTCTGTGGTCGCGTGAAAAAGGACAGGGCTAACGGGCACTTGGTGGCGCTCTAACTGTTAAACAGGTGCCAAAATTATGTATTTCTATATGGCAAATCCCATGAAATGGCTGAAAGCGGCCCTCTTCCTGCCTGATTTGCATACAACCTCACAAAACCGGCCGTGCGCATGCGTCACCTGGCCCTAAAGAGGCCTGGAAGCTTTTATGGACGTCGGGCCACCGGTGGCCCTTTAACTGTTATAAAGGTGTAAAATGCTCTATAATATCCTATGCAAAATGACATTTAAATGACTGAAAAAGGGTCTGCTCTGCTCAAAACTTCACCAAATTAGCTGAGCATGTGCGCCATATTATTCCGAGGAAGCGTGCAAAGCTTGACGGAGATCGGGCCATCGGTGGAGGTGTCGCAGTTTAAAAGGTAAAACAAAAATCACCACATTTCCATGAAAAATGAGCCAAAAAGGCAAAAAAGCGACTTTCTCCTCTCCGAGGCACATGTTAAAAGGCTTGATAAAGTTTTTGGAAAGCAGCAGCACAAGCGTCAAGTGCGTGGACCCTAAGGTTTTTTTTTTATAGGCCTTTTTAGTCCCTTTTTATTAGGGGTTCAAGCACTTCAGTGCTGAAACCCTATTGTTATTGTTAATTTTCCCATCATGCAACATTCTCCACGTAAAACTGATCGGGCAGGACGAACCGTAAGTCGTAGAGACTTGAAACTTTGGGGGCTGGTAGTACTCTCACCGCCTACAGCCTCACCAAGGCACGCCCCGATTGGCCCATAGGTGGCGCTACAGCGGGCAAAAGTACGAAATGGCTCATAACTCCTCAACCGTCGGGCGTAGGCTCAAGTGTCTTACATCGTTGGAATCCTTGGCTCGAGCCGGACAAGATGCATGCCTCGGATTGGCTCGTCACCCTGGGTGCATTTTCGGGTATTTTGGGTTTTCCGTAAAACCTACTTTTGCGAACTAGTCCTAGGTTTTTGGGCCGGCCGGAACCAAACCAGTGCGGCAAGATTCTATGGAGTCCGAATGTCAATAATTATCAAAAAAAAGTGGAAATTTGGGTTCACGGTCCCTAAGGGCCGCCGAAACGTTCCGAGTGGGAGGGGCCCCTTTTACTAAATTGCCTATAACTCGTCAACGGAACGAGATATTTGCACCAAACTCAACGCGCCTGTGTGAGAGCTCATTCTGTGGTCGCGTGAAAAAGGACAGGGCTAACGGGCACTTGGTGGCGCTCTAACTGTTAAACAGGTGCCAAAATTATGTATTTCTATATGGCAAATCCCATGAAATGGCTGAAAGCGGCCCTCTTCCTGCCTGATTTGCATACAACCTCACAAAACCGGCCGTGCGCATGCGTCACCTGGCCCTAAAGAGGCCTGGAAGCTTTTATGGACGTCGGGCCACCGGTGGCCCTTTAACTGTTATAAAGGTGTAAAATGCTCTATAATATCCTATGCAAAATGACATTTAAATGACTGAAAAAGGGTCTGCTCTGCTCAAAACTTCACCAAATTAGCTGAGCATGTGCGCCATATTATTCCGAGGAAGCGTGCAAAGCTTGACGGAGATCGGGCCATCGGTGGAGGTGTCGCAGTTTAAAAGGTAAAACAAAAATCACCACATTTCCATGAAAAATGAGCCAAAAAGGCAAAAAAGCGACTTTCTCCTCTCCGAGGCACATGTTAAAAGGCTTGATAAAGTTTTTGGAAAGCAGCAGCACAAGCGTCAAGTGCGTGGACCCTAAGGTTTTTTTTTTATAGGCCTTTTTAGTCCCTTTTTATTAGGGGTTCAAGCACTTCAGTGCTGAAACCCTATTGTTATTGTTAATTTTCCCATCATGCAACATTCTCCACGTAAAACTGATCGGGCAGGACGAACCGTAAGTCGTAGAGACTTGAAACTTTGGGGGCTGGTAGTACTCTCACCGCCTACAGCCTCACCAAGGCACGCCCCGATTGGCCCATAGGTGGCGCTACAGCGGGCAAAAGTACGAAATGGCTCATAACTCCTCAACCGTCGGGCGTAGGCTCAAGTGTCTTACATCGTTGGAATCCTTGGCTCGAGCCGGACAAGATGCATGCCTCGGATTGGCTCGTCACCCTGGGTGCATTTTCGGGTATTTTGGGTTTTCCGTAAAACCTACTTTTGCGAACTAGTCCTAGGTTTTTGGGCCGGCCGGAACCAAACCAGTGCGGCAAGATTCTATGGAGTCCGAATGTCAATAATTATCAAAAAAAAGTGGAAATTTGGGTTCACGGTCCCTAAGGGCCGCCGAAACGTTCCGAGTGGGAGGGGCCCCTTTTACTAAATTGCCTATAACTCGTCAACGGAACGAGATATTTGCACCAAACTCAACGCGCCTGTGTGAGAGCTCATTCTGTGGTCGCGTGAAAAAGGACAGGGCTAACGGGCACTTGGTGGCGCTCTAACTGTTAAACAGGTGCCAAAATTATGTATTTCTATATGGCAAATCCCATGAAATGGCTGAAAGCGGCCCTCTTCCTGCCTGATTTGCATACAACCTCACAAAACCGGCCGTGCGCATGCGTCACCTGGCCCTAAAGAGGCCTGGAAGCTTTTATGGACGTCGGGCCACCGGTGGCCCTTTAACTGTTATAAAGGTGTAAAATGCTCTATAATATCCTATGCAAAATGACATTTAAATGACTGAAAAAGGGTCTGCTCTGCTCAAAACTTCACCAAATTAGCTGAGCATGTGCGCCATATTATTCCGAGGAAGCGTGCAAAGCTTGACGGAGATCGGGCCATCGGTGGAGGTGTCGCAGTTTAAAAGGTAAAACAAAAATCACCACATTTCCATGAAAAATGAGCCAAAAAGGCAAAAAAGCGACTTTCTCCTCTCCGAGGCACATGTTAAAAGGCTTGATAAAGTTTTTGGAAAGCAGCAGCACAAGCGTCAAGTGCGTGGACCCTAAGGTTTTTTTTTTATAGGCCTTTTTAGTCCCTTTTTATTAGGGGTTCAAGCACTTCAGTGCTGAAACCCTATTGTTATTGTTAATTTTCCCATCATGCAACATTCTCCACGTAAAACTGATCGGGCAGGACGAACCGTAAGTCGTAGAGACTTGAAACTTTGGGGGCTGGTAGTACTCTCACCGCCTACAGCCTCACCAAGGCACGCCCCGATTGGCCCATAGGTGGCGCTACAGCGGGCAAAAGTACGAAATGGCTCATAACTCCTCAACCGTCGGGCGTAGGCTCAAGTGTCTTACATCGTTGGAATCCTTGGCTCGAGCCGGACAAGATGCATGCCTCGGATTGGCTCGTCACCCTGGGTGCATTTTCGGGTATTTTGGGTTTTCCGTAAAACCTACTTTTGCGAACTAGTCCTAGGTTTTTGGGCCGGCCGGAACCAAACCAGTGCGGCAAGATTCTATGGAGTCCGAATGTCAATAATTATCAAAAAAAAGTGGAAATTTGGGTTCACGGTCCCTAAGGGCCGCCGAAACGTTCCGAGTGGGAGGGGCCCCTTTTACTAAATTGCCTATAACTCGTCAACGGAACGAGATATTTGCACCAAACTCAACGCGCCTGTGTGAGAGCTCATTCTGTGGTCGCGTGAAAAAGGACAGGGCTAACGGGCACTTGGTGGCGCTCTAACTGTTAAACAGGTGCCAAAATTATGTATTTCTATATGGCAAATCCCATGAAATGGCTGAAAGCGGCCCTCTTCCTGCCTGATTTGCATACAACCTCACAAAACCGGCCGTGCGCATGCGTCACCTGGCCCTAAAGAGGCCTGGAAGCTTTTATGGACGTCGGGCCACCGGTGGCCCTTTAACTGTTATAAAGGTGTAAAATGCTCTATAATATCCTATGCAAAATGACATTTAAATGACTGAAAAAGGGTCTGCTCTGCTCAAAACTTCACCAAATTAGCTGAGCATGTGCGCCATATTATTCCGAGGAAGCGTGCAAAGCTTGACGGAGATCGGGCCATCGGTGGAGGTGTCGCAGTTTAAAAGGTAAAACAAAAATCACCACATTTCCATGAAAAATGAGCCAAAAAGGCAAAAAAGCGACTTTCTCCTCTCCGAGGCACATGTTAAAAGGCTTGATAAAGTTTTTGGAAAGCAGCAGCACAAGCGTCAAGTGCGTGGACCCTAAGGTTTTTTTTTTATAGGCCTTTTTAGTCCCTTTTTATTAGGGGTTCAAGCACTTCAGTGCTGAAACCCTATTGTTATTGTTAATTTTCCCATCATGCAACATTCTCCACGTAAAACTGATCGGGCAGGACGAACCGTAAGTCGTAGAGACTTGAAACTTTGGGGGCTGGTAGTACTCTCACCGCCTACAGCCTCACCAAGGCACGCCCCGATTGGCCCATAGGTGGCGCTACAGCGGGCAAAAGTACGAAATGGCTCATAACTCCTCAACCGTCGGGCGTAGGCTCAAGTGTCTTACATCGTTGGAATCCTTGGCTCGAGCCGGACAAGATGCATGCCTCGGATTGGCTCGTCACCCTGGGTGCATTTTCGGGTATTTTGGGTTTTCCGTAAAACCTACTTTTGCGAACTAGTCCTAGGTTTTTGGGCCGGCCGGAACCAAACCAGTGCGGCAAGATTCTATGGAGTCCGAATGTCAATAATTATCAAAAAAAAGTGGAAATTTGGGTTCACGGTCCCTAAGGGCCGCCGAAACGTTCCGAGTGGGAGGGGCCCCTTTTACTAAATTGCCTATAACTCGTCAACGGAACGAGATATTTGCACCAAACTCAACGCGCCTGTGTGAGAGCTCATTCTGTGGTCGCGTGAAAAAGGACAGGGCTAACGGGCACTTGGTGGCGCTCTAACTGTTAAACAGGTGCCAAAATTATGTATTTCTATATGGCAAATCCCATGAAATGGCTGAAAGCGGCCCTCTTCCTGCCTGATTTGCATACAACCTCACAAAACCGGCCGTGCGCATGCGTCACCTGGCCCTAAAGAGGCCTGGAAGCTTTTATGGACGTCGGGCCACCGGTGGCCCTTTAACTGTTATAAAGGTGTAAAATGCTCTATAATATCCTATGCAAAATGACATTTAAATGACTGAAAAAGGGTCTGCTCTGCTCAAAACTTCACCAAATTAGCTGAGCATGTGCGCCATATTATTCCGAGGAAGCGTGCAAAGCTTGACGGAGATCGGGCCATCGGTGGAGGTGTCGCAGTTTAAAAGGTAAAACAAAAATCACCACATTTCCATGAAAAATGAGCCAAAAAGGCAAAAAAGCGACTTTCTCCTCTCCGAGGCACATGTTAAAAGGCTTGATAAAGTTTTTGGAAAGCAGCAGCACAAGCGTCAAGTGCGTGGACCCTAAGGTTTTTTTTTTATAGGCCTTTTTAGTCCCTTTTTATTAGGGGTTCAAGCACTTCAGTGCTGAAACCCTATTGTTATTGTTAATTTTCCCATCATGCAACATTCTCCACGTAAAACTGATCGGGCAGGACGAACCGTAAGTCGTAGAGACTTGAAACTTTGGGGGCTGGTAGTACTCTCACCGCCTACAGCCTCACCAAGGCACGCCCCGATTGGCCCATAGGTGGCGCTACAGCGGGCAAAAGTACGAAATGGCTCATAACTCCTCAACCGTCGGGCGTAGGCTCAAGTGTCTTACATCGTTGGAATCCTTGGCTCGAGCCGGACAAGATGCATGCCTCGGATTGGCTCGTCACCCTGGGTGCATTTTCGGGTATTTTGGGTTTTCCGTAAAACCTACTTTTGCGAACTAGTCCTAGGTTTTTGGGCCGGCCGGAACCAAACCAGTGCGGCAAGATTCTATGGAGTCCGAATGTCAATAATTATCAAAAAAAAGTGGAAATTTGGGTTCACGGTCCCTAAGGGCCGCCGAAACGTTCCGAGTGGGAGGGGCCCCTTTTACTAAATTGCCTATAACTCGTCAACGGAACGAGATATTTGCACCAAACTCAACGCGCCTGTGTGAGAGCTCATTCTGTGGTCGCGTGAAAAAGGACAGGGCTAACGGGCACTTGGTGGCGCTCTAACTGTTAAACAGGTGCCAAAATTATGTATTTCTATATGGCAAATCCCATGAAATGGCTGAAAGCGGCCCTCTTCCTGCCTGATTTGCATACAACCTCACAAAACCGGCCGTGCGCATGCGTCACCTGGCCCTAAAGAGGCCTGGAAGCTTTTATGGACGTCGGGCCACCGGTGGCCCTTTAACTGTTATAAAGGTGTAAAATGCTCTATAATATCCTATGCAAAATGACATTTAAATGACTGAAAAAGGGTCTGCTCTGCTCAAAACTTCACCAAATTAGCTGAGCATGTGCGCCATATTATTCCGAGGAAGCGTGCAAAGCTTGACGGAGATCGGGCCATCGGTGGAGGTGTCGCAGTTTAAAAGGTAAAACAAAAATCACCACATTTCCATGAAAAATGAGCCAAAAAGGCAAAAAAGCGACTTTCTCCTCTCCGAGGCACATGTTAAAAGGCTTGATAAAGTTTTTGGAAAGCAGCAGCACAAGCGTCAAGTGCGTGGACCCTAAGGTTTTTTTTTTATAGGCCTTTTTAGTCCCTTTTTATTAGGGGTTCAAGCACTTCAGTGCTGAAACCCTATTGTTATTGTTAATTTTCCCATCATGCAACATTCTCCACGTAAAACTGATCGGGCAGGACGAACCGTAAGTCGTAGAGACTTGAAACTTTGGGGGCTGGTAGTACTCTCACCGCCTACAGCCTCACCAAGGCACGCCCCGATTGGCCCATAGGTGGCGCTACAGCGGGCAAAAGTACGAAATGGCTCATAACTCCTCAACCGTCGGGCGTAGGCTCAAGTGTCTTACATCGTTGGAATCCTTGGCTCGAGCCGGACAAGATGCATGCCTCGGATTGGCTCGTCACCCTGGGTGCATTTTCGGGTATTTTGGGTTTTCCGTAAAACCTACTTTTGCGAACTAGTCCTAGGTTTTTGGGCCGGCCGGAACCAAACCAGTGCGGCAAGATTCTATGGAGTCCGAATGTCAATAATTATCAAAAAAAAGTGGAAATTTGGGTTCACGGTCCCTAAGGGCCGCCGAAACGTTCCGAGTGGGAGGGGCCCCTTTTACTAAATTGCCTATAACTCGTCAACGGAACGAGATATTTGCACCAAACTCAACGCGCCTGTGTGAGAGCTCATTCTGTGGTCGCGTGAAAAAGGACAGGGCTAACGGGCACTTGGTGGCGCTCTAACTGTTAAACAGGTGCCAAAATTATGTATTTCTATATGGCAAATCCCATGAAATGGCTGAAAGCGGCCCTCTTCCTGCCTGATTTGCATACAACCTCACAAAACCGGCCGTGCGCATGCGTCACCTGGCCCTAAAGAGGCCTGGAAGCTTTTATGGACGTCGGGCCACCGGTGGCCCTTTAACTGTTATAAAGGTGTAAAATGCTCTATAATATCCTATGCAAAATGACATTTAAATGACTGAAAAAGGGTCTGCTCTGCTCAAAACTTCACCAAATTAGCTGAGCATGTGCGCCATATTATTCCGAGGAAGCGTGCAAAGCTTGACGGAGATCGGGCCATCGGTGGAGGTGTCGCAGTTTAAAAGGTAAAACAAAAATCACCACATTTCCATGAAAAATGAGCCAAAAAGGCAAAAAAGCGACTTTCTCCTCTCCGAGGCACATGTTAAAAGGCTTGATAAAGTTTTTGGAAAGCAGCAGCACAAGCGTCAAGTGCGTGGACCCTAAGGTTTTTTTTTTATAGGCCTTTTTAGTCCCTTTTTATTAGGGGTTCAAGCACTTCAGTGCTGAAACCCTATTGTTATTGTTAATTTTCCCATCATGCAACATTCTCCACGTAAAACTGATCGGGCAGGACGAACCGTAAGTCGTAGAGACTTGAAACTTTGGGGGCTGGTAGTACTCTCACCGCCTACAGCCTCACCAAGGCACGCCCCGATTGGCCCATAGGTGGCGCTACAGCGGGCAAAAGTACGAAATGGCTCATAACTCCTCAACCGTCGGGCGTAGGCTCAAGTGTCTTACATCGTTGGAATCCTTGGCTCGAGCCGGACAAGATGCATGCCTCGGATTGGCTCGTCACCCTGGGTGCATTTTCGGGTATTTTGGGTTTTCCGTAAAACCTACTTTTGCGAACTAGTCCTAGGTTTTTGGGCCGGCCGGAACCAAACCAGTGCGGCAAGATTCTATGGAGTCCGAATGTCAATAATTATCAAAAAAAAGTGGAAATTTGGGTTCACGGTCCCTAAGGGCCGCCGAAACGTTCCGAGTGGGAGGGGCCCCTTTTACTAAATTGCCTATAACTCGTCAACGGAACGAGATATTTGCACCAAACTCAACGCGCCTGTGTGAGAGCTCATTCTGTGGTCGCGTGAAAAAGGACAGGGCTAACGGGCACTTGGTGGCGCTCTAACTGTTAAACAGGTGCCAAAATTATGTATTTCTATATGGCAAATCCCATGAAATGGCTGAAAGCGGCCCTCTTCCTGCCTGATTTGCATACAACCTCACAAAACCGGCCGTGCGCATGCGTCACCTGGCCCTAAAGAGGCCTGGAAGCTTTTATGGACGTCGGGCCACCGGTGGCCCTTTAACTGTTATAAAGGTGTAAAATGCTCTATAATATCCTATGCAAAATGACATTTAAATGACTGAAAAAGGGTCTGCTCTGCTCAAAACTTCACCAAATTAGCTGAGCATGTGCGCCATATTATTCCGAGGAAGCGTGCAAAGCTTGACGGAGATCGGGCCATCGGTGGAGGTGTCGCAGTTTAAAAGGTAAAACAAAAATCACCACATTTCCATGAAAAATGAGCCAAAAAGGCAAAAAAGCGACTTTCTCCTCTCCGAGGCACATGTTAAAAGGCTTGATAAAGTTTTTGGAAAGCAGCAGCACAAGCGTCAAGTGCGTGGACCCTAAGGTTTTTTTTTTATAGGCCTTTTTAGTCCCTTTTTATTAGGGGTTCAAGCACTTCAGTGCTGAAACCCTATTGTTATTGTTAATTTTCCCATCATGCAACATTCTCCACGTAAAACTGATCGGGCAGGACGAACCGTAAGTCGTAGAGACTTGAAACTTTGGGGGCTGGTAGTACTCTCACCGCCTACAGCCTCACCAAGGCACGCCCCGATTGGCCCATAGGTGGCGCTACAGCGGGCAAAAGTACGAAATGGCTCATAACTCCTCAACCGTCGGGCGTAGGCTCAAGTGTCTTACATCGTTGGAATCCTTGGCTCGAGCCGGACAAGATGCATGCCTCGGATTGGCTCGTCACCCTGGGTGCATTTTCGGGTATTTTGGGTTTTCCGTAAAACCTACTTTTGCGAACTAGTCCTAGGTTTTTGGGCCGGCCGGAACCAAACCAGTGCGGCAAGATTCTATGGAGTCCGAATGTCAATAATTATCAAAAAAAAGTGGAAATTTGGGTTCACGGTCCCTAAGGGCCGCCGAAACGTTCCGAGTGGGAGGGGCCCCTTTTACTAAATTGCCTATAACTCGTCAACGGAACGAGATATTTGCACCAAACTCAACGCGCCTGTGTGAGAGCTCATTCTGTGGTCGCGTGAAAAAGGACAGGGCTAACGGGCACTTGGTGGCGCTCTAACTGTTAAACAGGTGCCAAAATTATGTATTTCTATATGGCAAATCCCATGAAATGGCTGAAAGCGGCCCTCTTCCTGCCTGATTTGCATACAACCTCACAAAACCGGCCGTGCGCATGCGTCACCTGGCCCTAAAGAGGCCTGGAAGCTTTTATGGACGTCGGGCCACCGGTGGCCCTTTAACTGTTATAAAGGTGTAAAATGCTCTATAATATCCTATGCAAAATGACATTTAAATGACTGAAAAAGGGTCTGCTCTGCTCAAAACTTCACCAAATTAGCTGAGCATGTGCGCCATATTATTCCGAGGAAGCGTGCAAAGCTTGACGGAGATCGGGCCATCGGTGGAGGTGTCGCAGTTTAAAAGGTAAAACAAAAATCACCACATTTCCATGAAAAATGAGCCAAAAAGGCAAAAAAGCGACTTTCTCCTCTCCGAGGCACATGTTAAAAGGCTTGATAAAGTTTTTGGAAAGCAGCAGCACAAGCGTCAAGTGCGTGGACCCTAAGGTTTTTTTTTTATAGGCCTTTTTAGTCCCTTTTTATTAGGGGTTCAAGCACTTCAGTGCTGAAACCCTATTGTTATTGTTAATTTTCCCATCATGCAACATTCTCCACGTAAAACTGATCGGGCAGGACGAACCGTAAGTCGTAGAGACTTGAAACTTTGGGGGCTGGTAGTACTCTCACCGCCTACAGCCTCACCAAGGCACGCCCCGATTGGCCCATAGGTGGCGCTACAGCGGGCAAAAGTACGAAATGGCTCATAACTCCTCAACCGTCGGGCGTAGGCTCAAGTGTCTTACATCGTTGGAATCCTTGGCTCGAGCCGGACAAGATGCATGCCTCGGATTGGCTCGTCACCCTGGGTGCATTTTCGGGTATTTTGGGTTTTCCGTAAAACCTACTTTTGCGAACTAGTCCTAGGTTTTTGGGCCGGCCGGAACCAAACCAGTGCGGCAAGATTCTATGGAGTCCGAATGTCAATAATTATCAAAAAAAAGTGGAAATTTGGGTTCACGGTCCCTAAGGGCCGCCGAAACGTTCCGAGTGGGAGGGGCCCCTTTTACTAAATTGCCTATAACTCGTCAACGGAACGAGATATTTGCACCAAACTCAACGCGCCTGTGTGAGAGCTCATTCTGTGGTCGCGTGAAAAAGGACAGGGCTAACGGGCACTTGGTGGCGCTCTAACTGTTAAACAGGTGCCAAAATTATGTATTTCTATATGGCAAATCCCATGAAATGGCTGAAAGCGGCCCTCTTCCTGCCTGATTTGCATACAACCTCACAAAACCGGCCGTGCGCATGCGTCACCTGGCCCTAAAGAGGCCTGGAAGCTTTTATGGACGTCGGGCCACCGGTGGCCCTTTAACTGTTATAAAGGTGTAAAATGCTCTATAATATCCTATGCAAAATGACATTTAAATGACTGAAAAAGGGTCTGCTCTGCTCAAAACTTCACCAAATTAGCTGAGCATGTGCGCCATATTATTCCGAGGAAGCGTGCAAAGCTTGACGGAGATCGGGCCATCGGTGGAGGTGTCGCAGTTTAAAAGGTAAAACAAAAATCACCACATTTCCATGAAAAATGAGCCAAAAAGGCAAAAAAGCGACTTTCTCCTCTCCGAGGCACATGTTAAAAGGCTTGATAAAGTTTTTGGAAAGCAGCAGCACAAGCGTCAAGTGCGTGGACCCTAAGGTTTTTTTTTTATAGGCCTTTTTAGTCCCTTTTTATTAGGGGTTCAAGCACTTCAGTGCTGAAACCCTATTGTTATTGTTAATTTTCCCATCATGCAACATTCTCCACGTAAAACTGATCGGGCAGGACGAACCGTAAGTCGTAGAGACTTGAAACTTTGGGGGCTGGTAGTACTCTCACCGCCTACAGCCTCACCAAGGCACGCCCCGATTGGCCCATAGGTGGCGCTACAGCGGGCAAAAGTACGAAATGGCTCATAACTCCTCAACCGTCGGGCGTAGGCTCAAGTGTCTTACATCGTTGGAATCCTTGGCTCGAGCCGGACAAGATGCATGCCTCGGATTGGCTCGCCCTTCAGGCTCCAATTTCGAGTAAATTGCGTTTTTGTGTAAAACCTACTTTTGCGAACTACTCCTAGGTTTTTGGCCTGATTGGAACCAAACCACTGCAGAAATATTCTCTGGAGTCTGATTGTCAATAATCATAAAAAAAAAATTAAATTTCAATTGTCGGTTGCTAAGGGGAACCAAAACGTTTGATGGCACCAGAGCCACTTTTACTAAAATGGTTATAACTTGTGAACGGAAAGAGATATTTTCGCTAAATTTGGGACACATGTTCATGAGCACAATCTGAGGTGGCATGAAAAAAATTGCGACGATTGGCCACTTGGTGGCGCTATAACATGGAAAAAAATCATGACAATGGTAATAACCACATCCAAACGTTAGTCTAATGAAAGATGGCATGCAGTGTCTTTGTCCAGGGTACCTTGATAGTCTATGAGAACATTGGTGTAGCTAAAAAAACTCAGTATATGTCATCAGCAAAATGCCCTGAAGGAGCCTGAGACTTTTCAAGCCAGCGTTTTTTCACAGGAGTGACCTCCTTATACTCCTGAATCCTTCCCGAGTCCAACAATACCAAACATGCCAGGTTTTGCCTTTTGGTTTTGTAACGTGTCATTTAGAGCTTAAAAAGAATTACTGTTATCTTCAAAGACCATTAGTCCGATCGAGACAAAAAAAAACAAAAAAACACAGGCAATTTGAAAACATAAGTAAATAGCTAAAGTTCTTAAACATAGCACCAGTCATTCATTTTTCCTATTAGGGTCATTTTAAATTAAGTCATTTTTCGCGCTTTCTAAATTAATACTCATAAATATAAGTGTCTCAACTTCAAAACAAAATGAGATATTTACAACAAATTTGAGACATGTATATGGGCACACTTTTAGGACTAGTAATAAAACTACATTTAATCAAAAAAATAAAAAGTTAAGTCAATTAACCTAACATTCATTCCAAATATCAAAATCAACAATTTACTATATATAGTGCTATTAAATGTTCCTTAAAATATTTTTTAAAACTCATTTTTCTTGTGTAGAGTGTCTCTTGTCAAAATATGTAATATCAATGGTAAATCCTTCAATAGTTTCATTCTTCTTTACA
Source organism: Rhinichthys osculus (assembly GCA_029959095.1). Taxonomy (NCBI): domain Eukaryota; kingdom Metazoa; phylum Chordata; class Actinopteri; order Cypriniformes; family Leuciscidae; genus Rhinichthys; species Rhinichthys osculus. The sequence goes on from JARWKJ010000018.1 coordinate 26,077,796, forward strand.
TTTTACAGTCCGATGTTTTGCAGTGGTTTTCGAAATAAAATAAAAATCCCTTTTATGCATGCCTGCTGTTAAAATCATGACTAGCACTACTATACAAAAATTGAGAGTAAAGGAAATTAGGAATTCTAGACACAGAAATATTTATTATAAAACAAAGCAGAGACAATCTTTCACCTGTTCATTTTTTGTCTATATGCACTCGACCAAACAACTGGGCCATAATCTAAGCTAGAACCATTGTTTTAGAAATACATTTGTAACCCGGGTAACCCAGGCCACCAGTAAATGACTTGAGAGTTGGAAAAAGTTAAGAAATATAAAGAATTAAAGTGTTCTACAAAGAAACGCGATTCATCCAATCACTGATTGTGCTGCATTGACTGACAGCCCTAAGAACCAACAGTAGCGGCATGTTCATTAGGCCCGCCCACAGTTCGCGCCGGTGCCGTCGTCAGCATTCAACAGACGAAATCAGATGAGAACAGGTCAGACAGGCAGCAGCACACGGAGCATTTCTCCACAAACTTCTTTCACAAAATCATAATCGAACGGGAACTGTGATTGAGTGCACTTGGAAACTTTGGATACGTCAGGCTGGTGTGTTGTCATAGAGAGAAAAGTGGAGTGGAAATCTGTATTGAATTTGGTTTTGGTGAGTGATTTTTAAAAATATTAAATCTGAATATAAAAAGACATATGAAAGATATAGCTAGGTATGTCAATTTCAGAAATGATTTGATATGAGTAGGCCGCACTCACAGCACGAGCTGAGCTAGTTAGCTAACGCTAAAGCTACCACATGTAACGATGCTTATTGTATCATCATGAGTTGAGACAATGAGTGTTTTATGAGTGTTGATCTGTTCTATAAATGTCGATAAGTTAGATTAATGTGTCATTTGAGATGCGCATACTTAACATTAATTATTTTACGTTTGTCTTGTCTTTTGCAAGGCTGTGTTTCCTTATTCTCAGTTTATTCCTATGTGAACGTGATCCGCAAGTATCCTGTTTTGAAACTATCAACTGGTAAGATGTCTTCAATCAATCACTAAATCCCATGAATCAAAGTCCTTTGAGTCCGAAAAACAAAAGAAAATTGATTTATTTTTTCTTCTGAAATGGACAGACTTTGTTTTTTGTACTTGAACTGATCGGAGAAATTTGAACAACTCTTTAAACTGAATCCTTTGATTCACGATATTTGTTCAACTGAGTCGTTTTATTCATGAACTTTGTTCAACTGAATCTTTTCATCTTTCCAGCATTTCCAATTCATATTGTGGAATATACTGTTTACTATTGACAGTAAATGTGTTTATTGGAAGGAATTCTGAATCATTGTGTTTTGACTCGAATCCAATATCTGATTACATTTCTTTTTTTACATTTCATCATTCATTCATCCCAAAAGAAATGACTAGTCGTTAAGGCTGTAAGGTTAGTCAACCAGAGAAATCCTTAGTCAACCAAAGTCCTGTCCTGCACAACGATCAGTCAACAAAATAAAAATAAAAATAGATGCGATGTTTTGCATTTTTATTGAACATTTATTAAACAATTGTCATAGAGCATTTATAAAACAACAACAAAAAATCAATACTACATAAAACTATAATAATAAAATTAGTTGAAAAGTGAATTTAGTAGTGATTTTTTTTAACTGCAAAGTGAGAAGTTCTGTCCTAGATCTATAGTGACCGTCACAATCGCGCACCTGAAACATCATAACAAAAGCTCTAGTTTATATTGGTGTATATTCTTCTTTACTTTAAAAGCTTTGGGTTAACTTTTGTTCAGCCGATCTAGGCATTTTAAAACACACAAACCCAAATAGCCTAAAAAACAATCCTAATAATTATAGGCTGTACAGTAGGAAGGCATATAGGTTTATTTTCATTTTGTTACATTATTTAGGCTATTTTCAAACGCGTCAAGTGTACAAATAAAAACATAAAACACAATCTATTGAGTCAGTCTAATAAAGCCGTTAAAGCTACTTACAGATTTGCAGGCCTAGTCCACCTTTTTTATGTTGTGGACCAAAAACACTAACATTTCCACATTCTTGGGTAAAAGACAGCTCCTCGACTTAACAATAAATCCTGCTTTGGAAAATATGTGCTCTGGAGGAGTGGAGGTTGAAGGGATGCAGAGCAGGCGTCTTTTGCGCGCTCAAGTTCGTTATTTCAAATGTAGGCGCGCGGCATGTGCGCTGATAATGGAAGCGACGCAGTCGCGGTGCGACACGCTCATTTTTTCCAAGCGCGTTCGTGCCGCATCGAGATAAAAACATCTTAACTTTTCAGAATGCTGCAAGCGCACCGTAGGTCACGTGACAAGAACCTTAACAACAACAACAACAAGCTTAGAAACAACAGACGCCTCCGGAGCGCAACCGCCCTAGCGCTTTGGAAAAAGGAGAACACGGCGCGCCTAGCGTTTTCTACGCCTATATGTGAATGGCGCAGCAGCATAGCTTGCACTCCACAGTCTTGTCTTTTTTTGTAAAATGCAGCCAGAGTAAAGATTTAGATTTCTTGGAGATTTTGTTGACTAAAGCCAAAACAAATAGCATTCTAACTGAATGAATACAGCAAAACTACCTATATTCCTTACTGAGCGCGAAGCAGCAGTGCAGCCAGCCGCAGGTGCGGTTCTCGAGTGTTCTACGTGCTGCGCTAAACTGGCGCAGAATAGCCTAAATTAAAACATTTAAATTTGGGGATAAATTTCTTTCTGCGCATGAGCACTTTCAGTTGTATTATATGTGATGAGTTACGGTTTCAGCCGTTCCTTTGAAAATGGCTGAGGGTCGAAAGAGAAAAAATGTATACGAAGTGTATGATAAGAAGAGAAAGGCCGCAGAATATAGAAACAAGACCAGAGTGATTTTGGGTGAATATTTCACACCCTGGCGTGCGCTAAAAGCACAGGTTGGGCTTCCCACTGATGCCGTAGTCGCGAAAATTCTACTAGACGGGTAAAGTTTGTAGGGATGCTCCGATCAGGATTTTTGCAGCCGATACCGATTGCCGATTTCTTGTCATGGTGATCGGCCGATACCGATCCCGATTCCCGATACCGATGCTTAATATAAGACAAAGATAAATACAAACAAAATGGAGCACTCTGATGCAGCCCACAAGGTTTAATTAAACATTGTCCAATAGTAAACTTTGGAGGACAAAATAAACATTTAAATACCTAAAATAGAGAGTCTGATGTAACTTTAACCTGGTCTAATACAAGTCTAAGCAGGACAAAATTAATTTAATTAGATTAATTATTAATTTAATTAGAACAAATTGGAGTAGTTTGATGCTACTCATTAGAAGGGATGGGCATTTCAAGCAAAAATAATATTCGAAGATCTGGGTATTATTCGCTTATTCGAAAATCGCACCCCTCACCCATATGCACGCACACATGCATAGGCCACACACATGAGAAAAGCGGAGTGGTGTGACGTTTAAATATAACTTAAAAACATAAATATACGTTTCATATTTATGTTTTATAGTAGGCTAATATAGTGTTCTTTTTAAAAAAAAAAGTCATATGTTGATTATATTAAAAGGGAACCGCATGAGATGAGTAAGATAGGATCATAAGATGCCCAATATATCGGAAAACATTTGGAATGGGTCAGGCATGATTTTGACCACTTAATTAAGTTTTGTTTTGTAGAAAGCCATTCTTTAAAGTGAATTTCGTTTTGTAAAAATTGTATCTTAATTTCAAACTTTAGTTTCATCATCCATTTGCCTGAATTTAATAAATAATAAGCGAAATATAGCAGACAATATAATCAGGACACGGACACGCCGGCGCGTGAACTGGAGCGCGTCTCATAAGTGAACCGAACCTCAACTTGCCTCACATACCTGAGAATGTATAGTTCAGGCTTGAAATGTCTACTTAAAAAAAACAACAACTATTTAAATCGATAATAAATGGGCTACTCTCTGCTTAGGCTAATCCGTATGAAGTGTGCATTTCTCTCTATAAGCGCGTTCACTATGCGAAGATGGCGTCAACATCGCCAACTGTATCGTTGCAGTTTATTAATAAACAATTAAAATGTATCATGCTGCATAAACATTACTTTTGCCGGTTCTTTGTGGCAAGCTTTATGCATGCGCTTGATATGCGAAATATAGGCAATATAGCCTATTATGATGACGCTCATTATGGTTTAATATTTTCTCCCATATATATATTTAATTAAATTAATATAGATATGCGATTTGACTAATGGCTTAAATGAACTACTACTAGTCGACTAGAAAAAAACTTTAGTCGTGCACAGGCAGCCCAACTTATTTAACATATTTTCTAACCAGCATGTCACTGCGGGCGTTCTGAGCGAGTGGCGCTGTGGACTGAGCGAGCGAAGCATACTCTTCAAAAAGGCGCTCTCTCTGGAGGACAATGATCCTCCATGTGAGATTCCTTTGAAACATACACGGCAAATAGCAAATTTTTTTCATTGTTTCTCGACACATCATAGCAGCCTAATTCCACACCGGCGATGACATGACTGCCAAAACATTTAAGTCCCCACGCATCATATAGGCTACCTCCTCACGTTTTGACGTCATCAAATTGTGATCGGTTTGTGAGATCGGCCAAGTTGAGTGAGTACCGATCGAGTCATAAAATGTGATGATCGCCCGATACCGATCTCCGGCCGATCGATCGGAGCATCCCTAAAAAATCCATTTAAAATCACTGCTAGTAAAAGTTAAGATATGATTAGCGATGCTAGCCCTGGCACAAGTCATGCACGGCGTAGACACGGTAAACATCTCAATTTGTCTAAAGTAGCCTTATGACCAAATGCTAAATGATATTACGCTGAAATATTCTAAAACCTTGTGTGTTCATTTTCGATAATTCCAATGTATTCACCATAGTATTTATTACACAAATGCAACAAGCTACTTCTCCATTGCATATCATGTCTCGAGTCCTCGGTCACTCAATCGATCAGTATAATAAGTAAATAAAACACAGAAGGGCATTTGACATTTTGTCTTGCATGAATGCTTTTGAGTTAGTTTATAATTTGCTACATAATTGTGCCACCAAACGTGACTACCCAAATATGGATGCCCTTCCAAACAATCTACTTTGCATATCTGTGCGCCCTCTCGGGAGCAAATAGTGTTGCGCATGTGCATTTTAAAAAAAATTGGAGAGGGCGGGTCTTCTCTAAAATTCGGAAAGATCCTCCGCTATACCTTTAACATTGTGTCGAATAACATGTATTCATTGATTGTAATGACATTAGGGATGCACGATGATATCGGGACAACATCGGTATCGGCCGATAAAAGCTTAAAATGACCATCATCGGCATCAGCCGATATGAATATTTCTGCCGATGAGCCTTGCCGATAGGGTGGCGTGTTTCCTATGCGCACGTGACGCGAACGAAGCATGAGCGCCAGCAACTTAAACTTCCAACTAGGGGTGTGCGTCTCACGGTTTTTGATCGTGGACGATTAAAATGTCTCCACGATCTGCTTTTGAAAAAAAAACATAGTATCGTGCATTCTATCAGTTCAATTCTGGCGCCTTCATCTCAACATACTGTACAACGCGACGTACATTCACATCACATCACATGTAAACGCAGAGGTAGAGTTACACTCACGGTCACGAGACACCGCAATTCACAAAAGTTTATTATTTGCATGTGCGTCAAAGTCTTGCTAGTTAAACATGTCATTCACGTGCTGATGCGCTGTTCTAACATCCGCTTTTCTGAGCACGTTACACCCGACACTCACAGGAACTAAAAGCCTGTCACAGAGTCTGCATACTGGACTAATCTTTCGAGTCTTATTGCGCTAATACTGTCAAATACACACACGGTTTACATAAACAAAGTTGGTTATGTCTAAAGTGAAAGCAAACAGAGAAAATCTGCTTGTCAAATGCGTGTATATTAGACGCGTCGCGTGCAGTTCTTAAAGAGACAGTATAATATGCTGCCGCTTGTCCTTAAAGAGATACTGCACCCAGAAATAAAAATTCTGTCATTATTTACTCACTCTAATGTTGTTCCAAACCTGTATTCATTTCTATCTTGTGCTTAAATATACAATGGAAGTCACTGAAGTACAGCAACTGTTTGGTTAGCCACATTCTTCCAAATAACTTTTATAATTTCAACAGAAGAAAGAAACTTGAGAGAGTAAATGATGACAATTTAAATTTTCGGGAGAACTATCTCGTTAATGTTAATAAAACAACAAAACACAAAGAGGAAATCACTCACTGCTCTTGACTGAGAACTTTAATAGAAGCTTTAATAAGCTTTTTTTGCACTTAAAAAAAAACACACAAATATATCGGTATCGGCATCGGGCAAAATTAGTCTGAAAATATCGGCATATCGAATATCGGCCAAAATCCTATATCGTGCATCCCTAAATGACATGGATTGTGTCTAATGACATTGTGTCTTACATGGATTCATGGTTTTCTAAACAAACCTTATCAAAACATGGAGCAAATCCGACCTTTCGCGAGTTGGGGCGCGCAATGTTCCATGACGCATAATAACATTCCATTCGTAGGGTATTGACTGTAACCCCTTATTTACACTCTTAGTGCGTTAGAGCTGTGATGCTCGGCTACCGGAGCTGATTGCGCCCAATCTAATGAATGCTTGTGTTTACACCAGCCACGACGCAGCATTTCAGAAGCGTCTCTCCACGCCACTTCCCTAAAGATAGGCGCCTAGTTTATATTCAACGGACACCATGTCCAAGCCACACCACACCGTATACAAAATAAGAGTAAAAGTCAATTTCAAATATTTTGCGAACTAGTCCCTGGTTTTTTGCCCAAACGGGACTAGACCAGTCTAGGACAATTCTCTGGACTCTCTAGGTCAATAATTATCGAAAAAGTTGAACTTTTGCATTTTTCATATTGTTATAACAGGATGATTTAGAAAAGGGGCATGGCAATAAAACTCAAAGGCCTATAAATCATAAATAAAAACTCAGAACTTCACAAATTGGTGAGCATGTGACAACATAGTTAACAAACATGCTAAATTTTATGGAGATCGGACCATAGGTGGCGCTATAACTGTTAAAAAGCTTTAAAACCATATATTTCCTATGGTAAATTGCCTGTATTGGCTGTAAATTGTTGTTTCCATCTATTATGTCACTGGTTAGGGTTAAGAGGCGCAAAATGAACATCTGGTACACATGTGAATGAGTTCAATCTGAGCTCACAGTTAAAAAATTGCAACGATTGAACAGTAGGTGGCGCTATAACATGGAAAAAACATAAAAATGGCTATGACCACGTGACCGTTAGTCCGATTGACCTGAAATTTGGTGTGCAGTGTCTTGGTACCATGTATGTGTAAAAGGATAATGGCGTATCTAAAAAAACATGGCCGCCATCGACCAATGAAGTTTGAGCACCTATTAAACTAGGTTAACGGAGGCCGATCAGAACGAAACTCGATGGGCATATTCAACTCGTGGCCCTAAAGGTCTGTAAGAATTTTGAAAAAAATCGGCCACTTGTTGGCGCTAACGAGTTTTACAGCTCTGTAATCACGTGGTGTAGCACACATCCACACAATATGCATATCGTTTCATACATCTAGTTATTAACGAAAATGTTAAAAACCTTCTTTTGCAACTAGTCCAAGCTTTTTCGCTCAATTGGAACCAAACCAATCTAGGACAATTCTCTGGACTCTGTTGAATTTCCTATGGTAAAATGCCTGTATTGGCTGTAAATGGTCTTTTCCATTTATTATGTCAGTGGTTAAATGTATGCTAAATACAACTTAATGTCTTAAATGCTTATGTGCTTAAAGGCCTTAACTGCTTGAACCCCGATAAATGCTGCTTGCAGCTTTAATTTTTATTATTATTATTATTCTCCTGTAAAACGCATCGTGCAGCCCAAACCGTAAGTGCTGGAGAGTTGAAACTTTGTCAGATGGTAGTACAAAAATCGAGGAGAGGTTATCAAATTATGAGCCCAATTGGCCCATAGGTGGCGCTATAGCGATCAATTGCGCAAAACTGCTCATAACTCCTAAACCGTAAGTCGTAGACTCAAGTGTCTTATATCATTGGAAAGCTGGAGGCCTGAAGTAAAAAACGTATATCTCCGATTTCATTTCCGGTATGCAAATTTTCCCGCCATTTTGAATTTTGTCAAAAACCTAATTTTGCGAACTAGTCCCTGGTTTTTCGCCCGATCAAAACCAAACAAATGCATACATGTTCTCTGGAGTCTGATTATCAATCGTTATCGAAAAAAAATTGAATTTTCGATTTCCGGTCGCTAGGGGGAGTAAAATGATTGTTGTGGGAGGAGCCTATTTTACTAAAATGGCTATAACTCGAAAAGTAAATGAGATATCTTCACCAAACTCAAGAGACATGTGTATGAGGACAGTTTGAGGTCACAGTAAAAAGATCGCGACGATCGAACACTAGGTGGCGCTATAACATAAAAAAAAACATAAAAAGGGCTATGACCACCTGACCGTTAGTCCGATTGACTTGAAAATTGGTATGCAGTGTCTTGGTCCAAGGCCCCATGTATGTGTATGAGGAAATTGGCGTAACTCAAAAAACATGGCCGCCATTGGCAAATGAATTTGAGCACCTATTAGACTAGGTTAACGAAGGCCGATCGGAACGAAACTCGATGGGCATGTTCAACTCATGGCCCAAGAGGTCTGTAAGAGTTTTGAAAGAAATCGGCCACTAGTTGGCGCTAACGAGTTTAACAGCTCTGTAATCACGTGGTGTTGCACACATCCCCACAATATGCATATCATTTGATAGATCTCCTCATGCTAAACAACTTTGCCTCTAGAACCATTGCTGTCAATTAAATCGTTCATTAAATATTCACGAATATGTTAAAAACCTACTTTTGCGAACTAGTCCCTGGTTTTTCGCCCGATCGGAACCAGACCAGTCTAGGTCAATTCTCTGGTCTCTCTAGATCAATAATTATCGAAAAAAAGTTGAACTTTTGCATTTTTCGTATGGCTATAATAGGGTCATTTAGAAAAGGGGCGTGTCCAAATACACTCAAAAGCCTATAAATCATAAATAAAAACTCAGAACTTGACAAAAATTGATGAGCATATGTGTCATACCATGGTGAAGAAGCATGCAAAGTTTCATGGAGATCGGACAATAGGTGGCGCTATAACTGTTGAAAAGCTTTAAAACCATGCATTTCCTATGGTAAATTGCCTGTATTGGCTGTAAATGGCCTTTTCCATCTATGATTGTAAAATTTTCACATCTTAATGTTTAAAAGTAGTGCAGTACAATTATCTGGACTCTCTAGATCAATAATTATCAGAAAAGGTATAATTTTTTCATTTGAATGGCTATAATAGTGTAAATTGGATGGCTATAAGATTTTGGATGGCTATAACAGCCAATAAGTGGTATTTTACTGCCCCCTGCTGTCATTTCATCATACTACTCCCTAATATTGTTATATATAATTGAAATGTAGACTTTATTAAATCATTATTTTCACATTTACAATCACATTTTGTCCAAATTCATCTATTGGAGTATTATGGACTGCATTTATTTATTTTATTTATTACTATTTACAATTGTGTCACAGGAAGGCTGAAAACGAAAGTATAACGTTGGGCCACGCCCCCCAAGTACAAATTCACTCATAACTCGAAAACAGAAAGTCTCTGCACGCTCAAATTTTGATGGTAAGGTTCTCTCGGGGTTCTTGATCCAAATCTATCGTCGCGGGGCTCGGGAACGCCCCCCGCGACGAATTCTTAGTTAATGTTAACTAATGTAGTTAACATTAACTAAGAATGAACAATACTCCTTCAGCATTTGTTAATCTTTGTTAATGTTAATTTCAACATTTACAAATACTTTATTAAAATCTTGTTAACATTAGTTAATGCACTGTAAACTAACATGAACTAACAATGAACAGCTGGATTTGTATAAACTAATGTTAACAAAGATGAACAAAAACAGTAACAAATGTATTGCTCATGGTTCATGTTAATTAATACATTAACTACTGTTTAATAAATGAACCTTATTGTAAAGTGTTACCGACATTTTTAATCTTTTTTATCAGCTTTCAGCATTGGCTAACAAACAAACGCTTAAAGCTATTTTTTTATTAGTTTTAATATAGTTTTATATTATTAAATCACAAAGAAATATGTTAAATGCATGCTTATACACCATTAAAAGAGATTTTCACAATAACATATCCCGTGTGTGTGTGTGTGTACGCATATGTCTACATATGAATGCAAAAGCTTGTGTGACCAGCAGAGGGCAGTAGAAGACCACTTATTGGCTCACTTTCATTTTGACACACTTGATTAGGGATGGGAATTGATAAGAATTTAACGATTCCGATTCCATTATCGATATTGCTTATCGATTCGATTCCTTATCGATTCTCTTATCGATTCTCATTGGGTGAGGGAATAAGTACAAATTTGTTTGTTTGTATTAACTTATTGAACTTATAACTTATTTTGTTTGTTAATTATTATTAACTCGCTGACACAGCACAGAGTATTAGGGGTGTGAACCTACAATGGTCTCACGGTTCGGTTCGATTCCGATTATCATGTCATCGATTCAGTTCAATTTGATATCTCGATGCATTACATGCACTGCATCCTCAATTTTACTTCAAAAGTGATGTGTGTGTGTGTGTGCGTGCGCGTGTTCACCCGTTCGTGAAGTCGCAGTGACAGAAACAGTGAGATTCCAGTTTAAGTTTCATGGGACTAATGGCCAAGTTTCATGGGTCTGTTCATGATGTGTGGCCAAATGTTTCTGCATATTGGAGGCCCCCCCCCCCCTTGACGAAATGGAAATTTTACAGGTGTTGCAGCAAGTGACCCTATTGTTATGAGGCGCCGTCATACTCTCATTGAGCATGTGCGCGAGTTTGAGTGTGTGTGTGCTCGCGTCTCATATGAGTATATGCGTGGAGAGTTTGTGTGTGCGCGCGCGTCTCATATGAGTTTGTGTGTGCGCGCGCGCGTCTCATATGAGTATGTGCGTGCAGAGTTTGTGTGTGCGCGCGCGTCTCATATGAGTTTGTGTGTGCGCGCGCGCGTCTCATATGAGTATGTGCCTGGAGAGTTTCGCGCATCTCGTGTGTAGAGTTTGCATGTATGCGTGAGCGACTTTAGGTGTGTCGTTGTGCATTTCATATGTATTTGTTTGAGCATTCAGCAGTATACATGTATGTTTGACTACTTAGTATACGTGTATATGCAAGTGTTTCATATATGTGTGCGTGAATGAAGTTTGATTTAAGCCCTAGACGGCACCTCATATATTGTCGTCTTTTCGCGTGAAATATAACCAAACGAGCGCTTCTGCCTCGATGTTATGTTTGATGCGTTCTGAATCAAAATAACGCAGCGCGTGTGTGACGTCATGACACATTTACAACGAGCGGAACCGATAAGCGGAATCGTTAAGCAGGCATACTAACGGTTCCAGGGAATTGGTTAACTGGGCACCGGTTCTGAAGAAGAAAATTAATATAAAATAGTACTGCAAAAAAACAGTTTACTGTAGTGTAAACCTATTCTATTGCTGTTATATATTTATTGTCCAACATTTACATTTTAGTACAATTACATTTATTTGCTGAATTCGTTTATTTCATTGAACTTATTTTTGTATGTAAGGTTATGTGTACCTCCTGGGAAACGGTCTAACGTTATAACTTTATGAACTTACATCACTTTATTCTTCTTACCTGTCACACTTAATGTAGAGATTAATATAATTAATTAAATCCTTGAACTTCCCTGTCTCAAGTTATGTGGGGGAAAAGCCTAGTAGCAACTTCTTTTTAACGGATATAACGTTAACTGTTGTGAATTAAAATAATCACCTAATTATTTCAACCTAAAAATGACCTCTGTACTGGACTAAATATATGTACAATATATGACTGCCGAGTCGCTTTCACCCCAAAATGGCGGACGCGTAGGGCTGCTGCTGGGCGCTGGTGTTGCAATGGAACGTTCTATTGGCTTTCACTTCTTGTCAATATACGTTCTTTGCCTGAACTAACAATGAACAGCTGGATTTGTATTAACTAACGTTAACACTAGAAGTGCCAGAATTCCATAACTACTAGAACTGCCACAAGCGGTCATTTTGACCGTTAGATTGCAAACTCTATATCTTTAATGATAAATACCCAATTGAGAGATTAATGCATTTGTTGTATTAGGATATCTTTTAAAAACAAAACAACACCAAACTGTACATTTTAAAAAGTTTAATTATACATTTATAAATAATAATATCAGTAGCCCGTAATTATCGCATAGGGCCTATTCACAACAGAGATATATTTCCATATCCCTTCAACATAACTCAGAACAAGATAATAACAACTAAAAGTATCTTATTTAGATATTCTTTTGACAGTGAGAGAGTCAATGTCACGGTTTATGAATTCGCTGTCTCCTTTCTCGTCTTGTTGTGTGTGTGTGTGCGTGCGTGGTCGCTGATCAATGCAGCTGATCAGCACGTGCGCTCTGATCAACGCGCCAGCTGCAACTGATCAGCGATTCGACCCTTTTCAGTGTTACTGTTCTCGCCTAGTCTTTGGGTGTTTCTCAAAACCAAGAATGCAAAGAACGGACTTGTGTTCTTGGGGAGAACGCTCTTGCTAGTTGTTCTTGGAAGAATGAACTCACAAGGTGACGAGCACACAGAACGCTGCTGACAGTTTGAGACGATGTGTTCTTGCTGGTATATTGAGCAATAATTCCCCCGCACAGACACCGTCTGCAGTACCCAAACATAACGAGAATTGTTGACGATAACAGCCAGGCTGCAATGGTCTCTTGACTGTGGGGAAAAACGAGTCTGTGAGCAAACTGGCCGGTTGGCTCGATAGCTAACGTTACACCCGCAGGCGCTTATGGAGATTCTCACTTCCGAAAACGTTTGAGCACATTTTCGATTAGCCATACATTTTCGTAAAATGCCAATATTTGAAATCTACAGTTGATTTCTCGCATCAAATGTTCTCAGAAGTGAATTTAGTGATGAAATAGTGTACGTAATTGTAGAAAAACGAAATACTGTATTGACCTGCCTCTCCTTCCTCGAATGCCGAATTGAATGCTGGGATATTTCTGCCGTCAATTTCACACAAGTTACCAGCCGATGCATCCTCGGTAAAATGGCCGTGTCAAGAACACATCCGGGATTTTTAACTGTTCTTGCCAAAATGCAAACTTGTGTATTGGGACAGTACTTGGGCCACAAAAGATGACGTTTCACAAGAACACAAGGACACAAGTACAGACAAGAACACAGACTGAGAAAGGCCCTTTGTCAGATCGTTGTGGATTTTTCCTGCGTGTTTGTTCCCTGCCTGTATCCGTTTTCCGTGTGTCATCCCGTGTTCAGCACTCCTGGTTCAGCACTCACTCCAGCGTCCCTGTGCTGCCAAGGGCTTCATACCGGACATTTGCACACCTTCACTCTCCCAGCATCTGACCAGCTCTCAATAAACATATCTGTCATTTTGCAATTGAATCTTCTGATTATTTCCTAATAGACAAAGGTCAACCGCGAGAAATGTAACAAAAGAATACCGCAAAATTCATTACGGTCAATATGACCGTCTATGGCCGAAATAGGTAAATATGTTCATTTGTTTGTTTGCCTTTTGTGTAATTTATATTAAAAACATTTTAAATGAAAATACAGACACTTTTAGGAAAAGTCAGGTACCAGCAGGATTTTTTTTTTTTTTCAACAAAGTTATTGCAGATATAAAATTCAAAACGGTCAAAATGACCGTCGTGGCCGTTCTAGTGTTAACAAAGATGAACAAAAACAGTAACAAATGTATTCCTCATGGTTAGTTCATGTTAATTAATACATTAACTAATGTTGAATAAATGAACCTTATTGTAAAGTGTTACCGACATTTTTAATCTTTTTTATCAGCTTTCAGCATTGGCTAACAAACAAACGCTTAAAGCTATTTTTTTATTAGTTTTAATATAGTTTTATATTATTACATCACAAAGAAATATGTGAAATGCATGCTTATACACCATTAAAAGAGATTTTCACAATAACATATCCCATGTGTGTGTGTGTGTGTGTGTGTGTAAGCATATGTCTGCATATGAATGCAAAAGCACTTGTGAAAACACTTTATTAATAAGTAGAGTGACCAGCAGAGGGCAGTAGAAGACCACTTATTGGCTCACTTTCATTTTGACACACTTGATTTTCACCAGTATTCTGCACTAAAGCAAACCAGTTTTTCCATGTGAACTATTATAACACAATCATATTTTGTCAAAGTTTATCACTTCATTTTTATTGACACTTCACATTAATGCTAGCAATATGGTGCATCATGGTAAATCACGATAGAAACATGGTAAATCATTGTAAACAATACTATTACATGGTGTATCATGACAAATCATTCTACAATCCTGCGGTAAATCATTCTAGAATGTGGTATATCATGGTAAATCATCCTATAACATGGTAAATCATGCTAGAATCATATTAAATCATACTAGAATACGTTCAATTGTGGTAAATCATGCTAGAACAGGATAAATCATGGTGAATCATACTAGAACTTGGTATATCATGGTAAACTATGGTAAATCATGCTAGATTCATGGTAAATCATACTGGAACATTGTAAATAATGAAAAATCACACTGAAATGGGGTATATCATGGTAAATCATGCTAAAACATGGTTTATTCTATCTATGATCTCAGTGGTTAAATGCTTGCTACATACAACTTAATGTCTTCTGATGCTTTTGTGCTTAACGGCCTTAAAGGCCTTAACTGCTTGAACACCGCTAAATGCTGCTTGCAGCTTTAATTTTAATTGCATTCACATTCTTAGTTTTACACTGTGCTTCAAAATGTCCCATTTTATTGCATTTACGGCAGCGTTTACCTGTAGCTGGACATGCACCGTAATCATGCTGTCTCCCACATCTTGTGCACATTTTCCTTATTTGAAGTGTCACGTTCTTGTAATGTTCATCTTTGTTTTTGGCATACCTTTTGTCATACTGCCTAGGCTGCTTGTACTTGCGTGCTCCGACTGTCGCGCAATATTGATTGCCTTCTCCAATGTCAAGTCCGGTTTGAGTTGTAATTTCTGCAACACTTCTCCATCTGCGATGCCGATTACAATGCGGTCCCTTATCTGTTCGTCTTTAGTTACTCCAAAATCGCAGTGCTCTGCAAGCTTATAAAGCTCTCTGACAAACGCCTCCACGCTCTCCCCATGGAGCTGTGCACGTCTATGGAAACAGGCACGTTCATGTATCGTATTCCGCCTTGGCACAAAATGTTCATCGAACTTTTTCAAAACCTCTTCGTAATAGTGCTGAACATCGTCCGGAAATGTAAAGGTGCTAAATATAGGTTCCGATTCTTTCCCCATTGCGTATAACAGCGTATTCACCTGTATATCATCGTCTTCTTGGTTTAGCTTAGTTGCTATCCGAAAACGGGAAAAACGCTGTCTCCAGATCGGCCACGCCGAAGGCTGGGTGAAGTCAAACGATTCAGGAGACTGAAACTTAGCCATCTCGTTGCTTCAATCTTGTTCACAGGGCGAAAGATGCGACTTCTGACACCATGTCATGAATTCACAGATTCCTGAGAGTAGTCTTAAACAGTTTATTAACGGGACGTTCAAGAACAGACAACAGTGTCGACCATGCGTATATCAACAACATTACAACTGCCGTAAAACAAGCAGAGCTAAACAATACAAAAGCCAGTAGCCCCTCCTAGTGGAGCTTACTGCCATAATCATTTAAATCACATCACATGACCCTTTTCACACAAAAAAATCGTGGACAAAGAGGACACTGACACCGACAGACAAGACAGAGAAGGTTACTTTTGATATGGAACAAATCCACAGCTGTCAGATTCTGTCAATATTTTTACGAGATTCACACAATAAATAACGTTTTGGCTCTTTGAAATGTGACAGATCGCTGTAGCGCGTCAGTTCAAACGGCACGTGATACAGCAGCCTACAAATACAAATCCACTGCTTCTTAGCTACGCAGCGTTGAGTGAACCTATGAAAGAGAACATCTCTGGTTACTGGTGTAACATATCTCTCAATAGGGAACGGGACGCTGCCAAGCTCCTCGCACTGCCGACCAGCTTCCTTTTTCGGCAGAGAAATCTGAGGAGCAGATGGCGCGCGCGCGCCAACATAATATGACGACGTAAGTGCGTCGATGCGGCGCCCGCGCCATCAGCCAATGAATTGGCTTGATTCTATATGGGATTCAGACTATCGGCACACCCAGAGGGCGTTCTGACACGTAGTTTTACACGTGAAATGCAGCCAAACCTTGCGAGAAAGAGCGCGCATGCGAGACAGAAGAAACTGTGCTCCAAAGTGTGTAGCACACGCACGGCGGAGAGGGAGAGAGCGAGAGATCTTGCGTGTGTGTGTGTGCCTAATGAAGTTAGGCACCGAAATCAGGCACCGAAATGTTCGTTCTTATTCGGTCTGGTTACTACCGTTTACGTCGGAACCGGTTTCCTATTGGCACCGAGTTTCGGTACCCAACCCTAATTACCAAACATACAAATCTTAATGTAATTTAAAGCAAACAATACATTTAAAATATATGGGTTGTATGCCTATTTTTTTTATATAAAAAGATATATATCCCAAAAGACAAGGCCTAAACTTTAACAAGGGTTAAACAATCACTGTAACAGACACAATCACACACACACACACACACACACACACACACACACACACACACACACACACAATCACTGTAACAGACACAATCACACACACACACACACACACACACACACAATCACTGTAACAGACACAATCACACACACACACACACACACACACACACAATCACTGTAACAGACACAATCACACACACACACAATCACTGTAACAGACACAATCACACACACACACACACACACACACACACACACACACACAATCACTGTAACAGACACAATCACTGTAACAGACACAATCACTGTAACAGACACAATCACACACACACAATCACTGTAACAGACACAATCACACTGTAACAGACACAATCACACTGTAACAGACACAATCACTGTAACAGACACAATCTCACACACACACACACACACACACACACACGCACATCAAATCACTTACATTTTAGATGCAATATTGACTTTTTTCTGTTTCAGCAGCGAAAATAGTTAAACAAAGATCACAGCAGAACCATCGAGCATCTCACAGCAACGCGTTCTCATTACTGAATGATTCAGCATTTTGAACGAATCGGTTGACTCAAAGATTCAGGCCGTTTCTCAATATGCGTTCTTGTCTGTACTTGTGTTCTTGTGGTCTTGTGAAACGTCATCAGTCGCTGCCCAAGTACTGTCCCAATTCAAAGTTCACATCTAGCCAAGAACAGTTCAAATCCCCGGATGTGTTCTTGATCAGCCCCTTTTACCGAGGATGCATCGAGAGGTGACTTGTGCGGACTTGAGAAAGCCATGTATCCCAGAATGCATCTCGCACCAACCAGCAAGCATCAATACCAGAGGAGAAAACCCGCGTAATATCAAAATACTACTGTTATTGTGTCATGAAATGTAATTTTAAGAGTGTTTCAAACGAGAATGTAGTTGTTTAAAGCTCAAATCTGTGGTTTGTTTATAAAGATAGCGCCTATTTGAAAAATGTATCTGACGCTTTCGGAGTTGTAAGATCCAGGTGATCACCGGGAGTTCAGCGCTCATTAACCCGACTGGAACAGCTTTTCCTCGGCTAGTGCTTCTGACGTGTGCCGCTGGCTCTGGTGTCTCTAAACATGACGTATATTCGTCTTGTGTTGATCTTTGGTCTCACTCATTAATCTATATTTGTTCCATGGCAAATCGTTTTGGCGGAGGGCAAAGTGAAGTTTCATAACTTTATATATTTAGGCTATTTAACTTTAACTTTGTAGCCTAATTGTTTGCTTAATTTCTCATTGTAAGTTAGCTTCTTATACCTTTATACTGGATATTATTGATCAGTAAAAATGACATTTAACAAAAAGAGACAGGGTTGTTTATTTTATTTTATATACTTTAAAATAGATATATTTTTTATATTTATTTTAACATTCTCTTCACTATATGTAAAATAAAATGACACAACCCTGTATCTCTTTGACAAATGGCAATACAAATCAAGAATGTTTCATATTTTTAAAATAAAATAAAAAAAGAAGCAGGGTTGTGTTTTAATATTTCATGTTGTTATAAATATGCAATGAAGATACATTTTTTTTATCCCTTAATTCTTCAGTGGGGTCATTTTGTCCACTGGACTTTTTCTTTGATTTTTTAAAAATGTTCCCTTCATCTCAGGGCCATGAAACTCTGGGACTTTTCCTAAATAATCTATCTAAACATGCACAAAAAAACTGGGTTCGATTCGGTTGTTCTAAAGGTGTGTAAAAAAAATTTACCATTTAAGGTGTTTGGGGTCAAAATGACCCCAATTGAAAATGAATGGGAAAATGAAAAAAATGACTTTTTTTGTTTTGTTTATCAAAAAAATTAAAGTAAATCCATTATAAATCTGAAATGTTCTACATTTAAATCAAGGTCTGGTCCTCGAGCATAAACACAAAGTGGAACGAGCTTTCTATCTCACACACACACAGCCACACACACACAAACACACACATGTATGCATATGTATGCATCCTGTTCATTACAGTTTATTGGTGCTGTTGTTTTGTATTAAATTGGTTTATTTACTTGGTTTATTTAATTTATTTTGTTCTAAAATCTCTTGCTCTAAAAAAATAAATAATTGTTGATAAATAATTTTCTGAAATTACATGTTTTTTTTCAATTTTCATGTCATAGTGCTGACTTGTAATGTTTATGCAAATGTATGTATAATAATTTGCAAAAACAAATAATTCAAAATATATCAGACAACAACAACAATTTTTGTGAATTGCATAAACTATTTTTATCATATATATCAAGTTGTGAAGAGAATTTGAAGCGTTTAGAACGGTTTAGACAAATGAGTGAAAATGAATGAGTCTCTATGGACCTCTATTGGACAGATGTGGTCATTGCACTTTAATTTCTTAACTATAAGAAAAACTGTTTTTCGACTAACCACCAGATGGTAGTATTTTATCCCTAACACATAGAGCAATGTCCAAAAACTATTTAGATTTAATTATCATCATCATTAAAGTGATTTTTTCTTTAAAAAATCATTTTTCATGTGCCAATTTATGGCCTAGTTATGTAATTGTGCAGTAAATATGTAAAAAACCTAAAAATTTCCAAAAAAACACAGTATTATTGTATAGTTGAGGAGTGAATAAAAAAAATGATATATAGTTCCCTTTCGTTGTCACTCCGAGTTCCGTCGGATGACGACGAATGGGGGTTTCGCTTAGAAAGCCTATCGACTTCGAGTATACAAAACGAGCCAATGGCAAACAAATGCCATGGGTCTGCGGAATTTGCATGGCGCAACTCCGCCCCACCTCGTGGGGATAAAAGGAGAAAGCCGGCAATATGCAGATATGTTTTTGCTTCGGAGCCAAGATGTTCTCTTCACTCCTGCAGTCTATTCTCTGACTATCTTCGAGAATCTTCAAGACGAGCAGCTTCCAGTCGGTGTTGGTGTGATGGCGCGTTCCAGCGAGTTTCACATTCCTGCCTGCTGATCTGAACAGCTGTGTGCTTCTCCCTGGGCGCTTCAGCACTGCTGCAAGCTTTTCTCACACAAAAAGAGCGTGCATGCGGCGCGTCTTTTTAAAGACGATCTGCCCGTGCATTTCTGAGTGCGGTAGCCTGATAGATTCAGCTGATGGGCACGAGCGCTGTTTTGACGTGTTTGGGCTTCGATCACGTTCGAACAGCGCTCGCGGATGCGTCACGTTCTCTAAGGGGAACATGACCATCGCAATGACGGTCAAGACTCAATGAGCTCAACTGAGTGAGAGTCCCCTCATCCACACCCCGATCTATTTTCTCCACGTGAGAGAATACTTTGGCTGGTGGCCAGGGTGACCTGAGATGGCTGGTGTGGAACTAAACCGCCGATTAATATCCGTGGTCCACACCCCTCTCTTTAACATTGCAACCCGCGCGGTTCTGAATGAGTTAGCTGGTCAGAGCCGCGTCCAGAGGACGCTGGCGGGCCGGCATCTCATTCAGTTCCCCGGCTGATGAAATCATGTCTATCGCCGCGTCACAAGGTGAGCTGGAGTCCTTTGGTAGTGAGGGCTCGTCTATGTTGCCACTCTCGGGTGTGCAACATAGCGAGTCTGATCCAGAGTTGACAGCTATGCTTCCCGGGCCGCCACGAGTATCGGGCATGTGTGGATTACTCTGCCATGTCTCGAGCACTCAAGGCTGATGATTGGTTTTGGGGAGGCGAACCCAAAATCCTTTCTACCCGGATGTGCATGAAGAGGTTATGAGATCGTGAGAGTCTCCTTTGACTTCGAGACTGCTCAGCAGCCTCTTCCACCTTCTCTGCCCTCGAGAGGCCGCGGCCATGGGTACACTGGGGTTCCCCCCGTGGAGTGTTCTGTGGCAGCACGTCTGTGCCCCCACAGCGCCTCCACCTGGCGCGGCGACCCTAAGCACCCCTCCAATGCCTGTAGGTTTTTTGTCTACTCCGGTGGCAAAGACCTATAGAGCAGCGGACAGGCTGCCGTCTCACTGCATGTTATTGCCATCCTTCGGGGTGCTCAATGACATGCACGAGGGTAGGGCTGATTCAGGGCTCATCTAAGAGACTGCCTGCCGCCACCGACCTCGCTCTACGAGTGACGAAGGTGACCGCACGCTCCCTGGGTCAGGTGATGTCCACTTGTGTGGTCAGACATTTCTGGGTTAACCTGGTTGATATGCGCGAGGCTGAGCGAACCCGCTTTCTCAACTCCCCCATATCCCAGGCTGGCCGGCTCAGACGCCTCAGTCAGCTTGCCGCCGAACGTGCCCTCCTGCGACTTTCGCCCCCTCCCGCCCGGCCCCAGCAGCTCCGGGCCGCGCCGTGGAGGTGGTCGCAGGAAAGCGCCCCAGCCCGTACCAGCCCCGTAGCCTGCCAATTGCCGGGCAAAGCGGCGCTCCCGTTACGGGCAGCTCAGAGATGGGTTGCAGTTCTCCAGGAGGTGGTTGCAGGGCCACTCCTTTCCCCGGTGGAGGGCCGGGGGAGAACCTCTTTTTCCAGAGAGCTGACTTCCCATCTCTAAGCACACAGAGTTCTCGGACGACACGGTGCGCCGCCCCCGGGCCGTGCACCCCTCGTCCTCCTCTGTCCCAGAGCCGGATGACAGTGCGCGCCGTCCCCGGACCGTGCCGCTCTCATCCTCCTCTGTCGCCAGACCCCTGGCAGAGCAGACCCCCGTGGAACGTTCGTCCTTCCCTGGTCTCCTCTGTCAGGACTCTGCGGTCTATGACTGTACCCTCACACCGGGCCGCTATGCCGTCCACGTCTGGGTCAGCCATACCGCCTCGCTGCTCCAACGACGGGAAGTCTGTGGTTCGCGTGACCCCGCTGGTACAGTCCTTGGGAGCCTGGCTAGAGCTTCCCAACCTGTCCCGCTGGGTCGCACGAACGATCAGGCTCGGCTACGCGATTCAGTTCGCGCGGTCTCCTCCCCGCTTCAGGGGAGTCCGCTCCACTATGGTCGGTGGCAATGCCCCTATCATGAGAGCGGAGGTTCGAGACTGTCCCTCCAGCCGAAATGAGGACCAGCTTCTACAGCCCGTACTTCATTGTCCCGAAGAAAACCGGTGGGTTACGGCCAATCCTGGACCTGCGCGTTCTGAACCGCTCCCTTCACAGGCTGCCGTTCAAGATGCTCATCGCCAAACGCGTTTTCGAATGTGTGCGGCACCAGGATTGGTTTGCAGCGATCGACCTGAAGGACGCCTACTTTCATGTCTCCATTCTCCCTCGACACAGACCGTTCCTGCGGTTTGCTTTCGAGGGGCAGGCATATCAGTACGCAGTTCTCCCATTCGGGCTAGCCCTGTCTCCTCGCGTCTTCACGAAGGTCGTCGAGGCAGCCCTTGTTCCCCTCCGGGAACACGGGGTTCGCATTCTGAATTACCTCGACGACTGGCTAATTCTAGCTCACTCTCGAGATCAGCTTTGCGAACACAGGGACTTGGTGCTCCGCCATGTAGCCCGTCTGGGCCTTCGGGTCAACTGGGAGAAGAGCAAACTTTGCCCCGTGCAGAGGATATCTTTTCTCGGTATGGAGATTGACTTGGTCGCCATGTCCGCGCAGCTTACGATTGAGCGCCCGCAGTCACTGCTGACTTGCCTGAAACAGTTCGAGGGCAAGAGTGCGGTTCCACTGAAACTTTTTCAGAGGCTCCTGGGGCATATGGCATCTGCAGCCGCGGCAACGCCGCTCGGATTGCTTCATATGAGACCGCTTCAGCTCTGGCTTCGCGACCGAGTCCCGATGTGGGCATGGCAACACGGCACCCTCCGAGTACCAGTTACTCTGACCTGCCGTCAGACCTTCACCCCGTGGTCGAACCTCAGTTTTCCACGGGCCGGTGTGCCCCTGGAACGAGCTTCCCGGCATGTTGTGGTTACAACAGATGCCTCTGCCACGGGCTGGGGCGCCATGTGCAATGGACATGCTGCCGCGGGCTCCTGGACAGGACCCCACCGCTTGTGGCACGTCAATTGCCTCGAGTTGCTGGCTGTACGTCTTGCTCTGCGCCGCTCCCAGGCCGTGCTCAAGAATCAACACGTACTAGTCCGATCAGACAATACCGCCACTGTAGCGTACATCAACCGTCAAGGTGGTCTACGCTCCCGCCGTATGTCGCAACTCGCCCGCCACCTCCTCTTATGGAGTCAGAAGCATCTGAGGTCGCTTCGTGCCATTTATATCCCCGGAGCCCTGAACTGTGCAGCCGACGAGCTTTCACGGCTTCAGCCCCTCCCGGGAGATTTGCGTCTCCATCCCCAGTCGGTTCAGCTGATTTTGGACCAGTTCGGGGACGCACAGATAGATCTGTTTGCCTCTCACGACTCGACCCATTGCGCCCTGTATTATTCCCTGACCGAGGGCACGCTCGGCATGGATGCACTGGCGCACAGCTGGCCGCGGGGCCGCAAATATGCGTTTCCCCCAGTGAGCCTTCTTGCGCAATTCCTGCGCAAGGTCAGGGAGGACGAGGAGCAGGTCACTCTGGTCGCGCCGTACTGGCCCACCCGGACCTGGTTCTCCGAACTCATACTCCTCGCGACAGCACCTCCTTGGCCGATTCCTCTGAGGAAGGACCTCCTTTCTCAGGGACGGGGCACCATATGGCACCCTCGTCCCGATCTTTGGAGCCTCTACGTGTGGCTCCTGGACGGGACAAGGAGGTTTGAGTACCCTACCACCAGCGGTGGTGGCTACCATCACTTCCGCTAGAGCGTCATCCACGAGACACGTCTATGCGTTGAAGTGGAACCTCTTCGTCAACTGGTGCTCTTCTCACCGAGAAGACCCCCGGAGATGTTGGGTCAGTGTCCTGCTTTCCTTTCTTCAAGAGGGGTTGGAGCGAGGGCTGTCTCCCTCCACCCTCAAGGTCTATGTCGCCGCTATTGCCGCACATCATGACCCGATAGAAGGTAAGTCGGTGGGGAAGCATGACCTGATCATCAGGTTCCTGAGGGGAGCGAGGAGACTGAATCCTCCTCGCTCTCCTCTCGTACCCTCTTGGGACCTCGCAGTGGTCTTAACTGCCCTGCGCAGCGCTCCCTTTGAGCCTTTGCAGTCAGTCGAGCTTAACTTCCTGTCAATGAAGACAGCGCTTCTGACTGCATTGGCCTCCATCAAGAGGGTAGGGGACCTGCACGCATTCTCCGTTGACGAAGCGTGCTTGGAATTCGGGCCGGGTGGCTCTCACGTGATCCTGAGACCCCAGCCTGGATATGTGCCCAAGGTTCCTACCACTCCCTTCCGGGACCAGGTGGTGAACCTGCAAGCGCTGCCCCCGGAGGAGGCAGACCCAGCCTTGGCACTGCTCTGTCCAGTACGTGCTCTTCGCATCTATGTAGACAGAACGCAGTGTTTCAGGACCTCAGACCAGCTCTTTGTCTGTTATGGTGGGAAGCTGAAGGGAGAGGCTCTCTCCAAGCAAAGGTTGTCTCACTGGATAGTGGACGCCATTGCTTTGGCATACCAGCAGCAAGGTCGACCGTGCCCCCTTGGTGTGACCGCCCACTCCACCCGGAGTGTCGCGTCCTCTTGGGCTTTAGCGCATGGCGCCTCGCTAACAGACATCAGCAGAGCTGCAGGCTGGGCGACACCTAACACATTCGCAGATTTTTCAATCTCCGAGTGGAGCCAGTCTCCTCCCATGTACTGTCTTTTTCAAGCTAACATGGGACCCGTTAGGTGTCTTCGCTTGCTCGCCATGCCACTCCACGGACTGGATACGTGCGATCTTCTCCTCAGGTGAGCTTCCCCGAAAGCCCTGAGCTCCTCCAGCACTGCTGACGCTGGCACCAGTGTCTATTGCCTGCGCGTCGGCTAGGTGCCTTCCGTGTGCATGGTACCTCCTCTGAGCTACCCCCACATGTGTATTTCCACTGTAAGCCTCTTTGAGCATGTGTCTTTCCCTCGGCAAGCCACCTTGCCACCCCTGGGGTTGAAATATTCCACCTACGGCTGGACACCCCAGTGATTCCCCATATGCATCCCTCGGGTCATATGTGTATTTTTAAGTCCCCCCCCCCTGGGTTGGCAGTAATTGCATACTTCCCTAAAAGATCTGGGATATGCTCCCCAGTGTACCTTGGTATTCCTGTGTTAAATAGGAGTCCTTCGTCCGTGCTAGTCTCACGACAGGGATCTCAGATTTACGCAGGGCACTGGAAGACAGCTGAGAAGTGGCGTGATTAGACTGGTATCCCCATTCGTCGTCATCCGACGGAACTCGGAGTGACAACGAAAACGTTCCGTCTGCCTGCCACTTCCGCTGTACCGCTGGAACAGCCGAGTTCAGTCTTGGCTCCTCAGCGAAGAAACATATCTGCATATTGCCGGCTTTCTCCTTTTATCCCCACGAGGTGGGGCGGAGTTGCGCCATGCAAATTCCGCAGACCCATGGCATTTGTTTGCCATTGGCTCGTTTTGAATACTCGAAGTCGATAGGCTTTCTAAGCGAAACCCCCATTCGTCGTCATCCGACGGAACGTCTCCGTTCCCTACTCAGGGAACGAGGGTTACATCCGTAACCGAGACGTTTTCCATATAAAAAATGTATATTTCCTTATGCAATCACTCTTTAAAAGTTTGGGGTCAATATCGAATTGTTTGAACGAATGAATCAATGACTCGCTCATTAAGACGGTCGACTGGCGACACCTAATGACGGTTTAGTGTTATGTTTAAAAGTATCATTCTTTCCAACGATTTTTAATTGACTTATATTTAAAACAATCTCATAACATTATTTAATGGATTGTTATTTTTCAGTGTAAACGATTTAATTTGATCAGCCCTATCTAGGGTAAAAGCCATATAGTGTCTTATCATTCTAAATAATTGAATTTATTGATCAAATTTACAAATTAAAAATGAAAGATGAAGCATACATTTAATAAGACTGGACTGGGGTGCCCTGCATATATTACAATATGCAGATTTAAATATACCATTGCCCCCCACCGTCAATTTGATGTGTGTGTTTGTGTGTGTGTGTGTGTGTGTGTGTGTGTTTAATAAAATCATTTAGTCACTACAATTAAATCCTGAACGTGTTTGCTTACTAAATTGTGAGCTGAACGAAAGTTGCAGCAAAGATCAGCAACAGGAGTCAAAATTCATTAATCACGAGAGTGAAGAGCTGACTGAAAAAATGATGACGGAATATTTTGTGTAAAAGCGCCTATTTAAGCGAATCTGTCATTTACTCTTTTGTTGTTGTGTTTTCCCTGAAAACCGGAAGCAATCGGCCCCCGATATGGCGCTAATTTTAAAGTGACACTAAAAAGTATGCGGCTGCACTGGCATTCATAACGGTGCGCGTCCATGGCGACGAGCGAGCAAAAACAGAGCGAACGTTTTTTCATTTCTACTTCCATAGAAATTCATTCGAGCGCACTGCGAGCGCCACCACTATAAATGTCCGTGCGGACGTCCTTACTTTACTTTCACTTTTATATTAGCGATTTAAAAGCCCTCGCTGGTGTCACACTTCGATTAACCGGTGGGAAAAGATCCTCACAGCCACATACCTAATATATTTATATTTAATTACAATAGCCATACCTGATAAAAAGTTTTATGTACTGAGTTGATATCATTTTGGACACAAGAGGGCAGTATAGCCCTATGTTTTACTTGATGTATTTATTTTTTAACTGAATAGCGCATTCTGGCTGTTTTTAAACTTGTACATTATTCTTAAATTGAAAACAAGAATAAAATGGGTTTAGTTCTGATATTTGTATCATTTTATCTAGAAATAAATAGTGTATAATTAATTTTTTAGAAGATATGAGGCTTTTAGTGTTTACTTTTTTGACATGACTTTAATCCCTCGCCATAGCAAAACAATTTGAGATATTCAATAGCCATTCACAATTTAGCTTCTTTAATGTATTTTCATCATGTTGAAAAAGTTTGGTGGGAATTAAATAAACCACTTTAGAGGAGTGGGTAAAAAATCAGAGGCTGATTTTGCCAAAAATCCACATTAAGACCAAAATAGCCGACTTCCTGTTGGGCTGGCTTAAAGGCACACTGTGGAACTTTTCAACCTTTATAATATATTACCAAAACCCATTGAGATGGTACATCGACTTACAATAGGTTGAATGACACGTCTGCCGTAGCCTGAAGGTGTCTGTATCGCTTTTCCTAGCACTATGTAACTTCGGGGTTCGGGTAGGAACCCGAGCACAAAAAGAACTACAAAATTCGACCGCTTTACGGCATACGTCACTTCCCCCACCACCCACAACTTCCTCAGATTCTGACGTGAGTGCTCAACTCGCGTTTGATTGCCGTCTGTATGTTTTCGTCATGGCCGAACCAACAGCTACAAGGAAGAAGGCAAAGGTTTTGTCAGAGGACACAAAAAAAAAAAGAAAAAGGCATAGTGACAAATGAAAAGCCAGGACGAGGATCACCATTGGTCCAGCGTTCGCTCGCTGGCGTGAGCTACAGGAGGAGGAGGGGTGCCCGACCGATGCTAACGCTTGCCTGCACACAAATCCCGTTTCCAAGGTGACACAGATAAATCATATAAGCAGTGTAGTATTTTCTGGTATTCCGGCCACAGCCGATGGTGTTATGAGTGTAATAAAATGCCCACAGCCCATTGTTCATTTCTACACACAAACACAGCCCGCCACAGTGCAGGGCTCGAACAAATAAAATCGACTCATGTCAAATGTACATTAAATGTAGTGAACGTTCCCACGACTCAGTGCCCACAAACACTACACACAACATGTCTCACGGTTTCTGTAAAACGAAACCAACACACATAAGTTACAGTCAGCTCAGGCCGACGGTGTTTTTAGTGCAGTAAATGTGCCCGGCCCGCCGTCCCGCGCCCACATTCACTCACAGACATGTTAGCACTAAGCCGCTCGCTCTCTCTCAGCAGACTGCTATAAGGGAATCGAGCGCGGCCAGGCTGCCCGCCTCAAACACTGCAAGCACACACAATCTAAAGACACGGGAAGCTGACCCACTGTCTATGGGCGGACCGGTTGAATTTTGCGACAGTGCTGCGGAGCTTGTGGCCTCTAGGGACGCTAGACGTGAAAGTTACAGGTCGAGCGCCACTAGTGGCCAAAAGTTCCGCAGTGTGCCTTTAAAGTTGTTTGGCCCGATGAGATCTATATGTGTACCGAGTTTCATAATATTACATGCAAGTGTGTTTGATTTATGGACCAAATTTTCTGACCAAGTTTATGGACCAAGTTAATTTAATTAATAAACTAATTATATAAAACTATTTTCAATGCACTACAATTCAACTGGTTATATCCCTTTACTTATTAATACAACTTATTTAAAAAATACAAGGCGTAAGACATTTATTTTCTTTTTTAATGCAGGCCAAACCACACAGCAGTGAAATGGTTAATCTAGCCCCCCTCCCCCTCCCCACACTCACAGACACACACACACACACCGAGACGTAGGCTCAGAGAGAGAGAGACATAAAATGACAATTTTCAAACCAAAATATCTGACTTCCTGTTGGTTGGAGCTATTGAGTGTAAATTAGAAAGTTGTCTGGCTCGAGGAGAACAATACACATACCGATTTTTATTACTGTAGATAAAATTAATCCCCCCACTTTTGACAAAAGGTGGCGCTACTGAGCCCCTCACCACGCCCGTTTCTGAAACTTTGCACGTGTCTACTAGCTAATAAATGAGATGTTTCTGTCGAGTTTCATGCAATTTCAATTATGCTAAAAGTCTCAAAAGCATAAAAAAAGAATATTAAAGTTTGATGCGTTGCCACGACAACAGTATCTAAGATATCAAGAATCCATTCACAGGTCTACATCTGCCGTGTGTTTACATTATAGTAGTGAAGTTTGAAGCAAATCGGGTTAAAATAAGAGGGTGATTTCAAAGCATTTTGAATCCATGTGATCGGCCTCTTACAACGAACACACTACTGAAGTTTCATCAAGATCAGTTAATGTATGAAGAAGTTATAACACATTTCCTGTTTCCATTATTCGCCATAATTTCGTTTCCTCGCCACGGCCAAACTGTTCGAGATATCAAAAATCCGCTGGCAATTTTTCATCCTCAGTGTCTTGACTTCACGCTGACCGAGTTTCGTGCCGTGTGTTTGATTTCTCTAGGAGGAGTATTTCAAATTCCATTGCATGCGTTTTCCAAACAACCCTAAATAGACGACTTCCTGTTGGGCTGGGGTAAAAAGTAAGAGCATGAGGATATATGAACCGATGAGATCTATATGTGTACCGAGTTTCATATTATTACATTCAAGCATGTTTGATTTATGGACCAAGTGTTCAAACCCCGTTCCAGGGGGCGCTGTCGAGCCCCCCTGCCACGCCCGGGTACCAGCTTCAGACCGGCTCTGATGGCCGCGGGTTCTGACCCGTGTGCAAAGTTTCAAGAGTTTTCGAGCACGTTAAGTGCCCCAAAAGTGCCCAAAAGGTAGTAAAATAATAATAATAAATAATAAAATATAGCTGTGAGCAGCGATTGCGGGCCCAAGCCGGTGGCACCGCAACCCCGGTGCCTTTAGTTACCTAAAGGCACCGGAGTGGCGGTGCCGCTGGCTTTGGCCCTTCACCGCTGCTCGCAGCTATATTTATATACACTACCGTTCAAAAGTTTGGGGTCAGTGAGAATTTTATTTGTATTTTTTGGAGGAAAGAAATCAATACTTTCATTTATCAAGGAATAATTAATTTGATCGAAAGTGACAGTAAAGACATTTATAATGTTACAAAAGTCTTTTGAACTTCCTATTCATCAAAGAATCCTAAAAAAAAAAAAAAAACTGTACAACTGACAGACCAACAACTGTTTCAACATTGATAATAATAATAAATGTTTCTTGAGCATCAAATCCTCATATTATACTGATTTGTGAAGGATCATTTGACACTGAAGACACTGACACTGGTGATGCTGAAAATTCAGCTTTGATCACAGGAATAAATTACACTTTACTATATATTCACACAGAAAACAGCTGATTTACACTGGAATAATATTTAATACTATAACAAATTTTTGTTGTATTTTTAATCAAATAAGCGCAGCCATGGTTAGCAGAAGAGAATTCTTTTAAAAGTATTTAAAATCGTACCGACCCCAAACTTTTGAACGGTAGTGTATATATATATATATATATATAAACAAGCCGGTGGCACTGCCACCCCGGGGCCTTTAGGGTTACTGTGCACGACGTGCAAAAACGTAACCCCGCTTTCACTGTCGCCCTACGGTCTCATGGATTTAACGGACACATGAAATAAGTACACAAGACCGAAAATTCATATGAAGTGTTCCATTTTGGACAGGGCCTATGATCGTGAATCACAATAGCCACATATATGAGATAATTTAAATGTAGAATCATTTTTAATGTCATAATATGTCATAGGTAAATCTGTTTTGCTGCACTTAAATGTGTAAATCCAGAAGCCCAGAATTTATCTGGAGGTCTTTGCCCTTTGCCTGTCAACCTGGTTTGTCTCTGCCTTTTCTGTTCTGCCCTGTTTGCCATTGCTCACCCTGCCTGTCTTGACCTTTCTTAATAAAAAGCTGCAAATAATAATAATAATAATAATAATTAGAGGTGGGCATAGATTAATTTTTTTAATCTAGATTAATCTAGATTAATATTGAAATTAATCTAGATTAATCTAGATTAAAATGGCTCATTTGAATTCTCCCGAAGGCATTCAGAATATGTGTGCTACCCAAATAATGACTAAAAGTAAGTCTTTGAGAATAGTTTGCCTCGCGTAGGGATGTGCATTTCTGCCAAAAATGCCATTCGACAATCGAGGAGAAAAAGTCGAATATCGTAAAAAACAAAACAAAAAAAAACAAAAAAACGCAATGACAGAAAGGGAGGCCAATTTCATCTTTAGCGATTTGTCATCAAACAAACTGTTTATTAATTGAACAAGTAACATGTTTTCGTCCTTTTTTTAACATAGTAGGCTAATTGGAAGAAGAAAAAAAACAATACGCACGACAGTCCGTTTTTGCATCGCCAATGCTCGTTAGATCAAAATATAATGTCATCATATGTCATAAGAATTTGATGTGAACCTGCCTTGTTACTGCAATAGCCTCATTTTTAAACAAATTAGTTTCAATCAATGTAAACTATTCGTGTGATTATGCCACTGCGGAATACACGCGCAATACACACACAATGTATTACCTGAATGAAATGAAATCGAATGTATCGTCCTGTGGAATCATTCATTCACAGACAGCTTACGAAGATGTTCAACTAATAAAGATCTTCATCGCTGGCAAAAATATGATGCATTTGCAGATTTGCATTCACTAGACTAGACTGTAGATCGGCCACTTCATCCAACGCTCTTGATGCTCTTAAATCTTCCTGTTTCGACTCCGACTGTGAATTGAAAGCGCTTCAGACGATTCAGTGCGCGAGGAACTGAACAGATCAACTGATTCGCGAACCGATTTAGACAGATCATCTGACAACTTGTTTGATGAAGTCTTTGAACAGAATCGACTCAAAAGAGTGATTCATTTGTAAATGAGCATCGCTCATGCCCATACAAAGGACACAGCGCGCTTGGAATAAACTCATTTAACAACGTATTGCATTAAAATAAAGTAACGAGAGGAACGTCGCCCAACGTAACAAAGTAAAATTACACCTTGTGTCCCTGACAGGAAAATACCCTACTGCGCGATCTGTGACAGTAGGCGCGGCGTCATACTTCACATTAGAATTGCGCGAAAATATAACGATATTCGAAAAAGCTATTTATGATCCCAACCCAACTTTGATTAACGGCGATATTTTTTTTATCGCCCGATAAGAGTCTCACGTTAACGCAGCACGTTAACTCCGATAACGGCCCAGCACTAATAATAATACATTTTATTTGAGGCGCCTTTCTTGGCACTCAAGGACACCGTACAGAAATGCAAGACATTAAAAGCAGCAAAGCCAAAACAATAGAACATTAAAACAAGATAAAAGCAAAATCACATGTGGTAGGCAGTTTTAAACAGATGTGTTTTGAGTTGTGATTTAAATTGAGAGAATGAATCGATGTTTCTAAGGTGAGGTGGTAAAGAGTTCCAGAGGCGGGGGGCAGAGCGGCTGAATGCTCTGCTCCCCATTGTGGTGAGACGAGCAGGGGGGAAAGACAGGTGTATGGAGGAAGAGGATCTAAGGGAGCGGGTGGAAGTTGGACCGTGCAGGAGATCAGATAGGTATGATGGGGCAAGGTTGTGGATGGCCTTGAATGTGAACAGAAGGATTTTGAATTGGATACGGGACAGGACCGGGAGCCAGTGAAGCTGTTGGAGAACAGGAGTGATGTGGTGGATGGAGGGTGTTCGGGTTATGATGCGGGCAGCTGAATTCTGGACCAGTTGAAGTTTATGGAGGTATTTGTGAGGGAGGCCGAAAAGCAGAGAGTTGCAATAGTCCAAACGGGAGGTGACTAGACTGTGAACAAGAATGGCGGCAGTGTGGGGGGTAAGGGAGGGGCGAAGGCAATTGATATTACGTAGATGGAAATAGGCAGACCGGGTAATGTTATTGATATGGGACTGAAAGGATAAAGTGCCGTCGAGGATGACTCCCAGACTCTTAACCTGGGGGGAGGGTGAGACGGAGGAATTGTCAATAATGAGAGAAAAGCTGTCAGTTTTGGATAAAGTGGATTTACTTCCAATGAGAAGGATCTCAGTTTTATCACTGTTTAATTTGAGGAAATTATTTGTAAACCAGGTTTTTATTTCCGAGACACAGTCAGTGAGTGAGGAGGGGGGGGGGGGGGGAGAAGACGATGGCTTGGTCGAGAGGTAGAGCTGGGTGTCATCGGCATAGCAGTGGAATTGAATATTAAATTTGCGGAAGATATTGCCCAGGGGAAGGAGATAAATGATGAAAAGTAAGGGCCCCAGGACAGAGCCCTGGGGCACACCTGAAGTGACAGGGGAGGGAGAGGACTTAAAAGACTTAAGTTGAATGAATTGAGTACGGCCAGAGAGATAGGATGTGAACCAGTCTAACGGAGTGTGAGTGATGCCAATAGAGGATAACCGGTTGAGGAGAACAGAGTGACAGATGGTATCAAAGGCGGCACTCAGGTCAAGGAGGATGAGAATGGTAAGTAGTCCAGAATCAGCTGCCACGAGGAGGTCATTGGTGATTTTTATAAGTGCTGTTTCAGTGCTATGAAGGGGACGGAAGCCAGACTGGAACTGTTCATACAGGTTATTATCAGAGAGATGAAGATGGAGTTGAGAGGCAACTGTTTTTTCAAGAATTTTGGAAATGAAAGGTAAATTGGATATAGGACGGAAGTTATTTAAGTCAGAGGGGTCTGCGCCAAGTTTTTTCAGAATTGGGGTAATGGCGGCTGTTTTGAATGATGAAGGAACAGTTCCAGTGATGAGAGAGGAATGGATGATAGCAGAGATGAGGGGAACCAGGGAGGGAAGGCAGGCTTTAACAAGTTGTGTGGGAATGGGATCAAGTTGACAGGTGGAAGACTTCGATTTCCTGATGAGTTCTATAATTTCTGAGGTAGTGGGAAGCAGGAAGGAGGAGAATGGATGTATGAATGGGTGAGAGTCGGCAGAGGTACTGAAGTGAGGAGTAGATCCAAGGTGCTGGTGGATGTTTTTAATTTTTTCAGTGAAAAATGAAATGAGAGAGTTGCAGAAAGATGTTGTGTACAGGTGATGGGGGAGAAAGTCCTTGGGTTGAGTGATATTCAGGGGCGGACTGGCCATCTGTGTGATCTGGAGAATCACAGAACGGCCGGTACTCCAGGACGGCCGGCAGGCCGGCCCACCACCCGCCACACACGCAGTCACAGACATACCAAGTCTCCCGGAAGTTCCGGGAGTCTCCCGCATATTAATAGCGGCTCCCTGATGCCCGCAAATTAGTTAAAATCTCCCGGAATCTAGAGCGAGCAAGAGCGCGCATGCGTAGCGCGCACACGGCAGAGAGAGGGAGCGAGCTAGAGACCTTGCGTGTGTGTGCTAGTGTGTGTGTGTGTGTGCTAGGGTTGTCAACGAATATTCTAAATTCGAATATATATTCGAATAGTTTTAAAAAACAGAAATTCGAAGGTGAAAATTAATATTCGAATCATGTGGAAAAACACGCGCGCGGTAGCAGAGGCGCGGCTGTCTGCTTTGCGAGTGGCAAAATTCTGAAGCTTAAAATGTAAAACGCATTTTCCAGCTGCACAAATAGCACAGTGAGTGTCTGGCTCACGCATTGGCTGTGCTGCGGCAACTGCACATCCAATGGCACGGGCGCCTCCAACGTGTGCGCCAATGAGCTCGCATTACATCAGACACGTCAGAGCCTGCCAAGGGGGCGTGGCCAGACGCCCTCAAAATAGCCATAGTAGCAGGCTAGCTAGCAGTTTACCCATGATGAGTTTACCACAGCACAGCTCGCTCGGAGCGTTCAATGTCGGTTCTATATACTGTAAAACTTCAATTAATGTTAATAATATTTGTTTCAATCACCGAATGAAGCCTGCTATATTTAGGACAAGAGTCGCGACCTTAAATTGCTTGCACAAAACTCTTGATCAGCACTCAACATTTGTTTATTGTTGTTCATTTAAACCGTTATGCGCAGAGAGCGCGAGGGCGAGAGAGAGAGAGAGAGAGAGAGAGAGAGAGTGCCTGCGAGTGCGAGCGAGAGTAAGGTCTGCGGTCTTGGCCATTAGTTGATTTACTTGGTTTTGTGTAAGTTAATACGTTGTCAAATATGTTTAAACTTAAATAAACTACCTATACAAGTAGTTGTGTCTCTTTGTATTAATTTGTCTTGTTATTGACGTAATACGCGTCATTGACAAAATGCGCAACCAGATATTCGAATAGTTCGAATATATGTGGTTTTGTTAGAGGGAATATTCGAACGTCATTTTTGAGCAATTTTGACAGCCCTAGTGTGTGCCTCATGAAGCGCATACAAGGACCCAACCAGTGCGGGCTGGCTTTTATCTTTACTACTCCCGAACCGAATTAATCAGAAATTAATTTGCTAGTTACTTGCTAGGGATGATGTTAGGAAGTGATATTCAGCTTGCTACATTTT
Source organism: Rhinichthys osculus (assembly GCA_029959095.1). Taxonomy (NCBI): domain Eukaryota; kingdom Metazoa; phylum Chordata; class Actinopteri; order Cypriniformes; family Leuciscidae; genus Rhinichthys; species Rhinichthys osculus. The sequence goes on from JARWKJ010000018.1 coordinate 26,112,725, forward strand.
TAATGATTACAGTAGTTAAAACAGCTAAACTTCAACATTTTAGCTGTAAAATGCAACATGCAGTAGCTAATATTAAGAAATATGTTGTGCTTTTACTTTTAAAAATGTTGGAAACGTTACAGTTAATTCTTACAAACTTTGAAGATTTTTAATACAGAAGTTACATTTGTAATGGTGTAGGGCCTAGCCTAGCCTAGCCTATTTTCATTTAGATGTGATATTATTATTTGTGCAGTAGCTAAGATTAATTACTGCATAAATTAATTAAGATTATTAAGTAATAAATTCATTTTAAGACAGCATGGAATAGATTGTATAATATGCTGTTAGCTATAATTTGGATGGTAGTATCATGAGCCACAATTGAAGTCATGTGACACTCATGCCAGGCGGCAGGCGTTATTGTTGTCGAGTTTCCGCGCGCCGATTTCTTTGGGCCGGGCCTAGTCAAAGTCCAGGGCCGTTTTTTAGTCCCAGTCCGTCCCTGGTGATATTGTTAAGTAGAACAATGATTTGGAGTTTCCTTTATTTTCAGTGATTAAACTAGATTAGTAGTGGGTTTTGGTGTTAGAAATAGAGTCCTTGTAACATAAGATGTGGTTATTGTAGTGAGACCAGTTTTCTTGTAGAGACGTTCAAGTTGCCGACCTTTGGCTTTCATGAGACGAAGGTCGGGGGTGAACCAAGGGGCGGAGACAGAAAAGGAAACAGATCTATTTTTTAACGGAGCAAGGGAATTAAGAATGTTAAGGAGTCCAGTGTTGTAGTGAGAGACCAGAGCATCGGGGTGGGCTGTAAGGTCAGAAGTGGTGACACCAGAACAACAGATTAAATCCAGAGTATGTCCTTTGTTGTGTGTTGGGAAAGTAGTAAATTGTTGGCATCCAAAACTTTCTAAGCAGGAGGTGAAGTCTTTAGTAAGAGGCAGATTGACATTGTCCATGTGGATATTAAAATCGCCCAGCAGTAATATATTTGGTGAGAGGGAAGATAAGTGAGTGAGAAAAGCAGTAAAATCATTTAAAAATTCACTCTTTAGTTTAGGAGGGCGGTAAACAGTTGCAATTATGGTTGGGGTGGGACCAGATAACTTGCAGACAGTAGATTCGAATGTGCTGTAGACAGGTGCAGACACCAGCGAGATTTTCCACTTCTCGCGATACATTATCGCGATACACAACCCGACCCCCCCCCCCCCCCCCCCCCCCCCCCCTCGGCCGGAGCCGCGGGGTTTACAGATGTAAACAAACCCACTAGGAGTGGATTCATTGAGCTGGGAAAAGTCGTTGGGCTGTTGCCATGTCTCGGTTAAACAGAGAAAGTCTAGCTTACGGTCGGAGATGAGGTCCTGGATGAGATGTCCCTTGCCTGTCAATGAGCGGATGTTGAGCAGAGCGAAGTTGAGTGCAGTGTTGTCACAGCTGGTGGTGGTGCTAGCCGACCGAGCTAGGCGGGCTAACACGCTGTGGTCGACAGCCCGGTTGGTGATGCGTGGTGGGCGACGAGAGCTGGACCATATAGTCTTTATAACTGTAGAGCTGTTGTGTTGAAAATTCCGGCGGGACCCTCGGTGGATATATCTCGGACGAGGCTGGAACGCGATGTCCGGATGAAGATGGAGAGCCTCAGGCGCAGGTCCAGGCAGGTGAGGGCGCAGCCGGAGCAGGTCGGCGGCCGAAAACTGAAGTTAACCCGTCACTAGCAGGTGAGCAGGCAGTAGAAAGAGCCAAACACAGACAAACAAGATATATGTCCTAGCGGCCCACATTATAGACACAAGTTGTGGCTCAGACCAGAACGGTGGGTTAACTGTGAAGGCTCAGACAACAGTAGTGCAGTAAAATCCAAAGAAGTTATGAAGCCATAAGATGAGTCCGACAGTTAAAAGATACAAGTTTTACCGGCGAGCAGCGGCAGCAGGTTGCGCCAGCGTTCACTCTCGGTTACCGGTGGATCCCCCTGGCCTGACCCTGCCTCGTTACAACACATATGCTGCATCTGCTCGCTATCTGCCGAACGGCTCTGGTAGTTCCGCTTCAGCATTGATGATGTTGTAGGAATAGTGCGCTCTGGTTGGTCTGGATTATTCGGGATTTTTTATTTTATACAGAAATAAGTTATTTATAATTTAGATGAGAATAAAGTTAGTGTTGATTAAAATGAAGGAAAACAAATATATTGATCTGAAATATAGCACATGATTTTTAAATTAATTTAGGTTAAATTACCAAACATACAATCTTAATTTAATTTAAAGCAAACAATACATTTAAATACATTTAAATTATGACTAGTCAGAATGGCGTTGTAGATATCTCAAACTGGAGTTAGGGATAGTCATAATTTAATTGTAGATATCTATTATCGAGTTATAGATATCTTGAAATTCATTTTGATTAGAGATATCTGAAATTTGATATCTGTAACTTTCATTTTATTGGGTTAGCTATGCGCACTGTGATTGGCTCGTCGCTTAGCCAAGGGGAAGTTGTTTGGCCCAATAAGATCTATATGTGTACTGAGTTTCATATTAATTCATGCAAGCGTGTTTGATCTACGGACCAAATTTTGGGGACCCCATTCAAGGGGGCGCTGTTGAGCCCCACTGCCACGCCCGGGTACCAGCTTCAGCCCGGCCCTGATGGTCGTGGGCTCTGACCTGTGTGCAAAGTTTCAAGAGATTTCAAGCAAGTTAAGGGCCCCAAAAGCCCCTGAAACCTTGAACACCATTAAAAATATAGCTGCGAGCAGCGATTACGGGCCCAAGCCGGTGGCACCGCAACCCCGGTGCCGCCGGCTTTGGCCCTTCATCGCTGCTCGCAGCTATATATATATATATATATATATATATATATATATATATATATATTTATATATATATAAAAAGCCAGTGGCACCGCCACCCTGGTGCCTTTAGGGTTATTGTGCACAACGTGACACAAAATATCAAAATATCTGCTCGCTATCTGCCGAACAGCTCTGGTAGTTCCGCTTCAGCACTGATGATGTTGTAGAAATAGTGCGCTCTGGTTGGTCTGGATTATTCAGGATTTTTTATTTTATACAGAAATAAGTTATTTATAATTCAGATGAGAATAAAGTTAGTGTTGATTAAAATGAAGGAAAACAAATAGGCTATATTAATCTGAAATATAGCACATTAATTTTAAATTTATTTAGGTTAAATTACCAAGCATACAATCTTAATTTAATTTAAAGCAAACAATACATTTAAAATATATGGGTTGTATGCACATTTTGTAATAAAAAAAGATATATATCCAAAAAGACAAGGCCTTAAAGGGTTAAACTCTTGTCACTGTAACAGACACAATCTCTCTCTCTCACACACACACACACACACACACACACACGTCAAGTCACTTACATTTTAGATGCAATATTGACTTTATTTCAGTTTTAGCAGCGAAAATAGTTAAATAAAGATCACAGCAGAACCATTACGCATCTCACAGCAACGTGTTTTCTCATTACTGAATGATTCAGCATTTTGAACGAATTGGTTGACTCAAAGATTCAATGACCAATCCATAAACATCTGTCTCATTCATGAATGACTCAGTCGTTCGAACGAATTGTTTGAACGAATGAATCAATGACTCGCTCATTAAGACGGTCGCCTGGCGACACCTAATGACGGTTTAGTGTTATGTTTAAAAGTATCATTCTTTCCAACGATTTTTAATTGACTTATATTTAAAACAATCTCATAACATTATTTAATGCATTGTTATTTTTCAGTGTAAACGATTTAATCTGATCAGCCCTACCTAGGGTAAAAGCCATATAGTGTCTTATCATTCTAAATAATTGAATTTATTGATCAAATTTACAAATTAAAAATGAAAGATGAAGCATACATTTAATAAGACTGGACTGGGGTGCCCTGCATATATTACAATATGCAGATTTAAATATACCATTGCCCCCCACTGTCAATTTGATGTGTGTGTTTGTGTGTGTGTGTGTGTGTGTGTTTAATAAAATCATTTAGTCACTACAATTAAAACCTGAACGTGTTTGCTTACTAAATTGTGAGCTGAACGAAAGTTGCAGCAAAGATCAGCAACCGGAGTCAAATTTCATTAATCATGAGTCGAGAGTGAGCGTCTCTCTCTGCTGTGTTATGCTGCATCATACGGGCATTCATAACGCTGCGCGTCCACGACGATGAGCGAGCAGAACAGAGTGAACGTTTTTTAGTTAATTCCTACTTCCATAGGAATTCCCTCGAGCGCTCTGCACGCGCCACCATTATCAATGTCCGTGTGGACGTCCGCGATCGAACAGTGGAAACATTGGCTACTCCGTCATTTTATTCAAGAAGATCATTCAAACTGCAAAGTGTTTACTTATATTTTTGGATACTCGCAATCAAACACAACATTGTGATTTTGTAAAATACATTCAAGAAATCCGCCCCCGATAAGGGGCTTCTTTTAAAATGAAACGAAAATGCTCACGGCTGCACGGGCATTCATAACGGTGCGCGTCCACGCCGAGAAACCAGCAGAACAGAGTGAATGTTGTTTAGTTCATTCCTACTTCCATAGGATTTAATTGAAAACTCTCGCTGTACTCCGCACCCTTGTTAATGTCTTGTGGGGACGTCCGTTACTTTCGCTTTCAAGTTAGCGATTTTAAAGCCCCCAGCGGTGTCACGGTGGGAAAATATTCCCATAGTAGTATCCCTGCAACTTAATATAATTGGCCTACCTGATTTTGAACACAAGAGGGCAGTAAAGCACTATGAATGATTTTTATTTTTATTTTTTTGGCTAAACAGCCAGAATGGTTGTTTAGCCAAAAAAATAAAAATAAAAATTTATGTTAAATTAAACTTAAACATAAATCTTAAATTGAAAAAAAGGAATACAATGGGTTTAGTTCTAATATTAGTATAATTTTATAGAAAAATAAATGGTGTATAATTACATTTTAGAAAGATATGAGACATTTCCTGATTATTTTTTTGACATAACCCCTAGCCATAGCAAAACCGTTTGAGATATTCAATATCCGTTCACAATTTAGTTACTTTAATGTATTTTCATGAAGTTGAAAAAGTTTTGTAACTGTAGATGAAACTACCCCCCCCCCCCCCCCCACACTTTTGTCAAAAGATGGCGCTACTGAGTCCCTGCACCACGCCCGTTTCTGAAACTTTGCACATGTCTACTGGCTAATAAATGTGATCTGTCTGTCGAGTTTCATGCAAGTTTAAGCAATTTCAGGCATGCTTAGAGTCTCAAAAGCATAAAAAAAGAATTTAAAGTTTGATGCGTTGCCACGGCAACAGTATCTAAGATATCAATAATCATTTCACAGGTCTACATCTGCCGTGTGTTTACATTATACACATGAAGTTTGAAGCAAATCGGGTAAAAATAAGAGGGTGATTTCAAAGCATTTTGAAAGTGACACACTTCCTGCTGCCAGTTGGTGGCGCTATAACTTTGACTCACAATAGTCACATCCATGTGATCGGCCTCTTACAGCGAACACACTGCTGAAGTTTCATCAAGATCAGTTAATGTATGAAGAAGTTATAACACACTTCCTGTTTCCATTATTCGCAATAAATTCGTTTCCTCGCCACGGCCAAACCGTTCGAGATATCAAAAATCCCCCGGCAATTTTTCATCCTCAGTGTCTTGACTTCATGCTGACCGAGTTTGCTGATGAACGGATAAATCCCCTAGGAGAAGTGTTTCAAATTCATGAGCATGCGTTTCCAAACAACCCATAATAACTGACTTCCTGTTGGGCTGCCGTAAAACTTAGAGCACGAAAGTTGTTCGGCCCGATGATGTCTATAGGTGTAGCGAGTTTCAGATTATTACATGCAACCGTGTTTGATATATGGACATGTTTTTGAATCTCGTTCCAGGGGGCGCTGTCAAGCCCCCCTGGCACGCCCGGGTACCAGCTTCAGCCCGGCCCTGATGGCCGTGGGTTCTGACCCGTGTGCAAAGTTTCAAGAGTTTTTGAGCACGTTAAGGGCCCCAAAAGTGCCCAAAAGGTAGTAAAATAATAATAAATATATATATATATAGCTGCGAGCAGCGATTACGGGCCCAAGCCGGTGGCACCGCAACCCCGGTGCCTTTAGTTACCTAAAGGCACCGGGGTGGCGGTGCCGCCGGCTTTGGCCCGTAATCGCTGCTCGCAGCTATATTTATATATATATATACAGTATATATATATAAAGCCGGTGGCACCGCCACCCTGGTGCCTTTAGGGTTATTGTGCACGACGTGACAGAAAATATCTGCTCGCTATCTGCCGAATGGCTCTGGTAGTTCCGCTTCGACACTGATGATGTTGTAGAAATAGAAATCTGGTTGGTCTGGATTTTTCGGGATTTTTTATTTTATACAGAAATAAGTTATTTATAATTCAGATGAGAATAAAGTTAGTGTTGATTAAAATGAAGGAAAACAAATATATTGATCTGAAATATAGCACATTAATTTTAAATTTATTTAGGTTCAATTACCAAACATACAATCTTAATTTAATTTAAAGCAAACAATACATTTAAAATATATTGGTTGTATGCACTTTTTTTTTTTTTTTAAGATATATATCCAAAAAGACAAGGCCTTAAAGGGTTAAACTCTTGTCACTGTAACAGACACAATCTCTCTCTATCTCTCTCTCTCTCTCTCTCTCTCTCTCTCTCTCTCTCTCTCTCTCTCTCTCTCTCTCTCTCTCTCTCTCACACACACACAAACACAAACGTCAAGTCACTTACATTTTAGATGCAATATTGAATAAGCAGAAAAATCGGATTTTCTGCTCTGAAAATATAAATAAGCATAAAAATTTAATAAGCACTTTGAATATTCTAAACAGAATAAGCACTAGTCGCTAATGAATAAGTACTAGTACTTAATGGAATAGATACTAGTATCTAAAAAATAAGTACTAGTAGCATGAAAATAGAGACTAGTAGGTTAAAATGATTAAATGTTAAAACGGCTTGCCATATTGGCTCAGAGAGAGAGAGAGAGAGAGAAAATGACCTTTTATATACTAGTACCTATTAATATATACTAGTATTTATTCAATAAATACTAGTACTAAGTCATTAGATACTAGTACCTATTAAATAGATACCAGTACTTATTCATTAGCTACTAATACGTATTCAAAAGAATATCTAAAGAATAAGCACTAGTATCTAAAGAATAGGCATTAATACTAAAGAATAAGCACTAGTCACAAATGAATAAGTACCAGTACTTAATGGAATAGATACTAGTATCTAAAAAATAAGTACTAGTAGCATGAAAATAGAGACTAGTAGGTTAAAATGATTAAATGTTTAGGCGGCTTGCCATATTGGCTCAGAGAGAGAGAGAGAGAAAATGACCCTATTCAAACCACAATATCTGACTTTCTGAGGGTCGGAGCTAATTACTTTAAATTAGAAAGTTGTTTGGCTTGAGGAGAAGAATATACACGCTGAGTTTTGTAACTGTAGGCAAAAACTAACTAAGTTATAACACATTTTATATGTCCTTTTTTAGTCATGAAAATGAATTTCCTCTCCGCGGCCAAACCGTTCGAGATATCAAAAATCTGTCCGCAATTTAGCATCCTCGATGTCTTGACTTCATGCACACCGAGTTTGGCAATGATTGAATGAATTGCCCAGGAGTAGTACTTCAAATTCCACAGCAAGCGTTTTCCAAACAACCCATTATAGCCGATATCCTGTTGGGCTGGCGTAAAACTTGACCGGGGGAAAGATGTTCGGCCCGATGAGATCTATATGTGTACTGAGTTTCATATTAATTCATGCAAGCGTGTTGGATATATGGACCAAATTGTTGGACCCCGTTCAAGGGGGCGCTGTTGAGCCCCCCTGCCACGCCTGGGTACCAGCTTCAGCCCGGCCCTGATGGCCGTGAGTTCTGATCTGTGTGCAAAGTTTCAAGAGTTTTTGAGCACGTTAAGAGCCCCAAAAGCCCCTGAAACCTTGAACTCCATTAAAAGCAATAGACAAATCCCTCACACACAGAGACGAAGAGAGAAGGAGAGAAAATTCTCAGAAACATCCACATTCAAACTAAAATATCTGTCTTCCTCTTGGTCTGAGCTAATGACAGTTAATTAGAAAGTTGTCCGGCTTGATCTGAGCAATATGCGTACCGAGTTTTATGATTGTAGGTAAAACTATAAAACTAACACCCCCACTTTTGTCAAAAGGTGGCGCTACTGAGTCCCTGCACCACGCCCGTTTCTGAAACTTTGCACATGTCTACTGGCTAATAAATGTGATCTGTCTGTCGAGTTTCATGCAATTTCAAGCAATTTCAGGCATGCTAAGAGTCTCAAAAGCACCCAAAAAGAATATTAAAGTTTGATGCGTTGTCACGGCAACAGTATCTAAGATATCAATAATCCTTTCACAGGTCTACATCTGGCATGTGTTTACATTATACACATGAAGTTTGAAGCAAATCGGGCAAAAATAAGAGGGTGATTTCAAAGCATTTTGAAAGTGACACACTTCCTGCTGCCAGTTGGTGGCGCTATAACTTTGACTCACAATAGTCACATCCATGCGATCGGCCTCTTACAGCGAACACACTGCTGAAGTTTCATCAAGATCAGTCAATGTATGCAGAAGTTATAACACACTTCCTGTTTCCATTATTCGCCATAAATTCGTTTCCTCGCCACGGCCAAACCGTTCGAGATATCAAAAATCCCCTGGCAATTTTTCATCCTGATGGCCGCGGGTTCTGACCCATGTGCAAAGTTTCAAGAGTTTTCGAGCACGTTAAGAGCCCCAAAAGTGCCTGAATAGTCATTAGAATAATAATAACAATAATAATAATAATCCTTAGGAAAACAATAGGGCCTTCGCCTTTTCAAGGCTTGGGCCCTAATAATCCTAAGGAAAACAATTGGGCCTTCGCCTTTTCAAGGCTTGGGCCCTAATAATAAGTCGGAAGAAGAATAATAATCCTAAGGAAAACAATAGGGCCTTCGCCTTTTCAAGGCTTGGGCCCTAATAATAGTCAAATTCCCCAAACCCCCACACACAGAGACAGAGGGAGAGGGAGGGAGAAAATTCTCCTGAAAATCACATTCAAACCAAAATATCTGACTTCGTGTTGTTCGGAGCTAATGACTGTCAATTAGAAAGTTGTCCGGCTCGAGGAGAAAAATATACATACCGATTTTTGTTACTGTAGGTAAAACTAATACCCCATTTTTGACTAAAGGTGGCGCTACTGAGCCCCTCACCACGCCTGTTTCTGAAACTTTGCACATGTCTACTAGCTAATAAATGAGATGTGTCTGTCGAGTTTCATGCAATTTCAAGCATGCTAAGAGTCTCAAAAGCATCAAACAAGAATATTGAAGTTTGATGCGTTGCCATGGCAAAATTATCTTAGATATTAAATAATCCTTTCACAGGTCAACATCTCGCGTGTGTTTACATTATACAGATGAAGTTTGAAGCAAATCAGGTAAAAATAAGAGGGTGATTTCAAAGCATTTTTAAAGTGACACACTTCCTGCTGCCAGTTGGTGGCGCTATAACTTTGACTCACAATAGTCACATCCATGTGATCGGCCTCTTACAGCGAACACATTGCTGAAGTTTCACCAAGATCAGTTAATGTATGAAGAAGTTATAACACACTTCCTGTTTCCATTATTCGCCATAAATTAGTTTCCTCGCCATGGCCAAACCGTTCGAGATATCAAAAATCCCCTGGCAATTTTTCATCCTCAATGTCTTGACTTCATGCACACCGAGTTTGGAGATGAACGGCGGAATTCCCTAGGAGAAGTGTTTCAAATTCCTGAGCATGCGTTTCCAAACAACCCTAAATAGCCGACTTCCTGTTGGGCTGGCGTAAAACTTAGAGCACGAAAGTTGTTCGGCCCGATGAGATATATAAGTGTAGCGAGTTTCAGATTATTACATGCAAGCGTGTTTGATATATGGAGCGACATTGTGATTGTCGCTCCATATATCAAACACTTGGGCTTGGGCCCGATTACGGGCCCAAGCCGATTGCACCGCAACCCCGGTGCCTTTAGTTACCTAAAGGCACCGGGGTGGCGGTGCCGCCGGCTTTGGCCCTTCATCGCTGCTCGCAGCTATATTTATATATCTAAATATATAAATATATAAAAAGCCAGTGGCACCGCCACCCTGGTGCCTTTAGGGTTATTGTGCACGACGTGACACAAAATATCTGCTCGCTATCTGCCGAACGGCTCTGGTAGTTCCGCTTCAGCACTGATGATGTTGTAGAAATAGTGCGCTCTGGTTGGTCTGGATTATTCTGGATTTTTTATTTTATACAGAAATAAGTTATTTATAATTCAGATGAGAATAAAGTTAGTGTTGATTAAAATGAAGGAAAACAAATATATTGATCTGAAATATAGAACATTAATTTTAAATTTATTTAGGTTCAATTACCAAACATACAATCTTAATTTAATTTAAAGCAAACAATACATTTAAAATATATTGGTTGTATGCACTTTTTTTTATAAAAAAAAATATATATATATATCCAAAAAGACAAGGCCTTAAAGGGTTAAACTCTTGTCACTGTAGCAGACACAATCTCTCTCTCTCTCTCTCTCACACACACACACACACACGTCAAGTCACTTACATTTTAGATGCAATATTGAATAAGCAGAAAAATTGGATTTTCTGCTCTGAAAATATAAATAAGCATAAAAATTGAATAAGCACTTTGAATATTCTAAACAGAATAAGCACTAGTCGCTAATGAATAAGTACTAGTACTTAATGGAATAGATACTAGTATCTAAAAAATAAGTACTAGTAGCATGAAAATAGAGACTAGTAGGTTAAAATGATTAAATGTTAAAACGGCTTGCCATATTGGCTCAGAGAGAGAGAGAGAGAGAGAGAATTACCTTTTAGATACTAGTACCTATTAATAGATACTAGTATTTATTCAATAAATACTAGTACTAAGTCATTAGATACTAGTACCTATTAAATAGATACCAGTACTTATTCATTAGCTACTAATTCGTATTCAAAAGAATATCTAAAGAATAAGCACAAGTATCTAAAGAATAGGCACTAGTACTAAAGAATAAGCAATAGTTGCAAATGAATAAGTACTAGTACTTAATGGAATAGATACTAGTATCTAAAAAATAAGTACTAGTAGCATGAAAATAGAGACTAGTAGGTTAAAATGATTAAATGTTAAAACGGCTTGCCATATTGGCTCAGAGAGAGACAGAGAGAGGCTCACCATATTCAAACCAAAATATCTGACTTCCTCTTGGTCTGAGCTAATTACGATAAATTAGAAAGTTGTCCGGCTCGAAGAGTACAATATACATATCGAGTTTTGTTACTGTAGATAAAACTAACCCCCCCACTTTTGTCAAAAGCATTTAGAAAGTGACACACTTCCTGCTGCCAGTTGGTGTCGCCATAAAGTTGACTCACAATAGTTACATCTATCTGATCGACCTCTTACCACGAACACACTGCTGAAGTTTCATCAAGATCAGTTAATGTATGCAGAAGTTATAACACTTCGTGTTTCTCTTTTCTCGCCATAAATTCGTTTCCTCGCCACGGCCAAACCGTTCGAGATATCAAAAATCCGTCCGCAATTTAGCATCTTCAATGAGTTGACCTCAAGCTGACCGAGTTTGGCGGTAAACGGATGCAATCTCTAGGAGAAGTACTTCAAATTCCAGAGCAAGCGTTCTCCAAACAACCCATAATAGCCGACTTCCTGTTGGGCTGGCGTAAAACTTGACCGAGGTAAAGTAGTTCGGCCCGATGAGATCTATATGTGTACTGAGTTTCATATTAATTCATGCAAGCGTGTTTGATCTATGGACCAAGTTTTGGGGACCCCGTTCAAGGGGTGCTGTTGAGCCCCCCTGCCATGCCCGGCACCAGCTTCAGCCCGGCCCTGATGGCCGTGGGCTCTGACCTGTGTGCAAAGTTTCAAGAGTTTTCAAGCATGTTAAGGGCCCCAAAAGCCCCTGAAACCTTGAACACCATTAAAATAATAGTCAAATTCCCCAAACCCCCCACACACAGAGACAGAGGGAGAGGGAGGGAGAAAATTCTCCTGAAAATCACATTCAGACCAAAATATCTGACTTCGTGTTGTTCGGAGCTAATGACTGTCAATTAGAAAGTTGTCCGGCTCGAGGAGAACAATATACATACCGATTTTTGTTACTGTAGGTAAAATGAATACCCCATTTTTGACTAAAGGTGGCGCTACTGAGCCCCTCACCACGCCCGTTTCTGAAACTTTGCACGTGTCTACTAGCTAATAAATGAGATGTGTCTGTCGAGTTTCATGCAATTTCAAGCATGCTAAGAGTCTCAAAAGCATCAAAAAAGAATATTGAAGTTTGATGCGTTGCCACGGCAACATTGTCTTAGATATTAAATAATCCTTTCACAGTTCTACATCTGGCGTGTGTCTACATTATACACATAAAGTTTGAAGCAAATCGGGTAAAAATAAGAGGGTGATTTAAAAGCATTTTGAAAGTGACACACTTCCTGCTGCCAGTTGGTGGCGCTATAACTTTGACTCACAATAGTCACATCCATGTGATCGGCCTCTTACAGCGAACACACTGCTAAAGTTTCATCAAGATCAGTTACTGTATGGTGAAGTTATAACACACTTCCTGTTTCCATTATTCGCCATAAATTCGTTTCCTCGCCACGGCCAAACCGTTCGAGATATCAAAAATCCCCTGGCAATTTTTCATCCTCAATGTCTTGACTTCATGCTGACCGAGTTTCGTGGCATTTCTTTGAATTCTATAGGAGAAGTACTTTAAATTCCATTGCATGCGTTTTACAAACAACCCTAAATAGCCGACTTCCTGTTGGGCTGGGGTAAAAAGTAAGAGCATGAAGTATATATGAACCGATGAGATCTATATGTGTACCGAGTTTCAGATTATTACATGCAAGCGTGTTTGATTTATGGACCAAGTTTTCGGACCCCGTTCCAGGGGGCGCTGTCGAGCCCCCCTGCCACGCCCGGGTACCAGCTTCAGCCCGGCCCTGATGGCCGCGGGTTCTGACCTGTGTGCAAAGTTTCAAGAGTTTTCGAGCACGTTAAGAGCCCCAAAAGTGCCCGAATAGTCATTAGAATAATAATAATAATAATAAATATAGCTGCGAGCAGCGATTACGGGCCCAAGCCGGTGGCACCGCAACCCCGGTGCCTTTAGTTACCTAAAGGCACCGGGGTGGCGGTGCCGCCGGCTTTGGCCCTTCATCGCTGCTCGCAGCTATATTTATTTACATATATATATATATATAAAAAGCCGGTGGCACCGCCACCCTGGTGCCTTTAGGGTTATTGTGCACGACGTGACACAAAATATCTGCTCGCTATCTGCCGAACGGCTCTGGTAGTTCCGCTTCAGCACTGATGATGTTGTAGAAATAGTGCGCTCTGGTTGGTCTGGATTATTCGGGATTTTTTATTTTATACAGAAATAAGTTATTTATAATTCAGATGAGAATAAAGTTAGTGTTGATTAAAATGAAGGAAAACAAATATATTGATCTGAAATATAGCACATTAATTTTAAATTTATTTAGGTTCAATTACCAAACATACAATCTTAATTTAATTTAAAGCAAACAATACATTTAAAATATATGGGTTGTATGCACATTTTTTTTAATAAAAAAAAGATATATATCCAAAAAGACAAGGCCTTAAAGGGTTAAACTCTTGTCACTGTAACAGACACAATCTCTCTCTCTCACACACACACACACACACACACACACACGTGAAGTCACTTACATTTTAGATGCAATATTGAATGAGCAGAAAAATCTGATTTTCTGCTCTGAAAATATAAATAAGCATAAAAATTTAATAAGCACTTTGAATATTCTAAACAGAATAAGCACTAGTCGCTAATGAATAAGTACTAGTACTTAATGGAATAGATACTAGTATCTAAAAAATAAGTACTAGTAGCATGAAAATAGCGACTAGTAGGTTAAAATGATTAAATGTTAAAACGGCTTGCCATATTGGCTCAGAGAGAGAGAGAGAGAGAGAGAGAGAGAGAGAGAGAGAGAGAGAGAGAGAGAGAGAGAAAATGACCTTTTAGATACTAGTACCTATTAATAGATACTAGTATTTATTCAATAAATACTAGTACTAAGTCATTAGATACTAGTACCTATTAAATAGATACCAGTACTTATTCATTAGCTACGAATACGTATTCAAAAAATTATCTAAAGAATAAGCACTAGTATCTAAAGAATAGGCACTAGTACTAAAGAATAAGCACTAGTCGCTAATGAATAAGTACTAGTACTTAATGGAATAGATACTAGTATCTAAAAAATAAGTACTAGAAGCATGAAAATAGAGACTAGTAGGTTAAAATGATTAAATGTTAAAACGGCTTGCCATATTGGCTCAGAGAGAGAGAGAGAGAGGCTCACCATATTCAAACCTAAATATCTGACTTCCTCTTGGTCGTAGCTAGTTACGGTAAATTAGAAAGTTGTCCGGGTCGAAGAGTACAATATACATATCGAGTTTTGTTACTGTAGATAAAACTAACCCCCCCACTTTTGTCAAAAGCATTTAGAAAGTGACACACTTCCTGCTGCCAGTTGGTGGCGCTATAACTTTGACTCACAATAGTCACATCCATGTGATCGGCCTCTTACAGCGAACAGACTGCTGAAGTTTCATCAAGATCAGTTAACGTATGCAGAAGTTATAACACACTTCCTGTTTCCATTATTCGCCATAAATTCGTTTCCTCGCCACGGCCAAACCGTTCGAGATATCAAAAATCCCCTGGCAATTTTTCATCCTCAGTGTCTTGAATTCATGCTCACCGAGTTTGGAGACGAACGGGGGAATTCCCTAGGAGAAGTGTTTCAAATTCCTGAGCATGCGTTTCCAAACAACCCTAAATAGCCGACTTCCTGTTGGGCTGGCGTAAAACTTAGAGCACGAAAGTTGTTCGGCCCGATGAGATCTATAAGTGTAGCGAGTTTCAGATTGTTACATGCAAGCGTGTTTGATATATGGACAAGTGTTCAAACCCCGTTCCAGGTGGCGCTGTCGAGCCCCCCTGCCACGCCCGGGTACCAGCTTCAGCCCGGCCCTGATGGCCGCGGGTTCTGACCCGTGTGCAAAGTTTCAAGAGTTTTAGAAGATGTTAAGGGCCCCAAAAGCCCCCAAAACCTTGAACAACAATAATTAAAAGCATTCTCACTCAAACAGACACATCCCCCTCCCCCCACAGACACAGAGGTACGCAGAGAGAGGGAGAGAGTGACAGAGATTACTCCGAAACATCCACATTCAAACCAAAATATCTGGCTTTCTTTTGTTCGGAGCCAAAATCTGTAAATTAGAAAGTTGTCCGGCTTGATCTGAACAATATTCCTGCCGAGTTTTATGATTGCAGGTAAAACTATGAAACTAACCCTCTCACTTTTGTCAAAAGGTGGCGCTACTGAGCCCCTGCACCACGTCCGTTCCTGAAACTTTGCACATGTCTACTGGCTAATAAATGTGACATATCTGTCGAGTTTCATGCAATTTCAAGCATGCTAAGAGTCTCAAAAGCATCCTAAAAGAATTTTAAAGTATGATGCGTTGCCACGGCAACAGTATCAAAGATATCAAGAATCCATTCACAGGTCTACATCTGCCGTATGTTTACATTATACAGATGAAGTTTGAAGCAATTTGGGTTCAAATAAGAGGGTGATTTCACAGCATTTTGAAAGTGACACACTTCCTGCTGCCAGTTGGTGGCGCTATAACTTTGACTCACAATAGTCACATCCATATGATCGTCCTCTTACAACGAACACACTGCTGAAGTTTCATTAAGATCAGTTAATGTATGCTGAAGTTATAACACACTTCCTGTTTCACGTTTCTCGTCATAATTTCGTTTCCTCGCCACGGCCAAACCGTTCGAGATATCAAAAATCCCCTGGCAATTTTTCATCCTCAATGTATTGACTTCATGCTGACCGAGTTTTGTGCCATTTCTTTGAATTCTCTAGGAGAAGTACTTTAAATTCCATTGCATGCGTTTTACAAACAACCCTAAATAGCCGACTTCCTGTTGGGCTGGGGTAAAAAGTAAGAGTATGAAGTATATATGAACCGATGAGATCTATATGTGTACCGAGTTTCATATTCTTACATGCAAGCGTGTTTGATTTATGGACCAAGATTTCGGACCCCGTTCCAGGGGGCGCTGTCTAGCCCCCCTGCCACGCCCGGGTATCATCTTCAGCCCGACCCTGATGGCCGCGGGTTCTGACCCGCGTGCAAAGTTTCAAGAGTTTTCGGGCACGTTAAGGGCCCCAAAAGTGCCCGAATAGTCGTAAGAAAAATAGAAAAAAAAAAAAATAGAAAAAAAATAATAATAAATATAGCTGCGAGCAGCGATTACGGGCCCAAGCCGGTGGCACCGCAACCCCGGTGCCTTTAGTTACCTAAAGGCACCGGAGTGGCGGTGCCACCGGCTTTGGCCCTTCATCGCTGCTCGCAGCTATATTTATATATATATATATATATATATATAAACAAGCCGGTGGCACCGCCACCCTGGTGCCTTTAGGGTTACTGTGCATGACGGGCAATAACTTAACCCCGCTTTGACTGTTGAGAAGATGTGTACTGTAGAGCTTGCATTGGTGTGGGCTCTGCAAAAGTGTGCATTGAGGGCACATATCATATGCGTGAGCAACCTTCTGAAACCTAAAATGAAAAATGAGACACCCTACGGTCTCATGGACTTAATGGACACATGAAATAAGTACACAAGATTGAAAGTTAAATCAAGTGTGCCAAGACAGAATATTACTTGCCTGATCTGATTAGAAAAAAGTTTGTGTGTGTGTGTGTGTGTGTGTGTGTGTGTGTGTGTGTGTGTGTGTGTGTGTGTGTGTGTGTGAAACGTGATTGAACAATGTAGACATAAAAACATACTCCGTCCTTTTGTTCATACAGGACATTATTAAAACTGCAAAGTGTTTACTTATATTTGTGTACAATCGCAATAAAACACAACATTGTGCTTTTGTCAAACTGTAAACTACAACTGTCACCCAACCAAAATCTCTTTTTTATTTTATACAGAAATAAATAGTCTATCATTCAGATGAGAATAAAGTTAGTTCAAATTTTAAGGAAAACTCTGAAATATAGCACATTCATTTAAAATTCATTCAGGTTCAATTACCAAACATACAAATCTTAATGTAATTTAAAGCAAACGATACATTTAAAATATATGGGTTGTATGCCTATTTTTTTTATATAAAAAGATATATATCCAAAAAGACAAGGCCTAAACTTTAACAAGGGTTAAACAATCACTGTAGCAGACACAATCATACACACACACACACACACACACACACACACACACACACAGACACAGACACACACACACACAAGTCAAATCACTTACATTTTAGATGCAATATTGACTTTTTTCTGTTTCAGCAGTGAAACTAGTTAAACAAAGATCACAGCAGAACCATCGAGCATCTCACAGCAACGTGTTTTCTCATTACTGAATGATTCAGCATTTTGAACGAATCGGTTGACTCAAAGATTCAATGACCAATCCATAATCTGTCTCATTCATGAATGACTCAGCCGTTCGAACGAATCGTTCGAACAAATGAATCAATGACTCGCTCATTAAGACGGTCGCCTGGCGACACCTAATGACGGTTTAGTGATATGTTAAAAAGTATCATTCTTTCAAACGATTGTTAATTAACTCATATTTGAAACATAAGCTATATATATATATATATATATATATATATACACACATATATATACACACATATATATACACAAAAATAAAATAAAAACACATTTGAAGCGTGTTTGCTTACTAAATTGTGAGCAGAACGAAAGTTGCAGCAAATATCAGCAACAGGAGTCAAATTTCATTAATCACGAGAGTGAAGAGCTGACTGGAAAAATTATGACGGAATATTTTGTGTAAAAGCACCTATTTAAGCGAATCTGTCATTTACTCTTTTGTTGTTGTGTTTTCCCTGAAAACCGGAAGCAATCGGTCCCCGATATGGCGCTAATTTTAAAGTGACACTAAAAAGTATGCGGCTGCACTGGCATTCATAACGGTGCGCGTCCATGGCGACGAGCGAGCAAAACAGAGCGAACGTTTTTTCATTTCTACTTCCATAGAAATTCATTCGAGCGCACTGTGAGCGCCACCACTATAAATGTCCATGCGGACGTCCTTACTTTACTTTCACTTTTAACTTAGCGATTTAAAAGCCCCCGGTGTTACACGTCAAATAACCGGTGAGAAAATATTCTCGGAGTCACATAGGCTACCTAATATATTTAAATACAACAGGCCTACCTGATTTTGAACACAAGAGGGCAGTATAGCCCTATGTATTATTTGATATATTTATTTTTTTAACTGAATAGTGCATTCTGGCTGTTTTTAAACTTGTACATTATTCTTAAATTGAAAACAAGAATAAAATGGGTTTAGTTGTGATATTTGTATAATTTTATCTAGAAATAAATGGTGTATAATTAAATTTTTAGAAGATATGAGGCTTTTAGTGTTTATTTTTTTTACATGACTTCAATCCCTCGCCATAGCAAAACAATTAGAGATATTCAATAGATATTCACAATTATGCTTCTTTAATGTATTTTCATCATGTTGAAAACATTTGGTGGGAACAAAATAAACCACTTAAGAGGAGTGGGTAAAAATGTAGAGGCTGGTTTTGCAAAACATTCACATTCAGACCAAAATAGCCCACTTCCTTTTGGGCTAGCTTAAAGTTGTTTGGCCCGATGAGATCTATATACCGAGTTTCATAATATTACATGCAAGTGTGTTTGATTTATGGACCAAATTTTCAGACCAAGTTTATGGACCAAGTTAATTTAATTAATAAACTAATTATATAAAACTATTTTCAATGCACTACAATTAATTTGGTTATATGCCTTTACTTATTAATAAAACCTATTTAAAAAATACAAGGCATAAGCCATTTATTTTCCTTTTTAATGCAGGCAAAACCACACAGCAGTGAAATGGTTAATCTAGCCCCCCTCCCCCTCCCCACACTCACAGACACACACACACACACACACACACAGAGACGTAGGCTCAGAGAGAGACACATAAAATGACAATTTTCAAACCAAAATATCTAACTTCCTGTTGGTCGTAGCTAATTACGGTAAATTAGAAAGTTGTCCGGCTCGAAGAGTACAATATACATATCGAGTTTTGTTACTGTAGATAAAACTAACCCCCCCACTTTTGTCAAAAGCATTTAGAAAGTGACACACTTCCTGCTGCCAGTTGGTGGCGCTATAACTTTGACTCACAATAGTTACATCCATCTGAATGGCCTCTTACCACGAACACACTGCTGAAGTTTCATCAAGATCAGTTAATGTATGCAGAAGTTATAACACTTCGTGTTTCTCTTTTCTCGCCATAAATTAGTTTCCTCGCCACGGCCAAAGCGTTCGAGATATCAAAAATCCGTCCGCAATTTAGCATCTTCAAAGTGTTGACCTCAAGCTGACCGAGTTTGGCGGTAAACGGATGCAATCTCTAGGAGAAGTACTTCAAATTCCTGAGCAAGCGTTCTCCAAACAACCCATAATAGCCGACTTCCTGTTGGGCTGGCGTAAAACTTGACCGAGGGTAAGTTGTTCGGCCCGATGAGATCTAAATGTGTATTGAGTTTCAGATTAATTCATGCAAGCGTGTTTGATCTATGGACCAAGTTTTGGGGACCCCGTTCAAGGGGGCGCTGTTGAGCCCCCCTGCCACGCCCGGGTACCAGCTTCAGCCCGGGCCTGATGGCTGTGGGTGCTGACCTGTGTGCAAAGTTTCAAGAGTTTTCAAGCACGTTAAGGGCCCCAAAAGCCCCTGAAACCTTGAACACCATTAAAATAATAGTCAAATTCCCCAACCGCCCCACACACAGAGACAGGGGGAGAAAATTCTCCTGAAAATCATATTCAAACCAAAATATCTGACTTTGTGTTGTTCGGAGCTAATGACTGTCAATTAGAAAGTTGTCCGGCTCGAGGAGACGAATATCCATACCGATTTTTGTTACTGTAGGTAAAACTAATACCCCATTTTTGACTAAAGGTGGCGCTACTGAGCCCCTCACCACGCCCGTTTCTGAAACTTTGCACATGTCTACTAGCTAATAAATGAGATGTGTCTGTCGAGTTTCCTGCAATTTCAAGCATGCTAAGAGTCTCAAAAGCATCAAAAAAGAATATTAAAGTTTGATGCGTTGCCATGGCAACATTATCTTAGATATTAAACAATCCTTTCACAGGTCTACATCTGGCGTGTTTTTACATTATACAGATGAAGTTTGAAGCAAATCGGGTTAAAATAAGAGGGTGATTTCAAAGCATTTTGAAAGTGACACACTTCCTGCTGCCAGTTGGTGGCGCTATAACTTTGACTCACAATAGTCACATCCATGTGATCGGCCTCTTACAGCGAACACACTGCTGAAGTTTCATCGAGATCAGTTAATGTATGAAGAAGTTATAACACACTTCCTGTTTCTTGTTTCTCGCCATAAATTCGTTTCCTCGCCACAGCCAAACCGTTCGAGATATCAAAAATCCCCTGGCAATTTTTCATCCTCAGTGTCTTGACTTCATGCTGACCGAGTTTCGTGCCGTGTGTTTGAATTCTCTAGGAGGAGTATTTCGAATTCCTGAGCATGGGTTTTCCAAACAACCCTAAATAGCCGACATCCTGTCGGGCTGGGGTAAAAAATCAGAGCATGAAGTATATATGAACCGATGAGATCTATAAGTGTACCGAGTTCATATATTATTCCATGCAAGCGTGTTTGATTTATGGACCAAGTTTTCGGACCGCGTTCCAGGGGGCGCTGTCGAGCCCCCCTGCCACGCCCGGGTACCAGCTTCAGCCCGGCCCTGATGGCCGCGGGTTCTGACCCGCGTGCAAAGTTTCAAGAGTTTTCGGGCACGTTAAGGGCCCCAAAAGTGCCCGAATAGTCGTAAGAAAAATAGAAAAAAAAAAATATATATAGCTGCGAGCAGCGATTACGGGCCCAAGCCGGTGGCACCGCAACCCCGGTGCCTTTAGTTACCTAAAGGCACCGGAGTGGCGGTGCCACCAGCTTTGGCCCTTCATCGCTGCTCGCAGCTATATTTATATATATATATATATATATATATATATATATATATATATATAAACAAGCCGGTGGCACCGCCACCCTGGTGCCTTTAGGGTTACTGTGCATGACGGGCAATAACTTAACCCCGCTTTGACTGTTGAGAAGATGTGTACTGTAGAGCTTGCATTGGTGTGGGCTCTGCAAAAGTGTGCATTGAGGGCACATATCATATGCGTGAGCAACCTTCTGAAACCTAAAATGAAAAATGAGACACCCTACGGTCTCATGGACTTAATGGACACATGAAATAAGTACACAAGATTGAAAGTTAAATCAAGTGTGCCAAGACAGAATATTACTTGCCTGATCTGATTAGAAAAAAGTTTGTGTGTGTGTGTGTGTGTGTGTGTGTGTGTGTGTGTGTGTGTGTGTGTGTGTGTGTGTGAAACGTGATTGAACAATGTAGACATAAAAACATACTCCGTCCTTTTGTTCATACAGGACATTATTAAAACTGCAAAGTGTTTACTTATATTTGTGTACAATCGCAATAAAACACAACATTGTGCTTTTGTCAAACTGTAAACTACAACTGTCACCCAACCAAAATCTCTTTTTTATTTTATACAGAAATAAATAGTCTATCATTCAGATGAGAATAAAGTTAGTTCAAATTTTAAGGAAAACTCTGAAATATAGCACATTCATTTAAAATTCATTCAGGTTCAATTACCAAACATACAAATCTTAATGTAATTTAAAGCAAACGATACATTTAAAATATATGGGTTGTATGCCTATTTTTTTTATATAAAAAGATATATATCCAAAAAGACAAGGCCTAAACTTTAACAAGGGTTAAACAATCACTGTAGCAGACACAATCATACACACACACACACACACACACACACACACACACACACAGACACAGACACACACACACACAAGTCAAATCACTTACATTTTAGATGCAATATTGACTTTTTTCTGTTTCAGCAGTGAAACTAGTTAAACAAAGATCACAGCAGAACCATCGAGCATCTCACAGCAACGTGTTTTCTCATTACTGAATGATTCAGCATTTTGAACGAATCGGTTGACTCAAAGATTCAATGACCAATCCATAATCTGTCTCATTCATGAATGACTCAGCCGTTCGAACGAATCGTTCGAACAAATGAATCAATGACTCGCTCATTAAGACGGTCGCCTGGCGACACCTAATGACGGTTTAGTGATATGTTAAAAAGTATCATTCTTTCAAACGATTGTTAATTAACTCATATTTGAAACATAAGCTATATATATATATATATATATATATATATACACACATATATATACACACATATATATACACAAAAATAAAATAAAAACACATTTGAAGCGTGTTTGCTTACTAAATTGTGAGCAGAACGAAAGTTGCAGCAAATATCAGCAACAGGAGTCAAATTTCATTAATCACGAGAGTGAAGAGCTGACTGGAAAAATTATGACGGAATATTTTGTGTAAAAGCACCTATTTAAGCGAATCTGTCATTTACTCTTTTGTTGTTGTGTTTTCCCTGAAAACCGGAAGCAATCGGTCCCCGATATGGCGCTAATTTTAAAGTGACACTAAAAAGTATGCGGCTGCACTGGCATTCATAACGGTGCGCGTCCATGGCGACGAGCGAGCAAAACAGAGCGAACGTTTTTTCATTTCTACTTCCATAGAAATTCATTCGAGCGCACTGTGAGCGCCACCACTATAAATGTCCATGCGGACGTCCTTACTTTACTTTCACTTTTAACTTAGCGATTTAAAAGCCCCCGGTGTTACACGTCAAATAACCGGTGAGAAAATATTCTCGGAGTCACATAGGCTACCTAATATATTTAAATACAACAGGCCTACCTGATTTTGAACACAAGAGGGCAGTATAGCCCTATGTATTATTTGATATATTTATTTTTTTAACTGAATAGTGCATTCTGGCTGTTTTTAAACTTGTACATTATTCTTAAATTGAAAACAAGAATAAAATGGGTTTAGTTGTGATATTTGTATAATTTTATCTAGAAATAAATGGTGTATAATTAAATTTTTAGAAGATATGAGGCTTTTAGTGTTTATTTTTTTTACATGACTTCAATCCCTCGCCATAGCAAAACAATTAGAGATATTCAATAGATATTCACAATTATGCTTCTTTAATGTATTTTCATCATGTTGAAAACATTTGGTGGGAACAAAATAAACCACTTAAGAGGAGTGGGTAAAAATGTAGAGGCTGGTTTTGCAAAACATTCACATTCAGACCAAAATAGCCCACTTCCTTTTGGGCTAGCTTAAAGTTGTTTGGCCCGATGAGATCTATATACCGAGTTTCATAATATTACATGCAAGTGTGTTTGATTTATGGACCAAATTTTCAGACCAAGTTTATGGACCAAGTTAATTTAATTAATAAACTAATTATATAAAACTATTTTCAATGCACTACAATTAATTTGGTTATATGCCTTTACTTATTAATAAAACCTATTTAAAAAATACAAGGCATAAGCCATTTATTTTCCTTTTTAATGCAGGCAAAACCACACAGCAGTGAAATGGTTAATCTAGCCCCCCTCCCCCTCCCCACACTCACAGACACACACACACACACACACACACAGAGACGTAGGCTCAGAGAGAGACACATAAAATGACAATTTTCAAACCAAAATATCTAACTTCCTGTTGGTCGTAGCTAATTACGGTAAATTAGAAAGTTGTCCGGCTCGAAGAGTACAATATACATATCGAGTTTTGTTACTGTAGATAAAACTAACCCCCCCACTTTTGTCAAAAGCATTTAGAAAGTGACACACTTCCTGCTGCCAGTTGGTGGCGCTATAACTTTGACTCACAATAGTTACATCCATCTGAATGGCCTCTTACCACGAACACACTGCTGAAGTTTCATCAAGATCAGTTACTGTATGCAGAAGTTATAACACTTCGTGTTTCTCTTTTCTCGCCATAAATTAGTTTCCTCGCCACGGCCAAAGCGTTCGAGATATCAAAAATCCGTCCGCAATTTAGCATCTTCAAAGTGTTGACCTCAAGCTGACCGAGTTTGGCGGTAAACGGATGCAATCTCTAGGAGAAGTACTTCAAATTCCTGAGCAAGCGTTCTCCAAACAACCCATAATAGCCGACTTCCTGTTGGGCTGGCGTAAAACTTGACCGAGGGTAAGTTGTTCGGCCCGATGAGATCTAAATGTGTATTGAGTTTCAGATTAATTCATGCAAGCGTGTTTGATCTATGGACCAAGTTTTGGGGACCCCGTTCAAGGGGGCGCTGTTGAGCCCCCCTGCCACGCCCGGGTACCAGCTTCAGCCCGGGCCTGATGGCTGTGGGCGCTGACCTGTGTGCAAAGTTTCAAGAGTTTTCAAGCACGTTAAGGGCCCCAAAAGCCCCTGAAACCTTGAACACCATTAAAATAATAGTCAAATTCCCCAACCGCCCCACACACAGAGACAGGGGGAGAAAATTCTCCTGAAAATCATATTCAAACCAAAATATCTGACTTTGTGTTGTTCGGAGCTAATGACTGTCAATAAGAAAGTTGTCCGGCTCGAGGAGACGAATATCCATACCGATTTTTGTTACTGTAGGTAAAACTAATACCCCATTTTTGACTAAAGGTGGCGCTACTGAGCCCCTCACCACGCCCGTTTCTGAAACTTTGCACATGTCTACTAGCTAATAAATGAGATGTGTCTGTCGAGTTTCCTGCAATTTCAAGCATGCTAAGAGTCTCAAAAGCATCAAAAAAGAATATTAAAGTTTGATGCGTTGCCATGGCAACATTATCTTAGATATTAAACAATCCTTTCACAGGTCTACATCTGGCGTGTTTTTACATTATACAGATGAAGTTTGAAGCAAATCGGGTTAAAATAAGAGGGTGATTTCAAAGCATTTTGAAAGTGACACACTTCCTGCTGCCAGTTGGTGGCGCTATAACTTTGACTCACAATAGTCACATCCATGTGATCGGCCTCTTACAGCGAACACACTGCTGAAGTTTCATCGAGATCAGTTAATGTATGAAGAAGTTATAACACACTTCCTGTTTCTTGTCTCTCGCCATAAATTCGTTTCCTCGCCACAGCCAAACCGTTCGAGATATCAAAAATCCCCTGGCAATTTTTCATCCTCAGTGTCTTGACTTCATGCTGACCGAGTTTCGTGCCGTGTGTTTGAATTCTCTAGGAGGAGTATTTCGAATTCCTGAGCATGGGTTTTCCAAACAACCCTAAATAGCCGACATCCTGTCGGGCTGGGGTAAAAAATCAGAGCATGAAGTATATATGAACCGATGAGATCTATAAGTGTACCGAGTTCTTATATTATTCCATGCAAGCGTGTTTGATTTATGGACCAAGTTTTCGGACCGCGTTCCAGGGGGCGCTGTCGAGCCCCCCTGCCACGCCCGGGTACCAGCTTCAGCCCGGCCCTGATGGCCGCGGGTTCTGACCCGCGTGCAAAGTTTCAAGAGTTTTCGGGCACGTTAAGGGCCCCAAAAGTGCCCGAATAGTCGTAAGAAAAATAGAAAAAAAAAAAATAATATAGCTGCGAGCAGCGATTACGGGCCCAAGCCGGTGGCACCGCAACCCCGGTGCCTTTAGATACCTAAAGGCACCGGAGTGGCGGTGCCACCAGCTTTGGCCCTTCATCGCTGCTCGCAGCTATATTTATATATATATATATATATATATATATATATATATATATATATATATATATATATAAACAAGCCGGTGGCACCGCCACCCTGGTGCCTTTAGGGTTACTGTGCATGACGGGCAATAACTTAACCCCGCTTTGACTGTTGAGAAGATGTGTACTGTAGAGCTTGCATTGGTGTGGGCTCTGCAAAAGTGTGCATTGAGGGCACATATCATATGCGTGAGCAACCTTCTGAAACCTAAAATGAAAAATGAGACACCCTACGGTCTCATGGACTTAATGGACACATGAAATAAGTACACAAGATTGAAAGTTAAATCAAGTGTGCCAAGACAGAATATTACTTGCCTGATCTGATTAGAAAAAAGTTTGTGTGTGTGTGTGTGTGTGTGTGTGTGTGTGTGTGTGTGTGTGTGTGTGTGTGTGTGTGTGTGTGTGAAACGTGATTGAACAATGTAGACATAAAAACATACTCCGTCCTTTTGTTCATACAGGACATTATTAAAACTGCAAAGTGTTTACTTATATTTGTGTACAATCGCAATAAAACACAACATTGTGCTTTTGTCAAACTGTAAACTACAACTGTCACCCAACCAAAATCTCTTTTTTATTTTATACAGAAATAAATAGTCTATCATTCAGATGAGAATAAAGTTAGTTCAAATTTTAAGGAAAACTCTGAAATATAGCACATTCATTTAAAATTCATTCAGGTTCAATTACCAAACATACAAATCTTAATGTAATTTAAAGCAAACGATACATTTAAAATATATGGGTTGTATGCCTATTTTTTTTATATAAAAAGATATATATCCAAAAAGACAAGGCCTAAACTTTAACAAGGGTTAAACAATCACTGTAGCAGACACAATCATACACACACACACACACACACACACACACAGACACAGACACACACACACACAAGTCAAATCACTTACATTTTAGATGCAATATTGACTTTTTTCTGTTTCAGCAGTGAAACTAGTTAAACAAAGATCACAGCAGAACCATCGAGCATCTCACAGCAACGTGTTTTCTCATTACTGAATGATTCAGCATTTTGAACGAATCGGTTGACTCAAAGATTCAATGACCAATCCATAATCTGTCTCATTCATGAATGACTCAGCCGTTCGAACGAATCGTTCGAACAAATGAATCAATGACTCGCTCATTAAGACGGTCGCCTGGCGACACCTAATGACGGTTTAGTGATATGTTAAAAAGTATCATTCTTTCAAACGATTGTTAATTAACTCATATTTGAAACATAAGCTATATATATATATATATACACACATATATATACACACATATATATACACAAAAATAAAATAAAAACACATTTGAAGCGTGTTTGCTTACTAAATTGTGAGCAGAACGAAAGTTGCAGCAAATATCAGCAACAGGAGTCAAATTTCATTAATCACGAGAGTGAAGAGCTGACTGGAAAAATTATGACGGAATATTTTGTGTAAAAGCACCTATTTAAGCGAATCTGTCATTTACTCTTTTGTTGTTGTGTTTTCCCTGAAAACCGGAAGCAATCGGTCCCCGATATGGCGCTAATTTTAAAGTGACACTAAAAAGTATGCGGCTGCACTGGCATTCATAACGGTGCGCGTCCATGGCGACGAGCGAGCAAAACAGAGCGAACGTTTTTTCATTTCTACTTCCATAGAAATTCATTCGAGCGCACTGTGCGCGCCACCACTATAAATGTCCATGCGGACGTCCTTACTTTACTTTCACTTTTAACTTAGCGATTTAAAAGCCCCCGGTGTTACACGTCAAATAACCGGTGAGAAAATATTCTCGGAGTCACATAGGCTACCTAATATATTTAAATACAACAGGCCTACCTGATTTTGAACACAAGAGGGCAGTATAGCCCTATGTATTATTTGATATATTTATTTTTTTAACTGAATAGTGCATTCTGGCTGTTTTTAAACTTGTACATTATTCTTAAATTGAAAACAAGAATAAAATGGGTTTAGTTGTGATATTTGTATAATTTTATCTAGAAATAAATGGTGTATAATTAAATTTTTAGAAGATATGAGGCTTTTAGTGTTTATTTTTTTTACATGACTTCAATCCCTCGCCATAGCAAAACAATTAGAGATATTCAATAGATATTCACAATTATGCTTCTTTAATGTATTTTCATCATGTTGAAAACATTTGGTGGGAACAAAATAAACCACTTAAGAGGAGTGGGTAAAAATGTAGAGGCTGGTTTTGCAAAACATTCACATTCAGACCAAAATAGCCCACTTCCTTTTGGGCTAGCTTAAAGTTGTTTGGCCCGATGAGATCTATATACCGAGTTTCATAATATTACATGCAGTGCCGCTGCTAGCCATTTTGGTGCCCTAAGCATAATTCCTTTATGATGCCCCCCCGATTTTCATTTATGATTTTCATTTAGGGGGGCTAAGCCCCCAATGAGGGTATGATTTATAAAAAAAATAAAAAGCTAAAAAGTAACACTTTAGATTAGGGTCTAATGCTTACTATTAACTAGTTTCATTACCATTGCAATGCATGGTTTTATAATCACTGGGATCCCGAATTTGAGGCAGGTTAGTTAGGGGTGTTCGGGGGAAATTTGGGATTTTTCTGAACTACAGATGTGCATTTTAATGATGTTGTGAAGGCAAAAAAAAAAAAAAAAATTCGATAACAATAGCTTTAAAACCATGTCAGTGGGCAGCTGATAATTTTTCTCTCCTCATCAGCATCACACTCTTTTTCTCTTTGTTTTTGTCTTGCCCTGTCTCTTCCCCTCCTAAAGTTGGCTTTTTTAATTTACTAAAGGTTACAATTTGTATTTTATTCTCAATATGTACACATTCATTATAAACAAGGGCGTAATTTGTGGGGGGGATATAACCAACCAAATCTACGCCCTTGATTATAAATCCTGTGCCTAACATGATAAAAACGGCTTTGTTCATGTTTCTTGTCCCCTCACAATGACAGTAGCCTAAACTATTACACTAGGCTACATGTTATAGGCCTATTTTCAGTTCAAAATAGCGAAATTAGACAAAACTATATTAGTTTGCCTAATTATTTTTTGTCATTCGTTTAACATTTATGACCTAAAAAAACTGTCAAATAAAGTTAAGTTTAGCTACTTACATCTTATCTCGCACTTGACCGTACACTGAAGCGTCGAGTTGCACTGTTAAAATTCGCGCTCAGCGTCTGTGAACATAAAGCCCGCCTACTTTGATTTGATTGGTCATCTCAAATATTCTGACATTGACGAGCAGTGACAGACCAATGAGGCTCAGATAAACACACACATGAACACATCACACACACACACACACCCTGTCCTGTGTTTCTGACGTGCTCTCTGTCTCTGCTCGGCGCCGCTGCGGAATGAAGAGGAAGAACGCGCTGAATCTGATTATAACAAGAAGTTTGATGATTGGTTTTTCATTAGGCTATTTTTGGTGCCCCCTCAGCACTTGGTGCCCTACGCACAGCGCGTGATGCGCGTGGTGGGAGCGGCGGCGCTGATTACATGCAAGTGTGTTTGATTTATGGACCAAATTTTCAGACCAAGTTTATGGACCAAGTTAATTTAATTAATAAACTAATTATATAAAACTATTTTCAATGCACTACAATTAATTTGGTTATATGCCTTTACTTATTAATAAAACCTATTTAAAAAATACAAGGCATAAGCCATTTATTTTCCTTTTTAATGCAGGCAAAACCACACAGCAGTGAAATGGTTAATCTAGCCCCCCTCCCCCTCCCCACACTCACAGACACACACACACACACACACACACACACACAGAGACGTAGGCTCAGAGAGAGACACATAAAATGACAATTTTCAAACCAAAATATCTAACTTCCTGTTGGTCGTAGCTAATTACGGTAAATTAGAAAGTTGTCCGGCTCGAAGAGTACAATATACATATCGAGTTTTGTTACTGTAGATAAAACTAACCCCCCCACTTTTGTCAAAAGCATTTAGAAAGTGACACACTTCCTGCTGCCAGTTGGTGGCGCTATAACTTTGACTCACAATAGTTACATCCATCTGAATGGCCTCTTACCACGAACACACTGCTGAAGTTTCATCAAGATCAGTTAATGTATGCAGAAGTTATAACACTTCGTGTTTCTCTTTTCTCGCCATAAATTAGTTTCCTCGCCACGGCCAAAGCGTTCGAGATATCAAAAATCCGTCCGCAATTTAGCATCTTCAAAGTGTTGACCTCAAGCTGACCGAGTTTGGCGGTAAACGGATGCAATCTCTAGGAGAAGTACTTCAAATTCCTGAGCAAGCGTTCTCCAAACAACCCATAATAGCCGACTTCCTGTTGGGCTGGCGTAAAACTTGACCGAGGGTAAGTTGTTCGGCCCGATGAGATCTAAATGTGTATTGAGTTTCAGATTAATTCATGCAAGCGTGTTTGATCTATGGACCAAGTTTTGGGGACCCCGTTCAAGGGGGCGCTGTTGAGCCCCCCTGCCACGCCCGGGTACCAGCTTCAGCCCGGGCCTGATGGCTGTGGGCGCTGACCTGTGTGCAAAGTTTCAAGAGTTTTCAAGCACGTTAAGGGCCCCAAAAGCCCCTGAAACCTTGAACACCATTAAAATAATAGTCAAATTCCCCAACCCCCCCACACACAGAGACAGGGGGAGAAAATTCTCCTGAAAATCATATTCAAACCAAAATATCTGACTTTGTGTTGTTCGGAGCTAATGACTGTCAATTAGAAAGTTGTCCGGCTCGAGGAGACGAATATCCATACCGATTTTTGTTACTGTAGGTAAAACTAATACCCCATTTTTGACTAAAGGTGGCGCTACTGAGCCCCTCACCACGCCCGTTTCTGAAACTTTGCACATGTCTACTAGCTAATAAATGAGATGTGTCTGTCGAGTTTCCTGCAATTTCAAGCATGCTAAGAGTCTCAAAAGCATCAAAAAAGAATATTAAAGTTTGATGCGTTGCCATGGCAACATTATCTTAGATATTAAACAATCCTTTCACAGGTCTACATCTGGCGTGTTTTTACATTATACAGATGAAGTTTGAAGCAAATCGGGTTAAAATAAGAGGGTGATTTCAAAGCATTTTGAAAGTGACACACTTCCTGCTGCCAGTTGGTGGCGCTATAACTTTGACTCACAATAGTCACATCCATGTGATCGGCCTCTTACAGCGAACACACTGCTGAAGTTTCATCGAGATCAGTTAATGTATGAAGAAGTTATAACACACTTCCTGTTTCTTGTTTCTCGCCATAAATTCGTTTCCTCGCCACGGCCAAACCGTTCGAGATATCAAAAATCCCCTGGCAATTTTTCATCCTCAGTGTCTTGACTTCATGCTGACCGAGTTTCGTGCCGTGTGTTTGAATTCTCTAGGAGGAGTATTTCGAATTCCTGAGCATGGGTTTTCCAAACAACCCTAAATAGCCGACATCCTGTCGGGCTGGGGTAAAAAATCAGAGCATGAAGTATATATGAACCGATGAGATCTATAAGTGTACCGAGTTTCATATTATTCCATGCAAGCGTGTTTGATTTATGGACCAAGTTTTCGGACCGCGTTCCAGGGGGCGCTGTCGAGCCCCCCTGCCACGCCCGGGTACCATCTTCAGCCCGGCCCTGATGGCCGCGGGTTCTGACCCGCGTGCAAAGTTTCAAGAGTTTTCGGGCACGTTAAGGGCCCCAAAAGTGCCCGAATAGTCGTAAGAAAAATAGAAAAAAAAAAAAAAAAAAAAAATAATCCTAAGGAAAACAATAGGGCTCTTCGCCCTTTCAGGGCTTGGGCCCTAATAATAATAATCCTAAGGAAAACAATAGGGCTCTTCGCCCTTTCAGGGCTTGGGCCCTAATAATCCTAAGGAAAACAATAGGGCTCTTCGCCCTTTCAGGGCTTGGGCCCTAATAATCCTTAGGAAAACAATAGGGCCTTCGCCTTTTCAAGGCTTGGGCCCTAATAATAATAATAATCCTTAGGAAAACAATAGGGCCTTCGCCTTTTCAAGGCTTGGGCCCTAATAATCCTTAGAAGAACAATAGGGCTCTGCGCCCTTTTAGGGCTTGGGCCCTAATAATCCTAAGGAAAACAATAGGGCCTTCGCCTTTTCAAGGCTTGGGCCCTAATAAAGAAGAATAGCAAATAAGCCTAAGAAGAACAATAGGGCTCTGCGCCCTTTCAGGGCTTGGGCCCTAATAAAGAAGAATAGCAAATAATCCTAAGAAGAACAATAGGGCTCTGCGCCCTTTCAGGGCTTGGGCCCTAATAATCCTAAGAAGAACAATAGGGCTCTGCGCCCTTTCAGGGCTTGGGCACTAATAATCCTTAGGAAAACAATAGGGCCTTCGCCTTTTCAAGGCTTGGGCCCTAAAAATTATCCTAAGGAAAACAATAGGGCCTTCGCCTTTTCAAGGCTTGGGCCCTAATAATAAATAATCCTAAGGAAAACAATAGGGCCTTCGCCTTTTCAAGGCTTGGGCCCTAATAATGAACAAGACACCCAAATTACTTGTTATTTAATTCCATTCCAAATACGTGTTTATCAATCATTTTATATCTAATATCTAAGCTTTGTATGATTTGTGTTGACCAATTATTTGAGTTTTACAGGTGTGTTTTAAGTTTGTTAACGTAATTCATTGTCAAGGCATTTGATTTAGATGATTATACTGTAGTTAATATGGTGATGGTGAATGATATGTTAAATGTTAGTTTAAATATCTTTTATATTAATGTATATTTGTTTTGTTTCAATCTATCTTTTAAAGATTATCAACCTACTGCAGCTACTGCAACTACGGTTTCTACTATTGCTTCTGCCAATACCTCTGCAAACAGAAGTAAATGAATAAAAAACAGTAAAGCTCAATGAGTTGTCCTCTTGCATCCTTCATAGTCTGAATGCCCTCTCAAGTTTGGGCAGAGCTGAAAAAAATTTCTGGAAAACTTGACAAACATACAATATTTATAATTAAATAAATAATTTTGTCTTTATTCATTAAAGACATATGCATAATATCCGTGTCATATCATATGCATACATGCAGTTATAATAGTCATTACAATTCAAGTCTTAACAAAACCTGAAATCCAAAGAAAGAAAACGTACTCGGTTACCTAATGTAACCTCGGTTCTCTCTAGAAGAAGGAAAGAGTATTGCGTAAGTTTCTTACGCTATGGGTAAAGTCATCTTTTCTTGAGATATGAAGCCAAAAAATTATCCTTAACCCTTTGGGGTCTGAGGTGTTTTTGGGGTCCTTGAGATGTTTTGACATGCCCTGACATTTGTGCTTATTTCAGCTACTTAAAACATACCATTTGCCAACATATAAATTTGCTGTATTCAGCACAAACTCTGCTACAATAATATGTGAGCAAAATGGATGTACATGTTTGCATTTTATAGAAAAAATATATAATGCGAGGTTAGTACGTTTTGGGAAAAAAAATGTCACCGCAATAAGGCCATTTAACACATACTGAATAGTTGTCCACAATACTTTTGAGTTACTATTCTTGTAGGCTAGAATTTTTACTTCAAAATGAAGTGAAAATCATTCTGACCACTCTTTCACAAACAACAATATAATGATTTAAATTTCTTACGTCAGTTTTTGGTCAGCACTGCTGTATGCGTGGGAGTGTGAATGGCCATGAATATTAATGTGATTTACATCTGGGAAGATTAAAGGCACTCCCCTAATGGCTAATGGCCCAAGGTACTGTGAGGCAGCCTGGACTAAGAATGATTCACTGATGAATAAAAAGTTAAAAAGAACAGCATTTATTCAAAATAGAAATCTTTCCTAAGAACGTTAATACTTAAAGTCATTAGGCTAATATCACTTAACACATCCTTTCAAAAAAACAAACATAAAAAGACCAAACTTGTTTTTTTTTATATAAAAAAAAGTGGACTGCCTGTTGCTTGCCTGCTTGTTTGCCTTGGCTCTCTTCGGAACTGGTGGATGGACGTGTTCATTGTCACATCTGTTATAAAAAAGAAAAAAGCATGAGCATGCTGATAACACAATCAAATAAACTGTATTATTATCATTATCAATCACTAATTGCCATGGATATTTTTTTTTTTGTAATTTCACACAAGAATAGGTAGCCTACTTTTACATTATGACGATGTAAACACAATTAGGCTAAATTTCATCTGTAAAATATTACGTCTGTGCACTTACTCAGTATGATTCTCGATCGCACTGAGAACTGAACGACACCTGCGTGTCCCTCTGCGAGGTGCTGGAGAAGGAGAGCATGATGCAAACACATTCCTAAAAAAACAACAACAAAAAAACCTGTTAGCATACATTATCCAAAGTAAACTGATGGACAATTAATGGGTATGGATGCACAATGTATGTATATATCTGTTGAAGGGCCATGGGACGGAGACATATCTGTTGATGGGCCATATAGACCGCACGCATTTAGTGATAGGCCTACACGCAATAAACGGATCGTTCGCGAACGACACATCACTACAATTCAAACATTTACACCTGTATTCAGTTATTTACGCATAGTGTCATAGGCTAACCAAAACTAAACATTTAATTATATAAAAAATATATTGTATTTAGACCTCTTTTACCGGAGCCTGAAATATATTTCTCGTTATATAACCTAAGCAGTTATTCGCAAACAAAATAGGCTACATTACGCATAAGGCACTATTTTAGCATAAGTAGTGTCATAGGCTAACCAAAACTCAACATTTTTATATAAAAAATATATTGTATTTAGACAGTAGGCCTATCACATATTTTACCGGAGGCTGAAATATATTTCACTAAATCAATAGGCTATACCTAAACATGCAGTTATTCGCAAACAAAATACATAACGAATAAGGCAGTATTTTAGCATGATAATCAGTGTCATAAGCTAATCAAAACTATATATTTAATATACAAATATGTTTAGAGAGTAATATCACATTTAAAAAGTTTACACGAGCGAATGTTAGGGATATTGTGAGGCAATCTTTTCTGTAAGATGTCAAAAGCTAGGCAAAATATAGTCTGAAAATTCATTTGAGCTCTATACGATCAGAAAAGAAATTATAAAACACTAAACAACTTACTCCGAACTTGTGTCCTCGGCGCGGGATCAATTCGTTCTTCAAAATGCAGCCGTTCCTCGTCCGAGTTATAATCTTCCTCTGAGGAAAAGTGAATTCTTCCTCGCTGTCCAGAATCATCTGAAGGGCCTCTTTGTCGGAGTACCGTGCCATCCTCAAAACGCAATGAATCTATCAGTGAAGAAACTTCGTGTTTTTATGCCATTGATCGCTGGGCGTGTGCTATGCATAACGTTAGATCACCTATTTACCATGTGAAAAGCGCTAGGGGCGTGGCGGCCTCATCTAATTAAAGATAATGAACTGAGAATGAAAAAACTGTACTTCTCCTCGGTTTCAAACGGAGTACATAAACTGGAAATATTTTTTTTTTAATAAATTACTTCATTTAAAAGAAGAGAATACAAGCTTTAAAAAGACACATGTCTCATGGTTCTGTGATAAGTATTGACTTAGTTACTGTTCATTTTTCAGACGCGTTTCAGAATGGACTTCAATGACAGAGAGAACGCAGAACGCGCATCATGTTTATTTTTCTTTATTAGGCGAAAAGCACAACACTTTGTTTTTATTGTGAGGTTCCACAAAAAAAATACAAAATTAACAGGATCGAATGATGTACAACACTTATATGTAAGATCAAAATCAACAGAGTAATTTGAGTCTCTTTTGCACTGATAAGGAAAAAAGTGAGCTGGTATCGCCGGCGATACCGCCGACCCCAGAGGGTTAAGAGACTTAATTTTCTCCCTAACGGGTTCGACAACGTCTTTCAGCTGATCTAGTTGTTCATATATGGATTTTTGTGATTTCAGGTACCTGATAAGCTTGTCGAAACGGTTCTGACGGTTAACAGCATTTCTCTTATCAGCAGCATAGGTGAGCCAGTCTTTCTTCAGAGTTTCTGAGAGCTTGCCGTCGATGGATTTAATCACCATCGGGTTTTTTATGGTGTCTACATTATCCAGTTCACTCAAATCATAAAGGGCCTTTTCCACTGTTTGGATGAGCTCTATGACTTTCCTCGGCTGGCCGCTCCTGACTTGTGGAGTTGCTTGTAATTCCTCAACAATCTCGAGAGCGATGGTGGCTTGGTTCCCAAACCGGCTCTCCAGGATTCGGAAGATCTCGTCTGATGAGTTGTATGTTGACAGGCATAGATCTCTGGCCACCCTCTCATCAAGACTATCGAGCAGTTGAAATTTCTTTACCTCTCTGGAGCCGGTTGGTTCACCCTGCCTCTGCAGAGCCTCCCATTCTTGCCTCCATCTGTAGTAGCCTCGCTGGTTACCGGCAAACTTTGGTAGAGCTGAGGCTTTCAGTTTTATCGCTGCCACTGGAGCTAAACGGCGGCCTGGGGGTTCCTCAGTCTCTGGTTTTATGCTTGCTGCTTTAATGAAAGCGGCCTTCCGCGACACCAGCTGGGGAAGGTGCACCTCAAGCGCTCTTAGGCGGCCATCAGCATCTCCTCGTTTGGTTGGCGGAGCCCAGCGATTCCAGTTCTGATGCGCTTCCTTTGCCTTAAGCACCAACTTCTCTAAGTGGGTCAGCATGAACTCATAAGCCTCCAGAGTTATGTCTAGCGGGGTAGAGGAGACATTCTCGCACTCCCCCTCTGCAACATGTAGAGCTAAGGACAGTTCTCTTTCTCCATATACAACCCAGACTGTCTCTCGAATTAGGAGTTTAACTTCTTCCATCTTTTGCTTACAATCCTCCTCCGTCCTTTCTATGTCGGCTCTCAGTAAGTCGCCCAGCTCCTTTTCAGTAGCTGCTTCAGACTCTTCCATGTAAGCGGCCTTTACCTCCTCATTTGCCTCCATGACTCTGGAGCTCTCCAGTGTAAGCTTTTTGAAGTTCTCTTTTAACTCCTCTATAGACATCTCTGTATGGGTCCGTGTAATGCTATTGGCAAGACGGGAGAAAAGTCTCTTAGCTGTGGTCCTCTCCACTTTCAAATCATCCAGTGACTTTGCCATTTGTTCTCTTCAAATGACAGACAGCAGTTTTACCCTTCAGGCCCCCAGGTGGAGTCTCAGTCTCCTCCGTCTCGGTTGTGGCCGCAAGCGGAATCTTCGCTGCTCACTGGTCACGGCGGTTTTTCACTGTCAAGTGTATTTAAAACATCATGGCTTACAACACTTGACAAGGGAAGGAATTGACCAGACTCAGGATTTCACTCGTTCTTAAATTTATTTGACCAGCAAACAAGGAAGGTGAAAAACCTTTAAACATAAAAAAAAATAACAAATTAAATAAAGTTCAATATTTCCCATCAAATACAATAAAGCACAGCAAAATACATCAAGCAAAGGATCGGTTGGTTTAACATATCGATTAACCATTACTTCATTATTACCCCAGGTAAACAGTGTAAATCAGGCATTACATCTCCCGAAAGCCAGCTCTACTTTTAGACCCATTTCTTCTTACATTAACCTGTTATTCTTTGATTACCCTAGATCATTCTATACAGAAATTATATATGACATATTCCATAATTACAAACCTACATGAAATCAAGCATTTCAAACGATTTTACTGTAGATTAGCACAAGGCTATTTCTGCCCAGAAATGGTTAAATAGCTTTACAAAGCTAAATGTTTTTACCCCTTGTATTTCAATGGAGCAAAGACTAGACTCGCTAGACTTTCCACTTCATCAAGGAACCATCTTCAACCAAGGTTTATTAGTTTAAATTGCTTATAACTAATCAAGGACTTCAGCCACATGCAAAGGCAAATTCTAAGTTTACCCAATGTACAGAAATGTTTAGCCTCAACCTATTAATAGTGCAATTAACAATGCGCTTAACAGACCACACAATTCGCATGACCATACAGACTACTACGTAGTCAGAGAATCCATTTGCAGTCCTCAGAGACCAGTAAAGAGATGTGAGCTTACCGGTAGCCCCTTTGATCTTTTCCTTTTCCCATGAGTTTTATCCGTGATTCTTTAGCGAAATCTTCTTTCTTCCACTGTTCTTAGCTGCATTGCAAAGCTGAATAAAAACTTCCCTGCTTCCATTGTCTGAAGCTTTCTGGCGTCTCTGCTAATTAGTAATTGTAATTTCGCTCAGCTGCTGAGGCGCGCTGCCGAGCTGCACTGCCGAGCTGCACACTCGCTGTCACGCGCATGTAGAACCAAGGGTGCTGCACCCACACGCAGACACACCTCCCAGCAGATCGCCGCAACAGATAGTGATGGGAAGTCCGGCTCTTTTCAAAGAATCGGCTCTTAGAGCCGGCTCGTTCGCGAAAGAAACATCACTAGTGGACTGCCGAGTCACTTTCATCCCAAAATGGCGGAAGCGTAGCACTGCTGCTGGGCGCTGGTGTTACAATGAAACTTGCTATTGGCTTTCACTTCTTGTCAATATACGTTCTTTGCTTGCACTGAACAATACAGGGCAACATAACCGCATAAACACAACGTCAGTCGCCGTAGAGACAACAACTGTGAATATACACAGTTAGATCAGAATAGCCAGTTGCACTGAAGAATAAAGGGCAACAACAGTATAAACTCATATCAGTATGTACAAAAACACAGCGTCAGTGGCCTTAGCGACAACAACTGTGAATATATGCAGTTAGATCAGAATAGCCAGTTGCACTGAAGGATACAGGGCAACATAACAGCATAAACACATCAGTATGTACATAAACATAGCGTCAGTCACCGTAACGACAACTGTGAATGTACGCAGTTAAATCTGAATAGCCAGTTGCACTGAACAAAAAGGGCAACATAACAGTATATCCTTATGTACAAAACACAGCGCCAGTGGCATTAGCGACAACAACTGTGAATATACGCAGTTATCAGACTAGCCAGTTGCACTGAAGTATACAGGGCAACATAACGGCATAAACTCATATCAGTACATAAACACAGCGTCAGTCACCGTAGCGACAACTGTAAATATACGCAGTTAAATCAGGGTATCCAGTTGCACTGAAGGACACATGGCAACATAACGGCATAAACCCATTTCAATATGTATATAAACACAGCATCAGTCGCCGTATGCGACAACTGTGAATATCCGCAGTTAGATCAGGATAGCCAGTTGCACTGAAGGACACAGGGCAACATAACGGCATAACACATATCAGTATGTACATAACACAGCGTCAGTCGCCGTAGCGACAACAACTGTGAATATACGCAGTTAGATCAGACTAGCCAGTTGCACTGAAGGATACAGGGCAACATAACGGCATAAACACATATCCGTATGTACACTCAGGGCGGAGCCGTTCTTGGTGGGCTGCTCAGCTGAACTTAGGCGGGACAAGGTGCCAACGAAGGGAGAGACCACGACGAGGGCTGGAACGAGCAGCAATAATCGCGACTCATAGCCTTCGCGCTTCTGTGCCTCAGAAAAATGCTCAGTAACTGACTCCACGGCGTAACCAAAGAGGCCGGAGGGAGTGATTGGAGTCTTTCTTTTCCAGCTAGATAAGACATGAACTTGCACGGCTTGGACAGCAAGCTGAGATCCACGCCTAGAGGTGAATGGACGGGCACAGATGCACGGCAAAGGTCTCCTCGACGGGGGCGTGCGCACAGAGCCCTGGGATTCCGCCTAGTCCCTTTAGATGCGCACACGCGACTTTACCATGTGCTCGTCATGGAAGAACGGAGTCCTCCTCCTTGAAGCAGCCTGGTTTGAGGTACCAGACTTACCTCCTTTTTAACGGAGCCTTTCGCGTGAAGTCCAGCGTGTCTGCGAAAAGGACCGGTGCGTGGCGACGGCAGAGGAACATGGCCTGCGTGGTGGAGTGGGTGCGCACCGATTGGGGTGCAGCCCACGACTTCACGTGCTCATGTACGTCTGGGAAGAACGGGTTTCTCGACTGGAGGTACCACAGGTCCATTTTACTTTTCACAGGCTCGTCCGGAGTGTTCCAAGCGATGTCCAGCTCCGTGACGGCCTTGCCGAGGACCATGACGAGCTCCTCCTGGAGGTTTGCAGGGCCCTCTTGGTCGGGGCGGTCCAATTGAGATGCCCACTCCTTTTCCGACTCCGAGAGCGACATGGAGTCGCCTTCCCGGCCAGCTCTGAATGAAACGACAGCGTCAAACTCGTCCTCAGGCGGGGGAGGGCCCACCAGCGGCTCGCTTGCGGCAGTGGGCCTCATCCCCACAGTTGCCCGCTCTTCTGGCTCTGAGGGCACGCACTGGCAGCTCGGCACAGTGGGTGCACGTGTCGTCCGTGAGTGCCGCCTCGGCGTGGGCGAGGCCCAGGCAGGTGACCCAGATTACTGGTGTTTAAGGTCAGGCGGGTCAATGGAACCATAGTTCGAATTACGGGGGGGTATTGGGGGGGTCCGACCCCCCTAGATGAGACTTGGACCCTCCCAAAAGGGATGAAAATAATAGTTTGGGGGGTACTGAAAGAAAATGTAATAAGTAGTAATTGTGTAGGCTACACAAATTCGGGTTCACTTCAGTCTTGTTAAAATCAGATTCAGCGCGTTTTTCATCTTCAATTCGCAGCGGCGCCGAGCCAAGCACACGTCAGAAACAGAGGATCTCATTGGTCTGTCACTGCTCGTCAATGTCAGAATATTTGAGATTACCAATCAAATCAAAGTTATGTTCACAGAAGCTGCTGAGAGCGAATTTTAGCAGAACAACTGACACTTCAGCAGCCATATCACCCTGTAGCCCAAGACTGGTTGCCCACTGAAGCTAAGCAGGGCTGAGCCTGGTTAGTACCTGGATGGGAGACCTTCTGAGAAAACCAGGTTGCTGCTGGAAGAGGTGTTAGTGAGGCCAGCAGGGGGCGCTCACCCTGTGGTCTGTGTGGGTCCTAACGCCCCAGAATAGTGACGGGGACACTATACTGTCAAAGAGCACCGTCCTTCGGATGAGACGTTAAACCGAGGCCCTGACTCTCTGTGGTCATTAAAAATCCCAGGATGTCTTTCGAAAGAGTAGGGGTGTAACCCCGGCATCCTGGCCAAATTTGCCCAGTGGCCTCTGTCCATCATGGCCTCCTAATCATCCCCATATATATATATATATATATATATACACTGATTGGCTTCATCACTCTGTCTCCTCTCCACCAGTAAGCTGGTGTGTGGTGAGCGTTCTGGCGCACTATGGCTGCCTTCGCATCATCCAAGTGGATGCTGCACATTGGTGGTGGTTGAGGAGATTCCCCCTTCCATGTGAAGCGCTTTGAGTGCCTAGAAAAGCGCTATATAAATGTAATGAATTATTATTATAATTATTATTATTACTTCAGTTTACGGTCAAGTGCGAGATAGGATGTAAGTAGCTAAACTAAACATTTTATAATTTACCGTTTTTTAGGTCATAAATGTTAAACGAATGACAAAAATAATCAGGCAAACTAATAAACTTTTTGTCTAATTTCGCCATTTTGAAATGGAAGCTTTAGCGTTAAGTTCTGCCAGGAAGACTCAATTGCTACGTCACTTATTACCTTCTCATCTATCCAATCGTGTCTAATACTTGCGGTATAAAAGACCAATACTTACACATGTTTGAGTTCGCAGATGCTGACGCTTTCATTCACCTCCATCCTCCCCACCACCACCAGGATGGTCCCTTCCCCTCCATCCTCCCCACCACCACCAGGATGGTCCCTTCCTATACCTCACAGGGGGTCGGCTGCGCCCCTGCCTTCGTCTTCAGGCAGGAAATGCAGAGTCCGGACCCTCGGATTGCGAGCTATGGACGGGGCCTATGCCAAAGAACTTTATTGCTTGCTGGGCTATCAATAAATGTATTTATTGTTACAGTATTTATTCTCCCGAGTCTTTCTGGTAGAACTGAAAATAGGCCTATGTACTGTGACTCATAATAATTAGTTTACTGTGATTGTGAGGGGACAAGACACATTCACAAAGCCGTTTTCATCATGTTAGGCACGAGATTA
Source organism: Rhinichthys osculus (assembly GCA_029959095.1). NCBI lineage: Eukaryota > Metazoa > Chordata > Actinopteri > Cypriniformes > Leuciscidae > Rhinichthys > Rhinichthys osculus. The sequence goes on from JARWKJ010000018.1 coordinate 26,154,778, forward strand.
ATAATGAATTTGTACATATTGAGAATTAATATAATACAATTTTGTAGCCTTCAGTAAATTAAAAAATCTCAGCTTTAGGAGGGGAAGAGACAGGGCAAGATGAGGAGACTGAGAGAAAGGGTGATGGAGAGAGCAGGTGTTGACAGATAATCTACTTCCCGGTAACATGGTTTTAAAGCAATTTTTTTTAACGTCTTCAAACGTCTTGAAATACACATATCAGAGAAATAAAAAAATTGAACCCCCAAATGGAGAGTGACGTCACCAGTCGAAATAGCTGTACCCCCCGAAGCTCACGGTATAGTTCGAACACTGAATGGAACCCGCACATATCTGGCATGTAGCAGCCATCCGATACAGTCCGGGTGACTACAGTGGCTCAACCTTAAGTTTATCAAGCGACGAGAATACTTTTTGTGCGCAAAAAACAAACAAAAATAACGACTTTATTCAACTAATCATTTCCTTCTCTGTACGGCCGTGATATTTCACGTAGTGATATTGCGCAAAGCTTCTAGGTTGCATGTCACACGCAGGCTCACTATTGGCCGACGCTGGTCATGTGTGTGATGCGTGATGTAAGAAGCCTATGGAGGAGTGATCCAGCTCTCAGATTTAATAAAAAATATCTTAATTTGTGTTCCGAAGATGAACGAAAGTCTTACGGGGTTGGAACAACATGAGGGTGAGTAATTACTGACAGAATTTTCATTTTTGGGTGAACTAACCCTTTAAGACAAGACTTCTAGCGTGAAGAAAGATTCTGACGTAATTGTCGCGCCCATGCAATTTATACTGCCCACGAACCTGTCAGTATTTGCATGCTTCGCGTCAATTGGCCAGCTGTCCCCAGCTGGCATTAGCCCATAAGATTTCAGCGAAAGTGGAGAAGGGAGGAGTTCCCATATACGTCACAGCTGATGTAATGTTGAGTTACCGCCTTGAAAGGGAACAAAGTATTGCAGCCATGGAAACCAGCAAACAAACTAGAGCAGAGATTGCAGATTCTACCAGACCTAAAAGGCCTCAGCATCCATGTCAAAAAAATCTCTATATATCTCCTCGCCTTCCATTGTCAATTGCGCTCACTCCTGTTGCTTGTCCTCAATCTGGAAACCCGTGTGAGCATGGAGTCTAAGGAGGAGGGTGCAGGGGAAACAACCCTCTCCGATATTTTGAATTTCAACTGAACAGTACCCATTTCAAACCTAGTTCAAGTTCAACCTTATATTTGTTTAATCAATTTTAATTTAATTTAAAAACAAAAACAAAATGTATTTTTTAAATGTGGACGGCATATCATGGGCTTCATTTGCATTCGTGAGGGGCCGCATAAAGTGAAATGCAGAGTACAAATTCCGAGTATGGGACACCATACTTGGCCACATGTCACGTCACTTTCTTTCCTCTTTTTTCTTTCTTTCAAACATTATACAGAATTCAAATGCTGGGCCTTACAGTAGTATTTTTATGAGTCCTGGCACAGATTGGTATCCAAGGAAATGAAATAGCAGATAAGGCAGCAAAAGAAGCCATAAAAAAACAACATCAATTTATCAGTTAGTCTAAGTAAGAATGATATCAAGAGTATTATTAAGAAAAGGTTGAAGGTAAGGTGGTAAAAACAATGGGATAAGGAAAAGAAAGGCAAGATGGTTTTACAGAATTCAATGGAAAGTGTGAGAGATGAGAGGTGCAGGAAAAAACAGGAGCGATGAGATAATAATATCAAGGATAGGATTTGGACACACAAGACTACACTGTGAATTTTGTGGGCAAGATGAATCATTGGGATGTTTAGAAACATTATAATATAGCTTGTCAGAAATATGAGACTGAAAAAAATATTCTATTACAAAATAACTGATATGGTTTTCTTTTTCAGTATCTTAAAATAACTAATTGGCGGAAGAGGATATATAAAGGGAGGAGAAATGTCATTCTGATCTTAGTGATTGGAGAAACTAAGCTTTTTAAATCTTCGAATCAATTGAACCAATTGCTTCGTAAAATTATTCACTGGTTCGAAGCGTACACACTGGTGACCCCTGCTGGGGGAACAGAAATGCAACAAAGACTCATGCAAACATGCATGAAAACACCTTTTACAAACACACTGCCAATGTGAAAGTAAAATATATCAAATGCAATCAACTAACCAATAAGATTAAATCGAGTCTGTGTAATATGTCTTCTTTTATACATTTTCAGAGCTTGTTGTTTTTTCCATGGATTCCATGGAAACAGGCCAATAAACGACTACTATTATTCATTTTATTTAAACTAATGTCTAATTAAAAAGTATACAAATGTATAAAACTGATCAGCGACCAAGGTAAAACCCTATGTGTAAAACCTCTATGGTGAACTTAAAACCCTTAGACACTTGTTCAATCGTTCGCTGCTGGGGGGCGATCTCAGTGAATCCACATGATTCATGGGTTCACAGAGATCGTCCAACAGCGGAGCGGATTAACTGGTTTAAGTGAACCATTGAAATTTCGAAACGTTTCGAAAGTTATGACGTAACCATGCCTCGTTAACTGAAATCACGTGACTTTGGCAGTTTGATACACTTGATTCGAAACATCTCCCTTTGAATGTGAGCTCAATTAAAGTTGGAGTGTTTTTGAATGATAAAATCTTCGATTTTTTGATAAACAATCTGATTGTTTTAGGTAAACACTTCATCCACAGATGTAAATATTTAAAGATCAAACCCCATTTCAATGGATTGAAGAATGACTTGAAGCTATTGGTAAAATCTCTTCATTGGATGACGGACAGAAATGCCCTGAAACTTCTTTCTGTTTTGGAATTGTTTATGTTATTGGGCTAAGACCCTCACCCCCTTTCTTTTCTTTTTTTTTTTCTTTTTTCTTCTTATGTTCTTTTTTCTAAGTGATCTATCAACACGAATACAACTGTATGATCATTGATTTATGCCTTAATTGTTTGTACTTGAATTCTCTATATTAATAAAAAAATAAAAAATAAAATAAAAAAACTTGATTCGAAACACAAGAATGTTTCGAAATCGCCCATAACTCCATACCAGTCGGTGGCGGTAATACTCCATTTCGTTGTTCGTCAACCACCAATAAAATCTCAAAAGAAGAACGTACGTCACATCCAAGGGGGTAATCCATCGACCGGAAGTTGAAGCCGGCCGGGTACCGCCATCTTGTAGCAGAACTTCACTTGCGTTAGCATTTCCATTGACTACCATTCATTTTGGCGTCACTTTGACAGCGAATAACTTTACATCTGAGGCGTTTAAAGACTCCATTTGTCCATTATTTATTTCTAAAGAAACACGACAATGTATAAATGGCTCCATTACCTTCTATGTTACATTATGGCCCCGTAGAAACAGTTTTAGTAAAAATAGGCTAACGATTGCGTCATAACCACTCGACTCTCTGTCGCGCTGTACAGAAATTACCGTACAGACAGGAGGAGAAGCTCGCAGGCAATCGGGGGGACGCCCCATCAAGAGAGAAGCCCATAGATAATGAGTCCATAAAAGCAACGGAATACTTACTCCTGCTCACTCACGATAAAGAACTCTTTGCTCAAGTTCCCCGTCTCTGCAAGATTAACGTTGGCAATTTTCACGCACAGCTACTAGAAGATTCACGTCTGTCAGACAGGTTGCTCACGTCATCAAGCTTAGTTTGAGTCGGTCTGAGTCTGCGCGTCAGGAACGGAAGTTCTCAAAAATCGCTAAAAGTGGGCTTCAACTGTCTCAACTGAGTTCCAATGAGATCGCTCTGTCCATTTCTTTTACTGTCTATGGTCACATCCATAGAGTCACATCCTCTGAAGAGGAAAAGAAATGGAAATAAGAAAAAAAATATCATTATTTCAAGGTTAAGAATTGGACACACTGCATTAAACTACAGTCTTTTTAAAATAGGGAAACATGAAACAGGAAATTGTGACAAATGCGGAGATCCAGAAACTGTGCGGCATATTATTTTTGAGTGTGCTGCATATGTAAGGGAGAGAATGCAGTTGGATGGGAATCCAATAAAAGTATTGTTAGGAAACGAGGCAATTTTCATGAAATATGAAATATTATTTAATCCATGTATCTATGAAATATTATTTAAATATCTAAAAGATACAGGAACAATGAATAGAATCTAGTTGTTGTTGTTTAGTTTTTTATGTATATATATATATATATATATATATATATATATATATATATATATATATATAAAGCCTATTTGTTTATTTATTTATATGTATTTTATTATTATTTGCTATTTTCCCTCATTGATTCATTGCATATTCTTCCAAAATTATGTGCACTCCACACTCCAGATCAATAGGTGGCGGTAATGCACCTTTTACGTTGGCTTGCCAATCCGCCATAAAACAACAGAAGAAGAAGTAGTTACATCCTCTGCTAGCAGTAAACAGGAGGAGACGGCCAATGAAAGGTACTTTATTAATATCAAACAAACAATGGGTTGGTTTCACTTAGGTATTTAACAAAATGAGTTGTATAACTAGTTATGCATAAGGGTGAAATAAGCTCTGTTGTCTTGGCTATCTATCGAAGTTTGGTTGGAGCTTCGATGCTATAGATGGTTGTATTGTATGGAGCTGAGTGCTATCAAGTCAATTGAGAAATTAGACAGAATACCACATAGAGCTTTAAAAATCTGTATAGGAGTTATGAAAACCCAATAGCTGTCATAATAGAAGCCAATGAAATTCCATTTGAATTGCGAAGAAATTAGCACTTGCTTTTTGGTTACAATTACAAGGCGACAACGGCTCTGCTAAAATTATTGGGAGGTTTAAAAATATGTAAGCGTATGTATTGAATATTGGTATAAGATAATTATAGTGTTTGGAATTAAAAAAATGTAGAAAATAGCAGCACCCATATTCCTTGAACCTATTTCTTTTTAGAAGCAACAGAAAAAAAGGTTATATGGTGGAATTGACAATGTAGTTTGGTACAAAAACAAAAAATGCCTCAAAAGACATTTTCTTTTATATTGTCAAATAGATATAGCCTATCTATTTTTTTAGGGCTGGGTGATATGGCCAGAAAATTGTCATAACATTTTTCATATCAGTCGATATAGATAATTATCACAATAAATGTCATATCTTTTTTTCACATGTTTTTTTTTTTTTTTCTGAGTGAAAGTTGTATAAAGCAGACAGTTAATTGTGGGTTTTATTCTTTTGTTGTCAGAACATGACAAACACTTGTCAACCAGATGAACGTTTCACAAATCTGAGGTACAATATTCAAAACATTTATGATGATAAAATAATTTTCTACGTAAAATATGGACGAGTAAACTTAGTTTCTTTATGTTCAAATGGGTGATATTGTTTAAAATAATAAAATAGGTTTGTGTTCCCTGACTGTGATGGCACGAATCGCAGAAGTACATTTAGGCTGTTCATCAACAAAAATGGTAACATCTGAATTTTTTTTAACAATCTCATGTTTAAAGGGTAAAATGTAACTTTCTGACTGTTTGAGTTAGCCTAGGACTCTACTTTTATTAAAATGAACGGTTGGTCATCCATAGTATCGTACATTTAAATCATGATAATCATAGGTAAAATCATGCATATTGCATATCACCTCACAACCATGGTAAAATGTAGGTTAACTATATGGTTTTTATGGTATTTGTATGAAAAATAGTAGAATCAAGTAAATGTTCCTATTAAATTGTGACCTCTGTGTTTACCTATTATGCAAATTAAACATGGTTTTATTATAGTGAATGTATATTACATTTCATGGAGTCTGTGGTCAGACAATGGTAAATTTGTGGCTACTATGGTTTTATTACAAATTCTACTAGAAATTCTACATTCGACTAAAATAAATAAAGTCACATGTTTCCAAAGTAATTCTACGAGAAAATAATGACAAAAACAATGTGAATATAACGTTATTACAGTCATCAAATGAGACATCAGCTCTGCCCTACAAAGGCAAAAGACCTTAACTCGCTAGAGTGTGGAACTGAGAAAAATGACTTTAAAGATTTTTAGTTGTCCCGCCAAATTTATTATAGGTAGGACACTGGAAATCTGGCAATTAGATGTTTTAGTAATGAAAATGATCTACATAAAATAAATCTTGAGCTCAAACTTGACTTTTGACCACTATTTTAAAGTTACTGTACTCTGCCTTTGTATTGTCAGCAAAAAGTGAGAAGTCATGCCAAGGCAAAAGGCGTTGACTTCCACATTATCAATATTTGGTTTGCTGATCACCATTAACAAAATCATTATAGTAACACCAGTATAAAATCTAGTGATCATGGCATTTATTTTGTATGATTACAATTACTTATAGCCATCTACTTATTGTTATCCTGTGCTTTGGTTGCATTCTGATGGCATTATTAATACATTAGATGACAAAATACCTCCATAGCAGTAAAGAGTAGGGGTGTCACGATTCTCCAAATCCTCGATTCGATTAAATTTTCGATTCTAAGGTCACGGTTCGATTCGATTCTTGATTTTTACATTTATTTTTTTAAAGCCGAAACCGGCCAATCAGGATGCTCTCTGTCTTACATGCGCTTCATGAGGCACATACGCAATTGCATGCGCGATTGCGCGCTCTTGCTCGCTCGCTCACTCTAGATTCCGGGAGATTAACTAATTTGCGGGCATCAGGGAGCCGCTATCAATATGCGGGAGACTCCGGGAACTTCCGCGAGACTTGGGATGTCTGCAAAGTAAACTGTGGCTTTTTTGAAGCGCAAACGTTGTCAACATAACTCACTGGAAATCCAAAAAACTTACACACCTGAAACTTCAATGAAAGAGGAGGGGGTTCAAGTTCTGTCGATGGGTCTCCTGCATCTGCAGTTGCCATGCTATCTTTTGAATGGCTGTAGCTAAGTTAGAGGAGGTTGACCATAGACTCGCAGCTTTTCAACACGCGTGTTTTTTTCCCGCTTGGCACGCTGACCGGACGTGACATGGGGGCGTGGCAGCATCGACGATTCCATTTTTTAATTCGATCGATTCGAATTTTTTTTTATTTCGATCGATTTCGATTTAAGATCGAAATCGTGACACCCTTAGTAAAGAGTATCATCAATTGGTACCGAGTGGCATAAGACTTGCTAAGCGCGTTGGATAGCGGTGGATCTGAAAGACGCATATACTTCTACATTCAGATAGCCCCTCACAGGTGCTTCCTGAGATTCGTGTTCGAAGGTGTCGTGCTCCTCGTAGTCCCCCCCCCTTGAGACTCAGTGAGTTCTCGACTACCTAGACGACTAATGCATTTATAGCACAACCTTCCGTGTTCTGCGTCTTTTCAGTATGCGGAGGTTTCAGCTGTCTGCCCTATTATTGTGCTTGTGCACTTCGCTCGTCCCGCGGATTTATTGTGTGATTGACGGTATAACCCGCTTGTAACAGTTGGTCTGATGTTGTATGCACCAGTACACTTGTTGCTTCATTATGTTGTATGCACCAATATACCCTTGTTGCTTCATTATTATCACTCACTGTGATATATTAGTCCCGCGTCAGCTCGACCGCGTTCAGGGCGATGCTGAAGGCGCCGTCGAAGTTTTGGCACTTTGCCAGCTAGATGCATGAGTGTGGGTGAGACGGGGCTTTAGTTATTTGTAGTATTCACCTGCTACGGCATGTGTAACATTTTTCTGTCAACTCTGCATATACTTCTCGATCGATATCGCATGTTTGTCGATGGAGCGGGAACATCAGAAGTTACAGGGACTGATGGCAGCTTTACAAAGTAAACAGGCTACACTGTAATTTCAATTTTAATGGAGAGTTAAACAAAGGCAGAACACCATACAATCTGATAGCATTATTTGATAGAACACCGGCATAGTAACTTCATATTAACGCACGACTAAACTAAGGCAGAGTACCGTAACTCAATATGAGCGTTCCAAAACAAAGCAGTAACTGGTGTTACGATGTTTTACTAGGGGTTAGTGTTGTCAAAATATTCGGTACTTCGGTACCAAGTCGGTACTAAAAAAAATTAAACGTCACGGTACCAAGTCCAAGTGGTACCGAGTACCCAGTCAAACCCGGTTCTGGATGCGCATGCATGCACGAAGGGCGTGAAGTTGCGTCTTCTTCATGAAAGCGCTGAGACATGGCGACCGGCGGCGCTGCTGATGTGGTCTCTGTGTATATCAAACTGCAAAACGACTATTTAAATATGAACCCTTTATGTTCTGCTTATCTCTGTGTGAATGAACGGCGCAGACGCGCGGTTTCATTAAACGTTACCTCACACACACACACACACACTGAAGCACGACGTGACGCTCGCGCTGTTTTCAGTCTCTGGTGCCTCACGATATGATGACATGATTCATGATTCCATTCATCTCTGAGAGTCACTTCATGAGCATTTTACCGTTTCATTTGAGAAAAATTATCGTCATATTATATCATACACGCGCAGAAACTCAAAGGTCTTCACGGCAACCCGTCAAAATAAAAGTTTGGTTTAACTTAAAGAAATTGACAGAAATAATTATATTAGGCTACTGTACAATAGATTTAACTACGTCTCCATTAATTAAAGATACTACTAATAATAATAATAACGTGTGCATAGAAGGTTGCTTATTTTTCACTTGACCTTTTTTATAAGCAATATTTCTCAATATCATCAATATTTTCGTTTAAACAGCATGTAGTTTTCAATCCTTTCATAAATTTACCATCATAAATAATAAAGTCATTGAATTTAATATATATATATATATATATATATATATTTCAAATAGTTAAATTATTTAAAAAAAAAAAAAGTTCAAACTGATTTTGCTGTGGTACCGAAATTGGTACCGAGAACCGTAACATTTTATTGGTATCGGTACCGACTACTGGAATTTTGGTACCGTGACATCCCTACTAGGGGTGGGGGAAAAAATCGATTCTTAGATGCATCGCGATGCGGACGTGGACGATTCTGAATCGATTCACAATTGTCAAAAATCGATTTTCAAAAAAAAATAAAAAAAATTATATATATATTTATAAAAACTTAATATTGACGGAACGCGAAAGACGGAACTCTGAAGCGCGGAAGTGCAGTGGCCGGACCGTCTGTGTTGTGCACATAACAGACGCGGACGTGATGGCTGAGCGCCAAATCCAAACACCCTCCTCGTTAAAAGCTGACGTGTGGAAATATTTTGGCTTCTGAAGTTGAAGGGGGAAAGGAGCTGGACAAGAGCCACACTAGTTGTAAGCTTTGTAGAGTAAAACTAAAATATTTCGGAAACAAGACACATATGAGAAGCCATATGACACGTTTCCAGCCAGAGGAGGAAAAACACTCGGCTGTAACGTTACCGGTCGTTGTTATATTATTAATTTACTACAAATATGCTGCTGCTAGTTCAGACACACATGTATTTTGCTGTTGGTTCTTTGCAATGTTAATAAAAAATATTGTACGTTAATTCTTTATGGGTCATTACTTTGTACTTTTAAAGCAAAGTATTTATAGTCACACACACACAAAAAAAAGATTCTGATAATCGATTTAGCATCGAATCGCAGCCCTCTGAATCGTAATCGAATCGAATCGTGAGGTGCCTAGAGATTCCCACCCCTATGTTTTACCTTGGTTTCTCATGGGCTTTTGGAAGTTACTGCTAAGACAACCCATTATTTTCTCAAAAAAACAATGGAATTGACTTAGGGCTGCAACTAACGATTATTTTGATAATCGATTAATCGGACGATTATTTTTTCGATTAATCGGATAAAATATTCAATTGGATTTGTTTATTATGACTAAATAAAACCCGGTTACACTTTATTTTAAGGTGTCCTTGTTACAGTGTAATTATATATTTAAGTACAGAGTAATATTAAGTAACTACATGTACTTACTATAGGAATAGGGTAGGATTAGGTTGAGGGTTAGTTGCATGTAATTATGCATAATTTACTGTTATTACTACAGTAAGTACATGTAACATATGTAACAAGGACACCGTAAAATAAAGTGTTACCTAAAACCCTAAATTAGCATATTTATGTGTAAAAGTGTACTTTAAAAAGTGCAAAAGCCATACATTGAGTTTTACAAATATCAATATTTGCATTGTTTTTAATGATAATTGCTGATGGCAAGTTGACAACCATGATTAATGTAAAAAAAAAAAAAAAACATTTATATCCAACATATTGTTTTAACACAATTTTTGTTAAAACAAATGTACAGACATGTTGTTCAGATGTGAAGATATAAACTAAAAACATCTCAAATATATAATTCATTTAATTTTTATTTAAAATTAATTGAATTATAAGGACAATTTGTAAAAATAAATATAGAAAGACTGAAAACAAGCGTGTGAACATAGAGCCGCAGTAGATCGCGTTTGAAAAACAATTAAAACAAATGTAGTAGACAAATGCTATATAAAGAGAGCGGAGTGGAGGTACGCAGCAAGCAGGCTTGATTAAAAAGACAGGAAAAATGATGCATTAGTGCACAAACATTCGCTGAAAACCACTGAGTACAGTGACTAAAAAACAATAATTTACTGCTGCTGTTATTAACAGCCTTTATATTTAGTGCTTCGCTTTGTAAAGACCGTTTTAATTGAATATTTCTGCGGTATCACTATTTTAATCCATCACTTATGTTGCGAGCGAACTGATTGCGCAACCTGATGCTCGAGACGCAAAATACAGACATCCCAAGTCTCCCGGAAGTTCTGGAAGTCACCCGCATATTGATAGCGGCTCGCAAATTAGTTCAAACTCCCGGGATTTGAGCACGCAAGCAAGAGCGCGCATGCGAGACAGAAGAGACTGTGCTCCAAACCGTGTACACTCTAAAAAAATGATGTGTTGGATTTACTTAAAATATATATGCACCATTTTTGCATCATACTTTAAGTAATCCCAACTTGGAATAATTTTACTTAAAATTAACAAGAAAACCTTTGTTATATGTACTTAAATATTTGAGTTCACGCAACATTCTTTACTTCAAAATATATGCATCACGTTACATATATTTTTAAGTAAAGAATGTTATGTGAACTCAAATATTTAAGTACATAACAAAGGTTTTCTTGTTAATTTTAAGTAAAATTATTCCAAGTTGGGATTACTTAAAAAGTATGATGCAAAAATGGTGCATATATATTTTAAGTAAATCCAACAGAGTGCAGGCCATGTGAGATCAAAACAAATCTTAGTTCTGTTAACTTAACATTTAAGCTCATTTGTATACAGCTTACAACAAAACATAGTGAACATCAATAATGGCATACATGAATAAACTATAACAGGGTTCGGGTGAAGCATCAAAAACAACATGCAAGGTAGAGGGGGTGGAGGAAACACAAAGTTCATGGGGGGAGGTCCAGGGAAGATGGGAAGACTGGGGGTCTTGGGTCCACGGGATGAGGGCTGAGGACGAGGACTCTGGGCAGGCTTAGACGGAGACACATGAGGAGAGGTCTTGGGGGAAACAGTCCGGGGCTTAGTGGAGACAGGGAAAACAGTCCGAGAACTAGTGGTGACAGGGACAAACGGGGAAACAGTCCGGGGTACTGCATTGGTGGCGGCAGCAACAGATTCAGACACATAGGGTGAGGAAACGGGACTCCTGACGGGGGACATGGCAGGCGAAGGGGCAGGACTGGGTGCAGCGCTCTCAGTGGCAGACTTGGGTGCAACGCTCACAGGGGCCGGATCGGGTGGAGCGCTCACAGGGACAGGATCAGGTGCAGCGCTCACAGAGACATGCGTGGGTGCATCGCTCACAGTGACAGGCTCGGGTGCAGCGCTCACAGGGACAGGCTCGGGAGCTGAGGACAAGGCAGGACAGACAGGGACCTCAAGGATCTTGGCGAGATGAGACAGGTAATCTGACAGGGTCTTGGCAGCAATGAAGATGGGCATCTCCTGACGAGCAGAAACAGACTGTAACACTGCTTTGGCAGCAGAATCGGCCGCAGCTCTATCATCAGCACTCACGACTGCAGATTTAGATACTGCTCTCCTTGAAGCAGGTTCAGAAATAGCCTTCTCCAACGCAGACCTGGGCGCAGCGCTCTCTACAGCAGGTACAGGATCTCCTGTAGCAAAGTCCGGAACCGTGCTTACAGCAGCAGGCTCAGGAACAGCGCTCTCAGAAACAGCGGCGGGTTGGAGAGCCTTAGCGAACTGAAGGGAAGACAGAGATGGTGGACAAGAGGCTCCCTTTCTCCTCCTCTTCCTCCTGGGTCGAGGAGCTGAGTCCGTAGCCAGGCTTGAGACCGGTAAGGGGGGCGTAGAGGGAGACGAAGCAGGTACTGGGGAGACCACCACAGACAAGGGGGATTCCGTGGAGGACGACTCCGACGCTGACTCCCACGACAAACGTCTTCCTCGCTTTCCACGGGGGCTGACGGACACGGGTGGTGGATCGGGAGTCAGGGTGGAAGAAGCTTGGTCCTCATGCGTCACGACGGCTAACATGCGACCCTCAGGGATGACTGGAAGTGTGGCAGGAGGTGAAGACACAGGGGGACCCGGCTGCTCCTTCCGAGACAAGCAGTCCACCATGTTGCGAAACGGACGGCGGACCAAACTCTCTCGTTCAGCAAGGGGAGGGAGGACTTTGAGACCCGCGACGAGGTAGCGGTTGACCAGGGTCTCCGGCAGGAAGAACCTCCTCTCCTCAACGACCTGTGTGTACCTCCTCAGGGTCAACTCGCCCTGGGGGGGGAAAGGAAGCTTGCCTTTGGAACTGTCAGCGATAGCCGAGCGCCACCACAGTTCCGGGTCGGAAGGCTGAAGACAAGCAGACAAGGACTGCACGTCTGCTGGGTTCGGTTCTGGCCGGTTCATTCTGTTATGAGGGTGGAAGGTGAACCCAAGCGCAGACAGGATGCAGTGACATGAAGTTTATTATAAACAGAAAACGGAGAAAACAAAACCCACGAGGGGGCAAAACATGAACAGCAAACGTAATGACAAAACTAGACTAGGACTGATGAACAACTAGACTAGAACAAACGGTAAACAAAGAATATGACTTTCTCTCAGGACAAATCAGTAGGCAAATACTCACAGGGTATAACTATGCTCAACAGAGATACTCACAGAGAATCACACAACATCAAACAATGAACCGACACAGGACAGCAAATACACAGGGATTAAAAAGGGAACACTAATGACGAGGACAGGTGAAACTGACTAGACAATAATCACAAGACGAGGATAACAAGGGGGCGGGGTAACGTAACGACACCACAAGCACATGCCCAAAGGCCAAACAATTGGCCATGCGCTTGTACACAAAACATGGTTCTGTCATGATCCTGCCACAAGACTAGGAATAATCAATAACATGATGGCAGAATCATGACAGAACCAACCATTTTAACTTATTTTAGATCTTCAGCTATTGGTCTGCTTACTGCACTGCTCCAGTACATTCAATGTCTTAAAATAAATTAAACATGCAAATCAAACACAATAAAGCATTTAACTTTATTATTTTTTTATTTTTTGCCAAAGGCTTGAAAGCCTGAAACCACACATGAAATGTAACAAAATGTGGCAAATCGACAAATGGAAAATCACTTTTAACAGGTCACTTTTTCACCTTTGCAAAACTTCTCAAAAGATTTACATTCTTCCAACATTTACTTTTGTAACATACAAGAAAAACTCTTAAAAGGACAATTCTGGTGAAAAATGAACCTAGGGGTACTTAACACATGGTTACCGAGTTGATTCTCTGGGATGCGTTTTCATGATAATCGAATGTACGTAGATTTTTATCTCTAAAAACTGTTTAGCTTATAACGCTACACTCTAAAAAATAAAACATTGGGTCAACAAAAAAAAATATGTTAACTGTTTCCACTAGAATTTTTAGGTTAAGACTGCTGGCAGAATTACATTAATTCAAAGCGATGTTTTAGGCCACAATAAAACGCATTTCTAAGTAACATGAATGCAAGTATTTAAGTTGATCCAACATAATGTTTTGAGTAAGGTGAAGAAGCTTTAAGGCCACAATAAAACACATTTCTAAGTAGCATGAACTTAATAATTTTCAACATGAATGCAAGTATTTAAGTTGATCCAACATAATGTTTTAAGTAAGGTGAAGGAGCTTTTAGGCCACATTAAAACACATTTCTAAGTAGCATGAACTTAATAATTTTCAACATGAATGCAAGTGATATTTTAGTGCAAACAAAACAATTATTCATCATGAATTCACAATCTGTATGTTAAATAACATAACTTTTATAAGGAATTATTTATATTTTTAAACAGCTTTCCAATCACTATCTTTTAACACCATTTTTAAATTGTAATATATTTCTCTTTTAAACATACATGTAACATTCATATTTTAATATATTTCCCTTTCAAAACATTTAAATGAACTATTACAATTACTGTCCTTTCTACAACGTAAAGCATAAATTTTCTTAGAAATTAACCAGTGTAATTAATTATCCCTTCAAATCAAACATTCAATTGAAATGTATGGTGGTCACTACACTGTCATTGGTCAGGCGTGCACACGCTGTTAACGATACCATTGGCTGTAGAGTGTGACAATCTGTCAATAAAAATCAGCCAACACTTTTTTTGTTCTCCGATACATTGATCTCATAAATTGCCTCTGTGAAGTTTGAATGACGGAAATACGTGGTAGCGACGGAGAACTTGAATCCATGTTTTGAACTAATTATTTATCACATTAACTGTCTTAACATGAATATTAACTTATTAACCCTTATACATTAAATATGGTTCTTCAAAATAAAGTCTCAACAGACAATGAGAGCAGGCTGTCAGAGTATTTCTGTTGAAAACAAGCACTGAGACCCGGGGAGAGAGCAGCGGCTCGCTAACAGCATACAGGAGATAGACGCTGGTCATTTTTATTTAATTTGTGTAACGTTACATTTTATTCATAAACATTAAAAACACACTCTTTTGTGTTAAAATACGAGCAAAAGGTGTGGTGTCGTAGACATGCAATTAATATCTCATGTCGTTATGATTTGTGAATTCGTGTAACGGGTTACTCCGGTCCGAAATCAGTGTTTTTTTCCCCCTGAATTTTAATTTTAAATTCGGCATAGCTCCAAAAGTCGGTCACTTAGAAGTCTGAACCCAGTGTCATCTTGACATGCTAGATTTGTGAATTTTTTCACAGCAAAGCTCTTGTCTGTAAACCGGTCGCTAAGTCCGTCTTTCATGTTTAACAATGTAAGTTATAATAACAATTTATAATAAGCACACACACCGTTGGATTACAAAAACACTAGACTGAGCTTGATTTGTGAAAACTTTCACAATGCAGTTTGGGTCCGTTAACCTTTCCCTGAGTGTTTAACTTAAATGACAGGTTTGGTATTTTACACTTAAAGGGTTAGTTCACCCAAAAATGAAAAAAACTGTCAGTAATTACTCACCCTCATGTTGTTCCAACCCCGTAAGACTTTCATTCATCTTCGGAACACAAATTAAGATATTTTTGATTAAATCTGAGAGCTGGATCACTCCTCCATAGGCTTCTAAGGGATCGGAACTGGCCGGCCCAAAAGTTATGAAAGACATCGTTAAAGTAGTCCGAGTGACTACAGTGGCTCAATCTTAAGTTTATCAAGCGATGAGAATACTTTTTGTGCGCAAAAAACAAACAAAAATAACGACTTTATTCAACTATTCATTTCCTTCTCTGTGGGCCGTGATATTTCACGTAGTGAAACTACGCAAAGCTTCTAGGTTGTAAGTCACACGCATCACACAAATGACCAGCATCGGCCAATAGTGAGCCTGTGTGTGACGTGCAACCTAGAAGCTTTGCGCAATATCACTACGTGAAATATCACGGCCCACAGAGAAGGAAATGAATAGTTGAATAAAGTCGTTATTTTTGTTGTTGTTTTTTGCGCACAAAAAGTATTCTCGTCGCTTGATAAACTTAAGATTGAGCCACTGTAGTCACTCGGACTATTTTAACGATGTCTTTCATAACTTTTGGGCCGGTCAGTTTCGATCCCTTAGAAGCCTATGGAGGAGTGATCCAGCTCTCAGATTTAATCAAAAATATATTAATTTGTGTTCCGAAGATGAACGAAAGTCTTACGGGGTTGGAACAACATGGGTGAGTAATTACTGACAGAATTTTCATTTGTGGGTGAACTAACCCTTTAAAGCCCTGTTTTAAGATAATTTCTGATGAAATAGAACGGTTAAGATTGAAATTTGGACACATGCTGCTATCCCGAGATATTTCGGTTTCTGTGGTTGCACCCCACCTCCACAATGGTTGCATAGGTGCACTGGAACAATCCTTCCTAAAACGTATTAAACTTTAGTTTACAAAGACGTGAAACTCACGAGTGGTCTGGGGTGTTCACTGATATGCTCACACAAAAATTGCTGCAAAAGATGCTTTCCAACCAGTTTTATCGTAGTTTTTGTCCAACAAGGGGTGCAACCACAGAAACTGAAAATTCTCAGGCCAGCAACATGTGTCCAAATTTCAATCTAAACCGTTCTATTTCATCAGAAACGATCTTAAAACAGGGCTTTAAGTGTAAAATACCTAACTTGTCCTTTAACCATTCTGATTTGTGAAAACTTTCACATGTCAGTTTGGGTCAGTTAACCTTCCCTGAGAGTTTAACTTAACCATTCTGATTTGTGAAAACTTTCATAGGTCAGTTTGGGTCAGTTAACCCTTCCCTGAGTGTTTAAATTAACCATTCTGTTTTGTGAAAACTTTCATAGGTCAGTTTGGGTCAGTTAACCCTTCCCTGAGTGTTTAAAATAACCATTCTGTTTTGTGAAAACTTTCATAGGTCAGTTTGTGTCAGTTAACCCTTCCCTGAGTGTTTAACTTAACCATTCTGTTTTGTGAAAACTTTCACATGTCAGTTTGGGTCAGTTAACCCTTCCCTGAGAATATCATCCAACACAGAATACCAACAGAACTTGAAAAGGCACGTGAAAAAAATGTCATGAGTAGCACAAAACTAAACTCAGGGAAGGGTTAACTTACCCAAACTGACATGTGAAAGTTTTCACAAATCAGAATGGTTAAGTTAAACTCCCAGGGAAGGGTTGACTGACCCAAACTGCATTGTGAAAGTGTTCACAAATCAGAATGGTTAAGTTAAATAGTCAGGGAAGGGTTAACTGACCCAAACTGACATGTGAAAGTTTTCACAAATCAGAATTGTTAAGTTAAACTCTCAGGGAAGGGTTAACTGACCCAAACTGCATTGTGAAAGTTTTCACAAATCAGAATTGTTCAGTTAAATAGTCAGGGAAGGGTTAACTGACCCAAACTGCATTGTGAAGGTTTTCTCAAATCAGAATTGTTAAGTTAAACACTCAGGGAAAGGTTAACAGACCCAAACTGCATTGTGAAAGTTTTCACAAATCAAGCTCAGTCTTTTTTGTAATCCAGCGGTGTGTGTGTTTATTATAAATTGTTATTATAACTTACATTGTTAAACAAGAAAGACGGACTTAGCGACCGGTTTACAGACAAGAGCTTTGCTGTGAAAAAATTCACAAATCTAGCATGTCAAGATGATACTGGGTTCAGACTTCTAAGTGACCGACTTTTGGAGCTATGTATTTAAAATTCAGGGGGAAAAAACACTTATTTCGGACCGGAGTAACCCGGTACAAGAATTCACAAATCGTGAATAACGACATGAGATATTATTTGCATGTCTACGACACCGCACAGCGGGACCACAGCGAAACGAAATTTGAATATCAAACCTCAAACCCTCAAACCCTCAAACTATCTGTACTCCGGTAAGGAATTCATAGGGCCCTAAGTTAGCCTATAACTCCGACTGGTTTTGAGCAAAGTATCTCAACAAATAGTGTAGCTATTCAATCAGTGAAAGGCTACAGCTAACTTTACCTCGGCACACATACTGTAACTTAGCTATTATCAACACTGATCAAATTTCAGAGTAAAGACTTCCAGATTTCGGTAGCTATTTGGTTACAGTAGGCTAGGGATGTCACGGTACCAAAATTCCAGTAGTCGGTACTGATACCAATAAAATGTTACGGTTCTCGGTACCAATTTCGGTACCACAGCAAAATCAGTTTGAACTATTTTTTTTTAAAAATAATTTATTTAACTATTTGAAATATATATATATATATATATATATGAGTTTCTTCGCGTGTATGATATAATATGACGATAATTTTTCTCAAATGAAACGGTAAAATGCTCATGAAGTGACTCTCAGAGATGAATGGAATCATGAATCATGTCATCATATCGTGAGGCACCAGAGACTGAAAACAGCGCGAGCGTCACGTCGTGCTTCAGTGTGTGTGTGTGTGTGTGAGGTAACGTTTAATGAAACCGCGCGTCTGCGCCGTTCATTCACACAGAGATAAGCAGAACATAAAGGGTTCATATTTAAATAGTCGTTTTGCAGTTTGATATACACAGAGACCACATCAGCAGCGCCGCCGGTCGCCATGTCTCAGCGCTTTCATGAAGAAGACGCAACTTCACGCCCTTCGTGCATGCATGCGCATCCAGAACCGGGTTTGACTGGGTACTCGGTACCACTTGGACTTGGTACCGTGACGTTTAATTTTTTTTAGTACCGACTTGGTACCGAAGTACCGAATATTTTGACAACACTACAGTAGGCTATCACCAACAGAATCCTGAGCGAATGCAAATATGTAGGCCTAATTAAGCATAAAATTACTTACCATTCACCGTATACGCTTCAATGAGTTTCAGCTGTGCCGTGTGGTCGCTCGTCTAGTTTTGAAAATGCGCGCAAATGCGAAGAGGGAAACTGTGGGCTGTTTACACATCATCAAATAGTATCTTACATTAACAGAACTTAAAATTAAATTATTTTTTGATTAACTGAAAATGTTAAACTCTGACAAGTCATGATAGTACATTTAATCAATAGGCATAATTTGTGTGTCATCCAAGCTCAATAAAATAACAATTACAAGTAAAAAGTCTAACAGCATTTCAGAACTTGATTTTTTATTTCACACCAATATATATATTTAAGTAATGACTAAAGGTCCTCTGAATTAGTTTTTAGAGTGTAGTATATGGGGCATAGAATAAGCAAAAGTAAATCGCTAGTTAATACCACTAACAAGGCTCAAAATAGCCCCACACTAACACGGTAGCATAATGAGGGTCCCTACATGCAAACCGAAGCATTGAGAACTTTGTAAGTGTATAGACAGTTTAATAAGAAGATATTTTAAACACACAGTCAACTTCGCATATACAGACAGGAGCCATCTTTGAAAAACAGTCTCTACCAGTCGATATACGAACGCCGATCCAAGCCTACTGTTCGCGCTCACCTTATCACAACTTATAGCTCGTTCACATCTCACCAGCGCACTTGGATCGGCGTTCGTAGATCAACTGGTAGAGACTGTTTTTCAAAGATGGCTCCTGTCTGTATACGCGAAGTTGACTGTATGTTTAAAATATCTTCTTATTAAACTGTCTGGACACTGACAAAGTTCTCAATGCTTCGGTTTGAAGGTAGGGACCCTCATTATGCTACCATGTTAGTGTGGGGCTATTTTGAGCCTTGTTAGTGGTATTAACAAGCGATTTTTATTTGTCATTTCTCTATGCCCAATATTCTAGCGTTATACTAGCTTTATAGGCTAAACTGTTTTTAGAGATAAAACTATTTACATTCGATAATCATGAAAACAAATCTCAGATAACGGTTGACTAGGTAACAATGTGTAATTAGACCAAAGGTTCATTTTGCGCCGGAGATCTCCTTTAATGAGTGGAAGCAGAGAGGAGAGGGTCACATATGATGCCCCATTAATATAAACAGAAGCACACTCGAATGGTTTGTGAGATTGCTCAAGCTCCTCCAACAGGCCCCTCTGTTCAGCTTTGAGGTCAAGAAAATGCTTTTTTATCTGTGTAACCTCTGGGTCAGACAGACATGCTGTGACTGGCCACCTCTACTCTAGCAGGCGGCTGATCATATAGTATGAGCTATTCCACCTTACACTAACGTCTTGAATTAACTTGTGTGTAACTAATTCAGAGTGGAAAAAACATTCCTTTACCTTGGCATACTCTTTTCATATTGTATATGAATAGTATGTATTAACTGTTATATATATATATATATATATATATATATATATATATATATATATATGAACTATTATATATACATTTGTATTTTAAATGTTATTCTTTAAGTAATTTATGCTGTTATGTTATTATGCCGTCACACAATGAAATGTCCTTAAAATGGGCAGAAGTAAATTAATAACGGTAGGATTGATACATCAAGCCTGCACATTAACAAACGCAGGCACAGATCAATCTAACCATTACAGTGGTTCTCAATTCCAGTCCTCGCGACCCAACTTCTCTTACTTCAAAAAGTATTTAGCACCTTAAAGGACAGCGGATTTTAAAAGTTCTGCCGACAAAGGCTGAGTTAAATGTCACCTGTTATGCAAAATTCACTTTTACATGGTGTTTGAACATAAATGTGTGTTGGCAGTGTGTGTACACAACCACCCTATAATGATAAAGTCCACCCAGTGCTTTTTTTTACATCCCCATAAATCATAAGCACTGTCTCAGAACAACCTGTTCTCAGATTCGTGGCAATGTGACGAACTTTTGCACAAGCCCCTTGACTGACACTGCAGTTTTAGCATAGACCCGCCCTGAGTGAGCTGTACACAGTCTGCCATTGTTTCGTCACCGGAGCAGCTGTAGACAAGAATGTCTCCTAAGCGATTTAGGTGTTTTGTTGTTGGATGTAAGAATGAACATAGAGACATCTTCATTTACTCTTGTTGTTATCCATCCATCAAGGATGGATCTGTACCAACTGTTCGTGATCCAGCTTACAGTCTCCGGAGTGATAGGCCTAACGTTACTGATCAGTGATCACGGCAGAAATTAAAGTGAGAACGCGCACTTTGTTACAGTTCATCTGAGTCGTTATACGGATATAAAGTTGACCAGTTTATTAAGCACCCCCTGAAAAGGTGTGTATATATTTGTTTACTGTTAGTTGTAACAAGCGTTTTGTGTAATTCGCTGTGTATGTTGATGATAATGAAAGGGAGAGAGAGTTTATGGATAAGACTTTAATGCGCACTTCTTATACTGTTTATTCAGCTCTTACAGTGATTTTCTGGAGTAAAACTGACGCTTCATCTTTTGTGTGATGTACAATAAACTTAAAGGTATTGTAGGTAGGATTTTTTTTTTAAACTTTTTGCCAAATTTGTTTAAACTTTCTATATATATCAATGCATAATTAAAATGTAAGTACTCTGGAAAAGAGAGTATAAAAATCGAGTGTCTGTAGTGCTCTCAGGGCTGTAATAAACACAGCTACTTATCTCCATTCACTTCCACCCCCTCCATTCTGGGCTCCTTCCAAAACCACGCCCCCAAAACACATGAACGCGCGATGCCGACAGCTCACAGCTGGAGGACGCGCTTACCAGCGCCGAGCAGAGAGGAGCAGTGCATGTAGTGACATCATGTCAGACTCACATGTAATAAAATGCCTAACTTTATCATTATGAATATAAACAACTAACATGGTTTGATTCGTTAACGAGCTAGTAACATAAAACAAAGCTAAAAACAGGTTGCATTGATACACGGTTTCCCATTACAATCAGTTACACTGTGATGAAGGTGAATTTCGTGTAAGATTCATAACATATACGCCGTGTTTTGCATGTAATTGTGTCTCTTACTAGTCTCTTACCCTCCTCGAGTCAAACGAGTGCGCGCATGTGGGCAGCGCATGTAGCAGCGGGGGTGTTGCCATGGTTGCGAGAGAGTGACAGTCGCCTAAGCCAATCCATTGTTTCGTCCCGGAAGGAAATAATGAGCTGTGTTTAGTGCAGATTAAACGCTCTAGAGTCACTCTATTTTTATACTCTTTTTATCAGAGTACTTACATTTTAATTATGCATTGATATATATAGAAAGTTTAAACAAATTTGGGAAAAAGTTTTTTAGACCAAAAACGACCTACCCTACCTTTAAGTGAACTCATCACTATATTTTTGGCCATCATTCGGACGGGGTCCGCTACAGCAGGCTTGTATTAAAATTGGATAAAAGCAGATGACAAATACGTTATAACCGTAATTAAACTAAACTATACCTGTGTTATCTCCATACAGAATAAATTCTCTGGCTCTGTGGGCATTATTGTCCGACTCTGGGTCGAACTGAACACCGCTACTGAGAGTTTCTGTTTTGATAGTGAGCTCGTGAGGCTCTGCCCTCTGTGCCGGCAGCAGCAGCTCATTTGCATTTAAAGGCATGTAAATGGCGCGTTTTTCTCAGCCCCAAAAAGTGACAATTTAAACATGCTGTAAAATATGATCTGTTGGGTATTTTGAGCTAAAACATCACATACACACTCTGGGGACATCAGAGACTTATTTTACATCTTGTGAAAAGGGGCATAATAGGTGCCCTTTAATTTAATGGACAAAAACACTTATGGTGGCTGTGGCTTTGCCTTTTCCGGCGGCCCATCATCCAGAATAGCCCTGTAGCCTATGTTTCCTTTTCAGATGTTCAGATGTGCAATGAGCAAATTTTCAAAAATGTTTTTCAATTGTTCAATTGTTCTTTTCACATTCTTAATTAAAAAACCTTAAAAATAATGTATGATTTGTTGGAATCAGACAAAAAAATTAACGGGCTGCACCTGTTTGATGGCAAAGTCAATTTTGAGAACAATCGAGTTAAAGTTTTCTGAAGGTTCCAAAAAAAAAAATCACCTAGCAACCATACCTTAAAATCCCTGGTATTAACACCAAATTTTGCACACCAAGTCAAAACCAAATATCTATAAAAAAAAGTATATATTAAACTTTTTTTTTTTTCCTTGATACCACAATTGTTTGATTAACATTAATGACAGCCTATAAGATCTACTGAACTGCACGGATCTAATATAATGTTACACATCAGGGCCCATATTCATAACGATTCTAAGAATCCTCTCAGAAAACTCTTAATTTAGCTTAAAAACTTTTATGTAGGAGTCTTAGCTTAAGAGCGATTCGGGACCGATCTGAGAGCAACTCCGAGTAAGTAAAAGACAAAAACTTTCATCTTAGTGAGGAGGCGGGGCTGACCCCTTTGCTATGTATGACACAATCTTTTGAAGACTGTGATTGATTGGTTGGTTGTCCAAGAAGGAAAAAAAAGAGTGATTTTACGTATAGGGTCTATTCTAAGCCTTCACTTTGAAATTACATGCGTAATTTTTCCTATTTGACTGTTCTCACACACACACACACACACACACACACACACACACACACACACATTATATATGTGTATATAAATCCTTTTTTTAGGGATGCACCGATCCACATTTTTTCACTTCCGATCCGATCCCGATACCTGAATTTGGATATCGGCCGATACCGATACTTTTCCGATACCAGAGCTGTGTTTGCTTTAATATTATTATTATCATTATTGTTGATTTTATATGATGCTGAAATAAACTCCTCTCTACAGGCAAGTATGATATGTACGTATGTATGCATGTATGTCAATATATATATATATATATATTAAACAATAGATAAACAAAAACAGACAATTAAACAAAGATACACATTATACAGGCCTACACAGTGCTTTAATTTCAGGAAGGTCTACTAACATTATTCAGGTATGGTCTAAAAATAATTATAATAAAGTAATCAAAAGTAAAATAGTACTGCAAAGTTTATCATAGATAGATTTATGCTTATTAAAGCTAAAGTTATTAATTCAAGAGCTGTGAGTGATTTTCTCTTTGCCTTTTGTTGTTTGATTCTCAGTAATGGAGCAATCGTCAGCATGTTTATTAGACTGCTTCCCCTTTAAGAACGAGTGCACCATATTTTCTCCCAACTATTTCCATAGTTTTATTTTATTTATTTCCTATTTTTAGACAAACTGTTTAAGTGAATCTCCAAGCCGGTCATTTTGACATTTTTGTGTAGGCTACATTTGATCGTTTAGACGTGCATATGAAGCCCAAAGTATAATGTGCTTGTGTCATTGCGGTCTGTTTCGGAGCGCGCGACGCGGGAACAGCTTCTCTTGCGCAGATTTTTGTGCTTTTAATAGATTTTTTTATTATTAAAAGCGTCCCGCAATTTAGCAACAGTAGAGACTGCATTTTACAACAATCACCGATCATGCTGATGGGCTGTCGTGTTGTGCGCGCTGTGGCACCGCGTGAGAGATCTCTCTCTTTCTCTTCTGGACTGCGAATAGCAAACATGCATCACAGACAAATGGTTTAATTAATACGGCTTTGCAAACATTGCATTTTGCTGTCTTGCTCTGCTGTGGTGTTTCCAGTGTGAAGTATTTCCACCATAGGATTTCCACACAGCGAACATGTTGGCAGCTCAATGCTATCCTGCTAGCTGGCTGCAAACTGCGGAATGGATTTCCTGAGGGGGGGTCTCTGTGTCTCATTGAGCCGCACCTCCGTTCAGGATATCCATTCCACAGTTTGCAGCCAGCTAGCAGACTAGCCGGCGGGCCGCGGGAATCACTTTTGGAGTCGTTTCAGCAGACTACGTTAAAGCGCAGACATGGCTCATGGATATCGGATATCTCCGCAGGTTGGATCGGGAAAATCCGATACGTGAATTACGCTGGTATCGGTCCCGATACCGATACTGGATCGGATCGGCCCCATCCCTACCTTTTTTTTTATTTACCATGCTGTTAATTTCCTATAAGGTATTTGATTGGCTTAGAATGATAAAAATTGTTCCACTCTTTCCAATTACACTGATTGATGGCATGTCTATTTAAGTGGTGGTTTGAATGTTGGTTTTAATGTAACAAACATGGAATCAAAACCAAGAAGGACGAGAAAGCCCGACTGGACAGAGGAAGTGTTAACTGTTAGCCCAGTTAGTGGATGAACACAAGGCCATCCTTAAAGGAAAATTCGGGCGTCTTATTAACTCACTGTCATCCATTGTCTGCAACACATTTCTTCTCCCTCTTCGTCTTTCTGCCATTTTCTCCTCTGCTAAAGAAACTCTTAAGCCTCTTAAAAGTCCTCGTCCGTACTTCGAACAATTTTGACCTTAAGACCTCTTTTAAGGGTTAAGATACTTTCTGAATTACTTTTTTCTTTACTAGGATTTTTTTCTTTAATTTTAAGAGTAAACGCCCACATTTCTAAGAATTTTCTTAGAACTTTGTCACTAGGAGCTACTCTTTGCATTACGATTCTTTATGAATACGGGCCCAGATGTTTTGGCCCAACAGTTAACCAAACTTTCACTTAAGACAAATGTTCACTTAAGACATAACAGATAATGTTTGCGTGAATACTCGCCAAGACAGATATTTTGAAATGTAATTCTGTCTATATGTGTATATCAGTATCGTGCGCTGTTTGAGGCGTCTTTGTGTGCACGCTTCGGATGTGTCAGTCAGTGCGAGTAAGATAGTTTTGTTTACATCAGCATGAGTTTGAAAATCACATTGCATTGGTTCAGACTCGTGCCTGAGGGGAAGCCTCAGGCGTCGAGAAGCGAACAGAGAAAAACTGCATTTTTCATGGACAAAGGAAAGGTACTCCTCTCAGAAAAAATACAAATAAAGATACTTCTAAATGTTTAATTGCTGTTTGGAGCATTGGGATCGCTAGACGAGGATTTAATTAATTTTTGTGAACCTCAAATTCATCCAAAATTGACTTTTTCACTTGTTTTGCCTTTAGCTCGTAATTAGTCTAAGAGTTAATTAGTATGCTAAAAAACTACTCAAGTTACTACGTTACAAAGTACTTTAGTATATTTTTCTATTTTTATCAAAAATGGGGCGATGTTAGCTATATTTTAGTGGTTTAGTAATGTGAACACTCCCATGTTATTTCTGTTGATGTATATCTACAATGCAAAGATAATCGACATAGCCTGTGTCAGAGTATATAATTTTTATACAATTATATACTTTCTGTCTCACTCTGTGTTAAGAAGCAATATGGAACCACAAAAGAAAGTTATTTCAAACACAACTGACGTGTGTATATATAGTGATTTTGGAGCAAAACATGATATATTGTCATAAATTGTCGTGTTTGACACTATGCTAAGCAAACATACTAGCTATCCCTGTTGCCAAGAGCGATTGTTTTATTACTAATTTTAAAGTCCACGTAAGATCATTTGAATGTTTTTTAAGAAGGGCAAAAGCAAAGAATGGTAAGTGAGAGGTCTGATCAAAGAAATGTGGGATTAAAATAGTATGAATAAAAAAGTGCCAGTAATACAATAAAGTGGGGTACAGGTTAACATGTTAAATAAAATGCTCTTTTTTTTCTTGTTCTACTGAAAATGTGTAAGGGAGTCCACTGTTGCTGTAGTAACGAGCTAAACTTTTACATGCATCTGATTGACAGATAAATCATCTGATTTTATTTCAGTTGTTGCTGATGTTGAGGTTATTTTAGCTTCATACAAAGTTTGATTCGTACATTTAGTTTAACTGCATTGTTAAAGAGGGAAAGCTAAAGCATTAAGCTAAACTGTGTGTATGCATTTTAGACACTTACTTTGTTTTTGCTCCATCCATGCAATAACTGTGTTGGTGTATGAGCCGAGTTTTCTATTTACTTCCACTGCTCAGTGCTCTGGTAATATCAATGGTATGACTTGTTTCAATTTAAAATCAGAATATGAGCATAGCTCACTTAATTTCACTAAAATATTGAAATGTTAGCGATACTGATTCAAAACGCGGGGCCAGTGATTGACTGTCAAAGTGCGGTTCGAACGCCCCGCCCCCCAGCTAAACTGGAAGTTTTGAACCCGAGTCAGACCTGTCTGTTATTGGCTGAAGCACAAGGCTCCAACGCAGTAGTTTGAAAAGTGAAAAGTAGTTTCAAATGTCAACTTACCCTGTTGCTCTGTCGGCCATTTGTCAAAGTACTTTGTACTTTAATAAATGTAGCCAAGTTGAATACTTTATTTTTATTAAACTCAAGTAAAAGTACCACAATTTAATTATACTCAAAGTAGAAAACATAGAAAATCTACTCAAGTACTGTAACGAAAGTATTTGTAATTAGTTACTTTTCACCTCTGATTATGACTCATTTTGCCAGCATGGGACACACACACACTGTCACAAACTGCTCTGAGACAAGAAGGTTGAGGATCCAAATGCAGTATTTATTGAACAGGGTAATCCAGATAACAGGCAAGGGTCATACACAAACAATCCAAACAATAACAGATCAGGGCTGAGGCAAAGAGAGAAGTCCGAGGGAACAGGCAGAGCATCAAGAGAACCAGGACACGGGAGAAACAGGAAACAAACACGCTCAGAAATGCAGTGAGACAACATACAAGACTTTTCAGAGACTAACAGAATGAACCAGGCTTTTATAGTGTGAGCTAAACAGGATAATGAGACAGATGGATGCAATCAGGGATAAGACCGAGCAATGAGTTATGGGAAATGTAGTTTATGAGGGAATGACAATAGTCTGATGTGGAGTGCCCTCTGGTGGCTCTCAAGGGCACTCCAGCTGGTGACCGTTACACACATATATACATAGTTTGTTTTGCTCATAAAATTTACATAACCCCTGGCAGAAAATGCAAAATGTTAATCATTTGAACAAAATATGAGGATCATAAAAATTGCATGCTATTTTTTATTTAGTACTGTGCTGTTTAATATAACAGATGTTTACATGTAGTCCACAAGACAAAATAATAACGAATTTATAAAAATTACCCTGTTCAAAAATTTACTTACCCTTAAATCTTAATATTGTGTGTTCTTACCTGGACTGGTTTTGTGTTATTGTTCATGAGTCAGTCTGAGCAGTTAAACAGGGCACTGTTCTTCAGAACAAGCCTCCTGACCCTGCACATTCAATGGTTTTCTTGCATCTTCTGCATATTTGACTCCTTTCCAACAGTGACTATGATTTTGAGGTACATCTTAGCAAACTGAGGACAATTGAGGGGTTCATAAACAACTAATTGAAAAGGTGAAAACATTCACCGATGCCCAAGAAGGAGAAACAATGCATTAAGAGATGGGGTGAAAACTTTTTGAACAGTGATGTGTACATTTTTCTTATTTTGTTTAAAGATCATATTATTTCCATTTAGTGCTGCCCTTTTCAAGCTCCACAAAATACTTGCATGTTTCCCTGCAGAAAAAATAAGTGCAATTTAACCCGATCATCCAATTCAAAATGTTTACAACCCCCGGCTCTAAATGCATTACATCAGTGAATGTTTTCACTTTTTGTAATAGTTCTGTATGAGTCCCTCAATTGTTCTGTGTGAAAAGATGAATCTCAAAATCATAGTCACTGTTGGAAAGGTGTAAAAATATTTTTCTGAAGAACTTTGGGCAGTTTAACTGCACAGGACAAACAATGGTCCCTTGAACAATCATAACAAAACATAAAAACGATTCATTACGAGTATGTAACGAGTATTATGATTCAAGGGTATGTAAACTTTTGAATGGGGTAATTTTTATACATTTTGTTATTTGTCTTGTGGACTATATTTAAACATCTGTTATGTGAAATAGCTTATCCAGGACAGTACTAAATACATGTTGCAATTTTAATGATCCCTCTTATTTTGTTAAAATGATTTAAGATTTTGAATAATCTGCAGAGGGTATGTAAACTTCAGAGCAAAACTGCACTGTATTTAGTATACTGCCTAGAGATGAATGTCCAAAAAGCTCCTGTAACAATGTGTTTGTGTGTGTTATGTTTCTACAGCAGCATGGAGGGTTTGAAGTTTTCTAGCAACACCATGCAGGTGAGTTTTGTTTGTCAGCGCTGCAGTCAGCCACTGAAGCTCGACACATCCTTCAACGTCTTAGACAGAATGACCATCCATGAGCTCACGGGTATGACCATACAGCACTACACCACTGTAAACTGGTCTCTTTACACAATAAGAGAGAAATGATGTCATTCCATTAAGAAGTAGATTGAGTTTGACTTGTCTTTTTTTTGTTCAGCTCCATTAGTGACAGTAACAGCGAATAAACAGTCGAATAGCAGTGAGGGCAGCAGCTTCCCTGAGGTGAATAAATCACAACAGCAAGCTTTCTTTGTGATCTTGCTGGCTCTCAAGTGTACAGGCACTTTTCCATAACACAAAAAGTGGTGTGGAATGCAACGGTTGCTTTGGTAACAAACAATGAAGACTGCTCATATTATTACTATATTTGTCATTAAACAAAGACTTTAAAAATTGATTGGATAAGTTAATGAACAGATTACAATACCATTACCAGGTTATCAGGCTTCTCAAGCCAACATCAAAGTTTGTTCACAAACTGTAGCTACTAGCTTCTCAAGCCAACATATTGTTATACCATTTAAATAGTATTATTATTATTCAGAGGTGGGAGCAAGTTACACGTGTTTAAGTCGCAAGTAAGTTTCAAGTCCCTACCAACAAGTCTCAAGTCGCAGTGCACACGAACCAAGCAAGTCAAGTCAGTGGCTCACCTTAAGCAAGTTGAGTCCTGCTAAGGGTCAAGTTACAATACAAAACAGAAAAAAGTAG
Source organism: Rhinichthys osculus (assembly GCA_029959095.1). Taxonomy (NCBI): domain Eukaryota; kingdom Metazoa; phylum Chordata; class Actinopteri; order Cypriniformes; family Leuciscidae; genus Rhinichthys; species Rhinichthys osculus. The sequence goes on from JARWKJ010000018.1 coordinate 26,184,439, forward strand.
TGTTTATTTTGGCCTCAACCTTATTCTTTTTTTCCCTCAGAAATGATGATCTGTATTAATTATACATTTATACCGTAATATTAATTATAAAAATATAATTTATTATAGTATGTATTTATAATTATAAAAATGTTGAATTATTATTATTATTATTATTATAATAACAATTACACGAAAAAATGTTGAAGATAAAACAGTTGAAGGTAAATTCACAACTGTGATGCATGAATTATATTGGTTTTATAGTAAATGTAATATGTTTAACTTTGCTTATATATTTATATATGGAAAATACAGCGAGATGACAGGAAATTAACTTTCCCATAAATTGGTTTCCAGGGGCATTGTTTTCTATCCATGTTAATGTATACGAAATCTTAGAGGTGAATGCATTTACACTGGAATTACAGCAGTGTAGGCCCGTCCAATCGGCCCAACGACAGTTTCCGATAAGCAGGTGAAGGTTTCCTTCACATTCTGTCTTTTCAGTGTGGCAAAGTAGTTTAATTCCAATTTACTTTTATCTGACTCCATTTTATCACAACCTCGAATTTGGGTTAGAATGCCAATTGATTATTGGTCATTTGTATAATAGTTTAACTACACATTTGATTATTCTATTTAACTCTTTATTCTTATTGTGCTCGCTCATTCGTTACCAATGTCGCTCAGGGTCCTGCGCCGGCTGATCTTTTACGCGGATCCCACGGTCAAAAACTCACCAGTCCGATCATTAAAGGGTTAGTTCACCCAAAAATGAAAATTGTCATTAATGACTCACCCTCATGTCGTTCCAAGCCCGTAAGATATATTAGATTTAGTCCAAGAGCTTTCTGTCCCTCCATTGAAAATGTATCTATGGTATACTGTCCTTGTCCAGAAAGGAAATAAAGACATCATCAAAGTAGTCCATGTGACATCAAGTGGGTTAGTTAGAATGTTTTGAAGCATAACAAAAATATGAAAAAATAACAAAAACTACGACTTTATTCAGCATTGTATTGTCTTCCGGTTCTGTTGTCAATCCGCGTTCAGTGACGCTGCTGACGTAAGACTCTGCTGACGTGTTATCTGGTGCGTCCGTGTATTCGGGTTCAAATAAACATGGCTGGGCAAAAAAATGCAAGTCTTCCTCTGTGTCGAAATCCTTAGACATGTTTGCGAAGATTGTTTTGTTTACAGCGTACGTCTCCCTCAGACTGTAAACGAAGCTCGGGCGCACTAGATAACACGTCAGCAGCGTCGTAGTTTTTGTTATTTTTGGACCAAAATGTATTTTCGATGCTTCAAAACATTCTAAATAACCTACTGATGTCACATGGACTACTTTGATGTCTTTATTTCCTTTCTGGACAAGGACAGTATACCGTACATACATTTTTAATGGAGGGACAGAAAGCTCTCGGACTAAATCTAAAATATCTTAAACTGTGTTCCGAAGATGAATGGAGGTCTTACGGGCTTGGAACGAGATGAGGGTGAGTCATTAATGACATAATTTTCATTTTTGGGTGAACTAACCCTTTAATCAGAGGTTATGGCTAATGCTATTTAACCCTCTGGGGACCAGAAACGCGCCGGCGCGTTTTGCCGTTTTTTTTTTCACATAGCAGAAAAATAGACTTAAAATACTCTGTTGATTTTGATCGTACATATAAGTGTTATACATCATTCGATCCTGTTAAGTGTCTATTATTTTTCTGTATACTCACAATAAAAACAAAGTTTTGTGCTTTTTGTCAAATAAAGAAAAATAAACATGATGCAAGTTTTGCCTTCTCTCTGTCAGTGCAGTCCATTCTGAAACACGTCAGAAAAATTAACTCTAACTCTGCAAATACTTGTCATACAGGCACGAGAGATTTTTCTTTATGAAGCTTGAATTCTCTTCTTTTCAATGAAGTAATTTATATAAAAAACAAATATTCTCAGTTTATGTAATCTGTATGAAAAGAGAGTGCTGTCAGAATTTTTTTCCCCAGCTCATTACACTTCATTACGCGTTAATCTGACACGCCCACGGAGGACGCGCGCTATTCAAACGCAAATGTTGAGGCAAGCCATGACAACGCCCACATCAGCCGTTCCACCGCAGCGGTAAAATGTGGGGTGTATTTTCTGCCTTTTACCGCTAAGAGGCGCTACAATCATAGACTCTGAAAAGTGTTCGTTTATTCTTTCTAATGCGTAATCTGCCGCCGCGCCGCGGTTTATTCAGAGCGATTGAAAGCTGGTAGCAGATGAATTCAACAAGTGAAACGTAGTTAAAATAATTCATAATCACAATACTGAAATTAGGCTACTGAAATGAAATTGAAAATGAAAAAACATTTACAGACGTATAGACGCGTTCGCTCAGTGGTTAATGCAACAACACGAGCTTCAAGGAGCTTCAATCGACCCGAGATCGAATCTCAATGTAGCATACATGTTGTTAACCGATGTTGGCCAATAGCGTTTATATTTTACCTTCTTGATGCTTAAATAGGTAACTGTTTATAACTGTTTACTTATTTAAAGTCAAGAGTTTTGTTTAATTATCATTACAACATAAATTTGCTACATTCCTGTAGAGCCGCAGCCGCTGCACAAAGGACACAAACTGATGAAGGAAGATTGTCAGCCGATTGCATCAGAAAATGAAAATGAAGAAGCTCGTCTTTAGTCTGCTAAATTGTGTAATGTAAAAGAACACTAAAATTACTTAAGTTTGAAACCAAGTTCGAACATTTCAAGGTTTAAATAAAGTGTCGGGACAGTTTTTTTTAATTTAAAACAGGGTTGCATCGGGTTTAGAGTTTATTTCTTTTGCGATGCAAAATAAGAAACACTAGGCTAATCTTATTCTTGTGACATTTTAAATTTGTATTGCCAAAGAAATGACAGCTATATTAAACAATTAAAACAGTAGGCCTACAAAACGAAAATTGTCCAAAGGAACATAATTAAATTAAAACTTGCGTTTTTCTTTGCCTCTCTCGCGCTGAATCTCTTTTTAACAAGTTTATTTAGTCTCCCTCGCTCTCCATATGAAAGAGGAACATTAACACCTAGGCCTATTGTCCTGCGTGCACGATACAGCACTGAACTGTCCCTCCAACCCCCCACCGGCTATCGGAGTCTGAGGCTGACTTAACACAAAGAGAAGTCACAATTCACACTTAACGCTATTCTAGACAGTGTTGCTAATGAAGGAATTAAATTATTTAAGTTACATGTAGCCTAGTGATATTTCTGTCATAAAAGTTTATTACTAAATATTTCATTATTTCAATAATTGATGAAATAAAACTGGTTTGGGCCAGCTTTTTCCAAGCAAAACTAAATATAATCTTTGGATCTTTACAACCAGGCATGCAATTTGTGAATTAAGTTTTTTAATTTTTTTTATTAGCCTATTCAAATAAATATCGAACCACGGTGCTTCGTGGTAATGCTGCTAAATTAAATAACATTTATAGAATAATTATGAACTTAAATGAAACAATATCGCAACATTTCGACAAATACATTATTTGATCTGTTTTTACATTTTAATTCAGGGCGATTTAGCCTGCTACATTTAATTAGAGCGAGATTTTCACCCTTGTCTTGTCATTTTCTCATTGGGAAGCGCTTACAGGCTACATGTTTGAGTAGATCCTCTGTACCTCTCGTTTTCATATGGATTACATAATCAGATAACATTTATTAGCCTGAATATTTAGACATTTAAAGGCTTTAGACATAGCCGATTTCTTATAGCGACTGAGATGAAGTGGCTTTCGGTTCATTTTTGTGACGCGCAGTTCCCGGAGACAGAGACGACAGATAAACTTTTGTCGTTAGCAAAAGTTCGAATAAAACCCGACTTTAGAAAAATGCAGTGGTGTAGTCTAGTTTTTTGCAGTGAGTATACTGTGATATACATATTCTCTCTACAAACTTTTATTTTGGTGAGTTGTAAATTAAAGACATTTGAGCTTCTGTGTGTTTTAATAAACTATTATTAGCCTATTATTATTATTAGGCCTACTTGAAGTATACTCTACTGTGCAATAGTAATAGGCTATATTTCTGTTATATTTTCTTCAAGTTATACAAAACTTTGATTTTGACAGGTTGTCATGAATACTTTAAGTTTGTGAGTGTGTATATGATACGAATGAATGACGATCGTTTTATCAAATGAAATGGTAAAATTCTTGTGAAGTGACTCTCATAAAAGCTCTGCAATGAAGTTCAAATGTGTGCATGTCCTCCTCATAGACGCTGAAAACACCACGCGTGTCCCGCGCGCTTCAGTGTGTAGTAGAGCACACATTGAGCGCTCATTCACAGAAACACGCAGAGCATGCAGTTTATTCTAGATATCGAGATTTGATTCATTGCACATCCCTACTTTTGATTTATTCATTCAAAAATGGCCAAATTGCGTGACGTTCTGCTTTACAGTAGGCTAAGTTACATTTGTGAGTGGATTCCGCGATTCGATCCGTGTCGCTGCGCAAACAGACGTCACGGCGGGGTGAACTTATGAATGAAAGTTCTTTCACAAAACGATGTTGTTACGAATCCTCACGCTTTTTAAAGTGGGTATACGGAGATCTTTGACATTTCCTAGTGGGCATACGGAAATCCTTGACATTTTCTAGTGGGTATACGCCGTATACCTGCGTATCACGTAGACTACACCACTGGAAAAATGCATAGGGCCACTCGGCGTGGTCTGCCAAAACACTTAATTATAAACTTCAATATTTAATTCAAAATAATCTCAAAACGCTTTGTGAAATTTTGAAAAGCCGTGCATGCATTAAGGCCACTTGAACTAATGAACAACTGAAACGCTGGTTTTGATTTTATTGTTTGTCGTTTAAACGTGCTTGTTGCATATCTCTATTTTATATTTGATATGGTCTATTGGTGAAGTAGCCTATAGCATTGATTACTGTGGAGGGAGGGGTGTGGGGATTCAAATAATTCAGCAGAAGCAGGGATGTTTAGACCAGAAGGAAATCCCCGTCCCCCCTGGCAAATCACACTTTACTTAAAACCATGTTTTTAAAAACTCTAGGTTGTAGGGAATCAAAAAAAAATAAAAAATAATAGGCCTAATAAAAAAATAATATATATATAGGCTATATATATAAAATTATTTTCTTTTTACAGAACTGCTTTTGAAATTACGATTGGTAGCCTATTATTATACAGATGCAAAGTGGATACTATTGTTCCTTAGTGTAAAATGGAAATGCATGGTAATTTTATTTTATAAATATAAGCAAAAAACTGTATGGTGTAACAGAGTTTTAGAGCTAGACAAATCTCTCTGCATTAATAAATATAAAATTTACAGTAGACCATGTTTGATCGGGATTTGAACCCGTGTCATCTTGATGATCGAACCGTAAGTTCTACCGCTCGGCTATGAATTTTCTCACTGAGAAATGCCCAAACTTTTGTTTCTCGCATGAGCGAGAAAACGTTTTGTCGTTAGCCTGTGAGTGTAGGCCTACTTTAGCCTACATGAATAAAAGTAGACCTTTTACAGTTTTAAAAGATGATATCTTATCTGTATGACCAACAATTACGCAGTAAGTTCTTTTAGGTGTTATGAGAAAAATAAATTCAAATGAACGCGCCGCCGCGTTTGTCAAACTCTAATTCAACATGCCAGAATAAAGCCAGATTTTAGAATAATGCATAGCCACTCGGCGTGGTGTGCCAAAATACCCTAATTATAAACTTCAATATTTCATTCAAAACCATCTCAAAACGCTTTGTGACATTTTAAAAAGCCGTGAATGTATTAAGGCCACTGGAGATCGTAACTGAAACGTGCTGCATGGCTCAATACAGGAGCAGAAGCGCTGGTTCAGATTGTATTGTTTGTTGTTTAAACGTGCATGTTGCATATTTAAAAATATTTGTTTAAAATAAATGTTTGTTGTAGGCTTATTTGCAAATTACCATAACTTGTAGAATTTCATCCTTACTGTTAATTGACATTAGCCCCACTTACGTTTTGATAAATGTCCCTTTGCGCCACCTGGCGGTCATTTTGCGAACGACTTTAAAATGCGACTGGTTTATTTTTATTGTATTGTTCTACTTTAAAAAATAATACTTTATAAGACATTTATGGGAAAAGAAAATAGTCTTTTCCCATAAATGTCTTATAAAGTATTATTTTTTAAAGATGTTTCCAACTGTAACTTTGAACCAATTCTGTAGAATGGCCCATATAGCATTTGACCAGGATTTGTTTCCAGGTATGACTAAAAATGTGCTTTTGGCTTTCATTTATATTTTGATTGTTTGTATATATATATATATATATATATATATATATATATATATATATATGTGTGTGTGTGTATGTGTATGTGTGTATATATATATATATATATATATATATAGGCTATATATATATATACAAGAAAGAATGCAATGACAATATATATATATATATATATATATATATATATTGTCCTTGCATTCTTTCTTGTGTGACACCCCTGAATGAAAGGCTCATTATTATGCAGGGTCACTGTCTGAGAACCACTTAATTATTCATGATAGGGGTTGGGCCGTTCCGCCCATCCACATATTGCCTTGGCAAACAAAAAAATGTTTTTCACAATTTAAAACAATCTATTGTTTTATGTGAATGATTAGGAAGGATGATTTTCAGATAATTTTGAAGCAAAAACTCTAGGCGACAACGTCCATTAGTCAAAAGTCTTGTGAACACATATTTAGTATGTTTTTTGTGACCTTTTGTTTTTCAATAACCACGCATAAACAATATTCTCTCAAAAATACAAACATGTACATACATGTTGCTCACACATTATGGTAGCCCTGTTTGTGCTAAATAGAGTGTAATTTCACCTGTGCCATTAATATGTTTATAAGCAACTAAAAAAAACACAAATGTCAGAGCATGTCATAACATCTCAAGGACCCCAAAAACACCTTGGTCCCCAGAGGGTTAATAGGCTGCCCATGCTTGCCATTATTTAAAAGAGATTCAATTCAAAGAGAATCAATACATAACATCAAATGCTCTGAAGTAAAGAGTAAAAGATGCATATCTGACCTCAGGAAAATACATAATGCTGATAGTCTCGAGGACAATCAGCATTACGGGCTGATCTGACTACAAATCAGGCCCTGAGCCCTTTGCAACATTTCCTTAAATACTCAGGACAGTGAGACATGGACTAACAATAAAAATTTGCATTAATTCAGTCTCTAGACATGGGTACACTGATAAAGATGATGAAGGTGGTGAAGTAAATACTACAGAAAAAACAATGTAATTTACATGAAAAGGTTAGTTAAGGCAAGATTTAAAAAAAAACGAAGTAAATTCTATGTTAGTACTCAATTCAAGCGTGTAAAATTGAAAGCGTAAATATCAACGTTATAAAATTAAGTAAAATTACTCAGCTTTTCTGATACTGGTGTTCTCATCGTGCACTGGGCCTTGAATAATTAATGAGGTTGATTTTTCACTGTTTTCCAGCTGTATTTACACTGTTTTATCATTGCTTTTGATGTTAGGATTAGTAACTTGCCATTTTGTGACGTTTTTGGAGTTCCAAAACGATCCATCAAATGTTACCGTCATTGTGTATTGTCTACCAAGTATTGAGGTCTCTGCTTTCACGTGGTGCATAACTTCTGATATGTAGATATGGTGTCTCACACAATATCTATTGTATTAATTACTTAGATGTTTCTAAGTAAAGCATATACTTTAAAAGTGTGGTTTAATTCAATATTATATTGTTTGAGTGAAATGTAAAGGAAAATTCAACTAAATAGATATTACTCAATCTTTTAATAGCCCAGTTAAAATTATTTATTTTCTTTGTTACTTTCACTAAACTTAGTTAAGTAGAGTTTACTTAATTCCATTATGTGAAATTTACTTAGAAAAATATGCGTGTGAAATTTACTTTAAAAATATTAAGTAAAGGTGCCCTAGAATTTGAAATTGAATTTATCTTGGCATAGTTAAATAACAAGAGTTCAGTACATGGACATGACATACAGTGAGTCTCAAACATCATTGTTTTCTCCTCTTTATTTAAATCTCGTTTTTGAAAAACAGGCGAATCTCCACATAACACCGACTGTGACGCAACAGTCAGGATCATTAATATGTACGTCTCCAAAAATTTGCATATGCCAGCCCATGTTCAATGCCAGGCAGAACTGCGCAGCCGAATCATCGGAAGTTTCGTTTCGTTTTTATTCACATGTCATCAAGGAACTACACTAACCTTATCCACTGCTTGCACTTGCGCTACTAACTTTTTCAGTTACTGGGGCAAAACATGATTTGGTCGCACAAATTATTTAAAGTAAGCCGCTCTGGATAATAATGAACACTAATGAAACTGTATTGCATACAGATGTGCTTTTAAACCACATGCCGCCTTGTTTTCTTTAAAATTGGTTGGGATAGATTTACTGCAATAGAAAATACAGTACACAATGAATGTATTTCTTTTGGATTTCAACATGCTACGGTTGGCACAGATGGGCAGACTCCTGAACTCTTAAGGAAAAATTAAATAAATGTAATCCATAAAATAATTTAATAATAGTTTTTCAGCAGCTATTGACTTTTCGGTATTAAAGATATAAAAAAAAAAACAATGCATGTCCACTTCACAGGACATCCCCCTCACATGCCAAAATCAATTGGCCATTGTGTATAGTTGGGCCTCCTTGCCCTTTTCCCCTGCGAGAGCCAGTTCTGCACATTCTCTCTGGCATCAAAGTCAATCAGTTCAGCCCCCTCTACACTGATTCTGATAAGGTCTTCTACAGTGTCTGAGTGAAGATTTGCTCTTATGTCTGATTTAATTCTTTTCTGTGTAGAGAAACCTCTCTCACAGACAGCAGCAGAAATAGGGAGTACCAGCATAATCTGGATCAGGTGTAGGATGTTCAAAAAAAACACACACAAAAAAACAGGTATAATAATATATAGATTAAATCTGTGTGTGTGTATAATCTGCTAAAAACAAAACCACTTTCCTTATAATCTGAGCAGTATAGCTCAGTGGTTAGCATCACCTCCCAGAGTCCAAGGTAGCTCTTGTCTTTAAAAGATGTGTATATCATCATCTTCATGGCCTTAAATTCTTCCTTGGCCAGTTCTGGATTGCACCCATTCCTGGGATTTTTAATAGACATAATATAACAATATGATTAACTATATTAAATGTTAACTTAAAAACAGTCTGAAGGGGGTGGGTGTGGTACATATACACCTTCTCAGGACTGTGGAGAAGTGCTCCAAGAGAAACTCTACATCCTTCACACCGTGGTCCCAGAGCCTACGTTTGTCATCTGGCCAGGCATGGTGGTTGAAGGCATTAAAGAGCAGGCCTGTCAGGACATCGAGTCCACAGGTTTCCATAACAAGAAAAGGGACGGTGCTATAGCCTATTTCTTTCGTGCCTGGTGCGGTTTGTGCAGGTGAAGAGACAGGATTTCTCTTCCCAATCGGCTTCGAAAAACGAGGTCGTGTGTAGTGTTCACTTCAGATCGGAGGATTATCATCCCGGCGATATGATGGAGTTCAACATGGGATGCCGAAGCAAGAATATTGATCGTCGTATACTGTACCAATGGCATCAAATAGTGTGATATAGGTAGTCATGCCCTAAATAGAGGCAACTTGTAATTGAAAAACAAAATTACTAGGTTGTTTAAATATTCAAATCTTTAATTTCCTGTTTATGTTATAACCCAGGTGAAAAATATGTATTAAAAATGTACTTGAGTATGTTTTTAGTACAATAGAAATATACTCAAGTAGCCTATAGTTTTTATACATTTAATAGTATAAATATACCCTAAACATACTAATGTCTGCTGGCCTGATATACGATGGTAATAATCTGTACAATATTGTGAGCACAGTGTATATCGTTAGCGAACGTCTATCTATAAGCACGTCTCTCACCAAGACACCTGTCCTGTTCTCCACTGGTTCTCCTCACACCACAACTCAATTTGTCTCTGACCGTTCTGTGTAACATTAATCCTGGCCTGTCCTGCTCTCTTGGCAGCATAGCAGACTCATAACTGTATGGCTGTGGTCCGTCATACGAGTAAGTATTTCCTCAGCGTCCGAAATGTCATTGCGATCCATTGTTTTCCTGTTGTTTGAATCGACCTCTCTCCCGCCCGTTACGTCACGCTCGCCACGCCCATTTTCAGACGCGGAAGTAACATTTTCTCACAAAAACGACTCCAGAAGCTTCTGTAGCGTATTTATAAGTATATTTTAAAGAAAATCTAGTTCCTACATTATTTTTCTATAGATTGACTCGTTGGGTCCTCTAACCTGCAATATGCCCTTTAAAGGACTGCACCGCTGTGGTTGTTGGTGTGTCCTTTGTGTTCTTCTCTATCAGCACAAATTAAAGAAATTCTGAGTTTCAATGAATGTATTATATCAACATAGAAGTTAAGTGTGTCCTTTTGGATGTAATAGCAATATTACAAACAACTTACCCAGCAGGTTACTGCAGTCTGGGGGCAGCTTGGCTGATGGATTCGCCTTCCAGTTTTGCAGCCTCCCCTTTTGAAAGGTTGACTTCCTGGATTAAAATAAAATATGAAATAGTAGAACATTCTGTACATTTTACAGTTTATTTCTAATATTAAACACCAGGTAACATAAATATATTTACCTGGAACTTGAACTCCTGTCTTTGATTGTCCTGATTCTGGTGGTGCTGCTCTTGCATGGCAGCATAGAAGGTGCTTAGTTTTCCACCAGGTTTGGGTTGGGCTGCCAAGGCTTCTATGGTGACCTAAAAGGTTTTCAATCCCACTGACAGCCTGGCACACAATCATTTGTTTAGCATGTATGTGTATTAATGATTAATAATATGTATTTCACCCAACCCCCCTCTTACCCAACCCTTACTTGAGGTAGGATGATATAATTTCTCTGCAAAAGTAGGCTGAACTGACTAATATAAGGGAAAAGGTCTGCCAGGAAATGGCAGAATGCCACAAAAGTCCCGTCCTCCATAGTGAGTTTGATCTGCAATGTAATGTAAACACACTGATCAACCACATTATTAATCATTCCTGCCTATGTAAAAAATGACTTAATCATTCTGAAATTATAAAATACTGAAACACTTGACACTTATCACCATGTGAAAAGTATAACCTTTTTGGCTCTTCCAGCAATTTCCGCATTGGCTGAGGCACCTGCCAGGTGGTCCATATGCAAATAAACAGCAGTAAACTGTCCTAGGCTTTGGAGAGCGCGGTCTTTTCCTTGTTTGAGGAATGTTTCCAGAGACCTGGACACATGGGGCAGCCACCTAGTCCCCTTCACTCCATTTGGAGCATTCACATTGACCCCGATGTCTGTTCCCAGCTCCCTGAGTTCCCTCATAGATTTGGGGATAAAATGGTATGTTTTCCAGACCAGGTTTAGCAGGTCATACACCTGCCCTATCATTGGGATCTCCCGCTGTACAGCTAGCAACCCCAGCTCCAATCTGTAGTCAGAATAGTATATAATGTCAGAATAAGTTTTAACTAACTTTTGCTATGCCAGTACAACATCTGTACATATTACAGTGATGTGCTGTCATATGTACAGTGATACTATACAAGACTAACCCTAATAAAAAAATATGTAATTAACAGCACCAAAAATATATATACAGCTATTGAAAAAAATTAAAAGACCACTGCAAAAGCAATGTTTCTCTTTTTTACTGTTGATAGGTATGTGTTTCGGTAATATGAACAATCTTGTTTTGTTCCATAAACTTCTGACAACATTTCTCAAAGTCAAAATAAATAACATTCAGAGCATTTATTTGCACAAAATGACAACTGGTCAAAATATCAAAAAAAGATGTGGTGTTGTCAGACTATAATAATGCAAACGAAAATTATATAATAATCATTTTGTAAAACACAATTATACTAGAGCGTACCTGTGAGGCATACAGTGAAACGGGATGATAAAGCCTCCAGCATCTGCTTGTAGGAGGGCTATCACTCCCCCTTTGTGGCCCAGGTTAACAGCAGCACCGTCTGCCCCCATAGATACTGTCTTGTCAAGCCAGTCCACACATTGTGACCCAAGACTAGTAAAGGCTGCCTTGGTTGCAGCATAAATACCTACGATTAAAAAAAAAAGTAGTGTTTTTACTGCTTTTTAGAATTGTACAATAAGCCTACATAAATCAATGTATATGAGTAATGAAAATGACCTTTTGCATGGGCATGTTGAACCTCATTATGGCCAATGAGGATGTTTGAAGGTCTTCCCTTTTTAACTTCTGTGACCAATCACTTTTCCTCCCTTTCTCCTAACCTTCTCTAGTTTATATCTCCTTACAGTTGCTGTGCACGCCCTTACAATTAGCACACTAAAAGCCAATAGCCCGTGAATGTCTGAAATCTAAACTAATGCTGCACAGAGCTTAAGTGCAATAAGAACAACAAACACAGCAAACACGGCTGTTATTCTAAATAAAACAAGTATAATTAAAATACAAATTACTATGAAAGTTGAAAATGGAAATAAGCGAATGACATCATAAAAAGTTAAGCCACCATGCCACCATATTGGTGTTCCCTCACATTTTATTGACTTAATAGGAAATTATCTGATTTTAATGAGAAAACATTACCTAATGAGTCAGCGTTTTTATATCTGAAGTCTCCCTGTACATTCTTATAATGCAAACGTGAAAAAATGTGTAAAATCATAGCTTCATCGGAATGGTCCGAGATTTGGTGACTTTGTTGGTACTTGGTATATGAACACCCAAAAAAATTGGGGACAGGATTTGAATAGTCTAAGTGGTTGTAAAAAAAATGGTCACACTCAGGGTCTTCGGGTCCAAATGGACCCGCCATAGGAAATGAATGGGAAATTGACAAAAATGTGACAATACAGAGTTGTTTTGTGCGTACAATCAACAAATCAGCCACGATCCAGAAAAAAAGCACACAACAGTGAAGGGGTGAATCTATAAAACATCAAGAGTGCAAAACAGACACATCCACACACACACACACACACACACACACACACACACACTTTTATACACAAACACACTAATAAATTCAGATTACATAAATATGTTTTGAATTTTTAAAAATCACAGCTTCATCGGAATGTTACGAAACTAGGTGACTTTTATGGTATTAGGTATGTGAACAAACAAAAAATATTGAGGTCATGATCCAAGCATGCTAAGTGGTCGTCACACTTCTGCTCTTTGGTCAAAAATGACCCCCATAGGAAATGAATGGGAAATTGTCAGAGTTTTTTTTTTTTTTTTTGCATACAATCTACAAATCAGCCAGGATGCAGAAAAAAGGACTCAACAGTGAAGGGGTGAATCTCTAAAACATCAAGAGTGCAAAACAGACACACACACACACATACACATACACACACACACACACACACACACACACACACACACACACACACACACACACACACACACACACTGTATTATATATTTATAATAATCTGTATTATAAAGTAAAACTGGCACTTCAAATTACCATTTAAACCAAACAAACAAACAAAAAACAAGACAAAAATAGTCTTTGAGAATCTGTTATTATATTTTAAAATCAACAACCTGAAAAAAATTATCAAAGATGTGCAAAACTCACAAGAATTCTGAACCCTTTCTACAGAGAGCTGTAAATCCACTAGTGGTAAAAATGTGCTATTGCGTGATAAAAATGCTCAGTGTGTCCAGCAGATGGCATCCATCTCATTTAAAAAATTGTTTTCATGAGGCCTAGGCTTGACTCTAAAATGAAATACAGCTTTTAAAAAAAATAAAAAAAAATACATATTTATAAAAAAAATTATATTATATTCAATGGGAAAAAATGGGTCATAATTATTGCATAAATATTAATTATAAATCATAAAATTTTCTCAAAACACCAAAAAATAAAAGAATTTTTTTTATAAAAAACAAGTAAAAAAAAATATATATGTTTTTCTTTAAATAAATATGAATCAAACCCTTCCGGACCATTTGGTCCCGAAGACCCTGAGTGTGACCATGAAGGACCCCAGAGGGTTAAATGAATAAATTAGCTCAACATTATTTACAAATAACACTTAATTCATATGCAAAATATCATGCTAGTAAAGCTATAGAATTTGAGCTGACTTGTATTTATTTATTTATTTATTTATTTTTTACGGTTTCCAAGAGCTCCAAGAGTCTGAAGTGGATTTTGGTCAACAAAAAGACATTAGAAAATAATATACACACTTCACAACTTATTCAGAGAAATTACGCTGACTGCGTATGGATTTAAAGATATGAAGCTTTATTTCGCCCTATGTCGACAGGGAATCATAAGATGGCCACTGAATTATTCCGGTGGCTTCACCGCCCACTGGCAGTTTAGAACGCAATGAGCAATCCAGCCATTTATACAGATCAGTGGTACTACCAATAGTACCCAATAGTTTTGTGACCTTATTTTGCTTAATTTGCTATTACCTGTGTAGCGTCTGGACTGAATCAAATTATCGAGTCTGCTCTAGGCCTCAGGAAACCTTTTAACCTTCTGACTCATAGTCAGTACCCAATTGCCCCCTTTGTCTTGTTAGTTCCCTGGCCAATGCTAAACAGGAACACCTCAAAGCTCCTACATGACTTCAAAAGATCTTAATCAACTCAGATCAACTCCCCCACGGCAGGCACGAAAGGCCATGTGGCATAGGACATTGGGAAAACACACCCAATATACATAGACACATACATTCTCTTCATAGACACAGACATTCTCTTCATAAACTCATAATTAAGTCATCCCAGAATGTATATGATATATTCCTTTGTGTATGTATGTTCCCGCATTATATTAGCCTAGTTACAACATTTTAGTTGTTAGTTCAATTGTAAATGCTTATATTCTTATGTGAGAATGTTTCACTCCTTTAATGTCTTTCCATTCTATCGTATTTGGTATTAAAAGGTTCCTCTCTGTATGCCTTAATTAATGATGTATAGTATGTTACGATCAAATGCATTATATTATTTTGACCATCCTTTGGGGTAAAAACTACCAATTCTGACAAACATCATAAAACATGCAAATTAGGCTGTCAGAAGGAGACAAAGTAAACTCTCTCCCGCTAAAATTTCATACCTACTGTTGGTCATTTCACCCAAAATAGGTGTGGACTTATTTGTCTTTAAAGGACAATGACACTAGCTCATCTATGCTCATTCTTCCCTTCACCCATTTTCCTTTCATTCGGATGAGACTGCATCTTCTTGATTTTCGGCAACTTTGCTTTCAAGTTAACCTTTTAAACTTCCCGCGGAGGACTCACCCTCCGGAAGAACCCAAAGAACCCACAGCAGCAATTGTCATTATTTACTCACCTTTTACAAACTTTTGTTTATCTTCGGAACACAAATGAAGATCTTTTTTAAATCTGAGAGCTTTGTGTTCCTCCATTGACCGCTACGCAACTACCACTTTGATGCTTCAAAAAGTTCATAAAGAGATCATAAAACTAATCCATATGAATCGAGGTATATGTGTATATATATATATATATATATATATATACACACACACAGTGGGGAGAACAAGTATTTGATATACTGCCGATTTTGCAGGTTTTCCCACTTACAAAGCATTTAGAAGTCTGTCATTTTTATCATAGGTACTCTTCAACTGTGCGATACGGAATCTAAAACAAAAATCCAGAAAATCACAATATGATAATTTTAAGTAATTCATTTGCATTTTATTGCATGACATAAGTATTTGATCGTTTAGAAAAGCAGACCTTAATATTAGGTACAGAAACCTTTGTTTGCAATTACAGAGATCATACGTTTCCTGTATAGGCTAGTGACAAATGGTCAAAAAGTGCTTTAGTTTTTGAGATACCCCTACCGGAGGTAGAACTAAACCTAACAATGTTTTTCCTCATCTCTAAGGTCTCCCATATATGAAATGGATTCTTGGCTCAAAATATTTTACTGCTAAGATTGTTAAATTAACAGAAATTGTTATAAACCCCAAAACCAAAAAAGGACTAAAATATAGCCTGTCCGTATGGGAGTTAAGGCGTATAAACTAGTGCAGATCAATCACACAAGCTCTGAGAGCTTTGAAACTTGACATGTTTGTAGTCAGGAAGTTGCATTAACTACTAGAAAAGACTGGATGTGAATATCTTGATGTATGGAATAAATAGACACATATAAACACATACCTAAAATAAGCGGACATGCACAAATTTAATATCTAATGTTTTCATTTACTTTGTGGTTGCTTTGCCAGGGATTATCATAGAAACACATATGACGGCTTGTTGGAAAGGTGGGCTTGTGCTGAATCAAGAAATACCAAATATGTAAATATAGCATGACAAATCAGAGTGTTCTGTCACTCAAATGTATGAGGTATCTAAAATGAAAGAAAATGGAACACTGGCATAATTTAGTCCAAAGCCCATTATCAGTGGTGAGAAGAATGTTGACAAATTCAAATATAAGATACATTTAATTATGAAACATTTCATATGGCACCTTGTACTATATGGAAACAAAGATTGAAATCGAAAGATAACACCTTACCATAGCACAAACAGGAGACCACAAGTCAGGATTGCAGTTTGACCTTAATGAGCCTTTTAATAAAACTATAACTTACCTTCACAAAATACAAATTAAATTACTGTCTTAAATCAAACAAATGACAATCAAACAAAACAAACACCCTGAGGGTGAATGAGCCCCTAATCTAGCTTTGAACTGACAGAGTGTGTCTGCTTCCCAGGCAATGTTAGGAAGACTGTTCCAAAGTTTTGGTGCTAAATAGAAAAGGATCTACCGCCAGCAGTCGATTTTGATATTCTAGTTATTATCAACTGGCCGGAACTTTGAGATCGCAATAGACGTGAAGGACTATAATGCGTTAAGAGCTCGCTCAAGTACTGGGGAGCTAAACCATTTAGTGCTTTGTTAAGTAATCAGCAATATTTTTAAATGTATACAATGTTTAATAGGGAGCCAATGCAGTGTTGACAGAACCGGGCTAATATGGTTATATTTCCTGGTTCTGGTAAGAACTCGAGCTGCTGCGTTTTGAACTAGCCAGTAGAGCATTACAATAATCTAGCCTTGATGTCATGAACGCATTAACTTATTGTTCCCTATTTGTTAATGAGAGCATATGGCGTAATTTAGATATATTTTTAATATTTTTAAGATGGAAAATTGCGGTTTTACAAATACTAGACATGTGACTTTCAAATGAAAGATTGGCATCAAAGAGCACACCCAGGTTCCTAACCGACGACGAAGACTTAACAGAGCAGCCATCAAGTGTTAGACAGTATTCTAGGTTATTACGTGTGGAAGTTTTTTGTCCAGTAATTAGAATTTCTGTTTTTTTTTTCAGAATTTAGTTGTAGGAAATTACTAGTCATCCAGTTTTTTATATCAGCTATGCATTCCATTAATTTTGTGAATTGGTAAGTTTCGTCAGGGCGTGAAGAAATATACAGCTGAGTATCATCGGCATAACAGTGAAAGATAATTCCATGTTTCCTAATAATATCTCCTAATGGTAGCATGTACAGAGTGAACAGCAGCGGTCCTAGTACTGAGCCTTGTAGTACGCCATACTGAACTTGTGATTGATAAGACATCTCTTCATTTACTGCTACAAACTGATAACGGTCAGTTAAGTATGATTTAAACCATGCTAGTGCAACTCCACTAATGCCAACATAGTTTTCTAGTCTATTTAAAAGAATGTTGTGGTCAATGGTGTCAAATGCAGCACTAAGATCGAGTAACACTAATAGAGAGATACAACCACGATCGGATGATAACAGCAAATCATGTGTGACTCTGATGAGAGTTGTCTCGGTACTATGGTACGGTCTAAATCCTGACTGAAAATCCTCGCAGATATCATTTCTTTCAAGAAAGGAACACAGTTGTGAGGATACTGCTTTTTCTAATATCTTTGACAGAAAAGGCAGATTTGAGATCGGCTTGTAATTGACTAATTCTGTAGGATCAAGTTGCGTTTTTTTAATAAGCGGTTTAATCATAGCCAGCTTAATGGTTTTTGGTAAGTATCCTAGAGAAAAAGATTAATTAATGATATTAAGAAGAGGATATATGACCTCTGGAAACATCTCTTTCAGTAGCTTAGTCGGTATAGGGTCTAGCATACAAGTTGTTGATTTAGATGAATTAACAAGTTTGCAAAATTCTTCCTCTCCTATAGCAACAAATGAATAAAAATTTTCCTCAGGGAGACTACAATGCACTCCCTGATGCGATACTGTAGTAGACGGTTGCATAGTTATAATTTTCTCCCTGATATTATAGATCTTATAAGTGAATAAGTTCATAAAGTCATTACTGCTGTGTTGCTTGGAAACTTCTGTGCTTGAAGCTTTCTTTTACGTTAGTTTAGCCACTGTTTCAAATAAATACCTAGGATTATGTTTATTCTCTTCTAATAGGGTTGAAAAATAAGCAGATCTAGCAGCTTTTAAGGCCTCTCTGTAAGCAATCGAGCTCTCCTTCCATGAAATCCGAAATACCTCTGGTTTAGTTTTCTTCCAGTTGCGCTCCATTTTTCTGGCTGCTCTCTTAAGGGCAGGGCTGGACTGGGACAAAAAATCGTCCCGGGCATTTTGGCCCAGACTGGCCCACTATACAACACAACCGAACTTTGCACGCCCTTGAATATGTATACCAACTCCTATTAAAACCACTAATGTCATAAGTGAATAGGAGTTAGTAAGAGTTAACCGATGAAATAACTACTAAGTAGAACTATACTCCACACAGTGATGAATCCTAAAGAAAGCTATAAGCTGGGATAGCAATACCGGTTTTTCCCACAGGTTTTTGTGAAATCTGTGGTGAGTGCACCTCTGTCCCTCTAGGGGGGTTCGGGGGTTCGTAAGAAAATTTTGTGCTTTTTAATGTTAAATTCATCAATCTGGTGCACATTGAGAGTTAAAAATAAAGAGCTCCAACCCATATTCAGTGTGCAAATTGAACAAAGAAAAACTCAAAACTCTTTTAGTTGTGATATAGTGTCTGTCTACATTACACTACTACATAATAATAGTTATAATATTAATCCCATGACAGTAATAGCCATATGTTGTAAAACAAATGCACTGAAAAATAAAAGCAACTTTCATAAATAGTTTCGTACTAATTTCTATTCAGGGATAAGCACTTGATCTTTTATTTTGACGGAAACGGCATCGAGCTTTTATTTTGAAGAATAATATGGTTTACAAACTCATTACTCATTATTGTCTCATTACAATTCTAATCAAATGCGTAATCGTCAAATATGCAGATGTGTAAATAATGCGTAACTGGGTAGTGGGTTCCTACATAGCCTAATGGTGTGTTCACACCGAACGCGAATTTAATTATTTGGGCGAGTAGATTACATACAAAGTCAATGCAAAGACGCGAATTAGACGCATCATTTGCGCCGGGCGTTGCGAATGACGCGAATTGTGCGACACGTTTGCCGCGAATGTCTTCCGCGCAAGTTGAAAAATTGTGAACTCGAGCGAATGTTCAAGCGTCTAACTAAACGCGATAGACGCGTATTTGACGCTCTATTCGCGTTCGGTGTGAACACACCATAAGTGTTGTGACAGTATAGCCTAGTTCTGCTTACCACAGTTCTCTGCACTCACTCATCTCTCTCCTTATCCTCCTCAGACACTTGAAGGGGCTTTGAAGTTTCTTTTTTCACGCTATTTCTCTGCACATTCCTTGCGTTTCTTCTCCATCGCTCTGACTATTTTGACAGATACACACTGACACTGCTCGCTCACTCAGAGCTCAAAGGGGGAGGTGTTTAAAGATGTGATTGGACCAGCCCAGTGTCAATCAAGAAAATAACCAATGGGCTGCTGATTTACGCGTTTCATCATGCGCCGGTCTGTGAGAAAAAGAAAAACCTACGCTGACTTTTTTGTCCAATGCATTACACCGGCACAAAGATCCCAGAGCCGCCAATTAAACAAAACTAAACGCAATGGGCCGCCGATGTACGAGTTTTATGGGCCGTTCAGACAAAAAAAAAAAAAAAAAATTAAGTATGAGATGTATCGGCCCACAAAGCACGTCGGCCCACCGGGCAAATGCCCGGTATGCCCGATGGCCAGTCCAGCCCTGCTTAAGGGCCTGGGTGCGCTCGTTGTACCACGGCGTTGGACTATTTTCTTTAATCTTCTTTAATCGCAACAGAGCAACTGTGTCTAAAGTGCTGGAAAAGAGAGAGTTAAAAATTTCTGTTGCAATATCGAGTTCTTCTAGGCTATCCGGGATGCTGAGATGATGAAACTGATTAGGAAGATTATTTATATAGCAATCTTTAGTGGCAGAAGTTATAGGTCTAACATATTTATAACACGGAGTCGGCTTTGCAGCCTTGGCTAAATGTAATTTACATGAGACTAGATAATGATCTGAGATGTCGTCGCTCTGCTGCAGAATTTCGACGGCATCAACATCTATTCCATGTGATAATATTAGATCTAGAGTATGATTACGACAATGAGTGGGTCCTGACACGTGTTGTCTAACTCCAATTGAGTTTACAATATCTTTAAAAGCCAGTCCCAAATGCATCTTTTTCATTATCTATGTGTATATTAAAATAACCAACAATTAGTACTTTATCGGCAGCCAATACTAATTCTGATAGAAAGTCCGCAAATTCTTTGATAAAATCTTTATGGTGCCCTGGTGGCCTGTATACAGTAGCCAGCATAATTCTCAATCGTGATTTATCGTTTACACTATATATTTTTACATTAAGCACCAACACTTCAAAATAAGTATATTTAAAACTAGATTTCTTAGTGGTTTTGAAAATATTACTATAAATTACAGCAACTCCTCCCCCTTTGCCTTTCAGACGATGTTCATGTTTATAACAGTAATCTTGTGGGGTTGACTCATTTAAAGTAATATAATCGTTTGGTTTTAACACAGCACATCTAGATTATAATCTGAAATCATATCATTAACTATTAGCGATTTTGAAGTAAGGGATCGAATATTCAGCAACCCAAGCTTTATCATTTGCTCATCGGTATTATATCTGTTTTTTTATTTTTTTTCAATTACATTTTAACCTTTTGGACGTTTTTGGGGTTTCCAAATTCGGGGAACAGACACAGTCTCTATATGATGATATCTAGGTGAAAGAGGCTCTGTGTGATGGGATTTATCTGACCTTGGTGACGCAAGGCCGCTAGCAGACGGTCGGTTTAGCCAGTCTGTCTGCTTCCTGACCTGAGCCCCAGATTGTCATGTTTTATCTCTAAGACTATGAGCCAAATTACTAGAGAGAAGAGCAGCACCAGCCCAGGAGGGATGAATACCATCTCTTTTCAACAGGTCAGGCTTGCCCCAAAAACTTTTCCAATTGTCTATGAATTCTACATTATTATGCGGACACCATGATTTAAGGACTGCGCATGCACAGCGGCGTCACCAGGTTTTTGCGTAGTTTGGAGTGACAAACAAGGGGGTAATTCATCCAATCCAAACTGAAGCCTCCACGTGGGCAGTCATTGTAGCAGAACTTCACCTGCTGTTAGCATTCCATTGACTCCCATTCATTTTGGCGTCACTTTGACAGCCAATAACTTTACATCTGAGGCGTCCAAAGACTCCATTTGTCCATTATTTATTTCTAAAGAAACACGACAATGGATAAAAGGCTCCATTACCTTGTATCTTAAGTAATGGCCCCTTAGAAGCAGTTTTTGTAAAAATAGGCTAACGATTGTGTAATAACCACTCGACTCTCCGTCGCACAGTAGAGAAGTTACCGTATAGACAGGAGGAGAAGCTCGCAGGCAATCGGGGGGACGTGGAGGCATAAAGTCAAGGGAGAAGCCCATAGAGAGTCATAAAGTTGATCCTGCTGCTAGCGCATGGACAGCTCCTAGTCACGCTCTCCGTCGGAAGTGAATTATTCAGATTTCTCTCGGCACAGCTACTAGAAGACAGACAGGTTGCTCACGTGACATCTACGTCGTCAAGCTCAGTTTGAGCATCAGGAAATTAGTGCTTCTAATTGGCTTCCCCTTTTCTCCGTTGAAATCTATGGGGTCGCTGTGTCCATTTCTTTTACTGTATGTGGTGACAAATCGTACCAGCGTACTTTGAGGTCAAAATGCGTGCCCGCTACGCAAAATGCGTACAGGTTGGCAGGTCTGTAGCTACAGTTGGATCCAACCATAGCCTAACAATAGTCAACTCACTAGACCACAATACGCTTATCAAATGAAAAATATCTACTATCTTATTCTTATCTAATCAAAGATCACACCAATGGGGTGAAGTAAGCAGTGTAGGCTCTACTGCCTACTGCTGGTCTGGACAGAAAAAAGCTAACAATATTATTTTTCATTATTCAGTAATGACTTGACCAAAACAAAATTCAAGTGGATATACATATTTGAATAAAGGTGTTCCATTCCAATGTTAACCTGATTCAATTGGATCTGTGTTTCATATGAATTGTAAAGTATACTGTGGCTTATGAAATGTATCATTATTAAATGTATCATAAATATAGATCAGCACCTACCTAATGTAACTTACTTTGCAGTAACAATGAATTTGTCAACATTCTTCTCACCACTGATAATGGGCTTCGGACTAAATTATGCCAGTGTTCCATTTTCTTTCATTTTAGATACCTCATACATTTGAGTGACAGAACACTCTGATTTGTCATGCTATATTTACATATTTGGTATTTCTGGATTCAGCACAAGCCCACCTTTCCAACAAGCCGTCATATGTGTTTCTATGATTATCCCTGGCAAAGCAACCACAAAGTAAATGAAAACATTCTGCATAGATATTAAATTTGTGCATGTCCGCTTATTTTAGGTATGTGTTTATATGTGTCTATTTATTCCATACATCAAGATATTCACATCCAGTCTTTTCTAGTAGTTAATGCAACTTCCTGACTACAAACATGTCAAGTTTCAAAGCTCTCAGAGCTTGTGTGATTGATCTGCACTAGTTTATACGCCTTAACTCCCATACGGACAGGCTATATTTTAGTCCTTTTTTGGTTTTGGGGTTTATAACAATATCTGTTAATTTAACAATCTTAGCAGTAAAATATTTTGAGCCAAGAATCCATTTCATATATGGGAGACCTTAGAGATGAGGAAAAACATTGTTGGGTTTAGTTCTACCTCCGGTAGGGGTATCTCAAAAATTCGGGGGCATTGTCACTAGCCTAGTAGTTCTTGACCAGGTTTGCACACACTGCAGCAGGGATATTGGCCCACTCCTCCATACAGACCTTCTCCAGATCCTTCAGGTTTCGGGGCTGTCGCTGGGCTATACGGACTTTCAGCTCCCTCCAAAGATTTTCTATTGGGTTCAGGTCTGGAGATTTGCTAGGCCACTCCAGGACCTTGAGATGCTTCTTACGGAGCCACTCCTTAGTTGACCTGGCTGTGTGTTTCGGGTCATTGTCATGCTGGAAGACCCAGCCACAACCCATCTTCAATGCTCTTACTGAGGGAAGGAGGTTGCTAGCCAAGATCTCGCGATTTATGGCCCCATCCATCCTCCCCTCAATACGGTGCAGTCTTCCTGTCCCCTTTGCAGAAAAGCATCCCTAAAGAATGATGTTTCCACCTCCATGCTTCACGGTTGGGATGGTGTTCTTGGGGTTGTACTCATCCTCCTTCCTCCAAACACGGCGAGTGGAGTTTAGACCAAAAAGCTTTATTTTTGTCTCATCAGACCACATGACCATCTCCCATTCCTCCTCTGGATCATCCAGATGGTCATTGGCAAACTTCAGACGGGCCTGGACATGCGCTGGCTTGAGCAGGGGGACCATGCGTGCGCTGCAGGAATTTAATCCTTGACGGCGTAGTGTGTTACTAATGGTTTTCTTTGAGACTGTGGTCCCAGCTCTCTTCAGGGCATTGACCAGGTCCTGCCGTGTAGTTCTGGGCTGATCCCTCACCTTCCTCATGATTATTGATGCCCCACGAGGTGAGATCTTGCATGGAGCCCCAGACCGAGGGAGATTGACCGCCATCTTGAACTTCCATTTTCTAATGATTGCGCAAACTGTTGTTGCCTTCTCACCAAGCTGCTTGCCTATTTTCATGTAGCCCATCCCAGCCTTTTGCTGGTCTACAATTTTATCTGATGTCCTTACACAGATCTCCAGTCTTGGCCATTGTGGAGAGGTTGGAGTCTGTTTGATTGAGTGTGTGGACAGGTGTCTTTTATACAGGTAACGGGTTAAAACAGGTGCAGTTAATACAGGTAATGAGTGGAGAACAGGAGGGCTGCTTAAAGAGAAACTAACAGGTCTGTGAGAGCCGGAATTCTTACTAGTTGGTAGGTGATCAAATACTTATGTCATGCAATAAAATGCAAATGAATTATAATCATACAATGTGATTTTCTGGATTTTTGTTTTAGATCCCGTCACTCAAGAGTACTTATGATAAAAATTACAGACTTCTACATGCTTTGTAAGTGGGAAAACCTGCAAAATCGGCAGTGTATCAAATACTTGTTCTCCCCACTGTGTATATATATATATATATATATATATATTAGGGGTGGAGCCGAACCCGAATACGGTATTCGGAAAGGCACAAATAACGTGTTTTTTACGAATACTTATTTCGAACAAATACTTTAAAAAAATATTTGTATTCGGGAACAAGAAAAACTTTATATCAAAAAGCTGCGTTTCCTCACGAGACCTCAGTGCATGCACGGATGAGTGAGTGAGTGAGTGAGTGACGTTCAGGAAGAGTCGACTGACACAGGCTGCTCCACACAGCAACAGACATAAAATTTACGCTCGGCTGAGCGAAAAAACACTTAACTGCATCACTATTTTTGTTGAATAGATTTTTATACCTTAACTGGGTTCCGGAGGCAGTTTATAACTTTCGGGAACCGGAGTTTGATCGGGAGATTATTCCATTAAACTGCATTATTGACGTCTGCAGTCGGATGCTCTCATGTTCGCTCTTTTTACGTAGACTGTTAGCTCGGTTGTTTTTATTACATGGCTTGGTTGAATTCTAATGTAGAATGCGGTCTGTTATTTCTTAATAACAGACCGCTGCTAAGTATAACACACCGTTGCCATGAAAAGCAGAGCGTTGCCATGGATTCTAAACGTAGAGACGGAACGGACTATTTTCTTTAGCGGAAGCAATACAATCGTTTTTAAATCAATAAACTCCCTTTTTAGATCAATATTTTGAGTCAAATTATTGATTTATTTGGTAGGTAGCCATGTAATAAGCGGGATAATGTATAGCGAGGCGGTTGTTATAACGAATACAACCCCTTCAAGCTGATTCAAGACCCCTCCGCTTCGCGTCGGGCTCATAATCAACGCTATAAGTTACATTATCCCTTATTACTTATTCTGTCTGTTCAGCGTCCTCCAACAAGGACGGGTGGTGGTGGGGTTCATAATGTTCACAATGGTATTTTATTCGTTGTTGGTTTAACCATGGATGAGGTAATGGCTGTTATTTTCTTTTCAATGACGTACTTGTTACATGTTGCTGGATTTATAGAAAAACATCAACGAATATTGCATATCCATAATTATTATAATGGATATAATTAAAGAATACTTACACTATAACGTAAATTAGAAGTGTAATGCAAAAAAACTGGATTTTACGCCTATTTTGAATTTTACTCGAATACAAATACAAATACTTTTCCCCCCTCAACAAATACAAATACAGATACAAATACCGGCTGCTTTGCACACCCCTAATATATATATATATATATATATATATACACTCACCGGCCACTTTATTAGGTACCCCATGCTAGTAACGGTTGGACCCCCTTTTGCCTTCAGAACTGCCTCAATTCTTCGTGGCATAGATTCAACAAGGTGCTGGAAGCATTCCTCAGGGAGTTTGGTCCATATTGACATGATGGCATCACACAGTTGCCGCAGATTTGTCGGCTGCACATCCATGATGCGAATCTCCCGTTCCACCACATCCCAAAGATGCTCTATTGGATTGAGATCTGGTGACTGTGGAGGCCATTTTAGTACAGTGAACTCATTGTCATGTTCAAGAAAACCAATTTGAAATGATTCGAGCTTTGTGCCATGGTGCATTATCCTGCTGGAAGTAGCCATCAGAGGATGGGTACATGGTGGCCATAAAGGGATGGACATAGTCAGAAACAATGCTCAGGTAGGCCGTGGCATTTAAACGATGCCCAATTGGCACTAAGGGGCCTAAAGTGTGCCAAGAAAACATCCCCCACACCATTACACCACCACCACCAGCCTGCACAGTGGTAACAAGGCATGATGGATCCATGTTCTCATTCTGTTTACGCCAAATTCTGACTCTACCATCTGAATGTCTCAACAGAAATCGAGACTCATCAGACCAGGCAACATTTTTCCAGTCTTCAACTGTCCAATTTTGGTGAGCTCTTGCAAATTGTAGCCTCTTTTTCCTATTTGTAGTGGAGATGAGTGGTACCCGGTGGGGTCTTCTGCTGTTGTAGCCCATCTGCCTCAAAGTTCGACGTACTGTGCGTTCAGAGATGCTCTTCTGCCCACCTTGGTTGTAACGGGTGGTTATTTGAGTCACTGTTGCCCTTCTATCAGCTCGAACCAGTCTGGCCATTCTCCTCTGACCTCTGGCATCAACAAGGCATTTCCGCCCACAGAACTGGTGCTCACTGGATGTTTTTTCTTTTTCAGACCATTCTCTGTAAACCCTAGAGATGGTTGTGCGTGAAAATCCCAGTAGATTAGCAGTTTCTGAAATACTCAGACCAGCCCTTCTGGCACCAACAATCATGCCACGTTCAAAGTCACTCAAATCACCTTTCTTCCCCATACTGATGCTCGGTTTGAACTGCAGGAGATTGTCTTGACCATGTCTACATGCCTAAATGCACTGAGTTGCCGCCATGTGATTGGCTGCTTAGAAATTAAGTGTTAACGAGCAGTTGGACAGGTGTACCTAATAAAGTGGCCGGTGAGTGTATATATATATATACATACACTCACCTAAAGGATTATTAGGAACACCTGTTCAATTTCTCATTAATGCAATTATCTAATCAACCAATCACATGGCAGTTGCTTCAATGCATTTAGGGGTGTGGTCCTGGTCAAGACAATCTCCTGAACTCCAAACTGAATGTCAGAATGGGAAAGAAAGGTGATTTAAGCAATTTTGAGCGTGGCATGGTTGTTGGTGCCAGACGGGCCGGTCTGAGTATTTCACAATCTGCTCAGTTACTTGGATTTTCACGCATTTCTAGGGTTTACAAAGAATGGTGTGAAAAGGGAAAAACATCCAGTATGCGGCAGTCCTGTGGGCGAAAATGCCTTGTTGATGCTAGAGGTCAGAGGAGAATGGGCCGACTGATTCAAGCTGATAGAAGAGCAACTTTGACTGAAATAACCACTCATTACAACCGAGGTATGCAGCAAAGCATTTGTGAAGCCACAACACGCCAACCTTGAGGCGGATGGGCTACAATAGCAGAAGACCCCACCGGGTATCACTCATCTCCACTACAAATTTACATTTAGCAGACGCTTTTATCCAAAGCGACTTACAACTGAGGACTAAACCAAGCGAGTCATCGTGAAGAGACAAAAACAACGCAAGAAGCGCTCAAAATACAAAGTTCAGACATTGTTCGGAGTAGCATAAGCCAGATAAGCAAGGATTTAAAGGAAATAATTTTTTTTATTTTATTTTTTTATGTTAAGTGCTCACAGAAGAGATGAGTTTTCAGTTGTCTTTTGAATGCTGTCAGGGATTCTGCATTCCGGATGAGAGTGGACAGATCATTCCACCAGCATGGTACCGTGAATGAGAATGTTCTGGAGAGTGATTTTGAGGCTCTCTGTGATGGTACCACGAGCTGTCGCTCATTGACTGATCGTAGGCTTCTGGTAGGGATGTAGACTTGTAGTAGTGAGTGGAAGTAGGAGGGAGCTGAGCCTGTGGTCAGTCTGTAAGCAAGTGTCAACACCTTGAACTTGATGCGAGCAGCGAGTTGTAGCCAGTGCAGAGAGATGAACAGAGGAGTGACGTGGACCCTTTTGGGCTCGTTGAAGACAAGACGAGCTGCAGCATTCTGGATCATTTGTAGAGGTTTAGTTGCACATGATGGAAGTCCAGCCAGAAGAGCATTGCAGTAATCAAGCCTAGAAATGACCAGGGCCTGGACGAGAAGTTTTGTTGCATGCTCAGTTAGGAAAGGCCTGATCTTCCTGATGTTGTGCATAGCAAACCTGCATGATCGAGCTGTCTTTGTGATGTGGTCTGTGAAGGTCAGCTGATCATCAAAGATTACTCCAAGATTTCTGACTGACCTTGATGGGGTGATTGAGGAAGAATCTAGCTGGATAGTGAAGTCGTGCTGTAGAGACAGATTGGCAGGGAGGATGAGAAGCTCAGTCTTTGCCAGGTTGAGCTGCAGGTGATGTTCCTTCATCCATGCCGAGATGTCCGCCAGACAGCTTGAGATCCGTACAGCTACTGTGGGATCATCTGGTTGAAATGAGAGGTAGAGCTGGGTGTCATCAGCATAGCAATGGTAAGAGAAACCATGTGCCTGTATGATGGGTCCCAGTGATGTGGTGTAAATGGAGAAGAGGAGCGGTCCAAGAACTGAACCCTGGGGAACCCCTGTGGTCAGTTGATGTGCTTTGGATACCTCACCTCTCCATGTGACCCTGAAGGACCTGGAAATATGCCAATATTTGGAAATATGAAGATTTTACGGTGTGAACATCAGCAGAAAAGGCAGAGAGCAGAGATTGATACCTACTGAGGTCAGATGTGTCTTTTGATTTGCGTCATTTCCTCTCTGCTGCCCTGAGTTTGGTCCGGTGTTCACGAAGAACCTCAGATAACCAGGGGTTGGAGGGAGTAGCGCGTGCTGGCCTGGAGGAGAGAGGGCAGATGTTGTCTAAAGAAGAGGTTAGAATGGAGCATAAAGTATCCGTTGCAGTATTCACATCCAGAGATGAGAAATGCGAGGGTGAGGGAAGAGATGATGACACAGCAGAGGAAAGATGGGACGGAGAAATTGAGCGCAGGTTTCGTCTGAAAGTAACTGGTAGGGGAGTTGGTGGTGCATGGGTAGTGAGTTGTAGATTGAAAGTAATGAGGAAATGGTCTGAAACGTTGAGAGGTTTCACCAAAATATTGTCTGTGATGCAGTTGCGTGTGTAAACCAGGTCCAGTTGGTTGCCTGACTTGTGAGTACCTGTGGTGATAAGCCGTTGGAGATCGAAAGAGGCTAGGAGAGAGATGAAGTCTGTTGCATACGGCTTCTCTAGATTAATGTTGAAGTCGCCAAAGACTACAAGTGGGATGCCATCCTCAGAGAAAGAGGAAAGCAGTACATCCAGCTCCTCTACAAAGCTTCCCAGTTGACCTGGGGGGCGATATATGCCTAAAATATGGATCTTAATGGGAGTTGTAAGTGTAATAGCATGGTATTCAAATGAGTAGTTATTGCATAGAGAAGAGAGAGTTGAGTATTTCCAATTGTTAGAAATGAGAAGACCAGTACCCCCACCCCTTCCCGACTGGCGAGGGGTGTGAGAGAGAGAAGTTGTTAGAGAGAGCAGCAGGGGTTGCTGAGTCTTCTGGATGGATCCAGGTCTCAGTCAAGCCCAAGATATTAAGAGTAGAATGAGATGCAAAGGCTGGAATGAAGTCAGCTTTATTGACTGCTGATTGACAATTCCGTAGACCCATAGAAAGAGTGAGAGGTGAGTGTGAGGATGAGGGAATAGGGCGCAGATTAGCAGTATTGCGCTGCCTTTTGTGCATGATGAGAGAGCGTTGTCGAGAGACAACAGGAATGTATTGAAAGCACATGTTGATTAAGGGAAATAAGAAAAAGGTGGATTATTAAAAGGTGGATTACAAATAGGAAAAAGAGGCTACAATTTGCAAGAGCTCACCAAAATTGGACAGTTGAAGACTGGAAAAATGTTGCCTGGTCTGATGAGTCTCGATTTCTGTTGAGACATTCAGATGGTAGAGTCAGAATTTGGCGTAAACAGAATGAGAACATGGATCCATCATGCCTTGTTACCACTGTGCAGGCTGGTGGTGGTGGTGTAATGGTGTGGGGGATGTTTTCTTGGCACACTTTAGGCCCCTTAGTGCCAGTTGGGCATCGTTTAAATGCCACGGCCTACCTGAGTATTGTTTTTGACCATGTCCATCCCTCAGGGCTCTAGAGTGCGACCAAAATTTGTAAGGGTGCGACGAGAATTTTTCCTAGGTCGCACCAGTGCACCTAACGTTCTCCCATGACCGCATTCCCTGCCTCTCCACAAACGAGTCTTTTGTTCTCCTTGCACGCATGGTTGGATCATATCGTGGTCTAAACCAATCAGAGATAGAGATTGGGCGGGTCTTTGCCTCTGATTGGCTGTGGTTCAGATATTCCTGTAGGACTAAAATGCTCCGTGCTGTGTGATTGAAATAAATTGCGATCTGTCACCTGAGGACCAGAGAATCAGTAACGGCAATCAGCAGCATCAGCTAAATAAATGCAAGAAAACAGACGACGAAGAAACTTTTAAAAATGTAGGCTACTTGAACTAGGTAAAAAATATTGATTTCTCGATTTTAATCGATTCTCATTGATTTTTACGAACCGTTGGGCTATGCTGTTTTCAGTTGATGAATGAATGGAACATTGTAGCGAGCATCCCATCCAATAAATCGCAATAATCTTTGTGCTTTGTTACTATTGATATGAAACAAAGTCTCAGATTTCAAATTAGGTCAATTTTCTTACGAAATTCAAAAACATAAATAGTGTTTTGATGCTGTGGCGTGAGATCGCTCTAGCTCAGCTCAGCTCAAGAGAAGCAGCAGCGCGGAGCGCACATGATCTCCTCTTCCACCTTAACAATACCAGTTACAGCGCCAAATAAACATGAACGAGCATCTGAAAGTGTGTTAAAAGATAGAGTACAACTTATCGAAATCCGTATCATGTCACATGGAATCGCTCAATCAGTGTTTCAACCGTGGAAAGACGTCAGTAAAACGCTTGTAAACAATGTCATGTAACGTCACATTTACCTCAGAAAAAAACATATCCAGTGACCATAAACTCGTTAGCTAGCTAGAAAAATTAACTCTAGAGGAGCATTTTGCCTAATATATGCACCATATTACGTATTCATTATAATTTTTAATGTTTTTCAATATTGAATGTAGGCATGTGCCGGTATCAAATTTTCATGCTGCGATTAATTGATTGAGCTTTTATCACGGTATACGGTATTATCACGATATTTTAATTGCACAAGAGAAACAGACGGATTGGGGGTATCTAAAAAAAACTTGCATCACAATGTGTAATTGTGATTGTCAAAACATTCATTTTATTTTTTAGTGACAACATGTTATAATGTTTACATGGTACAGTTACTGAGGCTACTGTTTGTATTATTGCTTAACACAATTTTCATGATTTCAATTAAATTCTTGGATTTAATTTCAATCTTGATTCAATATTGACTCATTTGGATAAATATTAGGTAGGCTACAGTAGATAGCCTGCATTTAATTTTTTCTCAAGAAAAAATATATCTCACATAATGCTGTAAACATACAGAGAGAAATTAAATATAATGCATAGAATATAAATATAATAATAATATAAATATAAAAATGTAATATGCCGTAATTTTCATTATAATAACAATTATATAATGACAAGTAAACATATATTAAAATATGTAATATAGTGCACATATTTAGCAAAATACTCCTCTCTATAGCTATTTTCTTATAGTCAACTAACATTAAATGGCTTTCCTGAGGTAAATGTAACGTTCTGTGACATAATTGTTCTCCTGCAGTGTTATTGACCTCTTTCCGTGGTTGAAAAACACTGATTGATCGAAAGTACGTACCTTTCGGTGGGTTGTACTGTATCTTTAATAAAAAGTAACAGATGATCTGTTTACTTGAACTGAGGCGCGCGATCTGTCACGTCATTTACAAGCACCAAAACAGTATTTATTGTCTGAATTTCGTTATAAAACCTGAGAGCTGATATTTTTTTCATATCAAAAGTAACCTGCTCTGTCTAGTCTGTCGGTGTCAGTGTCCTCTTTGCTCCGCGATTTTTCTCTGCGTGAGAAAATGGATGTGTGGCGCGAGACCGTGTGAAAGTGTCAATTGCGTGAGTCTCAAGCTGCTGAATGCGTGAGAGTTGGCAGCCATGCGGGGGATAAATAGTCGGCAGCGTTCCTCCTTCCGCCGTGCTTCTTTTCCATGTGAGGATTGTTTACATTAGACTAGAGTGCACACTGCATTCACACAGTGCTTATACATGTGATGTGGGGATTGTTTACATCAAAGTGCGTACGTGTTTTGCGCAGCATATACGCATTGTTTTTTTAAGCGGTTGATGGAAAATAAGCTGATGCGCGTTCTAAAAATCTAAATTCGGATATATTATTTTTCACGGTATTTCGAAGTCCCCGCGATAACAATATTGTGCATATTCATTACCGCGATTTATCGCATTACCGAATACCGGCACATGTCTAATTGAATGCATGTTGTTTGAAAAAAATCTGGCAAGTTTTTATGCAGCCACCATTTAAATGTTTATATTTCATATAACTTTATTATTATAAAAATAAATAAGTGTAATTTAAGTGTTTGTGTACAAATCAGGTAATTTTTACCTTCAATATTATAGTAGGCTAATGAAGCCTATAGGCTACAACTGACTCCCAGTTTACAGCATTAGTTGAGATTTGTTTTTCTTGAGAAAATTTGCCATGTATTGTACCTGATATCCAAAATAATCAATATTGAATCGAATTGTGAAATTTGTGTCAATACCCTGCCCTAACTTGAACAATGTAAAAACAGCACTTTAATTATTTTTTTTTTAAAGATTTATATTTTTATATACAGTATAATTGTTCTTCAAAAAAAAAAAAAACTACACCTTATTCTTGTTTAAAAGCATTTACATAATATATATGAATGTATATGGAGCGTGATAAAAAGGTGACCTTGAAATTGTGGCGTTAAAGGCGACGCGAGACGAGGAAAAATTTGAGTGCACCTAAATTTTGTGCTGGTGCACCTAAATAAAAAAGTTAGGCGCACCAGTGCAACCAAGGCAAAAAGTTAGTCTGGAGCCCTGTCCCTTTATGGCCACCATGTACTCATCCTCTGATGGCTACTTCCAGCAGGATAATGCACCATGTCACAAAGCTCGAATCATTTCAAATTAGTTTCTTGAACATGACAATGAGTTCACTGTACTAAAATGGCCCCCACAGTCATCAGATCTCAACCCAGTGCCCTGGATGTGCATCCCACAAATCTCCATCAACTGCAAGATGCTATCCTATCAATATGGGCCAACATTTCTAAAGAATGCTTTCAGCACCTTGTTGAATCAATGCCACGTAGAATTAAGGAAGTTCTGAAGGCGAAAGGGGGTCAAACACAGTATTAGTATGGTGTTACTAATAATCCTTTAGGCGCCCTTTCAGGGCTTGCGCCCTAACAATCCTAAGAAGAACAATAGGGCTCTGCGCCTTTTCAAGGCTATGGCCCTAATAATCCTAAGGAAAACAATAGGGCCTTCGCCTTTTCAAGGCTTGGGCCCTAATATTCCTAAGGAAAACAATTGGGCCTTCGCCTTTTCAAGGCTTGGGCCCTAATAATAATCCTAAGGAAAACAATAGGGCCTTCGCCTTTTCAAGGCTTGGGCCCTACTAATAATAATAAACAGAGCAATTCCAAGAGGGTCCTCACACCATCGGTGCTCGGGCCCTAATTAATTAAAGAGGCGCCCGTGTAGCCTACTTGTAGGCTACACGCAGGTGGCTTGGAAGACGTGGGTAATATGGCTTATCCATTTTTCAACACGAACTGGAGGTAAGCAACAGTTTGTTAAATTGCAGTTAGTTTGATTGCTACAGAACTTCTAGCTCTCCCTTTTTGTGTTTATTTTTACTGCTTTAAATATGAAATGGTTTAAATTTCTGTTTCCTCGCAGGCGCAGTGAGGGAAGAAAACACTGCGTTTAGGGCAATCAGCTCATAGCTCTGCTTCAACTGTGCCATACCCTCTCTAGGGCTGACCAAAATTCCTGGCATGTCAGAAATTCATCCGACCATCCTAATGCCAGTTGGGAGAGGTTAATCGCTTCTCGTTTCCCTCTGTTCACTGCACGACAAACGACGCACGATGAAGCTGAAATTTGGCCCGATTAAAAAGAGTTTTAAAAAAAAAAGTTGTCCTATTTGGAAATCGGCTCAAAATCTGACGGAATTTGCACAGTGTATGCCCGGCTTAAGAGAAGCCACTGTGCGTCAACTTCTGACATTGGCATGACATATGGTTACCATAGCAACCGCCTAGCAACCGCCCAGAACAACATGGCAAAAATCTTTTTCAAACTAACATCAAAGTTTGTTTACAATCTTTACTCTTCTAATTTTTTAATTAATGTTACAAAAATATTTGTGGACTTGAATCTATTAAATTTGTAATTATATAAAATTGTGTGTTGTTTTAGGAGACCTTTTTGGAGAGCAAACAGGATGGTGTGGCTCGGAAATACATCCCACCTGCAAGGTATGATTACCCTGACACCTGTTTTTACACTTTCACATGTGTTCTGGAAAGAACTGCATGATTAACCTTTAAAATATTACGATCTTGATCAAAACAATATTGTTTCCCACAGGTATGACTCATACTTGTGGTGGTAGCCAGTTGAAAAAGCTGGCATTACTTGCTGGCACAACTTGCTGGCACAAAAATAGTCTACTTTTTTTGTGACATGGGGCAGGTTTACCATTTTGGGGTCTCTAAGCAAAGTCAGGACATGAAACCCCCCACCCCACCATTGCATTTTACTTTGAATTGAACAATAGTAATACCAAACAGAATTAAGTGGGGAAAAAAAGAATTCTGATTCCTTTCGATTCTCACTTTCTATTCCAATAAGATAAAAATAAATAAATAATTTAAGCATTTAGATGTCAAATATATTTATGCTGTGTCTTTTTTGCAAAACATTTCGTTACAGCTGAAGACCACAAGCCAAACTCAGCAGCCTCAAGAACACTTACACAAGGAACTTTGCCTATAGGTTTCAACAAATATATAAGCAAAAACATCTTACCAATATATATTTCAAAAATCAATGAAGACAGTTAATAAGAAAAGTAAACATCAGTAGCAAAAAAATACAACTGAACAAAGTGCAAGAAATCAAATAACACGGCATATAGTTTTCTTTTTATAAATAAAATCCTTAATCCTTATTAAAGTTACACAAGTTATTCAGTCTAGATCACTGACTTTATGAGGATATTTTAACAATTTTGTGTGTATTTGTCTGTTCAAGCGCAAGAGAACTCAATTAAGTTCAGTATTCGCGCACTAAATGAGATGTCGAGTGCATCTTCTCAGTTGAAAGTCACATTTATTGCGCACACAGTAATGGATAAGCGTAATTAGAATTTTTTTAATTTTATATCAAGTATCTGATTCCTGAGTATGTGATTCCAGAATAGGATTTCGATTCCCAAGCTGCCGGTAAATGTACAGGTAGCGACGGTGCGGACACAACTTGTTCAGTGTGCGACCTGGCTGGGTTTTCCACCTCACTAGATGTTTCATCCAGCAGGGTACCCCGACCCTGAAAGTTTGGGCATTTTAGTCTTATCTTAGTCACAGAAAATCTTAAATATTTTGGTCTAGTTTTTATTAATGAATTTAGTCATATTGTAGTCACGTTAAGTCATATTAACATTTTACTCACTGAAAACTGTAGACATTTTAATCATATGTCATCTAGTCTAGCCAAAACATTATTTATATATATATAGTCTTATTTCACATAAGAAGCTAAAGTAACATTTAGATTTATTTCCAGACTTTTTTGTTTTATTTGTTAATATTTTTTCCTGTTGTCTACTTTGCTGGCTAGAATTATTGCAAATATATATACAAACCTAAAATAAATGTTCAAAATTAAAAGGGCACAATTTTTCAAAAAATAAAATCTTTTTAATGTCTAAATATATACCTGAATGCATGAAGCAAACTGACTTCAAATTGGAGTTTTGCAAGTCATGAAATGTATGAAATCTGCTTTTCTCTTAAAGGGGTCATATAATGGTACATGCACTTTTTCAAGTTGATTGTACTGAAATGTGTGTTGGCAGTGCCTGTACACAACCATCATATAATGATAAAAATCCATCCAGTGTTTTTGTTTTAATCTCCTTATATGTTTTCCCCTGCCTCAAATCGAGCCGTTCAATCGGACGCCCCTCCCGCGATTGTTGATTGATAGCCGGGTTTCAACACAGAACCGCCCTCGCTCGTGAGCCAGCTGTCAATCATAGTCTGCGCGGACCGGTGCGGTCATTGTTGATATGCTGGAGCACTGTCTATGAGCAGAATGGCGTCTAAGCGATTGGTGTTCTGTTCTTGGGTGCAATAACGAACACAGCAGTCATTTTAATGTTCCCAAATCCGAACCGCTGAAGACGCAGTGGCTGAGTTTGTTTTCGAAGGGAATATTCCCCACGAGCAACGTCAATGCTCTCATGTTTGCGCGAATCATTTCTCAGCAGACTGCTTTATAAACGAGGGTCAGTATAAAGCTGGTTTTGCTAAGAAGCTACTCCTGAATAAAGGATCGGTACCAGCTATTCGTGTTCCTGCTGAACCTCTAGAACAACTGAAGTGAGTGTAACGTTTTATTAACCTTTATATTAATATTTATATCTTTGCAAATCGCTTGCACGCTTCACGATGAATGAGTCTAAGGTTTACACTCAGGGTACATTACGGCATGTTTTCTATGTACGACGTTCTCAATATAATTCATAATCCCACGTTTATAATGAACAACGCGTTATGGTTATTCTGTTACAAACGTGTACGCACAGAACAGAGGGGCGGAGTGAGCACAGCTCATGATCATTTAAAGGCATATGCACTGAAACGGCGTGCTGAAAACAGAGCTGTTTTTGACCAGGTAAAATAACTGTTTTCTTACAATACTAATGAGAATTTTTAATTAAAGTATATTACAAACTTTTAATTTAGACCCTAAAGAATCATATTAGCTTGTACAAAAATGGCATTATATGACCCCTTTAATATTAACTGTTCTTTGCAAGTTTCTACTTGCCAGTAAAATGGTGGGGTTGAGCAACGTTTGTTCCACTGAGGCTTGTTAAGGGTGGGCTTTAGGGTAGTGCTGCGAGACTACTGGCCCTACAGTGGAAACACAGCTTGATTTTGGCCTCGCATATCGAGGTCCAAGGCAATTGGCCCCGCCTGGCCCATTGATAGCCCTGGCTTGCACTGGCCTGATAGTGAAAAAGCAGCTATTCATTCAACCAGTTCGTTCAAAGTGGCGGATAATTATTCAGGAATGAAGCAAGTGACTGACTAGGATCTTGAATTGATATTTAGCTTTTTCTCACCAGATTTGTTCAAGACACAGTTTCATTCAGAAACTCCAATAAGTGTTGCTCTGGGATGTGCAAGTTCTGCTGTGGCTTTGTTTGGAACTATTGCTGAATAATAGCAAAAACAGATGATACTGTGTCTAAAATTAAAGTCACTTAATATTAACTTGTTCATTCAGCTTTTTGTATAAAATAAATATTTACTTTTATTTTTCTTTTTTTTATATTTAAAGGTACAATCTGTCTTTTTTTTTTCGCCGCTAGAGGTCGCATTTTCAAAACAATAACAAAGACAAAGCTAATAACCCAAAGACGAAGCTAACCCTAACCCATGATGACTGAACGACACAACAGCGGCGTGCAAGATATTGTATCATAAATATGTATACATAGATCCGGATATTACAACAGCGGCGTGCGAGATATTGTATCATAGATATGTATACATAGATCCGGATATTACGTAATTGATAAATGACAATGACAAGGGACAAGCCATTATTTAAAACTGGAATTTCTCTGGATTTACAAATCCCTGGGATAATGTAACTACACAACTACATGAAATATTTCACACTGTGCAAGTGGTTTTTGAATATTTTATTACAAAAATTGCATTTTTGCTTGTGTGATATTGCTTAACTATATCGTATGTTATAATATCCTCCTGGGACGGAGGAATAGACTTTTGTCCACTGTAGTGGACATTATACCATACATGTCACAGTTTTAATTTAAGTCTGTCCTGTAAAGAGCACATTCAGGGCTTTTCAGAGAGACCAAATGTTTGGAGGTTTCACTGTCAACAACTTCTCCTTGGTCTTTAAAAATGACTGACATTAATTTAGTGATAAAATTTAGCACTCTTATGGAAATATGATAATATTTTGTAATTATCATTTAAACCTGACTATTTTTCAAATTGTTTGTCATAAATCAACATCTCAGGAAAAGGTTATGGGGTTTCTAATCAAAATTACTTTTTGTTATGAAACAGGGCATTGATGTCATACATGTCCACTGTAGAGACACCAGGGGCCTCATTTATAAAACTGTGCGTAGAATCCTTACTAAAAGTGTACGTGCGCCCGAAAGCCAAAAATGACGTACGCAAAAAAATATTCAGACTTATAAAACCGTGCGTACGCCAGAACCTGCGCAGAATTCACTTTATAAATCCCAGTCAGCGGAAGATTGTGCGCACATGCGTCTCCACCCCGAAATAACCATATATGGAGATTATAACGCCTAGTTTTACTATGCATATCCTCATCTGCATATCATTTGCATATGATTATTCATCCACATGATAACATGTTTAACGGTACAAGACATTAGGAAAATATGAAATACGGATGTGCTGTCACATTACATTAATAAAAATCATTTAGTAGACCATCCTTCCCTTGTTTTTTAAATAAATAAAATAAAATAGTGCAAAATGCATTTCAGAGAAAGTTTTTCTCAATCTTTTCCACTGGCCAAATAGTATTTTAATTGATTTATATTTTTAATGGAAACAGATAGACCTTGTTGTGCATTATTTGCACGAAACCATTTTCTCAGACAATCTGCTATCATGATAAGCAATTATCTATGTAGTTAACACATTAAAACACAGACAGCATGCCAGAGGAAAAGTGTTCAAAAGCATCACATCCACAACAAATATTTATATTTATTGAATATAAAAATGTTGTAACTTCTCAGTTCATGTTACTGGCCGTAATTCAGAACACAATTCCAAGAGGATGGCTCTTGGGAATCGAAATCGGCTCATGAGCCAATCATCATCATGAGCAAGGAAATCTTCACGGTCTCTGAAAACACGCTCCCTCCGTAGAGCGTCATTAGCAAGGTCTTCTAACAGCGCTAGAGCATCCATTATGATGGTATGTTATATACGCACATACCTTTTTATAGCCCATTCATTACAAAAAAATAGTATTTGCACCTGGTTAAGAATGCTGATAATGATAATTCAGGTTGATGCAATTTGATTTATTGGGTGATGTAAAAGGATAATTTAGAAGTTTTTCATTTTAAATAGTTATTGCTATTTGGGCCAGTTGGTGTCGCCAAAACACATACTCTTCTAAAAGAGTGCGTACACACGGTCAAGAGCATCCTTATGGTGCGCACTTATTTACGCCAAGTTTATTTTTTATAAATCCCGATAGGTGCGTGGAAAAATGCGTACGCAACGTTTATACATCAGGCCCCAGGAATGTTCTTCACCTGATCAGGCATTCTGGGAGACACAAGTGAATAGGAAAATAAATCACAAATTCCTATGAAATATTATATTATTATTATTATATTATGTTGCCAGTTATTACTCCCATTATTACACTTCTTTTTTCATAACATGTTGCCCCAAGAACACATTCATATGCAAATTAGATAGTGTATTGAATGACATTAACCATTTATGGTCATTTTACCCACATATTGCATGAAGTAAAATGGTATATTAATTAATTCCGTTATATCTTTCATAACATAGTTGAGAATCATTTTTATACAAAGTTTGGTTAAAAAAAAATCCTGAAACCTAAAAAAAAAGTATTCATGAATGAAAAAAAATCCCAATTGTTTTTCCCAATACGTGTCATTTCATGCCTATTTGTTTTTTAACCCCTGATGCTCTTCTGTCATTTTTGACCGAAAAATTTTGTTTAGTTTTTTTAGAATTTAATTCATCAGTATGGTACAAAACTTGATAAAGGTTTTGGCACTTGCGCACACACGCGCACACACACACACACACACACACACACACACACACACACACACACACACACACAAAGAAAATCATGGACATGTTTTCAACATTCATGGTTGTGTGTTTCATATTATTTTTGCATGCATGTATAGGCCACACACCAGAGCATGTGCGTAAATAAAGCAGAGCGGGGTGGGTGACGCTTAAATAGGCCTATAAGTTAAAAAACTCAAACAAAACATACGTTTCATATACGTTTAAATAATATAATGCTATTTTTTTTATTTCATCTGTTGATGATCTATATGAAAAGGGAACCGCATGAGATGAGTAAGGATCATAAGATGCCCAATATATCGAAAACATTTGGAATGGGTCAGACATAATTTTGACCACTTATTAAGTTTTGTTTTGTAGAAAGCCTTTCTTTAAAGTGAATTTCGTTTTGTATAAATTGTATCTTAATTTTAATCAATGTTTCATCAACAAATTCCCTGGATTAATAGGAATAAGAAGCAAATATAGTAGACAAAATAATTAGGACACGGAGGCGCCTGCGCGTGAACTGGAGCGCGTCTCATACCGAAAACTGACAGCAAACACTTTATTAATAAACCATTCAAATGTTTAATGCATAATCCTTACTTTAGACTGTGGAAAGGTGGGAAGGAAGAGGGTGGGAAGCAGGGAGGGGGACAAACACGGCAACCAATAAAACACAGACCTACAACTCACTCATTATACAGATTTAAAAATATATATATATTTAAAATTGAAGTATTCTGTCTCACATATTGCCATTTATAGTTATTTTTATATAGTTTTTAGTTTTTAGGTCGTTTTAACTGAAACATCCACATATCCTGCATGTTATTTTCTTTTAATAGTATAATATTACAGTTCTGTAAATCACTGAAATCAATATGTTTCCTAAGAATCGTAAGAGAATTGTGATTCTCAGTTAATCCACAATTGTATAGATCTGGTTTATATTTTTTTCCCCTGTTTATTCGGTTATATGCATAGAACAACTGTAACATAAACATACTGAGTTGAAAGTAAATATGACAAATTTATGGTAGTATATTAATGAGCTGTTTGTGTTCTTTAGGATGATGTCAACTGAAAGCACAAATAGTTTCACTCTTATTGGAGAAGCTTCAGATGGAGGAACTATGGAGAACTTAAGTCGCAGGCTGAAAGTATGGACTTGCATACAAAATAGCACTATTCTACACAATTTCATATTTACATTTATGTTCTTGGCAGACACAAAAAAGGTACAATAAAGCAGATTATTTATTAGTTTGAGTTGATTTCACTGATGTATAAAAATGTATATTCTTGGCAGACACAAAAAAAGGTACAATAAAGCAGATGATTTATTAGTTTGAGTTGAGTTCACTGATCTATAAAAATTTGATTGCAGTTGACATTATGAATCAATGATTGGAACAAAAAGCAGTTGAAGGATGACATGCATAATTCAGTTTATTTTTTGACTCCAGTATGAAGTTTTTGTTATTATTTAACCTCTTAAGCCAGGGACACACTTACTCTTAAGCCAGGGACACACTTAACGACGTAAGGCAGATTATGAATGTAATTTGGTACTTTTGACTGATCATACCCAAACGCGTGAAGTCAGAGACAGTTGCGTTCAGTCTGTTTAAAATCTGCTCCAGTCATTGGAAACAGTATGTGAGTATGTTCAGTTCAGTCTTAAAACGTTTCAGATTGTTGTTAAGTGTGTCCCCCCAATTATGGTTTAAACCCTTAACCAGCACCCCCACAACTTCCTGGGGGTAGACTTCCTGAAGTAGAATATATGTGATTTAAAAGGCTTGAATTTACATAAATCACAATGTATACAGTGCAACAGCAGAAACTGAAGGGGAAAAAATAATGTTATGCTTTAATTAGAGCTTTTTTATACGAATTACTACAAGTCAAGGTGCGATACCAAACAAGACCACTTGAACATGCCAAAAGACCACTATACCAGCCACTTTGACCTGACTGCACAATTAGCTACTATACAGATCTATTTAGAATTAATAAACACAAAAATACAAATAAA
Source organism: Rhinichthys osculus (assembly GCA_029959095.1). NCBI lineage: Eukaryota > Metazoa > Chordata > Actinopteri > Cypriniformes > Leuciscidae > Rhinichthys > Rhinichthys osculus. The sequence goes on from JARWKJ010000018.1 coordinate 26,226,864, forward strand.
AAAATGAAAACATTCTAAATTTGTCAATCAGTGAACATTTTCTATCTCAAAGTATCTGTGCTTGTAGTGTATGATGCCTATAAACACCACTGTCTATAAACACCACTGACCCTTTACAAGCTGTAATTATTTTTACCTTGATTACTGTCATAATCCATAAATTATGTAAAAACTGTGTACAGGGGGCCCCGAGGCCAGGAGAGCCTAAAGGATCTTCCCTAAGGGCCCTGGCCCTGGCCCTGGATCAAGATTTGTTACCCACATACTCCAATCAGACTTAACTATGATATAACAGAATTGGATGAAAAATTCATTCTCATACCTCCTACGAGCGATTTAAAGAGTATCTATCCTGTGGTGCACGTTGCCTGTTTAATGTCAAAACATTGTCCATTATTAATCTCTTCCATGAACACCCAATCGAAATAACTCAAGTGTTCAAAGTAAAAAAAAAAAAAAAACTAAATTAAGAAAATAAATAATATTTATTAAAAAAAAAGTTCCCTCTAATAGGCGAGAATTATGTATTATGAGAATTATGTATTGTTGTCAGTTACAGGTCTTTAAGGTAAATGTTTGATGTAAATTAAGAAGGGACCCAGGTCTTGCAATGATTTAAGTGAACCAGAAAGTGAGCATCTTAACTTTTCAAGTCTAATACAGTAAAACAATTTCCTGTATCCACCTGGGGATGCATGCTTCCAGGGATAGTTCACCCAAAAATGAAATTACCCCATGATTTACTCATCCTCAAACCATCCTAGGTGTACATGACATTCTTCTGTCAGACGAAAACAATCGGAGTTATATTAAAAAATCTTTGGCGTAAGTCAACTTGCGTAGGCCGTCTGCCAGAAGCTAGTTATTTTAGTCGATAAAGTTTTAAATATGGACATTTTTCTTACACAAACTCATCACTTCACTTCAGAAGGCCTTTATTAGCCCCCCAGAGCTGTGTGGATTACTTTTATCATGGATGGATACACTTTTATGGACTTCAAAACAGAAACCGGCCATTCACTGCCATTTTAAAGCTTGGTAGAGCCAGGACATTTTTTAATATTACTCCGATTGTATTCGTCTGAAAGAAGAATGTCATATACACCTAGGATGGCTTGAGGGTGAGTAAATCATGGGGTCATTTGCATTTTTGGGTGAACTATCCCTTTAAGAAGTATTGCCCATTTTGCCAAGATTGTAGTAAAAGCAACGGCTTCATGATCTCGGGCTGCCAAATCAAGCCTAGGGCAGACCACAAATGATTCCAGGGTATCCGCGGGGTCTTGAAAAGTATTAAAAGGTGATAAATCAATTTTGGGAAAATTAAGACCCTTAAAAAGTATTAAAAAGTCTTATCACGGCTTTATAAAGTCTTAAATTTTGAAAGTATTTTTTCTAGGGATGCACCGAATATTCGGCCGCCGAAAATAGCCCAAAAGTGCATTTTCGGTTTTCGGCCGAAAGACTTTTATCACCGAAACAATACGGCCGAAATGTTGTGATGACGCAAACAGAAACCGCGACCTGCACGTGCTTGTCTGAAGCAACATGTCTGCGGTGTGGACGTATTTCAGTATATCTGAACCCGCGAGGAGACGGAAGCCTTGTTTATACTTTCGCCTGCCTCCGCAGCGCGAGTCTCCACAGACAGCGCGCGCACCTCTCCAAACGGTCGAGGCGTTTATACTTGACGCGCTCGCCGTTGTACTATTCTTTGAAACTACAGGGGACGACTCAAGTAACTGTCCTAACCATCAGGAATCGGTGAGAAGAAGAAAGATAAACACGTGACAATGTTTATTTTTTAGTATACCACCACCAATACAAAAATAATAATGTAAACCCTGAGATTATCACTTGTGACATTACAACAAAATATGTATAGGAATATGTACTAAATTAACGCTCTCTTAAATATTTTCTAATTTCACTAAACATATTTCATTAAGTTTCGTGTACATTTGTATTAAACATGGACCTTTGTTCATTAAAATGGCTTTTTATGCTAGTGTATGCTCATTTTTAAAATGTAATCAACTAATTTAGAGGTGCAAACTGGGTGCTGGTGTAATGAGAAGTTCGTGCTCGGCTTTGTTTTTATGAGAGAACATTTCATTTTAAAACCTTTCTGCAGGCCAGCAGATTATTATTTAATGTACACATGAGTGGGGTCAAGTTAAACATTTTAGTTTGAATTTTATTTTATACTGTGCATTGTGCTAAATAAATATTTGCATAATTTGTAATTGATTTATTCTTTGAAAATTTAAATTTATGCAATTGCAATGCCTAGATTTTAGTAAAGTTTGTACACAGTCATAACCATAAATGCAATGGTACTTATAATTGGCATAATTTCTTTCGGTGTTTCAGTTTTCGTTTTTTCGGCCTTGGGCCTCTTTTTCGGTTTTCGGTTTCGGCCAAGTATTTTCATTTCGGTGCATCCCTAATTTTTTCTGAATTAGCTGTCCAACAGTTTATGTCCCGAAAACATCGTAAAAGTGTGTGAATTTAGTCTTTTTTTTTTTTTTTTTTTTACGAAGAACTGAGGCACATGTCAGCATGATTGTTGTTGAGGGTGAAGCAAAGTTTTGTTTTGTTTTTTAATAAACTTTGCTTTGATTTACTATCCCAGCCTATTTGATTTTTTTTTTATCAGAGTGGTCTAGTCTTTATCACAAACTAAAACTGTTAAGTTAAAAGTATCACTAATGTAAATGGTTACAGCTTGAAGTGGCGGTGAGGTATTAAAAAATATTGAGAAGGTCTTGAAAAAGTCTTGAAAAGGTATTAAAATTAACTTCAAGATTCCTGCATATACCCTGGATTCAGGGTCAGATGGAGGGCAGGAAGTGAAAAGTAGAATGGACAAGATGGATGAAAGTCCGTACTGTACTGGTTTAGAAAGATATAAACAGAAAATCACAACATATGTTGGAGATGATCCTTATAGTATGAAGAGGAGCAATTTTTCTACTGAAATACTTGCATGCCATTGAGGCGGTAGATAAAGAGATTGTAAAGCTGACTTCACACCGTGTTGAGTTGGGTCTGGTTTGTTAATATCACGCTGCCTTTATGCTTGTGAGTTTAGGGCAGTATTTGATTTTCTGTCATGATTGTGAAAAATGTCGCCATTGTAGGTCATTCATGCTGCATCGAGAATTGCCATAGGAACTCACATCATCGTTCAGTGAGAGAACTGGACAGTTTATACGCTTTTTCACCTTTTCTACATGTAAAACACTATGGGAAGCAGGTTGGGGAGGTGACGGGAAGACGGCGGATAGCAAATCTAGTAATAATGTCACTGATTAAACCCACTGCCTATCACTCAATAAAACAATCACATTGCTGAGTGTTTTTGAAGGTTTTGTATTTTGTTTGGTTCAATAATTAACATTACATTTGCGAGTATGACTCTCGGCTTGTGAATTAGCAGAACTTGCACGCAGCCACTTCAAAACTGTTCACAAGCTTCTATGGATTTGATTTTGATTGTCATTTGTTAAAATAAATACATAAAATACAATAAAATACAATCTGTCCGCTGAATGTGACCCTCTCCGATTCTCCTCCGTGGCCATATGGGAAAGTGAATATTTACAATGACAACAATAAAAAAAACCTTTCCGAAAAAGAAATGGATCAACTTCTATCAGCTTGTTGAACACATTTTTATTTGGACATTTCTATGATGGCTGAAGCAGCAGCGAGTGCCCAGCAGTAGTATTAACATAAACCATGTGTCACTTATGTTGGTACAGAGTTGTGTGCCTGTCAACTGTCGTAGTGTTCTTGTATCAAGAAAACAGTGTTTCTGATTTACGGTGGTAGCTGACAGGCTCCTGTATGTCTAGGAAGTTTGGAGCCGTGTGACATCCTCCTTTGGTGAGATCCGGGAAACTTTTAAAAGACAAAAAAACCTTTTGTTTGATTTTATGACCATCTTTTGGTAGATTTAGGCACCCCTTGTCACTCATGATTGACAGAGACTCCATGTGTCAACAAAAATCTGGGCTCGTTCCAGTCAGCTGGGGGGAAACTGTTGCTGATTGTATTTTCCTTTGATTGTTGGGGGTGAAATTCACCCAAGCAGGTATCACGTAATGGTGGCACCCTGAGTGTTGAAAACCTTTGTTGTAGGGTAGCCTATATGTTAATTGAGTCAAAACATTTGAGTCAAGGCATTCAGGAATACCATTAGCCCTACGTGTGTGTGTGTGTGTGTGTGTGTGTGTGTGTGTGTGTGTGTGTGTGTGTGTGTGTGTGTGCCACAGTAGGATGTAGTACCTGAACTATAGGTTTATGTTACCTAAGACAAAGAATCAAAACATTTTTCTAAAATCACAGTTAAGGTGTTTACAAGTGGAACTGGCGGGGGAAGAGTGCAACCTAAATGGGGTTTGTTAATGGTTTTACGACAGTTGCTTAGGCTGGATGTTTAAAGAATGACACTTCATCAAAAGATTTTCGGGTGATTCTCTGGGCTCGCACACAAAAAACATTTTTAGTGTATATCAATTTTTGTTATTTTAGTATTTTTTAAAGAAAATGTTTTAGTTTTTACCCCACCACATAGTGTATGTGTATGTGTGTGTGTGTGTGTGTGTGTGTGTGTGTGTGTTGCAAAACAACAACAGATTTACATATTTTACTTCAAACTAAGAGATTTTAAATGTTCAGACATTTATACATTTGTTTGCCACAAAAAGCAAGGAAAGTTGTCTATTTTCTTTAAATAAAACTTTTACTTTATTGTATTCTTTAAAACAGACTGATAACCAGCAACTGGTATTAGAACTGTAGCCGAGCAGTTTACTCACACGAGTAAAACACAATTTTCGCTAGAAAATGTATGACTGAACCTTTTTCTTTTGACAAACCTACATTTCAAATTATACCTGAGGTGTGTAACAACCACACATTGATTCCTAAGATCCGGGGCACAGTGCAAACAAGCAAAAGTCAAGAAATCAAATCTTAGTGTAATCTCTGTGAGGTCAGAAAACAAAACTTTATGTTGAGTGATCCAGATAAATCTTTATGCTACAAAACGTCATAGAAGTCACTAGCACTTTAAACATCCAGCACAAAATTAAAGAGATGAGCTCTATTACACATCCTCCAAAAATGTGTGTGTGTGTGTGTGTGTGTAAATAGTACTGCTAAACTCTTTGTGTGTATTTTTACACGCTAACAATGTGTGTGTGTGTGTGTGTGTGTAAATAGTACTGCTAAACTCTTTGTGTATATTTTTACACGCTAACAATGTGTGTGTGTGTAAATAGTACTGCTAAACTCTTTGTGCGTATTTTTACAAGCTAACATATTTTGACAGGGGGTATTTCACACCGCAGTGATACATAGTTTTCACACTCTTGAATAACTTTCAAACATAATCTTTATATAGTTACTGTATGTGTGTCCAAAAACATCTGTAAGATTCAAAAGACCAAATCAGTAAGAAAAGAGGGCACAGCATACATTGAAAAGCAAGATTTATAATAAATACACAAAATCCATTTGTGAACAAATGTGAAAGTTGGTACATTTTGTTTTGTAAGTAGTGTTTTTATCACTCCACTAGTGTTATTCGTCTTATTCAGATATTTTGTTAAAATATTTTGTTTGTTGGACTCTTCTTTGAGAACTGTCAACATTCAGTGTTTATAGGAATAAATGTAAATTAAGAATTTAAGTGATAGTATTTCTTGAGAGTGTTTGACTAAATTGATATTTCTTGCAATGCAACTTTACAGCTATCTATGATTTCAGTTTACACAAAGCATCAACACGAAAAATAAGTTATGCTTTTAGTTTAAGTTTTACACTTAATCTGTTACAACTGAATCGCATCTGACTATTGCACTGAGAGCTATACATTGATTCATTTCATCAACTTTAATAATGGTAAATAATGTTCCACACTCTGGCAAAATGAAAAGAAATAATGAAGTGTGCATATATCACCATGTAAATTCAAGACCCCAAATCACTAAGAAAATAAATTACGCCATACAGACATTGTTTATGATGCATACATAGAAAACTCAAATGTTGAGCAATTTGTACTTTTGTTTCATGTTTTGTAAATATGGTTTTGCAAAGGCTTTTTTATCGCACCACTAGACATAGTCATCTTGTTGAGATGACACTGTTCACATTTCTTTCTTTTTTTTGTTTTTGTTTTAGGTGAAGACAGAAACGATGTAAGTTTATGCTGTTCCGCACATGGGAAAACATGTGTGATGAACGCATGGCTTACATTTAAGAGGCTTTTTTTTTATTTTATTTTTTTTATAAATGACTGAACTTTCTCCTTTTGACAAAACCAGTATTTCATATTATATTATACTTAATATTATATTAAGTTGCTCAACGTCCCGCTTAGCATTAAAGATTAGTTTGTTTTTAATTGGTATCATCACCTTCTTTGACTCAAATAAAGTTACTATATGTGCTATAAATCTTCGTAATTTTTTTTTTTTGCTCTTCCGACAGATTTGTTAGAGGAACTATATGCCACAGTATTTTAATGCAAACACATTAAGAACAATAAAGTTACAGGTCCTTGTAAAGACTATGAGTAAAATTCAAACAATCGTTATACAGGATTTATGTTTGTACAAAAGGAAATACAAGAGGTAAATTTACTTCAACCGTGTGTACGGGGTATAAGAGGGTTGAAAAGCTGTTTATAATAAACACACATAAGTGTGCAAATGACGGTTCTATTACGCCGATAGATTTAGTCATCTTGTTCAGACAGCAGATTATACTGTTTCACAGTATGTATGTAGGACTGTATGTTTTTAGGTGAAGACTTTTCTTAAAGAGCTGTCAACATTCTGCGTTTTATAGGAATAAATGACAATTCATTTAAGTAATAGTCTTTCTGTTCGAGAATATTTGACTAAGCTGATACTTTGTTTAGGTCAACTTCCCCCATCTATCTATGATGTGGTCTATATATGCTGTTTTACACTTAAAACCATACGGCAGAGTCACATTTGACTATTGCACTGAGAGATGCGTATTCATTAAAGCATGAGGTTTGTTAAGTTCCACACTTTGGTAAATCCTGCAGATAAAATTGCACAAAAGCAAATTCAAGATGGTCAAATTGCTAAAAAAAAAAAAAAAGGAAATACAACATGAGCCATTTAAAACAGATACAGAAACCCTCTCTTCCGATCTATTGCTAAAGTTTAAGAATAAAATGCTGTTTAAGAACAGCATAAGAAAATTACACATTTAAACCGATATTATTTTAGGTCTGTCTACGAAGAGGTCACAAGACATATAATAGGACCAACATGAAAAGTGAGACTTGATGTTTTTATGTTACATACATACAAATGTTACACTTAAAACAAAACCTATCGATTAGCTATATTATGAGTCAAGGTGTCACAGACACACAATTCGTCATGTTTGTCTTCACAATCGGGGATTCTTTAAGAAAAACAGTATGTGTGTCAGGTTGAGTGCAGGTAGCTGAAGACGAGGACAGAAGGTTCTGCAGTATAGTTGATTTATTTACAAAACTTAACTTCAGGAACATACAGGAACAAAATAACAAACTCTAGAACTTCAGTAATACAAACACACACAACCATACACGGACGACGACCAACAAACACTGAGGGAAAACACAGGGCTTAAATGAACAGGGACTAATGGGATAATAAACTGAACACAGGTGAAGAAACTGAACACAAACGAGGAGCGGGAAAAACTAACAGGACTGAACCAAAATCAAAGACAGGGGGAAAACAAGATCACAGAACATAACTAAACACATAGAAAACGTGACAATGTGTCCATCATCAGTGTATACCAAATTTGTTTAACATATCTTCATTTTCCACAATTATAAATATTGATTAGCAACAGCTCAATGGTTACCAAATGCTAGTGAAGAGATTATCTACAGAATGTCACTGGCACATTAGTTAGCTATTAGTGATAGTGGCCCTGGTATCGTCACATCGCAGTGAGTACACATATAAACCACAAAGTTTTGACTATGAAGCCAGGCCAAAAACAGAAAACAGCAATTAGTTGTAGCAGTATGGAGATTGAGTTATGTTCTTTGATTTTGCAAAGAACATAACAGCAGCATTCTTATTGTAATGTCGGGTGTGATTGTAATGCTTGTGTGGTGTTTTCTTTACACTTTCCCCATTGATGTCTGTTTCCCATGTCATGTTAGTGAACTCTAGGTCTTCTCGCCTTCTATTTGGTCATAAGTGACAGTATTCACATGAATTTGCATGATTTAATAACTTCGAATGCTGGGTGTTATATCCATATCTGTGTTACATAACATATTTTCAACACAAGCTGTTTATGTTGAGCGTAAGCATCGGTAAGTGTCAACATGTATGGAAAAGACCATTGTGTTACAGCAAAACCACTATCGGTGGAATGATATTGTAATGTATAGAGTTTTTGCATTAATAAATTAACTTTTAATTAACATTACCTCATTGTTTCTTGACATATGTTTATAACCGTGATCCAATTTTCACATCTCAAAGAATCTTACAGACGGAAAATGTTTATCCAGAATTTAGACTACTGTTAAAAAAAAAGTCGACGTGTAGGATATATACAATCGCTACATTGTATTTAATGTCACTATAGAGACAATTTAATGCACGCTTCAGGGGCTGAAATTTTAACATTTTAATCTTTTGGTAAAAGTTAACTTAAAGTCTGCACAAAAAGAAAAAAAAAGAAATTCCATCCTTTCTAAATGCATGTTATGGATCTATTGAGAACAATTCTATGTTTTGACCTTGTAATGTTTAATCAAATTTGTTGGAAAATCAAAAATACATGTAGGCTTTACTCAACTTTTTATGTCAACAGGTTTTACGTAGATGCCGCATTTAATTAACATTGTTTATTTCAGTAAACTTAGCTATAACATTGATTCAATTTCATTTAGTGGAATCAGGTTAACATTCTTAATTTTGTCCAAAACTATTAAGTTCAATTATCCTAAACTGTTATATCCAAGGCATGCCCAAAGTAGTTGTTTTTATTATTATTAAAACCACTTTAATTATTGTTAGCACGTCCTCACCCCCGGTCTACACTTTACCACAATGGTAACCTCCAAAAACACTAACACACCAGGAACTCTTTTAAATATAATCATAAAAGAACATTAAACATTGACAAGTACCAATTTTTTTTTTTATCCTGATGAAAATGATGGGAAGGGGGAAATCCTCTGCCTAGTTTTCTATATTTGCTATATTGCTATGGGTATGTAATCTCAACCAAATGGATTAAGTAAAATGGTTGAAAAGAATCGTGTTGGATTAACTCCATTTACTTAAGTATATTGAACAAGCATCAAATGTTATTTTTGGTATACTGAAACATGAAAATATTGAGTTAAGTCAAACGCAACTGTTTCAAGTCAGATTAACGCAATGTATTGTGTTTGAATGAGAAAGCTAATACAACCGTGTTAAATGAAATTATTATTTTTTGACTGAATTCTCTCTAGTGACATCAAGGACTTGTTGTTTATGCAGGACATAGTTATTTATGGCTTCCTGAAGACCACCCCGTACACCGTTACAATGATCTCCAAGGATCTCTGAAATATTTCATCTTTTAAATCATGTAGTATTTTTTAAAATGCAGCAAAACAAAGAATGAAGATCATTAAATTATTACTCTACAAGAATCAATATGTATAATACCATTTTTTAGCTTAGACACGGTCACATAAGAATGATGACTTAAGTGGATAAACCTTTTATTTCAACATTAATTACATATACATAAAGTAAAACAATAACTCCATTTACAGGTGATCGAGCCAGAATAGGAAATCGCGGCATGCTATCATGTTTTGCTCCAGGATGAAGCTGACTAAAGTTTCAATAATTTCACCGACGTCACATAATTTCTCATTTTTTGAAAACAGTGACACACATAGATCTGTTACAAACGTACACATACAGAGAACTCCAAACTCGTTACTACAATCAAACACCACACCCAGAACTTTTCTGAGAATTACACAGACTGGCTCGTTGGCATTAAGACACACAATCGTAACATCATGCCACGAATTTGTTAGGCCTCTTACAATCATTTCATTTTTGAGATTTGTTACACGTCTGGTATCTCCCGCACAGTCATTATTCGAATCACACGCACCATCGATGATCTTATGCATCAAGTCAACCATCTGGCCTCTAAAATAATCTTCAAACATACAGTCTATTGTAGCTCTTAAACGGCACTCTTTGCTCGTGGCGCACTCGTACACTGTAGGCTTGTGCGCAGCATCTTCAGAACTCAGCGGGCAGTCGCGCTCCATCAAGCCTTTAGTTAGAAATTTTTAGATTTTTTTTTAGAACAAAACTTCATGGATGGTGTAAACTTTGTCCCCTATTCGATGTTGAAAGATTCGGATAGTTCCTGGAATGTCATGTGATTGAGTCCTTGCAGCACAATCGTCCAAGTCTTGTGCATTAACACTCTGAAGTTTAGGTTTATGGGTCTGATCCTCCAAAGTGTTATTAGTCGAAGAAGTGCAATTTGTGTCATGCTCAGGTATAGGGGAATGTTGAAGCGGTATTTGGCAGTCCATGTAGCAATCAGACAATGTTCCTTTGATCGCTGAGATGTTAGTAGAGATGTCCACACTGGAACATGTACTCTCCTGTTAGGGCAGCTCTGTCAGCAGGTCACCAGAGCTCTGTGTAGCTCTGTGAGATTATCAGGGCGGATAATATAACCCCCCGCTGGAGGGGGTTGTCTTCAGGAAGCCATAAATAACTATGTCCTGCATAAACAACAAGTCCTTGATGTCACCAGAGAGAATTCAGTCAAAAAATAATAATTTCATTTAACACGGTTGTATTAGCTTTCTCATTCAAACACAATACATTGCGTTAATCTGACTTGAAACAGTTGCGTTTGACTTAACTCAATATTTTCATGTTTCAGTATACCAAAAATAACATTTGATGCTTGTTCAATATACTTAAGTAAATGGAGTTAATCCAACACGATTCTTTTCAACCATTTTACTTAATCCATTTGGTTGAGATTACATACCCATAGCAATATAGCAAATATAGAAAACTAGGCAGAGGATTTCCCCCTTCCCATCATTTTCATCAGGATAAAAAAAAAATTGGTACTTGTCAATGTTTAATGTTCTTTTATGATTATATTTAAAAGAGTTTCTGGTGTGTTAGTGTTTTTGGAGGTTACCATTGTGGTAAAGTGTAGACCGGGGGTGAGGACGTGCTAACAATAATTAAAGTGGTTTTAATAATAATAAAAACAACTACTTTGGGCATGCCTTGGATATAACAGTTTAGGATAATTGAACTTAATAGTTTTGGACAAAATTAAGAATGTTAACCTGATTCCACTAAATGAAATTGAATCAATGTTATAGCTAAGTTTACTGAAATAAACAATGTTAATTAAATGCGGCATCTACGTAAAACCTGTTGACATAAAAAGTTGAGTAAAGCCTACATGTATTTTTGATTTTCCAACAAATTTGATTAAACATTACAAGGTCAAAACATAGGCACTGGTGAATTGTTCTCAATAGATCCATAACATGCATTTAGAAAGGATGGAATTTCTTTTTTTTTCTTTTTGTGCAGACTTTAAGTTAACTTTTACCAAAAGATTAAAATGTTAAAATTTCAGCCCCTGAAGCGTGCATTAAATTGTCTCTATAGTGACATTAAATACAATGTAGCGATTGTATATATCCTACACGTCGACTTTTTTTTTAACAGTAGTCTAAATTCTGGATAAACATTTTCCGTCTGTAAGATTCTTTGAGATGTGAAAATTGGATCACGGTTATAAACATATGTCAAGAAACAATGAGGTAATGTTAATTAAAAGTTAATTTATTAATGCAAAAACTCTATACATTACAATATCATTCCACCGATAGTGGTTTTGCTGTAACACAATGGTCTTTTCCATACATGTTGACACTTACCGATGCTTACGCTCAACATAAACAGCTTGTGTTGAAAATATGTTATGTAACACAGATATGGATATAACACCCAGCATTCGAAGTTATTAAATCATGCAAATTCATGTGAATACTGTCACTTATGACCAAATAGAAGGCGAGAAGACCTAGAGTTCACTAACATGACATGGGAAACAGACATCAATGGGGAAAGTGTAAAGAAAACACCACACAAGCATTACAATCACACCCGACATTACAATAAGAATGCTGCTGTTATGTTCTTTGCAAAATCAAAGAACATAACTCAATCTCCATACTGCTACAACTAATTGCTGTTTTCTGTTTTTGGCCTGGCTTCATAGTCAAAACTTTGTGGTTTATATGTGTACTCACTGCGATGTGACGATACCAGGGCCACTATCACTAATAGCTAACTAATGTGCCAGTGACATTCTGTAGATAATCTCTTCACTAGCATTTGGTAACCATTGAGCTGTTGCTAATCAATATTTATAATTGTGGAAAATGAAGATATGTTAAACAAATTTGGTATACACTGATGATGGACACATTGTCACGTTTTCTATGTGTTTAGTTATGTTCTGTGATCTTGTTTTCCCCCTGTCTTTGATTTTGGTTCAGTCCTGTTAGTTTTTCCCGCTCCTCGTTTGTGTTCAGTTTCTTCACCTGTGTTCAGTTTATTATCCCATTAGTCCCTGTTCATTTAAGCCCTGTGTTTTCCCTCAGTGTTTGTTGGTCGTCGTCCGTGTATGGTTGTGTGTGTTTGTATTACTGAAGTTCTAGAGTTTGTTATTTTGTTCCTGTATGTTCCTGAAGTTAAGTTTTGTAAATAAATCAACTATACTGCAGAACCTTCTGTCCTCGTCTTCAGCTACCTGCACTCAACCTGACACACATACTGTTTTTTTTAAAGAATCCCCGATTGTGAAGACAAACATGACGAATTGTGTGTCTGTGACACCTTGACTCATAATATAGCTAATCGATAGGTTTTGTTTTAAGTGTAACATTTGTATGTATGTAACGTAAAAACCGGTTTAAATGTGTAATATCGGTTTAAATGTGTAATTTTCTTATGCTGTTCTTAAACAGCATTTTATTCTTAAACTTTAGCAATAGATCGGAAGAGAGGGTTTCTGTATCTGTTTTAAATGGCTCATGTTGTATTTCCTTTTTTTTTTTTTTTAGCAATTTGACCATCTTGAATTTGCTTTTGTGCAATTTTATCTGCAGGATTTACCAAAGTGTGGAACTTTGTTTAACAAACCTCATGCTTTAATGAATACGCATCTCTCAGTGCAATTGTCAAATGTGACTCTGCCGTATGGTTTTAAGTGTAAAACAGCATATATAGACCACATCATAGATAGATGGGGGAAGTTGACCTAAACAAAGTATCAGCTTAGTCAAATATTCTCGAACAGAAAGACTATTACTTAAATGAATTGTCATTTATTCCTATAAAACGCAGAATGTTGACAGCTCTTTAAGAAAAGTCTTCACCTAAAAACATACAGTCCTACATACATACTGTGAAACAGTATAATCTGCTGTCTGAACAAGATGACTAAATCTATCGGCGTAATAGAACCGTCATTTGCACACTTATGTGTGTTTATTATAAACAGCTTTTCAACCCTCTTATACCCCGTACACACGGTTGAAGTAAATTTACCTCTTGTATTTCCTTTTGTACAAACATAAATCCTGTATAACGATTGTTTGAATTTTACTCATAGTCTTTACAAGGACCTGTAACTTTATTGTTCTTAATGTGTTTGCATTACAATACTGTGGCATATAGTTCCTCTAACAAATCTGTCGGAAGAGCAAAAAAAAAAAATTACGAAGATTTATAGCACATATAGTAACTTTATTTGAGTCAAAGAAGGTGATGATACCAATTAAAAACAAACTAATCTTTAATGCTAAGCGGGACGTTGAGCAACTTAATATAATATTAAGTATAATATAATATGAAATACTGGTTTTGTCAAAAGGAGAAAGTTCAGTCATTTATAAAAAAAATAAAATAAAAAAAAAGCCTCTTAAATGTAAGCCATGCGTTCATCACACATGTTTTCCCATGTGCGGAACAGCATAAACTTACATCGTTTCTGTCTTCACCTAAAACAAAAACAAAAAAAAGAAAGAAATGTGAACAGTGTCATCTCAACAAGATGACTATGTCTAGTAATTGCTCAACATTTGAGTTTTCTATGTATGCATCATAAACAATGTCTGTATGGCGTAATTTATTTTCTTAGTGATTTGGGGTCTTGAATTTACATGGTGATATATGCACACTTCATTATTTCTTTTCATTTTGCCAGAGTGTGGAACATTATTTACCATTATTAAAGTTGATGAAATGAATCAATGTATAGCTCTCAGTGCAATAGTCAGATGCGATTCAGTTGTAACAGATTAAGTGTAAAACTTAAACTAAAAGCATAACTTATTTTTCGTGTTGATGCTTTGTGTAAACTGAAATCATAGATAGCTGTAAAGTTGCATTGCAAGAAATATCAATTTAGTCAAACACTCTCAAGCAGAAATACTATCACTTAAATTCTTAATTTACATTTATTCCTATAAACACTGAATGTTGACAGTTCTCAAAGAAGAGTCCAACAAACAAAATATTTTAACAAAATATCTGAATAAGACGAATAACACTAGTGGAGTGATAAAAACACTACTTACAAAACAAAATGTACCAACTTTCACATTTGTTCACAAATGGATTTTGTGTATTTATTATAAATCTTGCTTTTCAATGTATGCTGTGCCCTCTTTTCTTACTGATTTGGTCTTTTGAATCTTACAGATGTTTTTGGACACACATACAGTAACTATATAAAGATTATGTTTGAAAGTTATTCAAGAGTGTGAAAACTATGTATCACTGCGGTGTGAAATACCCCCTGTCAAAATATGTTAGCTTGTAAAAATACGCACAAAGAGTTTAGCAGTACTATTTACACACACACACATTGTTAGCGTGTAAAAATATACACAAAGAGTTTAGCAGTACTATTTACACACACACACACACACACACACATTGTTAGCGTGTAAAAATACACACAAAGAGTTTAGCAGTACTATTTACACACACACACACACACACACATTTTTGGAGGATGTGTAATAGAGCTCATCTCTTTAATTTTGTGCTGGATGTTTAAAGTGCTAGTGACTTCTATGACGTTTTGTAGCATAAAGATTTATCTGGATCACTCAACATAAAGTTTTGTTTTCTGACCTCACAGAGATTACACTAAGATTTGATTTCTTGACTTTTGCTTGTTTGCACTGTGCCCCGGATCTTAGGAATCAATGTGTGGTTGTTACACACCTCAGGTATAATTTGAAATGTAGGTTTGTCAAAAGAAAAAGGTTCAGTCATACATTTTCTAGCGAAAATTGTGTTTTACTCGTGTGAGTAAACTGCTCGGCTACAGTTCTAATACCAGTTGCTGGTTATCAGTCTGTTTTAAAGAATACAATAAAGTAAAAGTTTTATTTAAAGAAAATAGACAACTTTCCTTGCTTTTTGTGGCAAACAAATGTATAAATGTCTGAACATTTAAAATCTCTTAGTTTGAAGTAAAATATGTAAATCTGTTGTTGTTTTGCAACACACACACACACACACACACACACACACACACACACACACACACACACACACACATACACTATGTGGTGGGGTAAAAACTAAAACATTTTCTTTAAAAAATACTAAAATAACAAAAATTGATATACACTAAAAATGTTTTTTTGTGTGCGAGCCCAGAGAATCACCAGAAAAGCTTTTGATGAAGTGTCATTCTTTAAACATCCAGCCTAAGCAACTGTCGTAAAACCATTAACAAACCCCATTAAGGTTGCACTCTTCCCCCGCCAGTTCCACTTGTAAACACCTTAACTGTGATTTTAGAAAAATGTTTTGATTCTTTGTCTTAGGTAACATAAACCTATAGTTCAGGTACTACATCCTACTGTGGCACACACACACACACACACACACGTAGGGCTAATGGTATTCCTGAATGCCTTGACTCAAATGTTTTGACTCAATTAACATATAGGCTACCCTACAACAAAGGTTTTCAACACTCAGGGTGCCACCATTACGTGATATCTGCTTGGGTGAATTTCACCCCCAACAATCAAATCAAAATACAATCAGCAACAGTTTCCCCCCAGCTGACTGGAAGGAGCCCAGATTTTTGTTGACACATGGAGTCTCTGTCAATCATGAGTGACAAGGGGTGCCTAAATCTACCAAAAGATGGTCATAAAATCAAACAAAAGGTTTTTTTTGTCTTTTAAAAGTTTCCCGGATCTCACCAAAGGAGGATGTCACACGGCTCCAAACTTCCTAGACATACAGGAGCCAGAAACAGAAAACGTAAATCAGAAACACTGTTTTCTTGATACAAGAACACTACGACAGTTGACAGGCACACAACTCTGTACCAACATAGGGTCATAAATCAGTCAAAAAGTGACACATGGTTTATGTTAATACTACTCCCAGCGTGTGACACTTTTCACACTAACCAGATCAACATGTGAACGGAATTCTACAAAACTTCAGTGGAAACATCAAATGATCATGAAATGCGCTAAAATAGCTTCTCTTCCCTGAAAACGATACCATGAAGAATGTGAACAAAACAAAAGGTAAGCAGGTATCCGTATTAATTTCAGTATCAGCAGACTCAAAATGCCACTAAAGGCGACAACTTTAAAAGTAAAAAAACGATAAAAGCTCCTTGTGGTTTCTCGGTTGGATAGATTTGAGCAACAATAAACAACGCAAAACATAGGAAAAACTTTCACAAACTCAAAATGCCTATGTAGAAAATCGCTTCCTACCCTTCATCTGCATTTCGCGCCACAGCAAAAGGCAGTGACATGATGTCATGTGCAAACAAGCTATATTAGGAATACTTTTAGCAATGTTGCCATGTGTCATGAGTAAGCAATTGAGTATTTTAACTCTGTGTGTAGAGATTAAACGTGAGCATTTCGCTTATAATAAACCCAAATTATCTGCACAGGGCGCGTTTTTGACATGCCGCACCACAACTGTTTATAGCTGAGGAAACATAAACTGGTACATTTGTCTTTATGAACGGTACATGATGCTGTATGGAAATGATGCATGCTTTGTAACGTTTAGCATCGCAATGACCCGTTCACTTTGACGTGTTGACCAGTTTAGTTTTTTTTTTTGTGTGTTTTTTTTTGTTTGTTTTGGAGGCCACTAGGCTGGCCTCCAGACTAGTAACAGGCTTATACTAAATGCAAACCACTGAGGTCTGATCCACAAACTGTGAGCTGGCTTAAACTGGTTGTTGAATGCCAGACTGGTCCACAGCTTGTAAGCTGGCTTGGGCTAGTTGTTGGATGCTAGACTGGACCACAGATTATGAGCTGACTTGAGCTGGTTGTTGGATACTAGACTGGTCTACCAGTTGTGAGCTAGCATGGGCTGGTTGTTAAATGCCAGACTGGTCCACAGACCGTGAACTGACTTGGGCTGGTTGTTGAATGCCAGACTAGTCCACAGCTTGTGAACTGACTTGGGCTGGTTGTTGAATGCCAGACTGGTCCACAGATCGTAAGCTGACTTGGGCTGGTTGTTAGATGCCAAACTGGTCCGCAAATTGTGAGCTCGCTTGGGTTGGTTGTTGGATGCCGGATTGGTCCACAGATTGTAAGCTGACTTGGACTAGTTGTTGGATGCCAGACTGATCCACATACTGTGAGCTGGCTTGAGCTGGTTGTTGAATGCCAAACTGGTCCACAGGTTGCGAGCTGGCTTGGGCTGGTTGTTGGGTGCCAGACTGATCCGCAAGCTGTGAGCTGACTTTGGCTGGCTGTTGGATGCCAGGCTGGTCCACAGATTGTGAGCTGATTTGGGCTGGTTGTTGGATGCCAGACTGGTCCACAGACTGTGAGCTGACTTGGGCTGGTTATTGGATACCAGACTGGTCTACAGGTTATGAGCTGACTTGGGCTGGTTGTTGGATGCCAGACTAGTCCACAGACTATGAGCTGGCTTGAAATGGTTGTTGGATGCCAGACTGGTCCACAGGCTGTGAGCTGACTTGGGCTGGTTATTAGATGCCAGACTGGTATACCGATTGTGAGCTGTCATAGGCTGGTTGTTGAATGCCAGACTGGTCCACAGACCGTGAGCTGACTTAGGTTGGTTGTTGAATGCCAGACTGGTCCACAGATTGTAAGCCGGTTTGGGCTGGTTGTTGGATGTCGGATTGGTCCACAGATTATGAGCTAACTTAGGCTAGTTGTTGGCTGCCAGACTAATCCACAGATTGTGAGCTGGCTTAGCCTGGTTGTTGGATACCCGACTGGTCCACAGACTGTGAGCTGGTTTGGGCTGGTTGTTGAATGCCAGACAGGTCCACAGGTTGTGTTTAGACTTGGGCTGGTTGTTGGATGCCTGGCTGGTCCACAGATTGTAAGCTGATTTGAGCTAATTGTTGGATGCCAGACTGGTCCACAGACTGTGAGCTGGCTTAAGCTGGATGTTGAATGTCGGACTGGTCCACAGACTGTGAGCTAGCTTAGGCTAGTTGTTGAATGCCAGATTGGTCCACAGACTGTGAGCTGACCAGTTTAGTTTAATCTTTAAAGCTTTTGGCTTGCACTTCTGTAACCAAAGCTGAATGTCTATTCCCATGTAACGCATCAGCCATCACCCTCTAAACTACTTCTTTCTCTGCCTGTTACAATAGCCACGCCCCAAACTTATGCTATCGGTTGAGCTGGAAAGAGATTGACTGAGCTGAGCGGACCACTCACAATGTTTTGATGGTTCCTGGGAGGCTCAATGTTCATACTTTTGGGGAAGATAAACCCATAAATGACATACTAATTGTAGTTCATGAACAATAAACTGGGTTAAGAGAATGTATTTTAACGTAGAAATCTTACATACTTCACCTTTGAATTTAGAAATGTGATAACTATGTTATGTGTATGCCAGGTTGTAGAAAGGGGTCTTTAATCTGGATCAATTACAATCGATTTTGATATTCTTTGATATTGTCAACTGGCCAGAATTTTGACGTGAAGGACTATAATGCGTTAAAGGGATACTCCACCCAAAAATGAAAATTCTGTCATCATTTACTCACCCTCAAGTTGTTGCAAACCTGTATGAGTTTCTTTCTTCTGCTGAACACAAAGGAAGATATTTTGAAGAACGATTGAAACCAAACAGCTGTTTGGCACCATTGACTTCCATAGTAGAAAAAAAAAAATACTATGGAAGTCAATGGTGCCAAAGTTCCAATCGTTCTACAAAATATCTTCCTTTGTGTTCATCAGAAGAAAGAAACTCATACAGGTTTGCAACAACTTGAGGGTGAGTAAATGATGACAGAATTTTCATTTTTTGGTGGAGTATCCCTTTAAGAGCTCGCTCAAGTACTGAGGCGCTAAACCATTCATAGCTTTGTAAGTAATTATCAAGATTTTAAAATGTATGATTTTAAGACGTTTAATGGAGAGCTAATACAGTGTTGACAAAACAGGGCTTGTGTGGTCATACTTCCTGGTTCTAGTAAAGCTGCTGCATTTTGGTCCAACTGGAGTTAGATTAGAGCATTACAATATCTGACCTTGAGGTCATGAACACATGCAGTTTTACAGAAAAATGCGGTTTTACAAATGCAGCTTACACTTTTGATGAAACAATTTTTAAAAATAAGGTTAGATTTATTCTTTGCTTTATTTTAAGAGGGACAATGCACATACTGTGATTTAAAGTTACTGTCCCAGTGTTGCAAGTAGAGCTCGCTCTGTTCTACTCGTTCTGCGCCCGTTGACACGTGGGGCCGTGCGCATTTTAGTTAAGCTTTCAAATTAGTGCCAATTCCGGGGCGGATTGCTTGACTGGTGAGTTCATTAGCCTATTATTCTTAATGAAAAACACAACAACAAAACAGTACAATGACAAATTCGCTTATATAGGCGTTTTTCATTTCGCTTTGACACCAAATATTCCGCCATCATCGTCAGCTCCTCACTCTTGTGATCAATTAAATCTGACTCCTGCTGCCGATCTATGCTGCAACTCTCGTTAAGCTCATGATTTATTAAGCAGACACCGACACATCTCTAACAGAACTAAATGATTTTGGAGTGAGTTGCCAGGGGGGTGGGGGGGGTGGGGGGGCGGTCGAGCTCGCTGCCGCCCGCCTGGGTGCTGGAGGGGCGGCTTTCGTCCGTGAGGGAGCGAAGGAGCCGTTCGCCGTGGGCCAGAGCCTGCTGCCATCGCCATGACGGTGTGGAGCAGGGAACAGGGGACTCCTGCCGACTACCCGACCCCGAAGGAGCCGTCGCCGTCCACCAGGTGGCGGAAGAGTGTCGAGCCGTCCACAGAGGGCTATCCAGCGCCACCGCCAGGCACAGCGGAGAAGATCACCAAGCTGGTGGAGGACCAGATAGCAGTGCATTGTGGAACTGGACCAAGATTTTTTTTTATGTTGTGGTGTTTGTTTTATTATGTGACAGCAGTTGTCCGTGAGGGGGTGCTGGCTTTTACTTTCGTTTTGTTTTGTTTTGTTATTAAATTCTTTAAATGTTCGCCGGTTCCCGCCTCCTTTTACCCATAACTTCTGAACTGCGTTACAGTGACATATTCCAGGACCCAATACCAGTACTTTTTTGCTTACTTTTTTCTGTCACCAAGGATGATGTTAACGAAATGCACGGTGCAAGCGCACTTATGACGAGTCTAAGTCCACTTTTGCTAGTTTAACTAAGGGACAAATTGGCGCATGGTCTAAAAGGCTTACCCATTATTCATTAAGAGAATTGGGACGTGTTTTGGGCGTAACGTGCAATAAACCAATCAAAGTCTCATCTCCCATTCCCTTTAAAAGCCAGTTGCGCTTGCGCCATGGCGGATTTGCTATTTACATGGCGGAATTTGCAAGCGGGAAAGCGGAACACTTCTCTAGCGAGGAAACGGATCCATCTACGGGACTAAGTGTATGTGTGTTGTGAACCCGCCTATAGACTCATGTTACTAACGCGCTCTTTAAATAACAAAAATAAAATTGCGCCATTGACTTTAGGCCAGGTTTCAGTTTGTCAATGGCACAGTCTATTTCAGTTGCCTCAAAATAGCAACACGCCAACAATACGCCTAAACACACCTCGTTTTCAGACCAGCACGCCTATGGGCGCACAAATGCATTTGTTATTTAAACTAGCAAAAAACACTTGCGTCAAGTAGGGGTGGGGGGAAAAATCGATTCTTAGATGCATCGCGATGCGGACGTGGACGATTCGGAATCGATTCGCAAATGTCAAAAATCGATTTTCAAAAAAAAAAATATATATATATATATATATATATATATAATAACGTAATATATTGACGGAACTCTGAAGCGCGGAAGTGCAGTGCCCGGACCGTCTGTGTTGTGCACATAACAGAGACGCGATGACTGAGCGCGATATCCAAACACCCTCCTTGTTAAAAGCTGACGTGTGGAAATATTTTGGCTTCTGTGAAGTTGAAGGGGGGAAAGGAGCTGGACAAGAGCCACACTATTTGTAAGCTTTGTGGAATAAAACTAAAATATTTCGGAAAACACGACAAATATGAGAAGCCATATGACACGTTTCATATGGCCACCAAAGCACATTTTTGTCCCGCCAAAGCCTTTTTTGATCGGTGAGTGATGTAGAAAAAAATTACTGCTGCGCTTGACAGCCGCGAGCAGAGAGAGAGAGGGAGAGAGCCCCGGCCGCGCGCGCGCACTCTCACGTCTTCAAACAACACGAGCGCTGTCTTGGTCTCTCTCTTCCTCGCGCATATCAAAATAGTAAAAGGTCGGACGGAAGACCGCACCGATTAGAGACTCTAGGCCTACACTCAAAGAACAACATATCACTAAATTATAAAGGCCTGTCTAGTTAGTCTGTTGCATTTTGTCACTGTGTTCTACAGTAGGCTACAGTATATAAGCTGAAGGCTGCTACAGTAAGCTGTTCAAAAATGTTCATTTTGTCTTCTTAATGATTAAATTGGACAATTTTCTTCTAGAAAGACAAGGTGTTCAGGTGGAGAAAAAACTTTTTCTTTACCTTGACATGTTTCGACTGCAACCTGCAGTCTTCCTCCACCTGAACAACACCTTGTCTTTCTAGAAGAAAATTGTCCAATTTCTACAGTATGTTGGTTCTGATCTACTTCCTAAAGGAAATAAGCCGTTCATTTATTTTTTATTGTTTAGTTCAACTTAATGAGTCACAACACAATGTGATGTATTCATGTTCTACAGAACATAAGCTACATACACGACAAAGTGCTTTGAGTTGTTGTTACTCAATAAAATACTTTTTTTTAATACTGCAATCACTTTGTAGTGTATTTTCATTTACTGTTGTGAAATGGAAAATCAATAATCGGTAATCGAGAATCGTTAATAATCGAAAATCGACTGTAATCGAATCGGGACTTCAATAATCGTAATCGAATCGAAACGGGAAATCAGACAGATTAACCACCCCTAGCGTCAAGCCTGGCGCTGCAGTAAGGTAGTAGCATATCTCCATAGTCTGTACGGCTGCCACCAGGACCCTGAGTTATGTTTAGCTGGGCTAAATGAGCAAGCACTGTTACTGAATTCCTGGCATTGGCAAGACCCTCAGTCACCTCTCAGATATTTAACACAGACATTAGAGAATACATGAAAAGAACATTTCAGTAATCACACTGGTAACTTCTATAAGTAAAATCTCATACGCTTAGAGAAGTCATGCACTCATTTGATATTTTGACTGAAAAATAGTGATTAATACCTTGATTATAATCACTCATTAGATATACATTGAAGCAGCAGTGGATTCCAGAAACCCTTCAGGGCCTATCAATTTTTGAGTTTGGCGTGGCTCTTGAAATGGTTTTGATTAATGGATTGCATTTTCTTCTTCCATTCTTTCGGAATCTGCTCGATTGTCAGCACCTGTAATGGGCCTTTCTGCTTCTCTGCCTGTTGCTAAGCTGTGATGTACAAAAGGTTTCCTGGATAAAGTAAAAGTCTCTCCTAATGTTACACCTGGTCAGAAACTCAGATCTGTTCGAAAGGCTGTCAGTGAAGAACTTCAGCTTATTCTTGACTTTGGTGTCATTGAGAGAGTGGATGGATTAAGGTTTTCAAAAGTACTGGTACTGCAGTACCAATTTGATATTTAAATTTTAAAAACCTAACAGTACCAGTCTTTATGCTGTACCGGTATAGTATAGAGTACTGGGCGAATCCATTACCCACTGATAGGTGCTGATTTCAAACACTTCTGTGTGTATTTGTGTGAGCGCTCTGTGAAGAGTGCCAAATTATTCTATTTACAATGTGTTTTTAAAGTGGGGAGCATTGTAGCCAATTACAGACATGTTTGTTGAGTGTGTGAACTCAATGGCCAATCAGAGTGTCGTCTTGAGCAGATTCTGACAAACTTAAACGCAGAGTTTGTTCAGCGTGAGCTTTGCATTCTCTTGAATCATTTCGTTATAACCAACAAAGTATAAAGACAATGAAAATAAAAGATTTATTGTGCAGTATAGATAGGTTTTTTGGTAACACTTTACAATAAGGTTCAATAGTTAACATTAGTTAACTACATTAGTTAGCATGAACTAAGAATGAACTGCACTTATACAGCATTTATTAATCTTTGTTAATGTTAATTTCAACATTTACGAATACTTTATTAAAATCTAGTTAAATAGTTAAAGCACTTTGAACTAACATGAACAAACAATGAACAGCTTTATTTTTATTAACTAACATTAACAAAGTTTAACAAATACAGTAACAAATGTATTGCTCATGGTTAGTTAATGTTAGTTAATACATTAACTAATGAACCTTATTGTAAAGTGTTACCGGTTTTTTATTATAATGGGAGTTTTCATTCAGTAAGCTTGCGCTGAGGCTGAACTGAAGTGATATTAGCTTCATTGATGATAAAGGAAGTGCTTTTTGGTCGCTTTCTGATATAACCCATTCATCATTTGAAGTGTTATTTTTCATGCTGCCAAGTACACACTGGAAAGTTTCAGGAGTGACAGTCATATTGAAATGAGGAATTGGATTAAGTTATGGGGACTATATTGTTTCCTTTTATTTTATTATAGTCCAGAAGATGGCGCTATGGGTTGTTATGCTGGTACCCTATAAAAGGTGTAGAACCTAGGTCTTCAACCCTGCTCCTGGGGACCCTCAGTGGGTTGAAGACCTAGGGAGTAGAAGAGAAGTTGAATGGAAGCTGACCATGTGGCATGTTGGCATTGCTTGCTGTCTCCTCTTGATTGTTAATACATTTCTAAAATGAAATTTCTGGATCTTCATAGTTACCAGGACTTCAATTCAATTAAAAAAACCAAACATTATTGTCTATCCCCACGTAATAACAATTACAGGTAGCAGCGTCAACGTATATTGATATAAACAATATTATCTCATCCCAGGGTGGAAGCTCAAATTACGTTACACACATACAGAAGTTCTGCTTGTGCAGTGATTAAAACAGCACTATATTCGTTTAGTGCAAAAAAAATTGTTACGAATATGTGTATGCTTCAGGTTGGTCAAATGTTCCACTTTTCACCATAACTTAAAAAGGGCTCTCTGACTTAAGTGAAGGTCTTTACCAAAATCCATCTTCATTTCATAATGCATCTTCAACACACAAATGCAAAGTTTAACGTGTGCTATTAACTCAGCAATACAAATGTTTATTTTTTGTATAATATAACTGCAAACACCAAATACTCTGTTATCCTCAGAAGAAATGGAAACATCTCCATCAATTCCTTAGTGACTTGATTTGCTTTGAAACATTTAGTCTTTTCCTATGTTTTCTACAACCTAATTTCCAGAAAAGTTGGGACATTTTGTAAAATACAATATGTCCCAATATGTCCTGGTTGTTTGACAATTCTTTCATGATATTTGGCACAAAGTGGTATTTGCATGCAAAGACTGAGATGCTCCTTTATACCCAATCACAATACCCCACCATTACCAAATTACGTGCTTCTTGTGGCCTGTTTCAAAACAGTTTAACTTGGAAAATCTATATCCCATTCCAAATTTGTTATTTTTTTTTGGCCTTTGTCCCACTTTTGGAGTGTTGCATCCATCAAAATCAAAGTGTGTTTATATTTAGAAAATACATTTAGTTTGGTCAGTGGAAACTTTGGAAATCTATTCTTTGTACTTTTGAATTTCTTGATTTTATTGCATTTTACAAAATGTCCCAAATTTTATTCAAATCGGGTTGTAGGTTCAATACAATCCATAGTGCAAAGAAAAGTAAATTGAACTATAACATGAACTTTTGCCAGCATTATTGATCAATCCACAGCAGCTTTTTTATTAATAGATTTTAGGGATTCATGCCAGAAAAAAAAAAAACTACATCAAGACCTGGACAATACAGTAAACCACCTTTCTTGTTTATGCTTCTTCAAATAAACATGTAAGTCATCAAAGACAAGGTTTTAGGGTAGAAGTAAATAAAATAAGATCAATTAGTTTTCTCATTTAGCAAAGTAACCCTTGTTTTCCCGGCTGTTAATCTCAAACTAACGTCCATAACAGTTGGAGTTTAAAATGCGGTGTATGCAAGCTCTGTAATCACTTTCGCAAAAAACATATGCCTGAAATGCGGCACAATTTATGTCTCTGCAAAATTTATCAGCGCAGCATAGTTACACATTCAATTTGTTTGGTGTTTATGGTGATTATTTCATGCATCTGTTTAATAGACACATATAATCATTAAATGACATATGAGCCTGTTACTCATCAGTGTAAGAGCTGTATGGCGTCTTTTGACATGACAGCTGAAGAACTTTCAGTCATGAATGTTAATGTGCAAAATAAATAGCAGACTAATAAAGCATTCATTAATAAATAGATAAAACGTATGGCTTAAAGAGATACATTTTTAATAAAGCTATTAAACATGCAAATGCATTGAGTTTATTTTATTCAGGAATGAAACTTGTGCTAGAGTAAAATTTGTAGAACCTTTTCGGCATAAAGGTTTTTTTTGGAACTCTAGGGTAGAACCCTGTTCAAGCAGTATAGGTTGGGTGAGTAGATGGATGTATCAGAATAGATCCTTCTTACTGTATGTGTGTTTTTCCTGTAGGTGACAAGCGATCTGTTTGACATCATGTCTGGTCAGACAGATATTGATCACCCACTGTGTGAGGAATGTACTGACACACTACTGGACCATCTCGACACACAACTCAACATTACTGAGAATGAGTGCCAGAATTACAAGTTAGTATCACTCACACTCAAAACATGGCAAGTAACAAACGACTGTTTTTCTTTCTTTTTCTGTGAGTGGGATGTGTTCATTTTCTTGTGTTAGTGTTTGTTTCATTATTTTTGTCATTTAAACCTTTTTAGTCAATACATGATTGACATCATTGATTCCAGCGGGTCACTCAATTGGCTTTGAATTGTCAGGAGCTGTTTAGAGTTGCTGTCTCAGCTACCAAAAGAGGAGGAGGCCAGTCTACTGAATGCACTGCAGCAGTTAAAACAAGAAGAGGAATCTTTGATCCAGGAACTGGAGAGCATTGAGGGTCAGCGTGAAGCTGTGGCCAAAGAGCTGGCCGAGGGACGAAACCACAGCCAGCTGATGGACACTGAAGAACTTCAGTACATATGAATTAGAATATTTACAATGGAGTCATATCATTCTTTTTTATTATAATGGGGGAATCCCTGATCCCTAGGGCAATGCTTGCATTTAGTATGTGAGAGGGACACAACTAAACAATGAACTTCTGCACTCACAGATGAGCTGCAGATTGTCTGCTGTTGTCCTCCTTTACAGCTTCTTTGCAAAGCTTGTACAGTGCGTGCAGAATTATTAGGCACGTTGATTTTCTGATCAAAGTTTTTTTCCAGGCACATTTTACCAATTCCAAACCACATTAATCTTAATAACTACTATTAATTTTGTATTTAATCATTAATAAGTGATATATAATTGTTCATGAAGGCTGGAAATGGAAAACACCTTATATTCAGGTGTGCAGAATTATTAGGCACGTTTTCTTTTACAGATAAAATAAGCCAAAAAGATAGACAGATTTGGAGTGACTCTTGAAGGACCAGTATCACATCCTCTTGTGCCACTGTTTGAATAATTTCCAGGCTTGAAGAGTCCGTTTTGTAGAGATGGACTAAAAATTAATTAAAAATGAACTCCCAAAACTTGTCTGTCTATAAAGTCTATAAATTTTTTTTTACTACAATTGAGCTTGTGACTCTTATTAAGTGGGGGTCATTTTTTAGGATTCTTTACCTAACCTAAGTCTCTGAGATCCTGACACCTTGCACTTCTGGAGACTCCAGGTAGGTTGCAGTTCTGGAAAATGGTGGCGCTGGAGACTATTGGGTTCCTGATGGTTTCACACTTAATTCTTCACCTTAATTCGTAATTCTTTTGCAAATAATGTGTTTTTTCTTCTCCACCTGTTTTTGTCTGACCCTGCTTACCCACTGAGCATTTCACTGTCCAATGTTCATGCCTTAACTGCAATTTCTAGTATTGCATTAGTATTGCATCCTTCTTATGGGCATTTAATAATTTTTAACTTTTCAGTCCGAGTTAAATCTCTTTTTTGGCTTATTTTATCTGTAAAAGAACATTTGCCTAATAATTCTGCACACCTGAATATAAGGCATTTTTCATTTCCAGCCTTCATGAACAATTATATATCACTTATAAATTATTAAATACAAAATTAATAGTAGTTATTAAGATTAATGAGGTTTGGAATTGGTAAAATGTACCTGGAAAAAATATATGATCAGAAAATCAACATGCCTAATAATTCTGCACGCACTGTATTGTGAAACATTCATAATGCAGTCCTTGCTAAAATTTACTGCTCAAACTGTCAAGATCAGATTGAAATCAGGTGAAGGCGACGTTGAAGTTAGCCATTTTTAATCTAAAACATGTTGTATACAGTACAATATAGTTGAAGTGGTTACAGCATTTTTGTAGTGCATTTGCCATGTTTTTTTTTTTTGTTTTTTTTTTTGAGAAAAAGAAAAAAGATTCCTCATGATGTGTCCCTTTTAAATACTTTTAAACTTTTTTTGTTGCTGTCAGTTTCCAGGTAAATACATTTTGTCATCTTTGTTTGTCTGTTTCTGTCTCAGGTATCAGAAGGAGTACTGCGAGTTTAAGAGACAGCAGCTGGAGTTTGATGATGATCTTAAGAGTGTGGACAATCAGATGCGTTACTGTCAGATTCAACTAGACAGACTCAAGAAGACCAACGTTTTCAATTCCACCTTTCATATCTGGTTTCATATCTCTTTATAAAAACCTGTTTTAATTAATATTTTAGGAACAAGTCTCGGCATCAAAACAGAAATATGTGCACATTGAATAAGCCGATAATTTATATGCATTTATATGCAAAACTGAATTGGTTAAAATTACGCATATAAACATTTGAAGTTTTCTTCTTTTTTTTTTCTATACCTTTCTCAGGCACAGTGGGCAGTTTGGAACAATAAATAACTTCCGCCTGGGCAGATTACCCAGCGTACCAGTGGAATGGAATGAAATTAATGCAGCCTGGGGTCAAACTGTACTTCTGCTGCATGCGCTTGCAAACAAGATGGGACTTTGCTTTCAGAGGTGCTTGGATAAGAAACATTTTTTACTAGATAGATAAAGCTTGTGTACAAATTTTGATGTCTTGTCTGAAAGTTTTAAATACTTTTTAAATACTAGTTTTTACGTCAAGACACAGCAAATCAGTCAAAAATCTGACCGACCAATTTAGTCTACATTAGACCACATCAAACTGCATTAGACCTCAGCAGACCTTTAAGAATCACATTCAGATCCCATTAAAGCTCTTCAGATACAATTAGAGGGCATTTACACCTTGTCTTTTCATAAACGCTAATTAGTCTAATCAGTAAAAACGCATGAAAATGATAACAACGCAACGGTTCGTTATGAAACCCAAAGCACATCAGACTTTAAATGCATTCCCAAATGCACATTATTGGAAAACAGCTAGTGTTTGTGATTTCACAATAGCACAAAACCATTTAAAAATCCCAATGTGGCTTAAATATATTGTGCAGCCTTAGAATACGGTCTAATAATGTAGTTCATGCTGCTCTTCCGTGGATTGCGCCACTTACAGCATTTTGCCAATTAATCCACATGGGAAAATTTAAATCGAGGATTTTTTTTAAAGTCGAGCGCTCAAATTTAATCGAGGAATCGTGAAAGCCCCAAATTAATCATCTTATAATGAACTTCTGCAATAATTAATTATTGCCTAATAACTATTGCCTAATAACTATTAATATATTTGCGGATACCATTCAATTATTATAATTATAATTACAATAACTGTAATTATCTCTCATAATTTCCATGAGTATACCTGGACGTAGACACTTGGGCACTTTTTGCCCAAAAGTCTTGCAGCTTTTATGAGAACGGGCTGGAAAAAGTGGCCTCTCAATTGTCTACTAGGGCTCCGGCGGAAGTCGCACAGAAGTCTGGAAGCGCCGTGCCATGGACATCTCACAGGCAGGATTATCACACACTGGTCACGTCATTCTGTAATCGCATTCTCAAGTTCAAGGTGGCAGTCCAAAACAGTGAATCTAATCTCCAAAAGTTCACTTAAAAAATAAACAAAGTAGCATCAATGGGTTTTAATTAAGGCATTTTTTTTAATATAGCTGCGAGCAGCAATTATCGAGGTTGATTCAAGTGCTTTTTATGCACATAAGTAAAAAGGTGTTATGTTTTATTTAGCAATCCTGTAAGCTTCTTGATGGAAAAGTTCTGTTATAGCGCCACCTATGGTCCGATCTCCATAAAAATGTGCGTGCTTGTTTAGGATCATATTTCACATGAGCTCACCTAAAGTAAAGTATAGCATTTTCGTTTTGGCTTTATAGGCTTTTGAATATATTTTGCCATGCCCATTTTCTAAAGGACTCTAAATGTTACAGCTATCCAAAGGGTAAAGTTCTACAATTGTTTTTATGATTATTGGCCTAGAGAGTCTAGAGAATTTTACTGCAGTGGTTTTATTGAGGTTAAGTGAAAAACCTAGGACTAGTTTGCAAAAGTGTTTTTTTTTTATTTTGTTTTTTTTATATATATTCTTAAATATTTAATGAATGATTTGATTGACAGCAGTGGTCCAAGAGGCAAAGTTGCTCAGAAAGAGGAGTTCTGCCATATGGTATGAATGTCGTGGGCATGTGTGAAAAATCATGTGATATACAATCCTTTTTACGCACTTGAAAAACACGAAGGCACCCTCGGTGGCCGGTTTCTTTCAAATTTCTCACAGGCCTCTAGGATCATGAGTCAAACAGGCCCAGCGAGTTTCGGTCCGTTCTGCCTCCGTTTACCTTCTCTGACAGCCGCTCGATCTTCACTGGTCGATTGCGGCAGTGTTTTTCGAGATACATGAACGTTGTATGCCTTGGTGACGTTGTAGACGGGGTGGGTACTACCATCCCTCAAACTTTCAAGTCTATGACTTACTGTTTGGTCTGCCTGATCACTTTTAGGGGAGAATGCTGATCCTTGGAAATTCTAACAATTACAATATGGTTTCTAAACTAAAAACAGTGCAAAAGGAAATAGAATGGGTGATCTATATTATTTCTCTATATGAAGCTCTATATTATTCAAGGCACAAAAACAAACCTGTTACTGAAAAATGCACTCGGGTGAAGTCAATACATGCATACAGTGGGGAGAACAAGTATTTGATACACTGCCGATTTTGCAGGTTTTCCCACTTACAAAGCATGTAGAAGTCTGTAATTTTTATCATAGGTACTCTTCAACTGTGAGTGACGGAATCTAAAAAGAAAATCCAGAAAATCACATTGTATGATTTTTTTTTTTTTAAGTAATTCATTTGCATTTTATTGCATGACATAAGTATTTGATCACCTACCAACCAGTAAGAATTCCGGCTCTCACAGACCTGTTAGTTTCTCTTTAAGAAGCCCTCCTGTTCTCCTCTCATTACCTGTATTAACTGCACCTGTTTGAACCCGTTACCTGTATAAAAGACACCTGTCCACACACTCAATCAAACAGACTCCAACTTCTCCACAATGGCCAAGACCAGAGAGCTGTGTAAGGACATCAGATAAAATTGTAGACCTGCACAAGGCTGGGATGGGCTACAGGACAATAGGCAAGCAGCTTGGTGAGAAGGCAACAACAGTTGGCGCAATCATTAGAAAATGGAAAAAGTTCAAGATGTCGGTCAATCTCCCTCGGTCTGGGGCTTCATGCAAGATCTCACCTCATGGGGCATCAATGATCATGAGGAAGGTGAGGGATCAGCCCAGAACTACATGGCAGGACCTGGTCAATGACCTGAAGAGAGCTGGGACCACAGTCTCAAAGAAAACCATTAGTAACACACAATCCTGCAGCGCACGCATTGTCCCCCTGCTCAAGCCAGTGCATGTCCAAGCCCGTTTGAAGTTTGCCAATGACCATCTGGATGATCCAGAGGAGGAATAGGAGAAGGTCATGTGGTCTGATGAGACAAAAATAGAGCTTTTTGGTCTAAACTCCACTCGCCGTGTTGGAGGAAGAAGGATGAGTACAACCCCAAGACCACTATCCCAACCGTGAAGCATGGAGGTGGAAACATCATTCTTTGGGGATGCTTTTCTGCAAAGGGGACAGGAAGACTGCGCCGTTTTGAGGGGAGGATGGATGGGGCCATGTATCGCGAGATCTTGGCCAACAACCTCCTTCCCTCAGTAAGAGCATTGAAGATGGGTCGTGGCTGGGTCTTCCAGCATGACAACGACCCGAAACACACAGCCAGGGAAACTAAGGGGTGGCTCCGTAAGAAGCATCTCAAGGTCCTGGAGTGGCCTACCCAGTCTCCAGACCTGAACCCAATAGAAAATCTTTGGAGGGAGCTGAAAGTCCGTATTGCCCAGCGACAGCCCCGAAACCTGAAGGATCTGGAGAAGGTCTGTATGGAGGAGTGGGCCAAAATCCCTGCTGCAGTGTGTGCAAACCTGGTCAAGAACTACAGGAAATGTATGAACTCTGTAATTGCAAAAAAAAAAGGTTTCTGTACCAAATATTAAGGTCTGCTTTTCTGATGTATCAAATACTTATGTCATGCAATAAAATGCAAATTAATTACTTAAAAATCATACAATGCGATTTTCTGGATTTTTGTTTTAGATTCCGCCACTCACAGTTGAGTACCTATGATAAAAATTACAGACTTCTACATGCTTTGTAAGTGGGAAAACCTGCAAAATCGGTAAATAATGTGACGCTATGGCGTGGCATGATTTTGAACAGCTGGAGTCATAGTTGGGCACTGCGGACTGATGCTGAGTGGTGCTGCTGTTGTGCGTATGGTCATAGAAAACAATGTGTTTGAATTTTAAAGACATGCCGCTTCGCTGCTTTTCTGTCAGTGTGCGACCCTCTTTGTGCTTTGTATTTCTAATGTTTGAGACTCCTTTTATGGGTAGAGTTCTGATAGCGAAGCCATACGAAGTGATAGAATATAATTTATTAATCATATCCTGCCAAATTGCCTAGAGTGTTGATATGCCTTACCCACCATGGTGGATTTTCATCCCTCATTTGACTGGTTGGCAGGTGTTAATTTCAAACCCTGATGCTAAAATAATGTAACATATACAGTCATGTGAAAAAGAAAGTACACCCTCTTTGAATATATTGTTTTACGCATTAGTACATAATAAAAAAAAAATCGTCTGCTCCTTAGCAGGTCTTAAAATTAGGTAAATACAGCATATATATCAGACATATTACAACGTTTCATTATTTGCTTATCAAAAATAAATACCCCATAAAAACCCCATAATTCAATAGCTTTTAAAATTAACTTCAGCAGCAATAACTTGAAGTAATCATTTTCTGTATTTTCTCTCACATTGTTGTGGAAGAATTTTGGACCATATGTTTTTTCTGTGCCCATGCTAAAAGATTAGAGCATTCAAACTGCACACGGATGTGTTGTGGCCAGCACGTTGCAGGATCTGTGCCGTGCAGCGATCGTTATTCATTATTATTAATCTATTTTTGCTGTGCAGCACACGCTGAATTAAAGTGAGAGTGCATTGTTCATGGTCAAACTAAACCTGGATTAAAAAGAAAAAGCACTTTGAGATCTGCACCACTTGCTACTCTTCCCACTTGGGATCTGACACTAGTTCTGAAAGCCCTAAGGGTCCACCCTTAAGTGCTTTCTTTCACGGCAATGCTGCTACTGGCTTTGGCTTCTGTGAAGTGTGTGAATGACATGCAGGTGCTCTCAGTGGAAGCTTCCTGTATGGAATTTGGGCCATGTGAGTCACTTTAAAGCCTTGAAAGGCTATGCACCAAAAGTGCTCTCAACAATGTTTGGAGCAGAGGTCATAATGCTATGTTCCCCAGTAATATTTACAACCCCATTTCCAGAAAAGTTGGGACATTTTGTAAAGGGCAATAAAATCAAGAATATTTGGTTTGCTAATTCTCTTGAACTTATATTTAACTGACAAATGTACAAAGAAAAGAATTCTATATTTTCACTTGCCAAATTAATTGTATTTTGTAAATATAAACACATTTTGATGGCTGAAACACACTTTAAAAAAGTTGGGACAGAGGCAAAATGAAAGTGAAAAGATAACAGAAAATCCAAGTTAAACTGTTTTGATAAATGTAGCTTGAAAGCTTTACAAATTCCAGACCTATTTGGCCTCTTATTAGCTCAAATTACAAACGTGTAGTACATCATAAATAGAAAGGAGCACCTATTTACCGTCGGCAACGCGATGCATCCAGTGTAAGCAGCATAATATCCAAGCCATTGTGAAGCCTACACGATTAACATAATTTATAAAGATTTCTAATATGGTTTGTTCTCTTTGTAGATATCGACTAGTTCCTTATGGAAACCATTCATATTTGGAATCTCTCACAGATAAGTCGAAGGTAAGTGCCACATTTAATCTTTATTAATATATAATAATATAAAATTAAATAAAACATATTTTATAGGTGCACAAAGTGAGTTTTTGCACACCTGGTAAATGGTTTCTTTGGTGAATACAACGGTGGCCTTGGACTTTATAGGTAGTATAAAGTGTAATAGGATGGTTTCCGAGAGAGTACAAAAATTTCAGTGGTCAGTTCTAATACCAATCAAATTTAATGATCCATTGGTGTGACGTTGTAAAGCTAGGTGCCTTTGTCTTGCTTTAGTCTTTTTTAAAACCTGTTTAGATATTGCTCTTGAGACATCACAAATCCCACAAATTTTGAGCTTGGTTAAAAAAAAATACAGCTTTTATACTGATGAGATTAGCGCACAGCTGCATGTCATAAACACTTTACAAGAGAGCATGTGCACACACATACGCATTTGAAAACAATCGCCTGTCACTAAGTGAGATTTGTAAACCAAAAATATATAAGGTGGGAGGACCAAGTAACTCAAGTCCCTACCATCAAGTCAAGTGCAAACAAACCAAGCAAGTCAAGTCATTGGCTCAGCTCAAGCAAGTCAAGTCACAGTACCAAATAACAGAAACATTTATAGTTTGTGTACCACAACCTACTTATTTATTTTTCCTGATCCGATACTTGTATTTTCATAGTGCTTGGTGCACTATGATAGTAGGTGGCGGCAAGTCTATAGCTATGTTTCCATCCAAACTTGTGAATTTAGCTTATCCGCAAAATTGGAATATCACATTAAACATTTGCGAATAAAGCACCGTTTCCATCCAGTGAGCCGAAGAGAACAAAATCGTCACTTCCTGATAAACTTGCGCTAAATATCACTAAGAAAAATGGAAGTTGCTGAAGTAGAAGACACTGTGTAAAATAATTTAGTATATAATAAATTACTTGTGTCTCAGAGCGTGCAGACGAAACGCAATAAAGCTATCTTGATTTCGGAGGTGGATGCCTGCTGTTTGGGAATGCAGTCGTGTAAAACCGTTCTGGTAGGGAATTATACCGTAGTACTTTGACGACAGACTTTGCTCTGGCATTTCAGAATAACCAAAACAGCATTTCAGATGCTGTGCAATGAGATCGGTCCGCTGGTTGGTCCAATTATCCGTCCCATCACAGTGTCACATGTCTTTTTTGATGCACATCGAGGAGTTTTTGTTTATGCGGATGTTTTCTTATCAGATAAGAAATCTCTCTTATCTGACTCAAATGAGCGCATACGGGGTTTTTTTTCTTCACATTTTTAGAATTTATGCGCATTTTGGCGTTTTCCATCCAACTTTTTTTTATGCAAGTGATGAAAATGGCCACAACATAAGTGGATGGAAACACCTCGGTTACAACTGTAACCTCGGTTCCCTGAAAAGGGAATGAGACACTGCGTCGATTGACGCTGTGGGAATGCTCTGCGTGATTACGTCTTGAAGCATGTGTGAAATTTGCAAAACAATGGCCCGATCCAATGTCGGCACCCTAGTACAAGCTGCTAGCCTCAGAGTACCACGGAGGAAATGAGATACCAAAGGGTTTCTCCCCAAAGACATTCCACACAAAGGAATGTGGTAAGCAGCTATGGCCGCCACATGAACCTTTAAAGTGGACGGGGATAGACTTGCAGTGAACTGTTCTTGCAGGAACTCCAGCACTGTACCAACTGGGCAGTTAACTGGGTCCAGCCGATGATCACTACACTAAGAAGTGAAAACTGTCTATTCAGGGCATTCAGTTTCCTCATGGAGGGAGCTCTGTAATGTAAAATAGGGCCCTATGATTTCCGCGATCACGGAATCGCGGACGGAATTACGGAATTGGGAAATTAACGCGGAATCTAGTGTTAACGCGGAATTTCGTGGAATTTTACATATTTGGATTGAAATTCTGTTTTTGTGTGGGAGAAGAACGTAGTCTGGTGAAAATGCAGACCGGGGGAAGCAAATATGGGCGACACAACCCCTCCCATCATTTCAGCTCCAATGACGGCATCAAAACAATGAAAGCATGGCGAAGCGGCTCTCCACGGCTCTGCTTTCCTCTGTGAAAAAGTTAAGAAACTCGACTCGTCTTTCTATGAGGCGCCGGACTGGACAAAAGCAAAGCGAACTCCGCGAGCGACACTGGGGAAGAGAGAGACAGAGTGTGACTTATTTAAACTTTAAACTAATATAATTTATTTTACTGGACAGTTTAAAGCTCATAACCATATTTTGTTGTTACTTGAAGAGTGCAGTGTCATGTTGCATCATGCAGTATTTGTCGTGAAAAGGCTACTGAGTAAATGTCTGTAATTTAAGGTCATTCCTATTTTATTTGTATACATTTTAATCATTAACTTTAAAAGCACACTCTTTTTATGACTAAAATAACAGTAAAGGGTAAAAAAAAACCGAATTCCCAGAAATTAAAACGGAAAAAACGGAATTTGGGAAAAAATAAAACGGATTTCATAGGGCCCTAGTAAAATGGTCTGAACAACATCGTTTGAGAGACCAGTACCTATAAGCTGGGCCCCCTCAGAGGCCAAGCCCAAAGTCTCCACAGTTCTGGACGGGGATGAACAATCGAGTCCCCTGCTTGGGAAAGAAGGTCCCTCCTGACGGGTAACTCCAGTAGGGGCCCGTCGAGGAGAGACACTAAGGGTGGGACCCTTACTCGGCCCGGCCACCGTGGGGCTATTAACAGTAGGCGAACTTCAGGGGAAGCGATCAGGGTAAAGGCATACAAATGTAGCCTCAGCCTCTGTGGAGCTGGATGCGTGAGGGAGAACCGGAGTGGACAGTGAGACGTCTCTCGAGACGCATTGTGCCTGGCAGAACACCCTCCATATCTGCTCCACCACCTCTGGGTAGAGCCTCCATTCCCCGGGCCTCAGACCCTGCCTCGACAGGATGTCTGCTCCTATATTTTGGACCCCGGGGATGTAAGGTGCCCAGAGTGAGAGCAGCTTCCCCTGGGACCACAGTAGGATTTGGTGCGCCAGTTTGCAAAGTGGACGCGAACGCAAACCCCCCTGATGATTTATGTAGGCGACCACCGATGTATTGTCTGTGCGGATAAGCACATGATGGCCCCTAAGGTCTGTGAGGAAATTCTTTAGAGCCAGAAAAACATGAGAGATGATGACCCTTCCAAAGACCTTTAGTCGAGCGACCTTCCAGAATCGCTCCCCAAGACCTTGGGACTGGAACCATGGTTTCTTCAACATAAGACTACGTGAGCATCGTGTGTGACCCTCATCATGCGAAATGGGTTGCCCCTCAGGGAAAACCCTTTGGTCCTGAGCCACCACTGCAAGGATCTCATGTACAGCAGGCTAAAAGGTATCACGTTGGACGCTGCTGCCATCAGTCCCAACAGTCTCTGAAACTGTTTCATAGTGAGTGACTGGCCTAGCTTTATTCTCTTTAAGTTCGAAAAGATTAACTCAATGCGTGCAGGGGAGAGGTGTGCCTGCATCAACATTG
Source organism: Rhinichthys osculus (assembly GCA_029959095.1). Lineage (NCBI taxonomy): Eukaryota > Metazoa > Chordata > Actinopteri > Cypriniformes > Leuciscidae > Rhinichthys > Rhinichthys osculus. The sequence goes on from JARWKJ010000018.1 coordinate 26,264,469, forward strand.
AGTCCCAAACCACGCCTAGAAAACTGGTCCTCTGAAGAGAAGAAAGCACACTCTTTTTGACGTTTAGCCGTAACCCCAACTTTTTCATGTGGGCGAGAATGACATCTCGATGCCGAACTGCCAACTGATGCGAATGAGCTATAACCAGTCGTCGATGTCATTCATGATGCGAATACCCTGAAGGCGCAGAGGTGCCAGAGCTGCATCCTTGCATTTTGTATATATTCAATGGCCCCTGTCCCCCAGCAGGGTTTTCACCTCTTGTTCCATTACTAGAAGGAGAAGGAGAAAAATAAGGTGGTTTTTGTGCTGGCTGGTTTAGGCCTGTCTTAAACCACCAGTAGTTAGCAGCCCAATAAGTGATTCATTCTTAACCCTCTGGGACCTGAGGTGTTTTTGGGGCCCTTGAGATGTTTTGACATGCCCTGACATTTGTGCTTATTTCAGCTACTTAAAACATACCATTTGCCAACATATAAATTTGCTGTATTCAGCACAAACTCTGCTACAATAATATGTGAGCAAAATGGATGTACATGTTTGCATTTTATAGAAAAAAAAATATTATGCGTGGTTAGTACGTTTTGGGGAAAAAAATGTCACCGCAATAAGGCCATTTAACACATACTGAATAGTTGTCCACAAGACTTTTGAGTTACTATTCTTGTAGGCTAGAATTTTTACTTCAAAATGAAGTGAAAATCATTCTGACCACTCTTTCACAAACAACAATATAATGATTTAAATTTCTTACATCAGTTTTTGGTCAGCACTGCTGTATGCGTCGGAGTGTGAATGGCCATGAATATTAATGTGATTTACACCTGGGTGGGAAGACTAAAGACACTCCCCCAATGGCCCATCAAGGTGCTGTGAGGCAGCCTGAACTAAGAATGATTCACTGATGAATAAAAAGTTAAAAAGAACAGCATTTATTCAAAATAGAAATCTTTCCTAAGAACGTAAAGACTTAAAGTCATTACTATCACTTAACACATCCTTTCAAAAAAACAAACATAAAAAGACCAAACTTGTTTTTTTTATATATATAAAAAAGTGGACTGCCTGTTGCTTGCCTGCTTGTTTGCCTTGGCTCTCTTCGGAACTGGTGGATGGACGTGTTCATTCATTCATTCACATCTGTTATAAAAAAGAAAAAAGCATGAGCATGCTGATAACACAATCAAATAAACTGTATTATTATCATTATCAATCACTAATTGCCATGGATATTTTTTTTATTTTTATTTTGTAATTTCACACAAGAATAGGTAGCCTACATTATGACGATGTAAACACAATTAGGCTAAATTTCATCTGTAAAATATTACGTCTGTGCACTTACTCAGTATGATTCTCGATCGCACTGAGAACTGAACGACACCTGCGTGTCCCTCTGCGAGGTGCTGGCGAAGGAGAGCATGATGCAGACACATTCCTAAAAAATAAATAAACAAAAACTGTTAGCATACATTATCCAAAGTAAACTGATGGACAATTAATGGGTATGGATGCATAATGTATGTATATATCTGTTGATGGGCCATGGGATGGAGAAATATCTGTTGATGGGCCATATAGACCGCACACATTTAGTGATAGGCCTACACGCAATGAACGGATCGTTCGCGAACGACACATCACTACATTTCAAACATTTACACCTGTATTCAGTTATTTACGCATGATATAGTGTCATAGGCTAACCAAAACTGAACCTTTAATTATATAAAAAATATATTGTATTTAGACCTCTTTTACCGGAGCCTGAAATATATTTCTTGTTATATAACCTAAGCAGTTATTCGCAAACAAAATAGGCTACATTACACATAAGGCAATATTTTAGCATAAGTAGTGTCATAGGCTAACCAAAACTCAACATTTTTATATAAAAAATATATTGTATTTAGACAGTATCACATATTTTACCGGAGGCTGAAATATATTTCACTAAAACAATAGGCTATACCTAAACATGCAGTTATTCGCAAACAAAATACATAACGCATAAGGCAGTATTTTAGCATGATAATCAGTGTCATAAGGTAATCAAAACTATATATTTAATATACAAATATGTTTAGAGTAATATCACATTTAAAAAGTTTACACGAGCGAATGTTAGGGATATTGTGAGGCAATCTTTTCTGTAAGATGTCAAAAGCTAGGCAAAATATAGTCTGAAAATTCATTTGAGCTCTATACGATCAGAAAAGAAATTATAAAACACTAAACAACTTACTCCGAACTTGTAGGCCTATCCTCGGCGCGGGATCAATTCGTTCTTCAAAATGCAGCCGTTCCTCGTCCGAGTTATAATCTTCCTCTGAGGAAAAGTGAATTCTTCCTCGCTGTCCAGAATCATCTGAAGGGCCTCTTTGTCGGAGTACCGTGCCATCCTCAAAACGCAATGAATCTCTATCAGTGAAGAAACTTCGGGTTTTTATGCCATTGATCGCTGGGCGTGTGCTATGCATAACGTTAGATCACCTATTTACCATGTGAAAAGCGCTAGGGGCGTGGCGGCCTCGGCTCATTAAAAATAATGAAGGGAGAACGAAAAATCTGTACCTTTCCTTGGTTTCAAACGGATTACATAAACTGGAAATATTTATTTTTTTAATAAATTACTTAATTTAAAAGAAGAGAATACAAGCTTTAAAAAGACACATGTCTCATGTATCTGTGGCAAGTATTGACTTAGTTACAGTTCATTTTTCGGACGCGTTTCAGAATGGACTTCACTGACAGAGAGAACGCAGAACGCGCATCATGTTTATTTTTCTTTATTTGGCGAAAAGCACAACACTTTGTTTTTATTGTGAGGTTCCACAAAAAAAATACAAACTTAACAGGATCGAATGATGCATAACACTTATATGTAAGATCAAAATCAGCAGAGTAATTTGAGTCTCTTTTGCAATGATAAGGAAAAAAGTCAGCTGGTATCGCCGGCGATACCGCCGACCCCAGAGGGTTAATGAGTGATTTATTGAACATTCATTCAAATGATTTGTTCAAAAAGGTTGATTCGTTTAGGAACAAAGCAAATGACAGGCTGCATCCAAAATCACATACTCTCTTGAGTTTGTACATATTTTGAACAAGTAATTACTCAGGGTGTCCGCAGGGTTTTAAAAAGTATTAAAAGGTAGTTAATCAAATTAGTAAAAATTAAGGCCATTTAAAAGCTATTAAAAAGTATTAATCTCCAATTTACGAGGTATTATTTTTTTTGCAAACTACAGGATAAACGGTTGTCTTTCAAATTCCCTCTGCACGCAATAGGATAGCGGGGATTGAGGCCTATCATTAAAAAGAGACTGAAAATCGACAGCAATAAAGAATCCCGCTCGATCCCCCTTCCACTCCCGCCGTCTGACTGATTTAAGCGAGGACAGTAGTCACGGTACTTCTGACTCCTGAAGATAAACGGGCCAGGTGGATGTGGAAATTTGAAATATTGTATTGAGGATTCGATTATCACACGGGAGTGATCGCATGGATTATCTTAAAATACTCCGTCATTCATTCATTACTCATATAAGAGGAAGACATCATTCAGCCATGCAAATGATACAATTCTCAAGTAATGTTGAACAATAAATCTAAATAAAATTTAAATCCCTATGGCTTACTGATTATGAAAGTGCTGTGATTTGTGGATGACTGATAAGCGCGAGTCTGGAGAAACAGGCGTTTATTTATTCATTCTTATTGTTGTGAAATGTAGCCTGCATATGTTACGTTATTGTGTTAATAATAAAGTACCCAATTATGTTACATTTTTATTTTGTATGAAAACTAGAGCGTATAGGTTAGGCTACTTATGGATGTAGCGTTTATACGCCCGTATAAATATAACTAATTATTCATAACGGATTATGATCAATAATTAATCATTTAATTATTTTCAGAATTTACTGTAGCAGAATCAATAGTATGATCATTTTATCAGTTCATCCAATGAACGGAAAGCATAAACAATTATTAATTCTAGGAAATATAATATCTTCCTGGCCAAGAAAGACTCATTCCCAGCTAACAGCTAAATTAAGAAATAATTCAAGGGTAAAAGCATAGGTAGCTTAGATCGCAGTTCAAGACAATAAATTCGTAAGCGCATAACACAAGTAATGCTTCTCTTTTCAAATACAAACAATACTTTGATTATAAGCCTATGACTAACACATAAAACTAATATCAAACACACACACATTCATACGAGTTGCAGAAAGAAAGAGAGTGAGGAAGAATGAGTTTTAGGAGTCAGATGGTGAGATCCCAAGTTTCTATATGCACTTAAAAGACATGACCTGAACGAACCATCAATCATCGATTTAACCCTTCTATCGTTTCTTAGGCAGGTTATTCAATTTTATATTAATGCACCAGTTCAGTTAAGAGTCTGAAGGCTACTTGCTTGTCTTCGGTTTGCTTTGGGGATTCCCTTTTGTCGGTGTAAAGGGGTTTCCCGGGTCCGTTGCTTGGCTGGCGGTCTCCTCGTGTCTGCTAGATCTTGGGCAGCCAATCACGTGGTGTGTTTGCGGATGGATGAAAGTCTTTGAAGTTGGAAGCGCGTTGCAGTCGAAACGTTTAAACGAAACTTTGCAGCAAAACTTAACTTAGAACCGAGACTTTTAACGGAAAAGAAAACAAAGGAAAAGAAAGGAAAGTGAGACGAGTTAGATGGCTTGAATGAAGCTGTTTTAAACCCTGATCTTGATTTGGGTCATTTGTCTCTATGCATCTACATGGTTACTATAACCATCGTCTGCTCCACCCGACTTGTTCTGCCGAGACTTTTTCCGAGAGAGAGCCCGCCGCTTCTGTGTTCGGGTCTAAGATTTTAAACTCAAAGTTTGTCCAACCTCCAGGATGAGTTCTGGCCAATTAGACACTGGCTTAATTTAGGAGGTGGCTCTATTTTCTTCTTATCATAAATCATGCGTTATCTGTGATCTCCTTGCTCTCCAGCATTAGCAGAGAGAACAAGAGGCCACAGTTTAGACAGTATTACAATTATAAGAATACAAAACATTTTACACAGATTTCAATCAAGCCATCTTTTGAATTAAGAACATACGATCCTGCTGACAGGAAGCACGACACACTTTCATTCACACACCTAATATTTATAACAATTATGAATTGTATGGCATCTAAGCATATTAGACACACACATATATTGTAGAAACAACATAGAATTATGTAGTTGCATGATGTTTGATTATAAGTCCATCGAGAATTGTTCTGGGATGGGTTTTATGGATTTTGATATGTAAAGTGTGTTAGTGTGTAAAGTTTATGGGGTTTAAGCCATTCCAGTCTGAGGTCATGGATAGTTCCTGCTGAAGTCTGTTTTGTTCATCTCTCATGGGACCTTGGTCCTTAAGAAAGACGTAGTCTGTTAGTCGCAGGGGTCAGGTGACCTCTTGTTAGGGCCTCTTGTTTCACCATTTCTGAACAGATCTGTCTTGCCAACTTATAAAACGTTGACAACGTTCTTCCTTTAGTTAAACAATAAAAAGTCTTTATGGTTGCAGACTCTCTGGAGCCTGTGGGTGATTTATGGTTCTGGGTTTGGTGATTTGAATCTGGAATGTGAAGCCTCTTTTGTGTGATTATGTATGAACAATCACCTAAAAGCTTCAATTGTGTTTGGTTCATTCTCGTAGTCGTTACATGGATTAAAAAGCACCGTTGTATCAGAGCTGCGCGAGCTCTCTCTCTCTCTCAAACACAGACCGCGCACACAGAGAGAAGATAATTGTAAAATGAAATTTGATGGGCTAAGTTTAAATTTTGTTCTTGCTTGTGTTTTTTCTGTCATAATGTCAGGAAGCATTGTATTATCCACAGCCTAACACAGCCCTCATTATGTCGGATTCGACATCCAAGAAACCTTAAGGATTTAAAGAGGATCTGTAAAGAGGAATGGACCAAAATCCCTCCTGAGATGTGTGCAAACCTGGTGACAAACTACAAGAAACATCTTACCTCTGTGCTTGCCAACAAGGGTTTCTCCACCAAGTACTAAATTATGTTTTGCTTGGGGATCAAATGGGCCTACTTATTTCACTCACTGAAATGCAAATCAATTCACTCAATATTAACTTCTTGTTTGTTGAACTATAAAATCAATATAACATTCGTGATCGTGCTTATGCACGAATATAAAACGGCACTCTTGCTATGTGATAATACTTAACTATATTATATGTTCGATAACGTCAGCTCGTATATCGTTAAAACCACAATAATATTATCATAGATGATATCGCACACCTCTAGCCCAAATTGTCTCAGCATTATTTTGTGAGTTGACAATGCAAATAAAACCTTTGCAATGCTAAACATAATAAGTATTAAGTACTCTAATTAAATAACAAAGCTCTCCAATTCCAATTATATATTTATTCCATTGTATCTTTTTTACTAGTAAAAATTTAATTAGAGTGCTTACTAATTGTAATTGTTACTAGTAATAATTGAATTAGAGAGCTCTCCAATTGTAATGGTTACTATATGTAGAGCTTTCTAATTGGAATTTTTACTAGTAAGAATTTAATTGTAGAGCTCTCTAATTTAATTCTTACTAGTAAAAATGCAATTCCGAGGAGTAACGTTGGGAATATTAAGCTACAACCCCAAATAAAGAAAAGTTGGGACATTTTGTTAAATGTAATAAAATCAAGAATCTGTGATTTGTTAATTCCCTTTCAATTTTATTTACCTGACAAAAGTACAAAGAAAAGATTTCCAATGTTTTCAGCTTAATTGTATTTTGTAAATATAAACAAATTTGTGATTTTTGGTGGCTGCAACACACTCATAAAAAGTTGGGACAGAGGCATGTTTACAACTGTCACATCACCTTTCCTTTTAATTACACTTTAATAGTTTGGGAATTAAGGATACTAATTGTTACGGTTTTGCAAGTGGATTTTTTGCCCAATCTCGCCTGATACAAGACAATCAACAGTCTGTGGTTGTCATTGTCTGATTTACTTTTCATGTATAGGCCATACATTTTTAGTAGGAGACAGATCTGGACTACAGGTAGGCAGTCGCACATCCACTCACACACTTGTGTCTACAAAACCACTCTGGTGTAGCACATGCTGAATGAGGCCTGGCATTGTTTTGCTTTCCAGGAAAGATGTCATCTTGATGCCATTCCCAATATATGCCTCCATGTTAGTGGTACACATGCAAGTCACCCATGCCGTTTGCACTTATGCACCCTCATACCATGAAAGACGTTTGCTTTTGCACCTGTCGCTGATGAAAGTCTGGATGGTCCCTTTCGTCTTTGGGACTGAGAACTCAATGCCTGTTTTTTCCCCCCAAAACAAGCTGAAACGTGGACTCATCTGACCGCAGAACACAATTACACTGTGTTTTGAATCATCTGAGATGAGCTCGGGACCAGAGAACTGATGTATAGCTTTCTTGTTGCATACAGAAATACGGGATGGTTATATCTTTTTAGTCTAATATTTAGTATCAACTTGATACCAAAATATTGGTACTTTTCACATTACTACAGCGAGTAATTTTTAGCTGGGCCTTTTGTGTAGAAAAAAAGTTTTTTTCTAGAATAGTGATAAGACTGGAGCCTTCATCTCTTGTGAGCATAGACCATCAACCAATTTGCCAAAACTACTGTACATTTCTTGAAAGTTAAAAACTAAAAAGCCAAAGTAAAACAAATGTACATGAAAAGTTATTTGCATTTCTTAGTGGGATTAATTTAATTATCAGGAAGACACTGTCCTTTAAAAATGACTTTGAGGAAATGTACAAGTCACATCATCAGCACATTTTTGCTTCTGTTTCCTGTTGTAGGAGTTGCCATTGTATTGCTCAGGTGGTCTGCGCTTTTTCTGGGATAATAAATTTGACCATGCAATGGTGGCCTTCCTTGACTGTGTCCAGCAGTTTAAAGAGGAGGTGGAGAAGGGTGACACAGGCTTCTGTCTGCCATACAGGTAATAATGTCCAGAAGACAAATTTATATTAAAAAAAATGTAATTATAGATCACCAGGCTGTTGGAAGAAATAATTGTATCTAGTACAAGGGAAAGCTACCTTTAATCAGCCAAGCGAGGATGGTTGTTGGGAACATTGATAATCTCAAAATGACCTTCTATCAGGCTATTAATTAATCATTGAAAGTGAATGTCATTGATAGTAATTTTTTGCTAAGACCTATTAATCTGCCAATATTTGGTGATTTTGAGATGTTCATTGTTATGTACCAATATCTATGACTTTAGCAACACAGTTTTAAAACTCTTATCATCTAAGAGCATGATTTTTCAAACACTTTATGTTTGTCTTCTGTATTTAGAATGGATGTGGACAAAGGAAAGATTGAGGACACAGGTGGCAGTGGAGGTTCTTACTCTATTAAGACTCAGTTTAACTCAGAGGAACAGTGGACCAAAGCCCTCAAGTTCATGCTCACTAACCTGAAGTGGGGTCTGGCCTGGGTCTCCTCGCAGTTTTACAACCGCTAGATTTGATCTCGACTCTTAACTGATCCATGACAAGAGGAAACCACATGAAATCTTCACAGTACTAGGATGGGAATTTACCTTTTTGAGTGAACTGAACTTCAATCACAATAATTTTGTTAGAAAACAGAAAATGGAATATAATTAACTATTAAAACACCAGTAATGTGAATTTGTGTTACTGGTGGTATATTTCATGAACGTCACTAGGAGTATTCGGGGTGAGCAGGGGTTGGAGGGATGGTTTTTAGCCTATACCTGAATGTTTTCTTGTCTGTAACTCCCCAGGAGTCAAGTGTGGAACTATAATGGGAGTTAGTGGGTAAAGCCATGTAAGTAGATATGTTTCAAGTTCATTAACATCTTGTTTATATAGGGCTAAGTTCAAATACAGAAACAGGTCCTGTCAAAGCAACTTACATTTGAGAAACATCACAAGCTAATTACTATTTGTAATCACACCAAGGTAAGAAAATATACAAATACTGTATAGATTTAGAAATACTCATGGTATTAATCTGTATATCCATTGTAACTAAAAAATAACAATAAACATTTTTAAACTTTCTTTAAGTAATTTAATGATAATGATCTTTTTTTCATTGTAGGCATCTGTGAATGGGCTGATGAAGCTATAATTGACCGTTCGCAAAAGCCACGCCCCCTAGTTATTTTTACTACGCCCGTCAAACAAATGGTCAAACACGACCAGCGCGACAGATTGCCATGACGGGAAGAGGTATAACCGTGCGTGTCAGTGACTACATTTACATGCAGCCAATTTTCGGGTTATGGTCGGGTTAAGGTCACTATTCGGGTTTCTGAAACATTAGGAATAACCCGTTTACATGCGTGAGCAGAGAGAATTTCTCCTGTATACATGGAATTGCAATATCCCGATGTAAACGGTGACGCACGGTTAGCGTCAAGACGTACGGACAACCTTAAGACGCAATATGCGTCATTTTCGATTCTTCTTCCTGTATCCAAAGACAACAACAACAGCAGCAGCACGCGGATAATGAATAGTTCGGGGCAGATAGCGATCGCCTTTGTTTGCGCTTTGGTGCTGGTACTGACCTCGCTCCAAAAGTAAGCTGTGCTGCGTCTCGCCATGTTTACTTCCGGTATACTGCACGCAGGTTTTTGTATGCGCAGAGAAGTTCCTCTACTCAAAAGACCAAGATTCCTTGCGAATAGAACATGCGCAGAACACAAATCACTATGGGGATATGCCGATGCACGTTTACATGACCAAAAATTCGGGTTAGAAAAGGGGTACCCCAGGTATCATATCCCGGTTTTTAAAATCCGTGATATAAGCATATTCGGGGTTTTGCAGGTGTTTACATGGCCGTGCGCGACCGGGTTATTGCTAATATCCCGGTTTTGAACGGGTTATTGGCTGCATGTAAACGTAGTCAGTGACCTTTTTCGGAGCAATACCTCAGCGATATCCTCCAGATCGAGGCAAAAGGGGTTACAGTGGAGGGATATATTCAAAATATAAAACTACGCAATGAAGGAGACACGACTACTATCGAGGCTAATGCTTACCGGTCTCAAGCGAAATCTGAGAAACCCATGACCTGTACCTCAAATGCAACCAGCACAGCCTTGAAGAAGATTTTATTAGCTGGTTCAGTGGCTAATTGTTTGGAGTTAGAAATATATAACTCGCGCTGCATATTTAGTAATTTTGCCTCAGATACAGGATTATACATTCGCTTTAACAAGCAGGTTGTTCATTACCACGGCAACCGCTTGCGTGTCATGCTGAATGCGGTTTTCGTGTTTAAAAAGTAACTATACATAAGAGATGGAAAGATGCAGATAACCATACATTATTTAAGGTTATTTCTATTCGTTACGATATTGATATATGAACTGATGTTGTCAAGTAAGCTTCATACTTTCCCCGTTGCGAACGTGCACTCCTCTAAACTGTAGTCTACAGGTGCTGCACTGCTAGTTGACTGCTGCTCATTTCCCCCCGAGAATATCATGTTAACAACAACCCTTTAGAAAACGTAATTCCTTTGTGGATCCTCTAGATCTGCTTTCTCCATGTTTCTTTGACTAATCTCAGTGTCTCAGTCTCACGCACGCTGCACGCGAGTTAACCATGTTCGACACATTTCAATGGGAGTGGGGCCGTCCACACTGTTTTATCCATTGTAGGCACCGCTCACGTTGTGTTTTCGGCTTTGGAAACGGAAAGAACACAACTCCTCCAGACAATCTCTCGGGGTACCTAGTGTCCGATTTACAAACGCCGTGGGCGCACCGCTTCACCATCTTGCTTGGAGTCAATGTTTGACGAACCTGCTCACATAGTAACGGTTGCTATGATGTGTGAATGGACAATGGCCGTTTTGGGGGAGGGGCCGGCGAAAGGTCAATTGCTCAATAATCTTTTTTTCATTGTAGGCATCTGTGAATGGGCTGATGAAGCTATTATTGCTCAAAGGAACATTGAATTATTGAAAAATAATGCACACCCAAGGTGGTACTTCAGCCGTGACGCAAAGTGTCAATAAATCAATAGTCCAGCATAAATTATTCTGCTTATAATTAAGTTTCCACACTGCAAAACTAATTTTTCTAAAGTTTTTGTAGTTAAAATGCTCTTGTGTGTAGAACTACTTTCTTAGCCATCTTCCTTATAAACTGCCCAAGCAGTTGTGCCTCCAAGTGGGGGCCTTTGAAATATCTGAAATAATTTGTCAAAGTGAGGAAGAACAGTAATGCAGCCAAGAGAGGTCTGGGGCCTAGACCATGAATCTGATTTCTACTTGCATATGTAAAATAGACACAAATTAGAAAATTCCTCAAAACTTGCGCAATATGCTCATTACAATTACATGTTCTCACTAAATTATGTTATCAATAATAAAAGGCCTTTTTGACACTTGCGTGTTTCTGGCTTCCGGATTGGCGCTTGTAGGGTAAAACAGGAATGACAATGGCCGTACTGTCATGGCTTTGTCTCCGCCTCTGTGAAAAAATCCCTCTCAAAGTATTGGGGTTTTGATGCCAGAAGATAGACTTTATTATCAGAGATACACTGCTCAAAAAAAATTTAATGGAACTCTTAAAGGGATACTCCACCCAAAAATGAAAATTCTGTCATCATTTACTTACCCTCAAGTTGTTGCAAACCTGTATGAGTTTCTTACTTCTGCTGAACACAAAGGAAGATATTTTGAAGAACGATTGGAACCAAACAGTTGTTTGGCACCATTGACTTCCATAGTAGAAAAAAAAATACTATGGAAGTCAATGGTGCCAAAGTTCCAATCGTTCTTCAAAATATCTTCCTTTGTGTTCAGCAGAAGAAAGAAACTCATACAAGTTTGCAACAACTTGAGGGTGAGTAAATGACAGAATTTTCATTTTTGGGTGGAGTATCCCTTTAATCATCACAGTATAACACCGTCAATTAAACTTCAGGGATATCAATCTGTCCAGTTAGGAAGCATAAGTGATAGTGAATCAGTTTCACTTGCTTTGGTGCAAATGAAAGTGACAAGTGCACTGGAGAGGCAACAGCAAGACAACCCCCAAAAAGGGAATGGTTTTGTAGGTGGTGGCCATAGAGAATTCAGGGTTTTTCCTGGCTCAAAACGAGGTAGAGGTGGTAAAATCCTGATCATGGCTGAAGAAAACACTTTTTACAAGCAAGTATTTTAATAAGATAATTAGATTTTTATTTTTGTCGAAGACTATCATATACTGTGTTTCCCACAGGATTTTTAGAATTCATTAATCTGGTGCACTTTGAGAGTTCAAAATTAAGAGCTCCAACCCATGTTCAGTGTGCAAAGAAAAAGTCTTGTACATTGACTTGTACTTGAACTTTAAAGGGAACTCTAGGGCTCATGCGCTATAGATGCGACAGATCAGCTCTAACGTCATACGAATCCACTGTTAAAAATAAATAATCCAACTGCTCGAACCTATGATATTTTCTATTATGGATATCTGCACCTGATCATCACATTACAATTATTCAAATTCTCAGTGTATGGTAACATATCACACTTGAAGTAGGCTGCTTTAAAGTTAACATTTATTTAAAAGAAGTAAATCGGTCATTTACTTGTCTGAGTAAAAAAGTTGCTTTTCCGGAATTTTGGGGGGAATTTTTGTCTAAATATAATTTATCCTGAAGCAATATTTTCATCAGTGTTCTGTCAGCTTTGACATGTTTAAATAAAAAAAAATAAAAAAACTTTCTAAACGATTGAACATTTGTATGAAAGCAGTCACGTTTTCAATCATGATGGTATTCAGGAAAACAGCACTCTTGGTCATGTGACGTATAATATGTTAAAACTCCTATATAGTATAGCCTATAATTCCCAATAAGGTGCGAGTTTGGCCTTTTATATCACTGTATTAGTCTATTGAGCTACATTATGAGTCCTGGCAGCAGGGGAATCCCGAGGGAACCAGGGAACAGAGCTGTGATATAAAGTTAAGGAAACTGAACAACCGAGAGAAATATATTCTGTATCTACTACCTCAGATTTAACATTTGATTTGTACGTCAGTATCGGGAATAACGTTATAATCTCGTTCACTGTAGAGAAAGCTGCTTGCATGTACAAAAGTAACCATGCAGACTTAAATGTAAACATAGCTTTTGTGTCTTTATCAGCTTTTCCATATATATACAGTAGCTACTGGCCCTAATAGTCATCACAAATACTTACCTTGCTCCATTTCTGTAAATCTGTTTTTATGAATGAATGAACTCTCTCATCCGTTGTCTTCGTCAACAGCCGCTTGCACCACCTGCTGGTAAGCCAACTAACAGCAGATGGAGATTATGAATCTATTGATATTCCTGTAGTTCCTGGTAGGGGTGTGCGATATCACGGTTTTTGATCGTGGACGATTAAAATGTCTCCACGATCTGCTTTTGAAGAAATATCGTAGTATCGTGCATTTTATCAGTTGCAGTTCTGGCGCCGAGCTCCGTCTCAACATACAACAGGGGCGGACTGGCCATCTGTGTGATCTGGAGAATCACAGAACGGCCGGTACTCCAGGACGGCCGGCAGGCCGGCCCACCACCCGCCACACACGCAGTCACAGACATACCAAGTCTCCCGGAAGTTCCGGGAGTCTCGCGCATATTAATAGCGGCTCCCTGATGCCCGCAAATTAGTTAAAATCTCCCGGAATCTAGAGCGAGCAAGAGCGCGCATGCGTAGCGCGCACACGGCAGAGAGAGGGAGCGAGCTAGAGACCTTGCGTGTGTGTGCTAGTGTGTGTGTGTGTGTGCTAGGGCTGTCAACGAATATTCTAAATTCGAATATATATTCGAATAGTTTTAAAAAACAGAAATTCGAAGGTGAAAATTAATATTCGAATCATGTGGAAAAACACGCGCGTGGTAGCAGAGGCGCGGCTGTCTGCTTTGCGAGTGGCAAAATTCTGAAGCTTAAAATGTAAAACGCATTTTCCAGCTGCACAAATAGCACAGTGAGTGTCTGGCTCATGGGCCTTTCACACAGGACGCGGAAAGCGCTGCGCTATGAAACCCATTCATTTCAATGGCTTGCGCCGCGCGAAGACGTTTTGTTGCTGCGTCGAGCAAAGCGCAAGCGCAGCGGTGCGCACCATTGACTTGCTCGCGCGCACGCCGCGGTCAAAGTTCAAAATAGTTTAACTTTTGCCGCTGCGCTCTGTGACGATTATCAGCGCGGCCAATAGAAACGGGACATCCAAACAAACACGGAAATCAAAATGGATGAACGGCTAGTACTGTGTGTATTGGAATTTCCTGAGCTCTATGATACAAGTTTGAGGTCGTATAGGCACATCGGCAGAAAAGCTGTGTCATGGAGACATATCTCCATTCAAGTTGGCATGTCAGGTGTATTTTAATATATATATATAATTTGTTCCTTTGTGTCAGCTTTAATGTTTGAATAAATGTTTTATTCTAAGAAAGAACTGAGCTCATGATGTTGATTTCTTCTCATTAGCAGGACTAGTGCGATATCGCTCGCTTCTTAGCACGGGACAGATACATAGTTTACTGCTGACCGAAAGGAGGAACAACAATCAAAATAACTAACCTTATTACTGACATATAGAACTCCCGCTTAAAAGGTTTTTGAAAACTCCGCCTACTTTGCTCTGGCATAGCGCAGCGCAAATCGCGTTGTATCTGAAGGGCAACGCTGAACCCAGCGGCCACCGCAGCGCAGCGCAGCGCAGCGCAGCGCATTCCGCGTCCTGTGTGAAAGCCCCTTCACGCATTGGCTGTGCTGCGGCAACTGCACATCCAATGGCACGGGCACATCCAATGGCACGGGCGCCTCCAACGTGTGCCCCAATGAGCTCGCATTACATCAGACACGTCAGAGCCCGCCAAGGGGGCGTGGCCAGACGCCCTCGAAATAGCCATAGTAGCAGGCTAGCTAGCAGTTTACCCATGATGAGTTTACCACAGCACAGCTTGCTCGGAGCGTTCAATGTCGGTTCTATATACTGTAAAATAATAATATTTGTTAATAATATTTGTTTCAATCACCGAATGAAGCCTGCTATATTTAGGACAAGAGTCGCGACCTTAAATTGCTTGCACAAAACTCTTGATCAGCACTCAACATTTGTTTATTGTTGTTCATTTAAACCGTTATGCGCAGAGAGCGCAAGGGCGAGAGAGAGAGAGAGAGAGTGCCTGCGAGTGCGAGCGAGAGTAAGGTCTGCGGTCTTGGCCATTAGTTGATTTACTTGGTTTTGTGTAAGTTAATACGTTGTCAAATATGTTTAAACTTAAATAAACTACCTATACAAGTAGTTGTGTCTCTTTGTATTAATTTGTCCTGTTATTGACGTAATGCGCGTCATTGACAAAATGCGCAACCAGATATTCGAATAGTTCGAATATATGTGGTTTTGTTAGAGGGAATATTCGAACGTCATTTTTGAGCAATTTTGACAGCCCTAGTGTGTGCCTCACGAAGCGCATACAAGGACCCAACCAGTGCGGGCTGGCTTTTATCTTTACTACTCCCGAACCGAATTAATCAGAAATTAATTTGCAAGTTACTTGCTAGGGATGATGTTAGGAAGTGATATTCAGCTTGCTACATTTTTAATGATTACAGTAGTTAAAACAGCTAAACTTCAACATTTTAGCTAATATTAAGAAATATGTTGTGCTTTTACTTTTAAAAATGTTGGAAACGTTACAGTTAATGCTTACAAACTTTGAAGATTTTTAATACAGAAGTTACATTTGTAATGGTGTAGGGCCTAGCCTATTTTCATTTAGATGTGATATTATTATTTGTGCAGTAGCTAAGATTAATTACTGCATAAATTAATTAAGATTATTAAGTAATAAATTCATTTTAAGACAGCATGGAATAGATTGTATAATATGCTGTTAGCTATAATTTGGATGGTAGTATCATGAGCCACAATTGAAGTCATGTGACACTCATGCCAGGTGGCAGGCGTTATTGTTGTCGAGTTTCCGAGCGCCGATTTCTTTGGGCCGGGCCTAGTCAAGGGGGTAATCCATCGACCGGAAGTTGAAGCCGGCCGGGTACCGCCATCTTGTAGCAGAACTTCACTTGCGTTAGCATTTCCATTGACTACCATTCATTTTGGCGTCACTTTGACAGCGAATAACTTTACATCTGAGGCGTTTAAAGACTCCATTTGTCCATTATTTATTTCTAAAGAAACACGACAATGTATAAATGGCTCCATTACCTTCTATGTTACATTATGGCCCCGTAGAAACAGTTTTAGTAAAAATAGGCTAACGATTGCGTCATAACCACTCGACTCTCTGTCGCGCTGTACAGAAATTACCGTACAGACAGGAGGAGAAGCTCGCAGGCAATCGGGGGGACGTCCCGTCAAGAGAGAAGCCCATAGATAATGAGTCCATAAAAGCAACGGAATACTTACTCCTGCTCACTCACGATAAAGGACTCTTTGCTCAAGTTCCCCGTCTCTGCAAGAATAATGTTGGCAATTTTCACGCACAGCTACTAGAAGATTCACGTCTGTCAGACAGGTTGCTCACGTCATCAAGCTTAGTTTGAGTCGGTCTGAGTCTGCGCGTCAGGAACGGAAGTTCTCAAAAATGGCTAAAAGTGGGCTTCAACTGTCTCAACTGAGTTCCAATGAGATCGCTCTGTCCATTTCTTTTACTGTCTATGGGCCTAGTCAAAGTCCAGGGCCGTTTTTTAGTCCCAGTCCGTCCCTGACATACAACAAATGTTAACGCAGAGGAACGGGACACTGCAGTTCACAGAAGTTCATTATTTGCATGTGCTTTAAAGCCTTGCTGGTTAAACATGTAATTCACGTGCTGATGCGCTGTTCTGACGTGTGCTTTCTGAGCGCATACACCCGAAGCACACGGGCACTAAAAGCCTGTCTAACAGTGTCTGTTTACTGGACTACGTTATAAGTTATCTTTCGAGTCTTATTGCGCTAATATTGTCAAATACACACAAGGTTTACATAAACAAAGTTGGTTATGTCTAAAGTGAAAGCAAACAGAAAAAAAATGAGAGAAAATCTGCTTGTCAAATGCGTGTATAGACGAATCCGGCGAAACTAACGGAAGTAAGCGGGCGCCATTACTGAGCTGTTGCTGGGTAGCGTTGCGCCATTGCCTCCTATTGTTTTATTTGCAACTTGCGTCCACTGGAATAAACAGCCCGCGATTTACGACTGTCACTAACGTTACAACTTTTATAATGTCGAGTGGGAAAACATGTTGGCATTTTGAAAAATCATCGGATGCCAGGCGAAGGAGAAAATACTCTTGAATACCTTTAAAACAACAGAAGGGGCGCATTGGGGTAGTAACGTTAGTAACAGTACTGTTATGTCTGTTGTTAAAGTTTGATTTGCTTGACTGTGACAGATTTTTTTTAAATAAATTAAATTAAATATGCATTTTTTGTTATTAAGAATTATTTAATGACATAAGTAAAAATATATATAATAAATATGTAATATAGTGCTAAGCAAAATCTCCTCTCTAGCTATTTTTTCTATTCAATTAACATGCTATGGTCATTAAATGGCTTTCCTGAGCTAAATGTAACGTTATGTGACATAATTGTTCTCCTGCTGTTATATTGACCTCTTTCCATGGTTTAAAAACACTAATTGGTCGACATTATGTATACTTTCTAGCTGTACCTTACCCTTGCCTTTTGCAATGTGAAAATGAGATAAATAATGGACACAAATGAAAATAATGAATTCGTTTATTTGATGTCATTCATTTATTTATTGTTGCCAAATGGACAGATCTTTTTATAATTTCCTCGTTAGCCTAGCTAGCTTGCCAAGCTATTTTCATAAATAATCTGTAAGATCGTTTGTAAGTTCATCTGTGACTGGAGGCCACTGTCTAACATAATCAACCCAACAAGTCATTCTGCCTGGCTGTAGCTGTCATCGAGGGTGCGTTATCACCACAGTCTATGGTTATCACGGAGGTTTGTTTACATACCGGTAACAGCTCAGTAATGGCGTCGCCACAAGATGGCAGCCTACACAGAACGCTCGTCGGATTCGTCTATAGAGGGTATGCGCGCATGACGTCACCGTCGGCCGGAGTGAATGCGGTCACGCCCACAAGTGGCAAAAAGACTGAGCGGGAGCATTTGTTTTCAGCGTGAATGCCGTGAAAATCACACAAAACACATCTAAAACGGGAAAGAGCTTTGCGATTGACTGTACAACTAGATTTGACCAGAAATCTGAGGTACTGTATATTTTTACAGACTGCAAAAAGCTACAGAACAGACTATATTCTGCATAATTGGATGTTGTTAAATAAACACTGACAAAAAACTATACAAGTTTTAAGGCTGGACGCAGAGCCGGCCGAGCCACTAAGCGACCGTTGCAATTGCAAAGGGCCCCGTGGCCAGCAGAGGGCCCCCTAGAGTCACTGCTAGCTAGTGGGGGGCTATGGTGGGGGGAAAAAATCGCACAACGAAAGTAACATAAAATAATAAATAAAAAGAAATGGACCTACAGCGCTCTTTATCAGGCATCATGATAAGCACAGAGTTGTTATTTATTTAGTTCTGTATTATGGCAAATCAACCGGGAGCTCCCCGCGAAGGCGCGCGCGCGTCTTGCTTGATCCCGACTATGATGTCACTCGTTGTCACTTGGTCAGTCAGTTAGCGACTCCGACGAATCGACGATGTCGATGTCTGACAAGAAACGAAAATATCTTTCTGGCCAAGAAAAACGACAAAAAAGAGCCTGGAAGAAGAGAAGAAGCAAGAAGATAAAGGTACGTAAGCCTGTAGGCTTAATTTTCCGATTTCTGTAATATGGATAATCTGCACTAAAAGTCTTAACATTAGCCTAAATCGTGCTTGTATTAATTTTCTACAGTTGTTTACATGCAAACAGTGGCGGTTCTAGAGGGAGGCCAGGGGGGGGCCAGTGCCCCTGTGACAAAAAGCTTGGCCCCCCTTGTGGCCCCCCTAAATGTGGAGTTTGAAATAATTTTTACAAAACTGTTTTTTGCTATCGTTGTATGCGTATTATTTTTTATTTTTCTATCTTTGTGGATTTGCATTTTCACGTGACAATTAGCATCACATTTGCGGGAATCGCGGCAGAATAACGTCTGTCTCCTGCACGCGAGAGAGGAGAGAAGAAGAAAGTTGGTAAATGTCAGTTCAGTTGTAAGTTCATTCTTTATGTGCGTATGTGGTGTGTGTGTATTGTCTATTATGATATTGTAATCATTGTTTTAACTATGTACGAGGCACTGTGAGCTGATATAGCATTTGTCTATCGTCCTTTTACTGCTGCGTGCAGTTCATAGGTAGGCTATGTCCCCAAATTAGTTTTTGTCTTATATTTATATCATATTATGTTCTTATATTAGAATATCACATCAGCAAGAGTGCCGTTTTCCCGTGCACAATTGCAACTGTGATATTTATGTTATACAACAGTTAAATTAATAATAAGTTACATTGGGAGTTACTTAGACACAATATTGTCAATATTGTTTGTTTTCCCTTTATTTCGCCGACTAGAATTTCATAATGAAACCGTAGCTGAGTCTCAATGCAACACAGCGATGATTTATTGACTGAAATCCGCGTTTTGAACGAATCACTTGCTAATCTTTCCCGAATGAATCAGCCGTTTGAACAAATCGGTTGAATGAATGAATCCCTCTTACAGGGACTTGCCGCCGCCTACTGGCGGTTTTAGTTTCATATTTAAAGTATCCTTTAATTAAAACGTTAAAATTAGAAATAATTTCATATTTAACCCTCTGGGCTTCTTTGTTTAGGGGTTACACTTGGCTTCCTTTCGGTCAAAAAAGACCGAAGCCTTAAAATGTAACTTTTTTCCCCCCCAGGAAAACCATTCAAATATATTTTTGTTCAATAATATTTTCTTATTATTATTTAGAATTGTTAAAGATTTTTATGATACTTTGCATTATTTATATAATTTTTACGAGGTAGTTTTTCCATTAGAATTTATTTAATTTTTTTATTATTATTATAAAAAAAAAAAATTTTCAAAAAACTCAACGTGGCACATTAAAATATAATGCTGGCAGCAGGCAAAAAAAAATCAAGTGAGAATACCGCCATCCAGTGGCTTTAAAAATGTTTTAAAGTGTGTAATGTCCGTAACCGCCTGTAGGCTGCCCATAGCTTCCTATGTAAATACATAGAAATGCTTTTTGATTCCTATTGCTGTTTTAGACATGATTTCTCTCTCTTATTCGTTTTTTTATTATTTAGATATATATTTAGATATGCTAAAAGACTACTTTTTTTTTTTTAGATAAGTGAAAATGTATAAATGTGTGTAATGTCCGTAACCGCCTGTAGGCTTCCTATATAAATACATAGAAAGGCTTTTTGATTCATATTGTTGTTTTAGACATGATGAGGTGTGTGTGTGTGTGCATTTGAGCGAGAAAGAGTACCCTATCTTTTGTACTTTATTTTAATTTTTGATTTTATTTAGCATTTTCTCAACATTTGCTGTTACAGTGTTTCCTATTCATTTCTCTGTGTGTGTGTGTGTGTGTGTTTGTGTGCGTGGGTGTGTGTTTGGGGGGGGGGGGAGGTGTCTTATTTGCACTCTTGATGTTTTAGAGTGTCACCCCTTCATTGCTGTACACTTTTTTTCTGCACAGTGGCTGATCTGTAGTTTGTACCACCAAAAGTTTCTCTTGAGTTTTCCTATTTTTTCGTATTTCCCATTCATTTCCTATGTCGGTCATTTTTGACCGAAAGGAAGCTAAGTGTGACTATTTTTTTTAAGACCCATTAACATATCCAAATCATCTCCTTGATTTTTTTGTGTGTTCACATAGGTAATACAACAAAAGTCACCAAGTTTCATCCCCCTCCGAAGAAGCAAAAAAATGTAACATTTCAAAACGTATACTGTTTCGGTCATTTTTGACCGAAGAAGCCCAGAGGGTTAAATGTTTATTAAAAAAAATATCATAGCTTTATTTATGCAATTGTAAATGGAGTGTAAATCTATTAATGCCACTTCTGTGTCACCTCTGCACTGCAAAGATGGATTTTGATTGAATTAATTAATTTGACTGGTAACAGTGGTACTGTATAATTATTGTATAATTAAGTATTATTGTATAAATAAGTATCATTACTGTATAATTTGAATGTTAGTATTTGACATAAAAGGTGATACATAACTCTAAATAAGTTTAGAAAAAAATATCCATATATAGGTGAAAATGCCCCTGGAAATCAATTTAAGGTGGCAAATATTGCCCCTTAATTAAAAAATGTATTTCTGTCACTGCTGTGAACTGACCACTGATAAGAATATGAAACATATTAATATCTTCGTGAGTCAGCTGTCAACAACAGGCCTAAACCAGCCATGGCACTAGCACAAAAACACAATCAGTAAAATATTATCTAATTATTATCAACAAAACGTTGAAAATATTGAAATATGTTTTTGTCAATATTGCACACCCCTAATGTATGCTATTAATTTTGATTTCTTTAGGTCTTAAAAAGCCTTAAATTTGACTTTAAAAAGTGTGCAGGAACCCTGTAAACGGTTAGACATAGTTACCTAGCAAGTCAGTTATTTTCAGTAAATGAATTAATAAGCTTCTTGTCCCCATTGCTTTTGCTCTATAGTTCTCAAAATGAAGAGAAAGAAGGACATCATGTCTATTACAGTTACTGTGACTAATACTGAATATGTAATGCAAATGAAAAAATATAATGGAAATGCAAATACATTGTTGAATGATTATAAACACGGTATTTTGCCTGTTAATGCCTGCAGCAGTGCAGAAAATGATATGACAACAATAAGGTCTAAATGTAACTGGCCCCTCTAACAGTACAACTGGCCCCAGCTTGGCCCCCCCAGTTGAAATGGGCTAGAACCGCCACTGCATGCTAATAATAACATGCTGCATAAAATTGGTTTAGTATTAGGCCTATATCATTTGCTGTGGTGTTACTGTTAAAGCATTTAACAGAACAATATAAACCCAGTTTGGATTCTACACTAAAGGGCTAACATTAGTTTACTCCTTATGTCCCCTTAGAAGCACTATTAAAGTAACGTTATATGCTGCCAGTAAGCAAAGCTCCAGCTGTTGGTGAGTATAAAGGGGCTGTAAAATGATAACCTTCTGCATTTTAAAAATTAAGTCTAACTTTATGTATAATTATTCTCTTTATTTGGATTGGATTTTAATAGTTATATTGAAATGTTACCTTATTCTTAATATTGTTAATATTGATCTTCTTTGTGGTGTTTTAGATGTTATTGTTAATTTTGTTTATTTGAAAAATCTATTTATTATTTTATATAATATTATATTTAAATGTTATTCTATTTGCTCTATTTAATTAAAATTGTATATATATATATATATTTATATATATATATATATATATCTCTGTGCTGTAGTTTGTGACTCTTAAACTCTGGTGTCAATAAAAATGTATCTTTGTTCAGTGATAATCACTTTATCTGTCTTTTTATTCAGCAAGTTAATCATTGTGTGTGTGTGTGTGTGTGTGTGTGTGTGTGTCTTGCACTGCCATTCAGCTCAGTGGTATCATAATTTTCCTGTTAGACATCAAACATAGTATATACAGTATAATATAGTTATATAGTATGGTATAGTTATAAGGTAGTCATTGCTTTTCTTTAGGCCTTAAAACGGTCAAAGGGGCCTCCAACCAAATTTTGCTTAGGGCCCCCAAAGGTCTAGGGCCGGCTCTGGCTGGACGATATGATGATATACAGTATAACATTAATGTAAGTGATCACTCGGATTTAGACCTATCTATATTGTATTTATATAAAACGTTTACAGGCAAATTGTCTTCATTTATTTCCCTGGCGTCGAAATCAGGCACATATAAATGTCAGGAAACACGATTCCTGGCTGCATGTCAATATCCATGGATCACTGGATCTTTGATAAGTTGTAAGGAACACTATATCGAGTCCAACTTTTAGTTTAAACTGATAATAGTTTGTTTTACTCGCGTTAACGCAGTTTCCCCTATTAACTCCAGTCACGCAGCAGCTCTTCTGCCACTCAGTCCCGCTGAGGGGGGCGTGTTCCGGCGGGGAAGTGACGTTAATGCATTCCCTCTATATTAGACGCGTCGTGTGCAGCTCTTAAAGCGACAGTAGCCAGTTAGTAAACAAGCTGCCTCTTGTCCTTAAAGAGATAGTTCACCCAAAAATAAAAATTCTGTCATTATTTACTCACTCTAATGTTGTTCCAAACCTGTATTAATTTCTTTCTTCTGTTGAAAATAAAAGTTATTTGGAAGAATGTGGCTAACCAAACAGTTGCTGGTCCCCATTGAATTAATTAATGAAAAGTTTTTATTTCGAACATGTAGAAGAAAAAAAAAAAAAAAAGAAAAAAAAATACAATCATACTAACAATTAATAACAAAAAATAATTAATAACAAAAAAAAAATTTTTAGCTTATACATGTCCGAAAAGGAGTAGGAAGAAGCATAAGCTTATTCAATCCTACCCCATCTCCACTTGACTTTTACTCCATCTTACTTTACTTTAACTCCATCATCCCATTGACCCCCATAGTAGGAAAACATATGGAAGTCACTGGAGTACAGCAACTGTTTGGTTAGCCACATTCTTCCAAATAACTTTTATTTTCAACAGAAGAAAGAAACTTATTCGGGTTTAAAACAACTTGAGAGAGTAAATGATGACAATTAAAATGTTTGGGAGAACTATCCCTTTAATGTTAATAAAACAACAAAACACAAAGAGGAAATCACTCACTGCTCTTGACTGAGAACTTTAGTAGTAGCTTTAATAATAATCAATGTATAATTTATACAGTGAAGTCTATGTTGTTTTATTTTCGTATTTGTTCATTTAGCCTAATTACTTTCTTCAATGCTACTGTTAAATACCCCTACTGTAGCTGAAAAAATTAAGCACTGTTTATTTTATTTGTATATTAAGTTGTGTATGCTTAATGTGTATCTTTGTTCCCAATTCTTAATAACAAAGAAAATAATGATAAAGATGTTTATCTTCGCCACTTTGGCCTAAATGTCTGCCATTCTTTTTTCTTTTGTTACCTATAAGGCTTTTTTTTAAATAGGGACATTAGTTTGGCTGTAATGCTCAGTCACTTGCAAAATAGTAAAACCAACATGAAAAAGAATCGTGATAAAATCGTTAATCGTGATTTTCCTGAAAAAAATCGTGATATGATATTTTTGCCATATCGCCCACCCCTAGTTCCTGGATGTGAAATGTTGAATTTTCTGTCGAATTTGAACAACTGAATTTGTGGAAACGAATTTGTAAAGCAAAATAAAATGGACTGAAAATTGCCTGTCGAATATTATAGGTTGTATTTGTGGAATCTGAAAGGTGAATATGGATTATTGAATTTTTAATAATGAAAATGTGTGTGAAATGTTTTGAATTGAAATATTCACAGCTTAAATATTCAACCATACTTTATCAACTTTATTAATCCCACAAGGGGCAATTAGTTAAGAGCAGCATGTATACAACAGTACATAACACAATCACACACATTTCTCACAGCATACAAGCAGTCAATATGTGCACTTTTTTAAAAAAAAAACAAAGAACCCTACACAGAGTTTAAAAGTTTGATCGCAGAAGGGATGAAAGATTTGGAGTGGCGGTTCGTCTTACACACAGGAAGCGCATAACGACACCCAGAAGGCAACAGAGAAAATTCACCTGCCAAAGCATGTCCCAGAGAGGCTAAGATACTCGCTGCCTTCCAAACTATTTGTTGGTTACCGAAGACATTAAGGTCTCTCTGTTTCACACCGATAATTTTAGAACAGATTTTTACAATGTTGTTCAGGCTGTTCCTGTCTTTAACTGTCAGATTGTGAAACCGGCGTAACAGAGAAGGAGTTTAGTTTGCGGAGAAGATAAATTCTCTGTTGCCCCCGCTTCACGATGGCAGCGCTGTTTATATCAAACTTAAGATGGTCATCAAAAACAGTGCCCAAATATTTATATTATGAAACAATTTCCACCTTTACATTATGTATGATGCTCTCTGAAGCAGTATCTCTATTTCACCCAAAGTCAATAATTAATTATTTGGTTTTAGATACATTTAAGTCAAGGAAATGGTTATCACACCATGAGATAAAGTCAGTCAGAGCATTCCCATGGTCAGATACTGGACCTTGGAGGAGTGACAACAACGCAGTGTCAACGGAAAACTTGACCAAATAGCTGCTCTCCTGGGCGCTTCTGCATCCATTTGTGTACATGATAAAAAAGGGGTGAAAGGACACATCCCTGAGGTGATCCTGTAGAGAGCAATAAGGGGTCTGATAAATGACCATTTGCAGATACCCTCTGCTCTCTAACAGTTAAAAAATCTAAAATCCATAAAACAAGTTGGTGAGGCAAGAAGCAGCAGCTTGTCTATTAAAATATGTGGTTGCAATGTATTAAAAGCTGAAGAAAAGTCTGCAAACAGAAGCCTGGCATGGGATTTTGGTTTATCTAAATGCTTATATACGCTATTCAAGATAAAAAGCTTTGCATCCTCTACTCCCCTCCCCGCTCGATAGGCAAATTGCAGGGGGTCCAGTCTTCCCTCTTCAGATGATAGCACCAGGTTTTTAACGATTTTTTTTTTTTTCAAATCTCTTTATAATTAATGATGTTAAAGCAACAGGCCTGAAATCATTTAGTTTATCTGGTTTGCTAATCTTCTTGGGAACTGGGATCACTTTGGAGGATTTCCAAAGAGTGGGAACTACACTACTCTCCAGTGACATCTGAAAGATGTGCTGGAGGACACTGCTCAGCTGGTCGGCACAATAGCGCAGTGTACGCCCACAGACAAGATCAGGTCTAGGGGCCTTCCTGATGTTGATCTTATTCAGATGGTCCCTGACACACTCTTGACTGATGGTGACATCATTTTGAGAAAATAGAGACTCTCTCAAACAAGAAATATTTTCAGAAAAGTCATATTTTTCAAAACAAGAATAGAAGTTGTTAAAAGCATTCGGGAGATCAGCGTCATTTAATCCCCTAATTGTTATAGGTTTCCTGCTGTCTCCGCTTCCCTGAGTAGCTGAGGACATTGCTTTGATTCCCCTCCAAGCTGCACGAAGATCCCCACTACTATACTTGTGTTCCACCTTATCCTTATACATGATTTTAGCTTTCCTTATCCCATTCCTTACTTCTCTATTGATTTCCTTCCTTTCCTAGATACTCCCTGTATAAAAAATGCATTTCTTTTTATTCAGAACACTTTTTAATTCTTTAGTGACCCATGGTTTGTTGTTAGGGAATACTGTGATGTTTTTGCAGGGAATATTACTGTCTACACAGAAAGATATATAAGAAGACACAGTTTGTGTAAGTTCATTTAAATCAGGGCAGGAACTATAAAACACGTCCCAGTCTGTGGATTCAAAACATGCTTGTAAGCTGGCAATGCCATTTTCAGTCCAGCATTTCACCGTCTTAACAATCTTCTCCTGTCACTTACAGATGGATTTATAAGGTATCAGGAGGACACTATTATGGTAGGATGCACCAAAAGCAGGCCTGGCATGGATTTAAAAGCACCAGGCACTGAGCCGAGGCACAAGTCAATGGTGGAGTTGTTCATAGTTGTTGCACAAGTGATATACTGCTCATATGTTTTCAGTGTCTTATGTATCTGGCAGTGGTTAAAATCTCCCATAACAAATTTTGGAGCATCAGATGAGAGAGCATCGAGTCTGTTGGTCACTTCCGCGATCAAGTACGCAGCTGAGGAGGCTTTATACATCAGGTTGAAGAAAAGCTGGGGAAACTCCCTTGGAAGATAGAAAGGGCGAAGAGAGATAGATAGCAGCTCGAGGTCAGGGGTACAGATTTCCTCCCGAACAGTGACGGTGTTACAGTACCTCTCATTGATGTAGAAGCAGATTCCTCCCCCGGTGGATTTGTTTGTTTTAACAGGTGACCTGTCCATGCGCACAGGGCACCCGAAGCCGCTAATGCGTAGATCCTCATTCCTGTCCGCCTCTCCCAGCCATGTCTCAGTGAAAGCCAGCAGGCATGTGTCTCTAAAGTCGCGCTTACACCTAGCGTACGCCTCCAGTTCATCAACTTTATTCTGAATGGACTGTACATTGGAGAGAAGAATGGTGGGAAGCGGAGGGAGCCGGCGTCTATCAGCCAACCCACATCTCCTTAGTCGGCGTTGGACACCACCTCTCCTTCCTCTCTTCCTCCGGTGATTTTTGGGAACTTTATGTATATCCCCTGTTGCAGCATTATCTTTGCTGCAAACCAGATATGAACTATTGTCACTAGCAGCAGGTGTAAGTGGACGGAGTTCGAGCAGTAGCTCTCGAGAGTGGATAATCCTGTGACCAGCCTCGCCGCCGCCATCACTTCCCCAGGTAAAACGATTAAGAATCGTAATCAAAAGTGTCAGATAGACAATTCATGGCTCCGGATTAAAAAAACAACAACAACAACAACAAAAGAAAAAAAGTTTAAAAAGTGCACGACAAGTGAAAACAAATGTAACAAACACACGTAACAACAAACGATCAAGCGTTCAGCATTCACGCTGCTCACGGGTCGCACAGAAGCTTGAGCGCCCCCTTCCTGTAGTGTCTCAACCATGTTGAATTTCAGCCCATAAAAAGAAAGCCCTAAAAATACAATGCATTAAAATGCAAGCACTGTTGATGCAATGCATATTTTTTCAATTAGTGCAATTCAAGAAGCTTTTTTGTTTAAAAAAAATTTGGCATTACTTTACTTCCATACAAGTACAGCCAGGGGTTAAATTGGGCAGGGGCTGTCTAGGGCTGAGCCCTGTCACACTGCAACTCATCAGTCTACTTTCATCGTATATTTTCAACAATATTTACACATTTCTTATTACTAATTCAGGCAATGATTCAAAAGCATTGCCTTTTATGGCGTTAAATAATGGACGAAACAGCGCAAGCGCATAAACATTGCGCAAGTCAATTACAGCAGTGTGAGCACAGTGACAAAGCTCGCAAGTAAAATATAAACCTGCAGAAATAAATCCCAAACTTGAGCAAAACATTTTTTATTGTGCACACAAATCAGCACATTGCGAGGAGAAATAACATAACTCTGTCTGTTCTGCATTGAATCAACACTGAACTGACCTCAGCTGAAAAACAGCCGAAATACATAATTTTCCTGTTATCACTGTAAAGCTTCTTTGTATTGTATAAAGCGATATATATAAATAAAGGTAACTTGACTTGTCTTCTGCACGGGCAAGCTGAAATCTTCACGCACACAAGTCAGTTTTGACAGGGGGCGGGGTCCAAACCTATGTTTTATCAAATGCTATTGGCTGCTGGCCTTTTCTGAAACTTTGATTGGCTGCATGTATTACGTTCAAGGGATACATTTTCTTTTTGAGCTCATATGTCTTAATAGCTGTAAGATTTGTTTGTGCAAACATGCTAAGTTTCATATGTATTATGCTCGAGAGGTCAGCTAAAATGAAAGATGAAGGTTGTGATGTTACTATTGTACACTAGAGGGAGCCACGGGATCTTTTAAGCCTAATGTTTTTCCTTTCAGTGTCCATCCCTTTGAATGCTTATTTAAAGTTTCCATCCCCTCCCCCACCACCACCACACACATAACAAATCCTTAACCCCTGAGTAAAATTGCAATGCCAATGGCCAAAATGGTAATAAATAAATAAAAAAACTGTGGAAGACCATGAGATGTCCTCATTTATTAAACAAATGTGTGTGTGTCTATGTGTGTGTCTCTGTGTGTTTGACCTTAAATAGGCCTTTTGTTCAGATGAGTGAGATAAAAATTTAGGAAAAACACGCAGCCAACTAACTCTGATATCTACAGTGCCTGAAGTCAAAAAGGCAAGAGGTCTGAGTGCTCTCAGCTGGGCAGAACGCTATCACTATCTGTAGAGATAAGATTGTCCAATAAGGAGATGACTGCCCCTAAGCACAGACACAGATAAACTAATTTTAGCTGCATGTGAACAAAAGTACCTAAGAAACCTTTAACCTAATTTACACACATGTATAAATATGGTCCTGAGTGAAAAGAGGATGGGGACAGTGATTCAAATGAACTGGTATGGAGAGAGACAAAGAAAGACAGAAGATGATGCTGGAAAAGTTAAAGACGGTGGCTTCTATGAGGGCATGTTACCAGGGCTTTGATCCTGTAGCTTATCTGCACTATAACTACACTCCACCCCGAGCAGACTTTGAAAGGAGAAGTAGCATTGTGCCATGGAAACTCCGCTGTCTGCACAGAGCCTTTACTGAAGGTGAGCATAAATGTTTGTAAGCAGGGCGGCAGGCACCATTGAGGTCCCTGAGGTGCGGATCTCTTTATTTTTCAAAGGTAGGCTACATATAATAAAGATAAAGATGAAATAATTGCCTAATATTAACTCTACTTTGGTGCTTTATGGATATTGCAAAATGCCAAGATAACCATCTCATCTGAGCTGCCTCTGTGGTCTAACACCACTCGTCAATGTCAAAAGGTGTGTTCGACTTGAATAGACTGATAGGTGTATGACATCAAAGTACAGCGAGAGCAATTCAAAAGAATACTGAGCCGTTTGCTCTCTAATTGCTCTTGTGGTACTTTGATGTCATACACTGATTGGTCTAAAATGTTTAAGATGATCAATCAAATCAAAGTAGGAGGGCTTTATGTACACAGCAGCTGCTGAGCACGAATTCCAGTGTAAAGCTTCAGTTAACGGTCATAAATTGCGAGATAAAATGTGATGTAAACCATGTAAGTATATAAACTAAACGTTTACAGACAGACAGAGATAATCAGGGAAAAGCAAGGCCCAGCAAGGGATTATATGTTCTTTGCTAATTACAGTGGAAAGTATGTCTCGCTCAATTTAACAAATTGTAACAAGTTCTATCATGAGCATCTTGAAAAACCTTTCTATGATATGCCATTAGAAAAGAAAATAAGAACTATCCTATGGTGAGACATTTTCATGTAGCACACAACAGCAATCGAGATAGCCTCATTGTGAAAACATTAGAAACAGTGGAAGCAAAATAAATATAAGAGGTGAAGACCATTTAAAGTTATTATTGCAACGAGAAACATTTTATATATATATATCAATTGAAGGCAATGGTTTTAGTCTCTTTCTTTGAAACGGTTTATTCTTCATTTATTTCTATGTGGTAAATACTTTTTTTCTTGTTCTGTTGGGTATTTATCTTTTTTCTATTGTAACACCATCTAGTGGTGTCCTTGGAGACTAGCTTTAGATTTACTCCACCTAGAACAGTGGTTTTCAATCTTGGTCCGGGGGACTCGTCGCTCTGCACATTTTGTATGTCTCTCTTGTCTGACACACTCAGTTCAGTCTGCTAACAAGCTGATGATCCGAATCATGTTTGTTAAATAAGGGAGACATACAAAATGTGCAGAACGGTTGGTCCCTAGGACCAGGATTGAAAACCACTGCCCTGGTGGTTTTTCTGATATTAATTATCTTTGAGGGCTGCTTATTTGAGTCCAATTTGGCTGTTCTGGATGAGAGCCCTTTTCTGAGTCATTGATGTGTTTGTTGGTCGCACCCTAAAGAAGTTATGTGTTGCCGAAACGGGTGGGTTTGCAGCCCATGATATGTATTTTAAAATTTGAATTAGCCAGTTGAATAAAGGCTTTTAATAATTGGAATCTGAAGTGTGCCTTGGACTATCCTTTTTTGGGGGCGGATTAACTGGTGAGTCAACTGGTCATTTGATCTCAAAATGTTAGCTCCCATGTTGATTAGTTTTTAACTAATTCAAAAGCTATGCTCCCCATGGCAAGATTATCTGTTTCCATGATCTTTTTTCAGGTTTCATGGTTATTCAAAGTTCCCTTTATAAATCCTCGTTAGTGGAATATTGTGTTTTCAGTATAAAAAATATATTTTAAGCTTTAGAAGCAAACTAAAGCATCACGAGAGACAGCGTTAAACTACCTCATGTCTCAAAGCACACAGTACAATAATCATGAACATAAACCACTTAAAGAGCACTTACCTGTACCACCTGACTGCTGCAGCGTTGATAGTGTTGCCATTGAAACGCATTAATTCGAGTCACGAACCACTCCGAGTATAGTCTCGCGTAGCCAGACCTTCAGACTGACGGCTGAAGGTCTGGAACTCATAGCAGCTTTCTTTGGCCAAGGCCCGCCCATAAGGCCGTTTGACCGACATGTCAAACAACCAATTACAGTTCGTTTCGTTCAGCGTCACGTGGAAATGTCCCCACAACAACAGACCGGCGTGCAACAAGTCAGTCAGCATAGAAAATCAAAGGATGAGAAGAAAACCGAACACAATACTGAATCGGCCAGCTGCGATGTCAGCGTCTGTTGTTTCATGTTTGCCCGCAAACGCGGCTGATATCCCCTTCACAGTTAGGTATTTCACTTGATCTTCCATAATAGATCATAGTTGTCAACAATGAACATTGAATATAAGGGAGATTTCCAGGAATCCATCCCCAAAATAAGGGAATTTTTTTACACGATTCTTACCCACCACAAACTTTAAAAATAAAGCACTAATCATTAAAAGTCTAAAGAGTTTATAACTACAAATGAGTGAGAGAGAAAGAGACAGTGTGTGTGTAGAGAAAGTGTGTCATTTTTTAAACATTTTTTTATCAGAGAATGTTTAAATACTAATATCAGCTTACGAGGGAAACGGTACGTGGTGCTTCGGGGGCTGCTGGAGATGATTAGGGAGAGGTCTGTGCTCCTTTACCGATCAAAGCGCACGCTGACACGGAGTATAATTGTTTATACTTGACGCGTCCGCACGAGCGTGGCAAAGATTACGCGTTGGGTGCGCAAGACCGGCAAGACCCCATTTCGCTTGGCTGTGTGCACAGCTTTTTTTGTAACAGCGCGCGCGGCGCCGCATCCGAGGATGAACGACTTCAAGCCGAATCTGCCCCGAGCATGTACGTCTCACACAATCAGAGCGTAAAAATACGGGATATTTTACGGGAAAATAATAAAACGGGAAGACAGCGGGAAAAGAGCTAAAATACGTGAGAAACCCGGAAAAAACGGGAGGGTTGACAGCTATGTAATAGATAGGAGGGGACACACAACTAGTAAAGTTGGATCTGCTGGGAATCCTTATAAATGCTGACAAAGGGTCGGCCAGGCTTGGAAAATAATACTCTTCCCAAATCCCGTCGGCAAACAGGCTAAAATATCTCTTTTTGTCTCCACTAAGTGCCTCAAACAAAACTCCTGGACATTTCTTAAAGAGTCTACGCCGTGAACCTCGCATACTTTTGAGAATCCTACGTTTAGCTGATCTTGATAAATGCTCATTGTCACTCATGTAAACACAACAGTTTTTCTTCCGCAATCACACGTCTGCGCTTTGTTTCCCGGCAGACCGAAAATAAACGCGACACTCGCACCCCCCGGAAATCCGATAAAACTCAACCAATCAGATGACGACTTCGACATTCCTGAAGTGTTTCCAGTTAAGTGTACCATATGCATCAGACGTTTAGCCAACGTTCCGTGGGCGTGACGTCTGAGGCTGAGACTACTCCGAGTATAACATCATGGGTTTTCATCTCTTTCATCCAAATTACAGTTATGGTTCAGGAGGAACTGTAAAAGGTGGCTGCTGTTTTGGTTGCAGTCAGGGGCGGATTAGTGCATAGGATAACCTAGGCTGCAGCCTAGGGGCCACATGATCAGGGGCCTCTGTTCAGTGGTTTTTGGAAATATTTACTCCAATATATTGCATATGAACAAATAAACTACAAACAATATACACTCACCTAAAGGATTATTAGGAACACCTGTTCAATTTCTCATTAATGCAATTATCTAATCAACCAATCACATGGTCGTTGCTTCAATGCATTTAGGGGTGTGGTCCTGGTCAAGACAATCTCCTGAACTCCAAACTGAATTAGAGTTGTGACGTTCGCGAACGAACCGATTCTTTTGAACGGCTCATAAACATGAACGATGGGAGCCGAGTCGCGGCTGGAGGGGAGCCGTTCTTTCTGTCGTTCTTTTTTCATGCGTGTTTCACACAGATGCACACAAATTAGCTCCTCAGTTATAGGGGAAGGGGCGCACCCAGCGCAGGGGTGCTACTGCCTAACAGCATGATGATAGTTGTGCACGCGCGCGCATCCTTTACGTGAGTACTCCAGTGGGAAAAAACCCTACGTGCTGTCATTGGGTAGGAGCAGAGCCAATGACTTATGCCGTCACATGGTTACTCCAGTAAAAAAAAAAAAAAAAAAAAAAAAAAACACTAAAGTAACACTAAGTTCCTTTGTAAATAAATACAAAGGAACTGCTTTGTATTTATTTACATTGCATTTTGTGTTCATGTTATTGTATCTACAGTATATATTTACAACTTTAAATAGTTTTTGTTTTTTATCAAAATGTTCTTGTGGTATTGTATGAATAACATAATTCAACATAGCTTTACACATACACATACTTTGTACTAAAGGTAAATCCAAAATAGTGATATCACTTTCTAAGCAGAGGGATGTTGTGCAACCCTATGGAATATAGTCCACACATGACAAATGAGGTAATAATCAATATTTCAGAATAATTCAAACTCAGATATTGGTGTGTGATATCTGAGTTTTAATTAATTGACTACAAATCTCACCTCATCATTCCTCCCAGTGATTATTTCCAGGATAAACTGAGATGCCCCCAAGCTGGCTTCTTAAAACTGACTAAATATTTAAAAAGAGCCAAAAGAGCCGTTCTTTTGAACGGCTCTTTGAAAGGAACGGATCGCAAAGATCCGGATCTCCTCAAAGAGCCATAAATCCCATCTCTAGTCAGAATGGGAAAGAAAGGTGATTTAAGCTATTTTGAGCGTGGCATGGTTGTTGGTGCCAGACGGGCCGGTCTGAATATTTCACAATCTGCTCAGTTACTGGGATTTTCACGCACAACCATTTCTAGGGTTTACAAAGAATGGTGTGAAAAGGGAAAAACATCAAGTATGTGGCAGTCCTGTGGGCAAAAATGCCTTGTTGATGCTAGAGGTCAGAGGAGAATGGGCCGACTGATTCAAGCTGATAGAAGAGCAACTTTGACTGAAATAACCACTCGTTACAACCGAGGTATGCAGCAAAGCATTTGTGAAGCCACAACACGCACAACCTTGAGGCGGATGGGCTACAACAGCAGAAGACCCCACCGGGTACCACTCATCTCCACTACAAATAGGAAAAAGAGGCTACAATTTGCAAGAGCTCACCAAAATTGGACAGTTGAAGACTGGAAAAATGTTGCCTGGTCTGATGAGTCTCGATTTCTGTTGAGACATTCAGATGGTAGAGTCAGAATTTGGCGTAAACAGAATGAGAACATGGATCCATCATGCCTTGTTACCACTGTGCAGGCTGGTGGTGGTGTAATGGTGTGGGGGATGTTTTCTTGGCACACTTTAGGCCCCTTAGTGCCAATTGGGCATCGTTTAAATGCCACGGCCTACCTGAGCATTGTTTCTGACCATGTCCATCCCTTTATGGCCACCATGTACCCATCCTCTGATGGCTACTTCCAGCAGGATAATGCACCATGTCACAAAGCTCGAATCATTTCAAATTGGTTTCTTGAACATGACAATGAGTTCACTGTACTAAAATGGCCCCCACAGTCACCAGATCTCAACCCAATAGAGCATCTTTGGGATGAGTTCACTGTACTAAAATGGCCCCCAAAGTCACCAGATCTCAACCCAATAGAGCATCTTTGGGATGTGGTGGAACGGGAGCTTCGTGCCCTGGATGTGCATCACACAAATCTCCATCAACTGCAAGATGCTATCCTATCAATATGGGCCAACATTTCTAAAGAATGCTTTCAGCACCTTGTTGAATCAAAGTTCTGAAGGCGAAAGGGGGTCAAACACAGTATTAGTATGGTGTTCCTAATAATCCATTAGGTGAGTGTATATATATATATACACTCACCGGCCACTTTATTAGGTACCCCATGCTAGTAACGGGTTGGACCCCCTTTTGCCTTCAGAACTGCCTCAATTCTGTGTGGCATAGATTCAACAAGGTGCTGGAAGCATTCCTCAGGGACTTTGGTCCATATTGACATGATGGCATCACACAGTTGCCGCAGATTTGTCGGCTGCACATCCATGATGCGAATCTCCCGTTCCACCACATCCCAAAGATGCTCTATTGGGTTGAGATCTGGTGACTGTGGAGGCCATTTTAGTACAGTGAACTCATTGTCATGTTCAAGAAACCAATTTGAAATGATTAGAGCTTTGTGACATGGTGGAAGTAGCCATCAGAGGATGGGTACATGGTGGCCATAAAGGGATGGACATGGTCAGAAACAATGCTCAGGTAGGCCGTGGCATTTAAACGATGCCCAATTGGCACTAAGGGGCCTAAAGTGTGCCAGGAAAACATCCCCCACACCATTACACCACCACCACCAGCCTGCACAGTGGTAACAAGGCATGATGGTTCCATGTTCTCATTCTGTTTACGCCAAATTCTGACTGTAACATCTGAATGTCTCAACAGAAATCGAGACTCATCAGACCAGGCAACATTTTTCCAGTCTTCAACTGTTCAATTTTGGTGAGCTCTTGCAAATTGTAGCCTCTTTTTCCTATTTGTAGTGGAGATGAGTGGTACCCGGTGGAGTCTTCTGCTGTTGTAGCCCATCCGCCTCAAGGTTGTGCGTGTTGTGGCTTCACAAATGCTTTGCTGCATACTTCGGTTGTAACGAGTGGTTATTTCAGTCACTGTTGTCCTTCTATCAGCTCGAACCAGTCTGGCCATTCTCCTCTGACCTCTGGCATCAACAAGGCATTTCCGCCCACAGAACTGCCGCTCACTGGATGTTTTTTCTTTTTCGGACCATTCTCTGTAAACCCTAGAGATGGTTGTGCGTGAAAATCCCAGTAGATTAGCAGTTTCTGAAATACTCAGACCAGCCCTTCTGGCACCAACAATCATGCCACGTTCAAAGTCACTCAAATCAACTTTCTTCCCCATACTGATGCTCGGTTTGAACTGCAGGAGATTGTCTTGACCATGTCTACATGCCTAAATGCACTGAGTTGCCGCCATGTGATTGGCTGCTTAGAAATTAAGTGTTAACGAGCAGTTGGACAGGTGTACCTAATAAAGTGGCCGGTGAGTGTATATATATATATATATATATATATATATATATATATATATATATATTTGTTTGTAGTTTATTTAGAATATAGTTAACAACATAATCTAAATATAAATGAAGGTCAAAGGCACATGTTGAGTACACAGTTTTACCTGGAAACAAATCCTGCTCAAATAGGCTATATAAGTAAACATCACATACTTGGCATTTTCAAGGCGTTTGGTTGCACTGAAGAATTTTTTTTTGTCCTGCTTCTAGTCAGTGAGCTCACCTTCACCATATTTAGGTCATATTTATGCCAGTATCAGGTCAATGTGATTTTCAAATCTGTGAAGAATAAAACCCCACCTGTGAGCATACTGAGGATCATAGCAACTATTGTATTAACATTAATATAATGTCCACTCTTTACACAAAAACATGATATTTGTGATCTCATGCATGCATGTATTATTGCACAGTACATTTAGCATATGAGCAGAAATTTGCGAACAAAAGCTTCATTGATGTGGCAGTAGGCTGTAAGCTTACTTTCCACCATGGTCCTGGAATAATTAGCAAAATTTGCTACATCTAAATGATCTAGTCCCATTAAATGAATTTGAGACCATGTTTCTTTTATGTGTGATGCTTTTTTGTTTGTTTTTGACTATGTTGTATTTGTATTTAAATTGTAACTGGTGTGCCGTCTTGGCCAGGTCTCCCTCGGAAAAGAGATTTCAGTCTCAAGGGACTTCCTGGTTAAATAAAGGTAAAAAAAAACCCACATAAACACTTCATAATCTATCCAAAACAGGTCAATGAAATTTTGTCTAAACACTCATGTTACGTCTGTAACATCATTTTTATGTTATATTATAGGGCATATAAATGTTAATTTGCAGTTTAATACGTTGCTTATAAAGACATTTTATTTCAGCCGATTTCACTCATCTCAGCAATATAGTTTGGGGAAAACCAAACTAGTTAATGTGTACATGTTCATGTAAAAAAAAAAAGCATTTTTACTAATGTAAGCAAGTGTAGTAAACGAAACCGCGCATTTGCACCATTCATTCACACAGAGACACGCATAACATGCAGGATTCATATTTAAACAGTCTTTTTGTGGTTTCCAGACACAAGTCCATGTCGTGATTAAAATTAAGAACTTTACTTACCATTCACAATCCTCGGCTGGATCCATTGGTCCTCGAAATGAAACTGAAACCAGGTCTTCTTTTGAGGTAAATTATTCCTCACCGCGTCCCAAGACGACATAAAATACATGAATCTGATTAAACTTGATGCATTTGTCATGATAGATTGACGGAAGCAAGTGCAGATAAACTCTTTTATTTAAAGTGGTAACAATGAGGAAGTACAACACAGATACACAGGTAAGTGGTGCAGGGACTCCGATGGTCAGATGATCCAAGTGCAGAAACAGTGGTGCGGTGATGAGAGTCCAGTGCCGAATCGATATCCAGATAATCCACATAAACAAGAACCGGAACAGGATGGACATGAGACACCGGGACTGGCGGATTAATTAGAGCAAAATATACGGGCTTAATTTTGGAAACATGAAATACGGGATGAATCCTCCTGTACACTGGAGGAAGGTTGAGGCGGACTGTCACCGGACTAATGATTTTAGTGACAGAGAACGGGCCAATCAATTTCGGTGCAAGCTTATTCGAAACGGAGCGGAGAGGAATGTCCTTGGTAGAAAGCCACACTTTGGAACCGTCGACGTATACGGGACGCTTCCGCCGGTGGCGATCGGCTTTGGCCTTGGTGCCACTTGGAGTAAAGTCTCACGGGCTCTAGTCCAAGTGCGGTGACACCTCTGGACGAAGGCGTGGGCGGAGGGGATCGCGACTTCGGACTCCAGACTAGGAAAAATAGGTGGCTGGTAACCTACACTACACTCAAATGGTGATAGGCCCGTAGATGACACTGGCAACGTGTTGTGGGCGTACTCCACCATAGACAGTTGTTGACTCCAAGAGGAAGGATTCTTGGACACTAAACATCGCAACGTTCGCTCCAAATCCTGGTTGGCTCGCTCAGTTTGACCATTGCTCTGGGGATGAAACCCCGAGGACAGACTGACAGTCGCACCCAGAAATTTACAAAACTCTCGCCAAAATTTGGACACAAATTGGGGTCCTCTGTCAGAAACCACGTCTGTCGGGAGGCCATGAAGCCGAAAGACGTGGTTAACAACAATCAATGCTGTCTCCTTGGCTAAAGGTAATTTGGGCAAGGGAATGAAATGGGCCGCCTTCGAGAACCGGTCCACCACGGTCAAAACTACCGTGTGACCCTGGGAGGGAGGGAGGGCGCGATCTAGCGAAAATCTAGCGCGATATGGGACCAGGGTCTCGAAGGCACCGGCAGCGGTTGAAGTAACCCATCTGGAGGTTGATTGGAAGTCTTACCCGTGGCGCAAACTGAGCAAGCCAATACAAAATTGTGAACATCACGAGCCATGAGAGGCCACCAGAATCGTTGCTTAACTAAAAATTTAGTTCGATTGACTCCCGGATGACAAGCCACATTGGAACAGTGTCCCCACTGAATAATGCTGGACCGTAAACCTCCCATGTGAGTGTAGAGATGAATAGGGTCTCTGGTAAAATGCACTCGGGAGTAGACGGGCGTTCGGAACGGTCAAAAAATGCGCGATAAAGAGTCGGGTTTGATGTTCTTGGAACCCGGGCGGTACGAGAGAGTAAAGTCAAAACGACCGAAAAAAAGAGCCCACTGAGCCTGCCTGGAGTTAAGTCTTTTAGCAGTACGAATGTATTCCAAATTCTTGTGATCGGTCCAGACGATAAAGGGTACCCCCGAGCCCTCTAACCAGTGGCGCCACTCCTCAAATGCTAATTTGACCGCCAACAACTCTCTGTTGCCAATGTCACAATTGCGTTCGGCAGGGGATAAACGATGAGAGAAAAACGCGCAAGGATGCATCTTGTCGTCTGAAGGAGAGCGCTGGGATAACACTGCCCCTACCCCCACCTCTGACGCATCGAGTCTCGGCTGCATCTGACCACCTGAACGTCGTTCTGGGGGAGGTCAAAGCGGTCAGAGGTGCGGCTAGTCGGCTGAAATTGTGAATAAAACGCCGGTAAAAATTGGCGAACCCCAGAAACCTCAGTAGGGCCTTACGGGAATCTGGACTTGGCCAATTCACCACAGCCTTAACTTTCTCAGGATCCATGCGCATTCCCTCAACCGAGTTGATGTGTCCTAGGAAAGGAACAGACTGTGCATGAAAAGCGCATTTCTCCGCCTTGACAAAAAGCCCATTCTCTAGCAACCTCTGAAGCACTTGTCGGACGTGTTGCACGTGTTCCTGGAGAGACGATGAAAAAATCAATATATCATCCAGGTAGACATTTATGAACCGATCGACCATGTCTCGCAAAACGTCATTGACCAGTGCTTGGAAGACCGCTGGGGAGTTGGAAAGGCCGAACGGCATGACCAAATATTCAAAGTGCCCCCTGGGGGTGTTAAATGCGGTCTTCCACTCATCCCCCTTCCTGATGCGGACCAAATGATAAGCATTCCGTAAATCCAATTTCGTGAAGATAGATGCTCCTTGCAACCTCTCGAAAGCTGAAGACATCAATGGCAAAGGATAAGTATTCTTTACCGTGATGTTGTTCAACCCCCGGTAATCAATACAAGGTCGCAACGATCCATCCTTCTTCCCCACAAAAAAGAACCCCGCCCCCGCTGGAGAAGAGGAAGGACGGATGAACCCCGTTGCTAGAGAATCAGAAATATATTTCTCCATGACCTCTCTCTCTGGGACAGAGAGTGAATATAATTTGCCTTTAGGCGGAGACGTACCTGGCAGTAACTCTATGGCACAGTCATAGGGACGATGCGGAGGAAGAGAATCAGCCTGAGACTTACTGAACACCTCCTTCAGGTCCTGATACTCCGTGGGCACGTTTGATAAATCCACTGTCTCCTCCTGAAACATAGGAACAGAAACAGACGGACAGGCGGACACAAGACAGGACTTATGACAAAAACTGCTCCACGCTGCCACCGACTTGAGCTGCCAGTCTATTTTGGGGTTGTGACGATTGAGCCATGGGTGACCAAGAACGATGGGTGCCAGTGGAGTGTCCATAATGTGAAAGGAGGTGGTTTCAGTATGATTTCCAGACGTGATGAGAGTGATGTCTTCAGTGATCAGTGAAATAGTGGGGAGTCTTTGACCATTGAGTGCGTGAACCTCAATCTGGTGTGACAGGTGTCGGAGGGGAACATGAAATTTTAGTGCAAATGAGTGATCCATGAAATTACCTTCCGCCCCTGAGTCCAGTAGTGCCCGACAGTCGTGGAGGTGAGTTGACCATCGGAGTCTTACCGGTAGGAAGGTATATGTAGATGAGGACTTCTCGGCAGAGATCCCACCCGACAATAGCCTCATACTTACTGTCGGGCTGGGCCTTTTAACAGACAATTGTACGCGAAATGTCCAGCTCCACCGCAGTACAGGCAAAGGCCCAGGGATCTCCGCCTCTCCTTCTCCTCCCGGGAAAGCCGGGCTCGACCCACCTGCATGGGCTCGTGATCGTAGGTGGAGCTGACCGCGCCCCTGCCTCCCGAACGTTGTCCCTCGATCCCTCCAGAAAGGTGGTCCAATTGAAATCGTCGGCTGCCTCGTGATAGACGTGCATCCACTCTCAGAGCCAGCGCGATCAGATCATTAAGTCTGGTGGGAAAGTCCATGGCGTAGATCTCTTTTTGGACGCGGTCAGCCAGCCCATGCAGGAACATGTCCCACTGCGCCTCCTCGTTCCATTGGCTCTCAGCTGCCAGGGTGCGAAATTCGATCGAAAAGTCTGATACGGACCTCTCTCCTTGTCGCAATTCAGCCAGCACCCTGGCAGCTTCTCTTCCTGTCGCGGCCCGGTCAAAGACCCGCCGCATCTCGTCGGAGAGCCGCCGGAACAAGGAACAGCATTCGTCTTGGTTTTCCCACACCGCCGTTCCCCATAGCGCCGCTTTCCCCGTCAGAAGTGTCAGAACGAATGCGACCTTGGTCTGCTCCTCTTGAAACGTTCTGGGTTGGAGAGAGAAGTGCATATCACATCTGGTTAGGAACGCACGACAGTAGTTAGGTTCACCTGCGTACGATTCAGGGACCGGTAGACGAGGCTCTGACGGGGATGGGTCTGCTGGTGGAGGTGGGGGAATCGGCGGTGCGGGTGGCACAGTGGGAACACGAAGCTGTTGAATCTGTTGGGTGAGCCCGGACACCTGCGCCACTAAAGCCTGAACAGCACGAGCCGTATCGTTGAGATTCTTTTCTTGAGTGTCCATTCTCTGTATGCTGTTACTCACGAATGCCTCCAATGAGGTTGAAGAGTCTCCCGCTGCTTCCATGCTTTGATGGTCAGATCGTTCTGTCATGATAGATTGACGGAAGCAAGTGCAGATAAACTCTTTTATTTAAAGTGGTAACAATGAGGAAGTCCAACACATATACACAGGTAA
This sequence comes from Rhinichthys osculus, assembly GCA_029959095.1. NCBI lineage: Eukaryota > Metazoa > Chordata > Actinopteri > Cypriniformes > Leuciscidae > Rhinichthys > Rhinichthys osculus. The sequence continues at coordinate 26,306,277 of JARWKJ010000018.1, forward strand.
GTGGTGCAGGGACTCCGATGGTCAGATGATCCAAGTGCAGAAACAGTGGTGCGGTGATGAGAGTCCAGTGACGAATCGATATCCAGATAATCCACATAAACAAGAACCGGAACAGGATGGACATGAGACTCGAACACGACTGGAACTCAGACACACCGGGGAAACCACATACAACGATCTGACAAGGAAGATGAGAAGGTGATGAGTATAAGTACACAAAATCAGACGAGCTGCAGCTGGTGATGGGATAATGAGTGGATGGCTGATGAGCGCTGATGAGCGGCCACGCCCATCTAATAAGCGCACCCACATACAACAACAGAAACACGAGACAAGAAGAAGACATAGGATTTACCAACCGTGTCAGCATTTTACCGAGTTGACGTGGGTGTTGACTATGTTTGCATGGATTTGCCTCAGAATTAGAATTAGCATTTGAATAGCACACGCTGTCAGTAGGCATGTTCACATTAGGGGGTAATGAGGATACATGAGAACTACATCTCTCTCTTTTCATACAGATTACATAAACAGAATATTTGTTTTCGTTTTGAATGAAATAATTTAAAAGTAGACACTTAAATGTTTATAAAGATATACACTACCGTTCAAAAGTTTGGGGTCAGTGAGAATTTTATTTTTATTTTTTGGAGGAAAGAAATCAATACTTTTATTTATCAAGGAATAATTAATTTGATCGAAAGTGACAGTAAAGACATTTATAATGTTACAAAAGTCTTTTGAACTTCCTATTCATCAAATAATCCTAAAAACAAAAAAAAACTGTACGACTGACAGACCAACAACTGTTTCAACATTGATAATAATAATAAATGTTTCTTGAGCATCAAATCCTCATATTATACTGATTTGTGAAGGATCATTTGACACTGAAGACACTGACACTGGTGATGCTGAAAATTCAGCTTTGATCACAGGAATAAATTACACTTTACTATATATTCACACAGAAAACAGCTGATTTACACTGGAATAATATTTAATACTATAACTGATTTTTGTTGTATTTTTAATCAAATAAGCGCAGCCATGGTTAGCAGAAGAGAATTCTTTTAAAAGTATTTAAAATCGTACCGACCCCAAACTTTTGAACGGTAGTGTATGTCTGTGTCAAGTCAAGTCGCCTTCATTTATAAAGCGCTTTTAACAGTTCTCCTCTGGCTAACAAACGAACAATGCATGATTTACAAGTTCACATCTATATATAATTATTATGGTAAAGGTTATGCGTACTTGGCGTGCTGTCCAGGTGGAGGGCTCCGAGCTCAGAATTTCTGCCCGAACCCAGAGTACTCCCTCCGTTGGTAAGAGTAGATGGAACTAGAGATGGAACTAAAAGTGAGGAGATGGGGTGGAGGTGGGATGCTGATATACTGTCAAGGAACAAAGGAGGGTTCTGCTGTTATTTATCTTGTCCTGAGTTGATTACTGATTGATCTCCACTTGTGCTGATTTGGTTAATTATCTGCACCTGCTCCTCCCGAACCTTGTTAATAAAACATCATTTATGATTCAGGCAGCATTACAGATCAGAAGTCAGATTGGATTGGAACATTAAAAATATTTAATTCAGTTCTATCTGGTTGAAGATCAGATTCATCACGCTGGTATGGAGACGGGTTTGTTGTTTGCTGTTGTGTCGATGAGGCATTCACAGGGGATAGTCTAGTTGAAACGATCTCTGCTGACATTTCAGGGATGCCTTGTTGTCGTGTCTAGGCACAGGTCCTCCATCTGATCTGGCCCGGATCCAGCTGACTACGGGAAACCTCGGGATAAACAGAGAAACAAACATTAGTGTAGATGCCATTCTTCTTATGATGTAACAAGTGCATCAGGTGTTATAGGAAGTGTTCCCGGTTCCGGCTGACCTAGTTTGTGCAGCCTAACAATCATTTAAAGGCCAGGTTAAAGAGATGTGTTTTTAGTCTAGATTTAAACTGACAGAGTGTGTTTGCTTCCCGAACAATGCTAGGAAACGGATCTACCGCCTGCGGTTGATTTTGATATTCTAGGTATTATCAACTGTCCAGAATTTTGAGATTGCAATAGACGCGAAGGACAATACTGCGTTAAGAGCTCACTCAAGTACTGGGGAGCTAAACCATGTAGTGCTTTGTAAGTAATTAGTAAGATTTTAAAATGTATAGGATGTTTAATGGGGAGCCAATGCAGTTGACAGAACGAGGCTAATGGTCATATGTCCTGGTTCTAGTAAGAACTCTAGCTGCTGCGTTTTGGACCAGCTGGAGTTTGTTTATTAAGCGTGCAGGGCAACCACCCAGTAGAGCAGGGGTGGGGAACGTTGATCCTGGAGGGCCACTGTCCCGCAGAGTTTAGCTCCAACCCTGAAAAAAACATTCAGCTGCCTGTAACTTTAGTAATCCTGAAGACCTTGATTAGCTTCAGGTGTGTTTGATTAGGGTTGGAGCTAAACTCTGCAGGACAGTGGCCCTCCAGGATCAACGTTCCCCACCCCTGCAGTAGAGCATTACAATAATCTAGCCTTGAAGTCATGAACGCATGAACAAGCTGTTCAGCATTTGTCATTGAGAGCATATGTTGTAGTTTAGATACATTTTTAAGATGGAAAAAGCGGTTTTACAGGAGGTGGAAATATGGCTTTCAAATTAAAGATTGGTATCAAAGAGCACACCCAGGTTCCTAAATGACGACAAAGACATGACAGAGCAGCCATCAAGTGTTAGACAGTATTCTAGGTTATTACGTGCAGAGGTTTTTGTTCCAATAACTATGTTTTTTTTTTTCAGAATTAAGTAGTAGGATATTACTAGTCCTCCAATTTTTATATCAGCTATGCATTCCGTTAATTTTGTGAATTGGTAAGTTTCATCAGGGCGCAAAGAAATAAAGAGCTGAGTATCAACAGTGAAAACTAATGCCAAGGCCAAGATATCTCCAAAGGGTAGCATGTACAGGGTGAAAAGCAACGGTCCTAGTACTGAGCCTTGCGGTACTCCTTACTGAACTTGTGATCGGTATGACATCTCTTCATTTACTGCTACAACCTGATAACGGTAAAAAAACTATGATTTAAACCATGCCAATTCAATTCCACTAATGGCAAAATAATTTTCACACTAGCCGTTAGTTCGGCACGGGCCACGGTTCGCATGAAAAATGTTATGCTAATGTGAACGCTGTCATGGGACCCGGGTGCGCACTGGGGTACCGAACCCGAGACTACCTGGAGGAGGTGGTCTGAGTTCGGTTGCTCCCGAACCGTGCCGCGGTTCGCGTGAATGTGAAAGCAACACGGACTCGGGTCCGCACTTGTTCAGGAAGTAAAGTGACCTGCGCATGCGTTTTAGCTTATTGTGATGTATTGAGTTAAATAAAACACTTGTAAGGGATGATAGTGTTGACGATTTACCTTGGTTACGAGCGAGAGTGAGCCTGCAGTGTATTCATGCATTGCGCATGAAATCTAGGGCACCAAATTTGGAAATCCACTGTCTCCTCAAAAGAGTCTGTTTGCAAGCAGCAGAAGGCCACCTTATGTGACACACGCACAGTAAACCTGTATTGTTCACTCAACTGCGCATAATAGCAGCGAATTAATAAAAAACACAATATTGACCCGCGTTCTGTTTTCTATCATGCGCCGTGCACGTTTGCGATGACGTAATATGCACGCAAACACAGCAGGGTTCGATAGAATCAAGTTGAGTGTGAAACCAGACCAACGCTGCGGGGTACGGTGGCCGAGACAGCTCGACGCGCTGCAACTGAAGCAAACACATGCAAATAGAAAAAAACGCGTGCAAATATAAAAAAACGCATGCAAATAGAAAAAAACACATGCAAATAGAAAAACACGTGTGCAAATAAAAAAAAGAAACACCTGCAAATTAATAAAAACATCTTCATCAGTTTCACAACACACGTGTGCTCCAAATACAGAAACGCGCTGCAAAAGTTCACAACACAACCAAATACAGAAAACGCGCTGCAAATAACACAGACCACAACGGAAATGTTTCCAGGGGAACCAAATAAGTGACGAAACCGGCTGGGATGTGCTTATTGCTCGTGAGCTTCCCTATGCCCTACTCCCTTCGAAGGGCAGATTGCAGAGCCCTTAAAGTGGGACTTTGGAGTGAGCAGGGCTCTAGTGTGCTGTTAGGCAGCCGTGTGGAACGCACTTGATGAAGGGAGCAACGAAAGACAACGTAATTTCCTCATTATTTTCACCTGGGATGTTCCCATGACAACGCAGCACGGTGTCCATCAGCTGGTCTTACGACAGAAATATAAAGCTGGTAACACAACGGATGCAAATACATTTTTATTTTTAGTTTACAAAAAAGCTTTTAAAATATGCGTTATATATCTGTGTGTCTCAACTTTAAAATTTTGGACCCTACATTACCTAACATTTCTTACAAAACTTTTCTTTATGAAAATGTAATAACATGAAACAATTTGATTTGTGCAGTGTAACTGATGTATAGATAAATATCTTTCCTTCACGTTTTTCTTCTTTATCTTTTTTATTTATTTATTTTAGTTTCCAGCTCATTGTTCTTTTCTCATTTGTATTCTGATGACATTGAACATATTGTTAATACATTTTGTACATTGTATACAAGTTGTATGTCATAAAAAAATTTAATCTCTGTATGTTTTGCACAAAAAAATAAAAAAAATAAAGTATAATTTTAAGCTGTAAGCACCAGCACGCATAGATTTAGGGATATCTTTTTTTTTTTTTTTTTTTTTTTTTTATTACTCAAACGTAAACAGCAGTATACAAAGTATACAAAACATACAACTTAATATTACCCTTGCCAGGGGGATAGGTATCACATACATTCAAACAAATTGTAAGTTATACAAATATTTCTAGTTTTTATAGCCTTTTTGTTCAATGAACCACTAATTAATTTTATATGCGATAACATATCACAATAAAAATGTTTAAAGGCCGGTTTTTGTTTTATATATTTGCATTTGTGGATATAGAATTTAGCTTGCACAATTAGTAAATTTATAATAAAGAACATATCTTCTTTACTTTGTTTTCTAAAAAAAACAAAACACAACATTTTCCCACTTCAAAGTAAAGTCCTTGTAAAGTTCTTTCATAATAAAGCTGCAGAAGTCCTTCCAGAAGGTTGTGGAGTGTGTGCAGATCCAAAAAAGGTGCTGGATAGTCTCAGGGTGATTTCCGCAAAAAGAACAGTTCACATCAATGTCCCTTTTGAATTTTGTCATATAGTGGTTAGCAGGATAATACTTATGGATAATTTTAAAAGAAATTTCTTTGACCTTGTTTGTAACAAAAAACTTATTGGGAATTGTCCATACTTTTTTCCAATTAATATCATTTACAAAAGAATTCCAGTATGAAACAACATATGGGACAGATATCACTTCTTTCTGAAACAAAGACCGTACATATTTAGGGCCCAAGCCCTGAAAGGGCGAAGAGCCCTATTGTTTTCCTTAGGATTATTTTTTTTTTTTTTTTTTTTTTCTATTTTTCTTACGACTATTCGGGCACTTTTGGGGCCCTTAACGTGCCCGAAAACTCTTGAAACTTTGCACGCGGGTCAGAACCCGCGGCCATCAGGGCCGGGCTGAAGATGGTACCCGGGCGTGGCAGGGGGGCTCGACAGCGCCCCCTGGAACGCGGTCCGAAAACTTGGTCCATAAATCAAACACGCTTGCATGGAATAATATGAAACTCGGTACACTTATAGATCTCATCGGTTCATATATACTTCATGCTCTGATTTTTTACCCCAGCCCGACAGGATGTCGGCTATTTAGGGTTGTTTGGAAAACCCATGCTCAGGAATTCGAAATACTCCTCCTAGAGAATTCAAACACACGGCACGAAACTCGGTCAGCATGAAGTCAAGACACTGAGGATGAAAAATTGCCAGGGGATTTTTGATATCTCGAACGGTTTGGCCGTGGCGAGGAAACGAATTTATGGCGAGAAACAAGAAACAGGAAGTGTGTTATAACTTCTTCATACATTAACTGATCTCGATGAAACTTCAGCAGTGTGTTCGCTGTAAGAGGCCGATCACATGGATGTGACTATTGTGAGTCAAAGTTATAGCGCCACCAACTGGCAGCAGGAAGTGTGTCACTTTCAAAATGCTTTGAAATCACCCTCTTATTTTAACCCGATTTGCTTCAAACTTCATCTGTATAATGTAAAAACACGCCAGATGTAGACCTGTGAAAGGATTGTTTAATATCTAAGATAATGTTGCCATGGCAACGCATCAAACTTTAATATTCTTTTTTGATGCTTTTGAGACTCTTAGCATGCTTGAAATTGCAGGAAACTCGACAGACACATCTCATTTATTAGCTAGTAGACATGTGCAAAGTTTCAGAAACGGGCGTGGTGAGGGGCTCAGTAGCGCCACCTTTAGTCAAAAATGGGGTATTAGTTTTACCTACAGTAACAAAAATCGGTATGGATATTCGTCTCCTCGAGCCGGACAACTTTCTAATTGACAGTCATTAGCTCCGAACAACACAAAGTCAGATATTTTGGTTTGAATATGATTTTCAGGAGAATTTTCTCCCCCTGTCTCTGTGTGTGGGGGGGTTGGGGAATTTGACTATTATTTTAATGGTGTTCAAGGTTTCAGGGGCTTTTGGGGCCCTTAACGTGCTTGAAAACTCTTGAAACTTTGCACACAGGTCAGCGCCCACAGCCATCAGGCCCGGGCTGAAGCTGGTACCCGGGCGTGGCAGGGGGGCTCAACAGCGCCCCCTTGAACGGGGTCCCCAAAACTTGGTCCATAGATCAAACACGCTTGCATGAATTAATCTGAAACTCAATACACATTTAGATCTCATCGGGCCGAACAACTTACCCTCGGTCAAGTTTTACGCCAGCCCAACAGGAAGTCGGCTATTATGGGTTGTTTGGAGAACGCTTGCTCAGGAATTTGAAGTACTTCTCCTAGAGATTGCATCCGTTTACCGCCAAACTCGGTCAGCTTGAGGTCAACACTTTGAAGATGCTAAATTGCGGACGGATTTTTGATATCTCGAACGCTTTGGCCGTGGCGAGGAAACTAATTTATGGCGAGAAAAGAGAAACACGAAGTGTTATAACTTCTGCATACATTAACTGATCTTGATGAAACTTCAGCAGTGTGTTCGTGGTAAGAGGCCATTCAGATGGATGTAACTATTGTGAGTCAAAGTTATAGCGCCACCAACTGGCAGCAGGAAGTGTGTCACTTTCTAAATGCTTTTGACAAAAGTGGGGGGGTTAGTTTTATCTACAGTAACAAAACTCGATATGTATATTGTACTCTTCGAGCCGGACAACTTTCTAATTTACCGTAATTAGCTACGACCAACAGGAAGTTAGATATTTTGGTTTGAAAATTGTCATTTTATGTGTCTCTCTCTGAGCCTACGTCTCTGTGTGTGTGTGTGTGTGTGTGTGTGTCTGTGAGTGTGGGGAGGGGGAGGGGGGCTAGATTAACCATTTCACTGCTGTGTGGTTTTGCCTGCATTAAAAAGGAAAATAAATGGCTTATGCCTTGTATTTTTTAAATAGGTTTTATTAATAAGTAAAGGCATATAACCAAATTAATTGTAGTGCATTGAAAATAGTTTTATATAATTAGTTTATTAATTAAATTAACTTGGTCCATAAACTTGGTCTGAAAATTTGGTCCATAAATCAAACACACTTGCATGTAATCAGCGCCGCCGCTCCCACCACGCGCATCACGCGCTGTGCGTAGGGCACCAAGTGCTGAGGGGGCACCAAAAATAGCCTAATGAAAAACCAATCATCAAACTTCTTGTTATAATCAGATTCAGCGCGTTCTTCCTCTTCATTCCGCAGCGGCGCCGAGCAGAGACAGAGAGCACGTCAGAAACACAGGACAGGGTGTGTGTGTGTGTGTGATGTGTTCATGTGTGTGTTTATCTGAGCCTCATTGGTCTGTCACTGCTCGTCAATGTCAGAATATTTGAGATGACCAATCAAATCAAAGTAGGCGGGCTTTATGTTCACAGACGCTGAGCGCGAATTTTAACAGTGCAACTCGACGCTTCAGTGTACGGTCAAGTGCGAGATAAGATGTAAGTAGCTAAACTTAACTTTATTTGACAGTTTTTTTAGGTCATAAATGTTAAACGAATGACAAAAAATAATTAGGCAAACTAATATAGTTTTGTCTAATTTCGCTATTTTGAACTGAAAATAGGCCTATAACATGTAGCCTAGTGTAATAGTTTAGGCTACTGTCATTGTGAGGGGACAAGAAACATGAACAAAGCCGTTTTTATCATGTTAGGCACAGGATTTATAATCAAGGGCGTAGATTTGGTTGGTTATATCCCCCCCACAAATTACGCCCTTGTTTATAATGAATGTGTACATATTGAGAATAAAATACAAATTGTAACCTTTAGTAAATTAAAAAAGCCAACTTTAGGAGGGGAAGAGACAGGGCAAGACAAAAACAAAGAGAAAAAGAGTGTGATGCTGATGAGGAGAGAAAAATTATCAGCTGCCCACTGACATGGTTTTAAAGCTATTGTTATCGAATTTTTTTTTTTTTTTTGCCTTCACAACATCATTAAAATGCACATCTGTAGTTCAGAAAAATCCCAAATTTCCCCCGAACACCCCTAACTAACCTGCCTCAAATTCGGGATCCCAGTGATTATAAAACCATGCATTGCAATGGTAATGAAACTAGTTAATAGTAAGCATTAGACCCTAATCTAAAGTGTTACTTTTTAGCTTTTTATTTTTTTTATAAATCATACCCTCATTGGGGGCTTAGCCCCCCTAAATGAAAATCATAAATGAAAATCGGGGGGGCATCATAAAGGAATTATGCTTGGGGCACCAAAATGGCTAGCAGCGGCACTGCATGTAATATTATGAAACTCGGTATATAGATCTCATCGGGCCAAACAACTTTAAGCTAGCCCAAAAGGAAGTGGGCTATTTTGGTCTGAATGTGAATGTTTTGCAAAACCAGCCTCTACATTTTTACCCACTCCTCTTAAGTGGTTTATTTTGTTCCCACCAAATGTTTTCAACATGATGAAAATACATTAAAGAAGCATAATTGTGAATATCTATTGAATATCTCTAATTGTTTTGCTATGGCGAGGGATTGAAGTCATGTAAAAAAAATAAACACTAAAAGCCTCATATCTTCTAAAAATTTAATTATACACCATTTATTTCTAGATAAAATTATACAAATATCACAACTAAACCCATTTTATTCTTGTTTTCAATTTAAGAATAATGTACAAGTTTAAAAACAGCCAGAATGCACTATTCAGTTAAAAAAATAAATATATCAAATAATACATAGGGCTATACTGCCCTCTTGTGTTCAAAATCAGGTAGGCCTGTTGTATTTAAATATATTAGGTAGCCTATGTGACTCCGAGAATATTTTCTCACCGGTTATTTGACGTGTAACACCGGGGGCTTTTAAATCGCTAAGTTAAAAGTGAAAGTAAAGTAAGGACGTCCGCATGGACATTTATAGTGGTGGCGCGCACAGTGCGCTCGAATGAATTTCTATGGAAGTAGAAATGAAAAAACGTTCGCTCTGTTTTGCTCGCTCGTCGCCATGGACGTTATGAATGCCAGTGCAGCCGCATACTTTTTAGTGTCACTTTAAAATTAGCGCCATATCGGGGACCGATTGCTTCCGGTTTTCAGGGAAAACACAACAACAAAAGAGTAAATGACAGATTCGCTTAAATAGGTGCTTTTACACAAAATATTCCGTCATAATTTTTCCAGTCAGCTCTTCACTCTCGTGATTAATGAAATTTGACTCCTGTTGCTGATATTTGCTGCAACTTTCGTTCTGCTCACAATTTAGTAAGCAAACACGCTTCAAATGTGTTTTTATTTTATTTTTGTGTATATATATGTGTGTATATATATGTGTGTATATATATATATATATAGCTTATGTTTCAAATATGAGTTAATTAACAATCGTTTGAAAGAATGATACTTTTTAACATATCACTAAACCGTCATTAGGTGTCGCCAGGCGACCGTCTTAATGAGCGAGTCATTGATTCATTTGTTCGAACGATTCGTTCGAACGGCTGAGTCATTCATGAATGAGACAGATTATGGATTGGTCATTGAATCTTTGAGTCAACCGATTCGTTCAAAATGCTGAATCATTCAGTAATGAGAAAACACGTTGCTGTGAGATGCTCGATGGTTCTGCTGTGATCTTTGTTTAACTAGTTTCACTGCTGAAACAGAAAAAAGTCAATATTGCATCTAAAATGTAAGTGATTTGACTTGTGTGTGTGTGTGTCTGTGTCTGTGTGTGTGTGTGTGTGTGTGTGTGTGTATGATTGTGTCTGCTACAGTGATTGTTTAACCCTTGTTAAAGTTTAGGCCTTGTCTTTTTGGATATATATCTTTTTATATAAAAAAAATAGGCATACAACCCATATATTTTAAATGTATCGTTTGCTTTAAATTACATTAAGATTTGTATGTTTGGTAATTGAACCTGAATGAATTTTAAATGAATGTGCTATATTTCAGAGTTTTCCTTAAAATTTGAACTAACTTTATTCTCATCTGAATGATAGACTATTTATTTCTGTATAAAATAAAAAAGAGATTTTGGTTGGGTGACAGTTGTAGTTTACAGTTTGACAAAAGCACAATGTTGTGTTTTATTGCGATTGTACACAAATATAAGTAAACACTTTGCAGTTTTAATAATGTCCTGTATGAACAAAAGGACGGAGTATGTTTTTATGTCTACATTGTTCAATCACGTTTCACACACACACACACACACACACACACACACACACACACACACACACACACACACACACACACACACACACACACACACACACACACACAAACTTTTTTCTAATCAGATCAGGCAAGTAATATTCTGTCTTGGCACACTTGATTTAACTTTCAATCTTGTGTACTTATTTCATGTGTCCATTAAGTCCATGAGACCGTAGGGTGTCTCATTTTTCATTTTAGGTTTCAGAAGGTTGCTCACGCATATGATATGTGCCCTCAATGCACACTTTTGCAGAGCCCACACCAATGCAAGCTCTACAGTACACATCTTCTCAACAGTCAAAGCGGGGTTAAGTTATTGCCCGTCATGCACAGTAACCCTAAAGGCACCAGGGTGGCGGTGCCACCGGCTTGTTTATATATATATATATATATATATATATATATATATATATATATATAAATATAGCTGCGAGCAGCGATGAAGGGCCAAAGCTGGTGGCACCGCCACTCCGGTGCCTTTAGGTAACTAAAGGCACCGGGGTTGCGGTGCCACCGGCTTGGGCCCGTAATCGCTGCTCGCAGCTATATTTATTGTTATTTTTAGAAGAGGTCAGACAAATTCTACCTACATCTGAATCAATTGGATTATAGAAAGGAACAGAAGAGATATTAAAATCAACACTTCTAAATAGCATTTTGACACCAGAAGGTATAGCATCATATACTATTGCATATTCTTTCGGTGTGGCTGGAAACTTATGGGTGTTTAAAAATTCTGTATAAGACATAAGTTGTCCATCACTATTGAACAGTTGAAACACTAAAATAATCTGTTTCTCAATCCAGTTAGGAAAAAATAATGACTTATTCTTATACAGAATATCCCGGTTGTTCCATATAATATATTTATGGGGAGAAAAATTGTGCTTATATATGAGCATCCACGCTAACAAAACTTGTTTGTGAAATAAAGAGAGCTTTTCCGGTATTTTGTCTACATTGTAATTGCAACCTAATATGAAGCTCAAACCACCAAATCTAGAAAATATAAAGTTAGGAATAAAATTCCAAATGGAAACAGGATTTTTAAGAAATTGTTTGGCCCAGTTGATTTTAAAAGTATTGTTTAGGGTACCAAAGTCTAACACATTTAGCCCACCATGTTCATAGCTATTCATTATGACATTTTTCCTGATGTAATGTGTTCTATTCTTCCAAAGAAAATTAAATAGCATACAATCAATATCTTTACAAGTTTTTTTGTCTACATGAACAGAAAGAGCTGCATATGTTAGTCAAGACAAGCCTTCTGCTTTTGAGAGCAGGACTCTTCCTCTTACTGTTAGGTCTCTCTGCAACCATTGATTTAATTTGGTTTGTGTTTTTTTAATAACCGGTGGAAAGTTTAAAAGAATTCTTCTCTTTTCATCTTTACAAATGATTAAGCCTAAATAATTTGCTTCCTTTCGGCTGGGAATCTTACAAATATGCTGATCCTTACAATCTTTGACAGGTAATAATTGACATTTGCTTAAATTTAAAGTCAAGCCAGAAGCTGTGGAAAATTCTTCAATAATTCTTAAGGCAATAGGCACCTGACTTGCATTCTTAAGAAAAATTGTCGTATCATCAGCTAGTTGGCTGATGAGTATATCTTTACCTGCTATGCTAATACCTTTCACGATGCTATTAGAAATATGAGAGGCAAGAATTTGCATGCAAAGTAAAAACAAATAAGGGCTGATTGGGCATCCTTGTCGGATCCCGCGTTTAAGATTAAATCTTGACGTTGTGCCATTTTTCATTCTAACGGAGCTATTAGCATTTGAATACAGGGCCAAGACAGCATTACAGAACATATCACCAAAGCCAAATTTTCTAAGAGAGAGAAATATGAATTCATGCTCAATAGAATCAATAGAATAGAAAAGCTTTGTAGAAGTCTAAGAGGAGGATAAATGAGTCATCCTGTATCAGATCGGAGTAATCCAAAATGTCAAAAACAAGTCTGAGATTATTAGAGATATGCCTATTCTTCATAAAACCAGATTGAGTTTCGTCTATAATATCATCTAATACATCTTTTATTCTTCTGGCCAACACTAAAGCCATGATTTTATAGTCATTGTTTAAAAGACATATTGGTCTCCAATTGTCAATAAAAAGCGGATCCTTATTAGGCTTTGGGATTAGGGTGATGAGGCCTTGCGTGAGACTCGTTGGAAGAGTACTCCTTTCAATACTTTCGACAAATACTTGTAACATAAAAGGTGCTAGTAGATCAGAAAATGACTTATAGAATTCTGATACCAGTCCATCGTTGCCAGGTGATTTATTATTTTTAAGAAGAGCAATAGCTCCAATAACCTCTTCTTTTGTAAGTGGACTGTCACAATAAACCCTATCAGTGTGTTCTATCATTTTTACATTATTTATAGAGTTGATAAATGTAGTCGCTGTATCTGCATTGTACTTAGACTCATATAGCTGTGAATAAAAGACATAACAAAATTGGGAGATGCTTTGGGCATCATCAGTGACAGTGCCGTTTATATTCAACTGATGAATAGTATTTGTCTTGGATCTGTGCTTTTCTAAGCGGAAGAAATAAGCGGAGTTTTGTTCACCTTCCTCTATCCATCTTTTTCTCGACCTAACAAAAGCTCCTTCAGCTTTTCCACGATATAAATCATTGAGTTGACATTGAAGTTCTCTCAGAAGTAATTTATCCTCCTCTGATACTCCATCTAGTGGTAGTTGATATATTGAAGAGATTTGAACAATTAGTTTTTCTTCTGCTGCTGCCTTAAGTTTAGCCATTTTAGCTCCATATTGCCTTAAAAATTTGCCTGCTTCAAATTTAAAAAGTTCCCAATTAGCAGAATACAGGTTATTTTCCCTAGCCTTATCCCAATACAGCTCTATTAACCGCTTAATTTCAAATTTTACAGCGCTATGTCCTAAGAGCGAGCTGTTCAATTTCCAATATGAGGATCTATTGTTATTATGAGCAGAGAGTTGGAGCTTAATATAGATTGCTTGATGATCAGTAAGTGGTGTTGTAAGGATATTGACAGTTACACTGTCTTTCGGTATATTATTAGAAATTAAGTAAAAATCTATTCGAGATTTCCTTGAACCTGAACTGTTACTCCAAGTATAAGATATATTATTAGGAAACTTTTCTCGCCAAATGTCAACTACATTAAATTTTTCGATAAAATTTTTCATTTTTAAATTATCTCTGGAATTAGGGACTTGGGGCCACCTGTCAATTGAATTATTTAAAGTAATATTAAAATCACCTCCAATTAAGATAAATGAGCTAGGGTATTTGGAAAGCCAGAAAGTTAACCTTACATCTATAGAATCAATTAATTTATCATTTTCAGGCTTGGTATTGTAACCATAAATATTAATAATAATAAAAATAGAGTGGTTATGATCAATTAGTAGACAAATATAGTGGCCTAAAGAATCACAATCTGAATGTAGAATAGTACCATTAAAAGAACCTTTCAAAGTTGTGACCCCAGCTGACCTCTCTGACCCATGTGAATACCATGCATCATTACCCCATTGGGACTTCCAAAAGTTTACCTCAGCAGCTACTGAATGGCTTTCTTGAAAGAAAGAAAAATCTGATTTAAAGTTTTTTGCATACAAAAATAAGGCTTTACGTTTACAAATTTGTCTCAACCCCCTGGCATTAAGTGAAACAATAGAAAGTGACATAACAACGTATAACAAATATAAACTAATTTGTTTTATGTGTAAGGCAAGGAAAATATTTAAATGATCTACCTCAGAAAGGGATCGAGCTTTGCAGCATGAACTAACAATTTGGCAAAAACAATATAAACAAAACTTAAATTCTCAGCTTATGTAGGCTACAGAATAGTGCTAGATAGGAAGCAAAGTTATAATAACTAAAAAATAAAAAAATAATAATAAAAAATTAATAAAAATACATTGTGATGAAAGTGGTTTAACATTGTAATGACTTAGAGCAATTCAAGGCGAACATGGAACATGCCTATGTAAACTACCACCTTTAGTTATCCTGAAGATGGGAAGATTTCTGTCCCGTTAACGAACCCACGACATCCAACGTAGTAAGCTTTCTTGCCCTCACTGCGCGCCTTTTCGATGATGGGCCATAACTTGTTCCGTCGTTCTCTATCTTCTTTTGAGAGATCCTCTGCAAACTTCCAGTGGTCGTCTTTGAGAAATTGTGACGTCTTTGCAGCTTTCCAAAGGCTATCTCTGGTCACCCTTGAGATGAATTGAATGAGAATCGGTCTGGGCTTGCTGCTGTTAGGGAGCTTGGCGCCGTTGCGATGCACAGTGTCAACAGTATCACGGATGCGGTTTTTGCATTCAGGTAAAATGGCTTGGCAGATCTCGATGGCAATCTGGCGGACATCGTTCTTTTCATCTTCTTTGACACCAAGGAGCCTCAGATTCCACCTCCGAGAGTACCGTTCCAGGTCGAAGATCTGTTGCTGGTGTGTGTCCATGCGACTCTCCTCTTTAGTCATCCTGTTTTCTAGAGTGCCCACTCGTTTTTTCACATCTTTTATTTCCTCACACGCGAAGTCCACAGTTTTTTTAACGCCATCTAGCTGCAACGCCAGCTCATCCATTCTATCATTTATTAGTTTCGACAGGGAAGCGACGACATCTATGTCTTCTACCTTGGAAGAAAGCATCATTTTTTTGGAGCTGGAGATTGTCTGGGCGACAGGGACAGAGGAGGAAATTCTTCCATAAGATCCTCCATTACTGGCAAAGTCACCGAGCCAGTCGTGTAGTCATGAATTTTATCAATTAGAGGGTTTCTTCCTGAGGCGGCGTGGCTAGCATCACCTGTTGGCATTGTCAACTTTGCTTTTGGGTTTTTCAGCGGTCTTTTATTGTCGCGGGTCGACATCTCAAAGGTTAAATCCTCTTCACAAAGTTCCTTTAGCGTTAAGCACTATAAATTATTATAAGGTCCAAACAGAAAGGTTGTTTTTAACCGTATTCAAACTTTTCGATTGCGCAGCTCGACAGTAAGCGTCTACCTACTCGGCCATCTTGGTCCGCCCCCCATTTAGGGATATCTATGCCAGCACGTCCCAGCCGGGTTCGTCACTTATTTGGTTCCCCTGGAAACATTTCCGTTGTGGTCTGTGTTATTTGCAGCGCGTTTCTGTATTTGGTGGTGTTGTGAGTATTTGGAGCACACGTGTGCTGTGAAACTGATGAAGATATTTTCTTAATTTGCGGGTGTTTTTTTTATTTGCACGCGTTTTTTTTCTATTTGCATGCGTTTTATTTTATTTGCATGTTTTTTTCTATTTGCACGCGTTTTTTTTCTATTTGCATGTGTTTTCTTCAGTTGCAGCGCGTTGAGCTCTCTCGGCCACCGTAGAGGGGGGCGCCGGGAACAAACGCGCACGGGCACGGACCGCAGCAAACGATCCCAGTGTAAAAGCCCCCTAATAGAGAGATACAACCAAGATCGAATGATAAGCAAATCATTTGTAAATTGAGCGTCAGCGTTAGTTCTGGCAGGCCAAGAAGTCAAGATGCTCCTAACGCTTTCGGCCGACAACATGGTCTCATCAGCGATCTGCTCAGCTGAGCTGCATCAGCGCATCTGCTGTTCATCTCCCCTCGCTGCTAATGACTACGCTCAATCAGGGCGCCTTATTTAAGCAGATTCAGTTCGCTCCTAACTGCTTGCTGCTCGCTCTCTGCAATATTGATACAGGACTCGATGTATTCACTCTCCATTCATCTCTGAAAGTCTTCACGAAGCTAAGCTAAGTTTCTTTTTAATGCTCATTGTTAAAAGTTATTAGGATATGGGCACCATGCTGTTGCTAATGCTATCCGTGTGCTTGGGCTTATCTAGTCGTTTTCTTTTAAATGCTCTTGCTAGGCTTATGCGATGATATTGGCAATGTGCGTTACTTATCTGTTGTCATTGGCAACTGCTCGCGTCGCACATGCAGTGATTTAGCACTATGCAGCACAGATCAAGCAGCTTGCAGTGATAGATAGTTAGTAAATAACAATTCATGCAAACTGAATTATTTCTGCTGTGGCACAGCTCTAAAAAGACATAGTAAACAGTCACTATTCAGTGAGTCAATTAAAAGAAAGTCTCATCTGCTAAATCTTACTTGTCTTTCTTTTGCTTAGTTACATTGTCCCCGGATGCCCTTACTGGCTGCTTAATTCATCCTTCATTTATTTTTATCACAGGAGGTTGTTTTATGGTCTGTTTGGGGGAAATGGTTCAGCTCTCCTAGTCCTAATTCAGGTGAGCGTCCCCTAATGCTGCTGCTGTCCCCCGACTCTCTGCTAAATTCATGGTGCTCATGAATGGTCAGGAGACTCATCTGAACTGAAACATATTTGCCATCTAATTCGCATTTATTCAAATTAACAATTAAAGATTTCTAAGCATTTTAATTGTCTAATTCCATCTCTTGTCTTATTCACAAGAGGTTGCCAGGTATGGTTTGTTTGGGGGAATATTTCTGCTCTCCCAGTACTAAACTGTGAGCGTTCCCTAATGCTGCTGCTGTCATGGTGCTCATGAAAGGTCAGAGGACTCTCTGAACAGTGCCATACCGCCAAATTTTAATTATCAACCTGAATTGCAATTTATTCAATACAATTTCCTAATCATTTTTATTGTCATGTGTGTTCTTGACTTAATGGACCTGACAGAACTCTAATGAGAGCAGTCTCAGTACTATGATACGGTCTAAATCCTGACTGGAAATCCTTGCAGATACCATTTCTTTCTAGTATTTTTTACAGAAAGGGTAGATTTGAGATTGGCCTGCAATTGACTAATACTTTAGGATCAAGCTGCGTTTTTTGAATAAGAGGTTTAATCAGTGGTGGGCCGTCAGGGCCAGCAAGACCTTCTCTCCTGGCCTAAACACTATCAGGGCCCTAACTTACACCCGGCGCAATGCAGTGCCAAGCGAAACGCAAGTGTTTTTTGCTAGTTTCAGTCCGACGCAGTTATCATTTTCACGTCCTGCGCCACGTTGTTTAAATAGCAAATGCATTTGCGCCCATTTGTGCGCCCATGGGCATGCTGGTCTGAAAACGAGGTGTGTTCAGGCGCATTGTTGGCGCGTTGCTATTTTGAGGCAACAGAGACTGCGCCATTGACAATATACAGCAGGTGGTCAGAGTTGGTAGCAACATCTCCTCCCCACTGACCCTTAACACAGGAGCTCCTCAGGGCTGTGTTCTCTGTACTCTCCTGTACTCGGCCACGTACAGGAGAGTACAGAGAACACAGCCCTGAGGAGCTCCTGTGTTAAGGGTCAGTGGGGAGGAGATGTTGCTACCAACTCTGACCACCTGCTGTCTGCCTGTCAGGAAGTCCAGGATCCAGCTGCACAGTAAACTGTTCAGACCCAGAGCCCGGAGTTTCAGCACAAGCTTAGGGGGCACTATGGTTTTAACCCTCTGGGCCCTAAGGGTATTTCAGGGCCCTGACGAAGTTTTGACATGCCTGGACATTTGTGCTTTTTTCAGTTGCTTAACCCTCTGGGGACCAAGAACGCACCCGTGCGTTTTGGCAGATTTTTTTTACATAGCAGAAAAATAGACTTAAACTACTCCATCATTTCTGGTCATACAGAGTTATGAAACATATATAAAAAAACTGTTAAATGTCTACTTTTTTATGTGCCCACCTACAATCGAAATAAAAAATTGTGCTTTTGTAAAATAAAGAAAATAAACAGGGTGTGCGTTCTGCCTCTCCGTGTCCGTGAACTTTTTTTCTGGAGCACGTCTCTAAACTTAAACAAAACTCAGCGAATACTATTCACCCAGACATGAGCAATATATGTTTATAATCATTTAAGTTTGTACTTTTAAATTATCTAATTTAAAACTAAAATAAATATTCCCTGTTTATGTAATCTATATAAAAAGAGAGAGGTCTCAGCCGTTCTCATTATCGTTCTCGCATCTCATTATTCCGCTAATGTGACATGCCCACGGAGAGCGAGCGCTATTCAAACGCTAATGATCTGAAGCAACACATTGAGACGTGTAAACGCCCACACAAACTCGGTAAACACACTATATTTGTTTGTAAAGTTTTTATTGGGCATGTATATCTTATACAGTTTTCAATCAGCAATACAAAAGAGGCTCAAATATTTTTATATTATTGTACATATAAACCAAAACAAAAGTAAAAAACAAACAGACAAAACTGAAGTAGAATACAGTTTTGTAGCAGGAAGTACAATAGTAATTTATACAAAAAAAAAAATGAAAAGAAATAAATATTTATAGAGAGACTGATTGCAAGAAGTCTATAAAGGGTTGCCAAATCTTATAGAAACTTGAGGGATTGTCCTTCAGCAGATATCTAATTTTTTCCAAATGTAAGGTATTTGACATATCCCGAAGCCACATTTTGTCAGTGGGTATCGTTGGTCCTTTCCATGACATCAAAAGTAACTTTTTTGCAGTAATGAGAGAGTAGGAAATGAACCGCTGCTGGGCTGAAGTCAGATTTCTGAAAGACTGTGATATGCCCAGGATAATCAACAACGGTTCCGGTGATAATGTAGTCTTAAAAATTCTTGACAATACGTTAAATACATCAGACCAGTAAGTGGCAACTTTAGGACAAGAAAAAAAAGCATGAAAAAGTGTTGAATTGGGGGACTGACATTCATCACATTCTGGTGAAGCATTTGGGAAGATGTTGTGGATCTTTACTTTTGAGAAATTAAGTCTATGTATAACTTTGAACTGTATAAGACAGTGTCTTGTGTTATTGGAGCAGGAGTGTATGTATTCCAGAGATTCTTCCCAGATGTCGTCAGGAATATGCAACGCATTCTCATCCCAAAGCGTAATATTTTGACTCTTTTGCCAAAGCGTCTATATCCAGCGCATATGGCACCCTTTAGCGTCAATATAACACGCTTCGGTTTTGGGTAGGTTTAGGTCTGGGGTAGTGTTAGGGTTAGACCACTAGGAGGCGCCATATATCCCAACGCATTCTCATCCCAAAGCGTAATATTTTGACTCTTTTGCCAAAGCGTCTATATCCAGCGCATATGGCACCCTTTAGCGTCAATATAACACGCTTCAGTTTTGGGTAGGTTTAGGTCTGGGGTAGTGTTAGGGTTAGACCACTAGGAGGCGCCATATATCTGCGTCTCATATGACGCTAAAGGGTGCCATATGCGTTGGATATAGACGCTTTGGCAAAAGAGTCAATATATTACGCTTTGGGATGAGAACGGGCTCTATATCCGCGTCTCATATGACGCTAAAGGGTGCCATATGCGTTGGATATAGACGCTTTGGCAAAAGAGTCAATATATTACGCTTTGGGATGAGAACGGGCTCTATATCCGCGTCTCATATGACGCTAAAGGGTGCCATATGCGTTGGATATAGACGCTTTGGCAAAAGAGTCAATATATTACGCTTTGGGATGAGAACGGGCTCGAATATGGATACCCATGTCCTTCTCCCAACTGTCTTTATATTTGTTGGACGAGGGGGAAGACATTGTTTGTAGTTTGTTATATATATTGGAGATAAATTTATCTTTATATGGGGGTATAGTGAAACATTCATCTAGCATGGATTGTGGTTGTATCTCTAAACCTGGCATAAGTTTTCGGATATAGTCTCTGATCTGTAGGTATCTAAAGAAATTATTGCTATGTAGTTTGAACTTTGCCTGTAACTGTGCAAAAGAAGCAAATTTACCCGCAGCATACAGGTCATGAATATAACATAATCCTGATTTCCTCCAGTCAGAAAACGTCAGATCTAAGTTGGAAGGGGTAAAGGATGTTTTTTTTTGCAATTGGTAAAGAAAGGGGTAATGTTTTGTGGGTAAAGTGTAATTTGATTTGTTTCCATATACGAAATAAATTATGTATGATTGGATTTTGAACATTCTTTGATTTGTCTAGCGGTATTGGTGAAAGTACTAGGGCTGTGGGTAAATATGAATCACAGTCTTCCATTTCAATAGCTAACCAAGTGGGAAGTATATTAGAAGAAGTAATGTTAAAGGAGTTTATGCTTTTAAAGGCGCATGCCCAATAATACATCATGAAATTTGGGAGGGCTAGTCCTCCGTTCATTTTAGATTTAGTTAAATTTTTTTTTGTTAATTCTCGGAGTCCTGTGGTTCCACAGAAAGGGTTGAATAATTGAATCGATTTTCTTAAAGGATTTTGTTAAGAAAACAGGAATATTTTGAAATGAGTATAGTATTTGTGGTAGAAAGATCATCTTAATGGCGTTTATCCTCCCCAGTAGTAATAGTGGCAAGGTTTTCCAAAACTGAATTTTGTTTTTAAGTTGTTCCAATAGAGGTGGGAAGTTAGATTGTCTGAGAGAGGAAAGTTGCTTTGTAACCTCTATGCCTAAGTATGTGAATTTATCAGTGGTAACCGTAAAGGGGAATCTTGTCAACGTTGTGTGAGGGATGTCATATACTGGCATTAGTAAGCTTTTGGTCCAGTTTATCTGATATCCTGAAAATTTCCCAAATATTTAAATTTTTTCAAGAATCAACATGACATCATGACTTTGCGTAAACATGCACGCCACTTTCAAGTCAAGTGGCGTGTTATTTATACGCATTTTGAGCTATCCGCGTGTATGTCCACGCCGAAATCTTTTGCGTGTATGTCTACGCCATTAAACGTCCGAGTGATTCCGCGTGTATGTGTACGCCGTTAAATGTCCGAGCGAAACGAAGCAAAATCTATATCTACATCTGTGGAGCGATATTTCTTTTCCTAGGATGGTAGGAGAAGACTCATAAATGCTATTAACCCCAGTGACGGGTAGGTTTAGGGACGGGGTTGGGGTAGGTCATATATTTATATATACATAATACAGTAATATAACGTTAAGTCAAAGGCGTTGATAAACACGCTGAAAAGCGATTATGCGTGTTGATAGCACGCCAAAAATGGAAATACGAATTGGCGTGTCATACATACGCCATTTCATGAGATCAGTCTGCAAGAATGGATGGGATAGATAGAAGAGGTTTGGTTACATATAATAAAATATCATCCGCATATAGCGAAATTTTATTTGTTGTAGTCTTAGTCTGATAGCCATATATTTGAGGGTCTAAACGGATACTTTGTGCGAGTGGCTCAATAGCAAGAGCAACAATTAGTGCTGACAGGGGACATCCCTGCCGTGTTCCTCTGAACAAATTAAATGAGGAAGACAAGTTGCGGTTTGTATGAATTTGTGCTTTAGGGTTTGTATAGAAGAGTCTTATCCATTTTATGAACCTCTCACCTAAATTAAATCTTTTAAGTACTTTGAACAGGTATTCCCACTCTATCTGATCAAACGCCTTTTCAGCGTCGAGAGTCAATATGACTAGATCGTTGTGAGTTTTCCTGTCAGTATATAGAATATCGAAGAGTCGTCGTAAATTAGAAGTTGAGGATCTATTTGATATAAAGCCCGTTTGATCGTTGTGAACTATTGTATTCATTAGAGGAGTTAATCTATTGGCTAGGATTTTTGCCTATATTTTATCATCTATGTTTAATAAAGAAATTGGACGGTATGAGCCTACGTTTAGCTCGTCTTTACCTTTTTTATGAATAACAGTGATTGTAGCCTGAGTTAGTGTTGGTGGTAGGGTGCCATCTAGTTGGGCCTGGTTGTACATTCTATGGAGAAATGGTGCAAAAATATTACTGAATTTTTTATAAAGTTCAACCGGTATGCCATCGGGGCCGGGTGATTTTCCACTTTTAAGGGAGGCTATTGCCTTTTGTATTTCTGTGGGATGGATATCTGTGTTAAGCTTTTCCGAGTCTTCAGGTGAGATTCTTACGAAGTTACATTCGTCTAGAAATGTATTCATAGTATTGGGATCACTATTACATTTTGAGGTGTACAAGTCTGAATAAAACTGTAAAAAACGAGCATTTATCTTCTTTGGGTTGAGTAGTATATGTCCCCTGTCATCTCTAATCTTGTGAATAGCTCGATCGGCTTCTATTTTCCTAAGTTGAAGCGCTAATAATTTGTGAGGTTTCTCTCCAAATTCAAAGTGTTTTTGTTTAATGAATAAGAAAGCTGAGGTAATTTTCCTAGAGAGAAGTTGATTGAGTTGATATTTCAGATTAGTTATTTCTGTATGCAAATCGGGAGTGGGGTTTAAAGCATTCTATCGGTCCAATTGTCGTATCTGTTCTTCAAGATATTTATGTTGAGTTACTACTTTTTACTTTTTGGCCGCTTCATATGAGATTACGCATCCTCTTAGATAGGCTTTGAACGCTTCCCATAAAGTGCATGATGTGACTTCTGGGGTATCATTAATTTCAAAAAATAGTTTTATTTGAGCTTCAATAAATTCACAGAACTCTTTGTCTGTCAATAATTGAGGGTTTAATCTCCAAGATCTACTGGGTGGGTCCATACCTTCTTGATATAAATTGAATGTTAATGGACTGTGATCTGAAATAGATATGGTGTGATATTTTACATCAGTTGTGAATGGAACAAGTCGAGCGTCAATTAGAAAATAATCAATTCTGCTATAAGAATTATGAACTGCCGAGAAAAAAGAATAATCCCTGCCAGATGGGTTGTTAAAGCGCCATAAGTCTATCAAATTCATACTTTTAAGGAATGAATTTAAAAGAACACGAGTTATTTTGGGGTATTTTACGAGATGATGATCGATCAAGATATGGGTCTAAAGGTGTGTTATAATCTCCTCCTATTATTAACATAGTCTGTGACAAATTGGGGAGTAAACTAAAGACTTTCTTAAAAAATGTAGGATTGTCCATATTGGGAGCATATATATTGACGAGAGTTAGGGATGTGTTGTATATGTCTCCCGTGACAATGATATAACGACCATCTTTATCGGCTATGGTGGAATTATGGATAAAGGGTACCCCTTTCTTTATTATAATGGCTGCGCCTCTTGCTTTTGTAGAAAAGGACGTGTGATATACTTCTTTTACCCAATTAGCTTTCAGTTTGTTATGAAAATTATTTTTTAAATGTGTCTCTTGTAAAAAAGTTATGTCTGAGTGTAGTGACTTTAAGCGATACAAAACTTTACCTCTCTTCACCGGGCTGTTTGCACCACGTATATTCCAGCTTGTAAATGTCAGTCCCTTTTTAACATTCAATGCATCTGTCATATGTAATGGGACGGAAAATTGGCATATAAATGGGATGGGAAATCGAGTATCTATATGCATTATAGTAAATTAAATCTGCTTCTATTGCTGCACAAAAGTTGTATTTCCGCATGATACACTCTAAAAAATGCAGGGTTAAAAAATAACCCAACCTTAACCACGCCGCTGGGTCACTATAGGACAGAACACGCGCTGGGTTGGTTTGACCCAAGTGCTGGGTTTTTCCATTTAACCCATATTGTTGGGTCACTCATTTGACCCAACCAGTGGGTGAAATTGACCATCTTGCTGGGTTAAGTCTTACTCATGTGCTGGGTTATTTCCTGTATCATTGCCTTATTAAAATTAGTAACAAATATTTTTTATATTACCGTACTAATGTAAAATAATGATTGTCTCTGTAATACAATAAACCAGAGAGGCCACTGTATATGTGATTTCAATCATTTATTTTATTTTTTTACATTTTTAATACATCTCTTTAATATTTTTTTGTAAACAATTATTACAATTATACAATGTATACTCATTCTAAGGTAAAAAAAACATAACGGTTCATTAAGTAAGGTCTTTATACATACATAGAAAACATAGTTATGTATATGATATTGCATTTCTGTTAACAGATACTCCTAAATACAGTATTACACAATGCACCTTTAAAAGTCAATAAGAAACTAATTTGAACTCTTATACGATTATGATTTCATTAAGATGTGTTGATTTATTAAGAATAGCTACAAACATTTACAATGCGAGTAAATATCACAGGGTTTTCCTCAAATTTGACAGAGGACGATTCTTTTCCATTAATCTGATACACTGCTTCGTGCATTTAACATGAAAAACAAAATAAAACTTTGAAACAAAGATCACCAGCCTCCAGCAAAGACTCGGTCTCGATGACGTGGCCTGGAACAATGGCAACGGTCTGACTTGTCGCCCTCGTCGCATCCCTGATGCTCCAGTCATTTTGTAAATATTCATCCATGTTGGTCCCCAACTGTTGATTACACACAATCACTTAGAGTGTTGCAATATAACTGACATGCAAGTTTTTTGTGAAAGTATTTATATTTTTTTTATTGCAAACATTACCAAATATGGCCAAATGTGAAAAACAAATAAAATGTATATTTACACATCTAAATAGACGATTAGCAGTCTAAAATAGTCTGGGATTCAGGATAAGACAAAAACACGATTTGGAAAATGGATTCATGATGTACTCGCTCATTATAAACATTTTGTAAATTTTGAACACAAAAAAAGTTATGGACTGCAGCTTTAAAAATTAACAAAAATCTATTTAAAAAAAATTCAATTTTATGTTGCAAACAGAGATTGCACCTTTAAATATTCTAAACCTAAATCAATTTCATAGTTATCAAGCATATCAAACTTACAGGTTGCATGTCAAGGACCTCTGAGCCTCTGTGGTGGGTCTGAAGCCCTTTCCTCCTCTCCTGTAACGTTAGATGGATGGGGGAAGCAGAGTTTGCAGGACCTTCAAAGCCAGCAGCTAAACAATATGAGCATAATACATAAAGTTGCATTAACATTCTAAAGTAGCATTTCTGACTTTTCTGCCCTGGTGTTTAAAATGGCGCTGTTGTGACAATAGCAAAAACTATTTATTGGCCTCAAACATCGCGCACACCATGACCACTGTCTTAGTAGTACTAAATTATTCTTAGTATAGGCCTACCTCAGGTCCTAACAACTTATAATGGGTTCAGGGCGAGAACATGCTTAATATGAAATCGATTTATTTCTAATTGCCTCAGTCGCCGTTTGTAGATTGACATCAGACGTCATACAGTTATTATTTGATTTTTTTGGGGGTAAAAACGATCCTGGTTCCGACATAGACATTACAGAAGAAACACGCAGACTGTGCTGGAACTTCCCCCCGTCGCTTCTTCTGACGAGAATTTCTTAAATGTGCCAGCAGACTTTAGTTTCCACACAGACTAGACTTTTTTCCCGCAGTTTTTATGTACGAGCCCTAGGGACATAAACATACTGCGCGTGCACGGGTTCATTCAAAACGCTTTCCTCAATTACTAAACGTCCACAATAAATACGATATTTACGTGATGAAATTACAATTTAAACTACATATTTCATTAAGGCTGCTGATATAGCTGGTTTACAACCTGGCATTTTGTCAAAAAATCTAACCGGCTATCTGTTACTAATGTTTTACAGAATAAATACGTTAGCCTACCCCTCGCACTTCCATATCAAAGACTGTAACGTTATGCTGAACAGTGAAATTATTAATGTTAAAAATATTGGTAAACATATTAACTTACCATAAAACACTGCCTGCTCCGACCTCCGAGTGAAGTCCTCCTCGAGTCAGAAGTGAAGAATCCAGAAAGTTCCGCAAAGAATAAACCGGTTGCTGGGTCAAAATAACCCAACCAGCTGTTTATTTGTGAATTACCCCCTTACAACTCATTTGACCCAGCATGAGCAACCCAATAATGTGTTTACAGTGCCCCAAACAACCCAGCATTTTGACCCAGCACAATCAACCCAACAATTTGTTTATAGAAACAACCCAGCATTTTTTTGAGTGTAGCGAACACAAACACACACATAGTAAACAACAAATAAATGAACAACATAAACTTAAATACCTTAGGCTAATCTATAGTAGCCGCAGGAAAACAGTTAGTGGGAAAAAAGCCAAAAAACAAAAACGAAACTTCCCTGTATGAGTAACCTAGCTTATAAAGACTGTGTTACTCCTTTTGGAGGAGGCTCCTCAAGCCTAACTATAAAGTCATGGCCAATTGTAACACAGAAGAAAATATTTGTAGGTTAAGTTTGAAAAATAAGAGGATAAGAAATGAATAAGACTTGTATGGTAATCATACGTTGTAAAGAGTTTGTAAACTTATCAATAAATTCTTATACATTAATCGTACTGGATATCTCTAGAACAGAATTTAAAGGATGGTGGAGAAGCACTCACAGTTTGTAAGGGTCCCTATCATCGAGGTAGGATATATGATCCTACCTCGTCAACGTCGAAGAACAACAGCTTTCAAATGCCATCATGGAATGCGCAAAGGAACTGTGCCCTCCCGCCCGTCGCCGAACACAGCCATGGATATCGGATGAGTGTCTCAGTATGGTAGACGAACGGAAGCGAGTGAAGCTGGTCGACTTCGAGCGATACCGCCAGCTCAACAAGGACGTCCGATGCCGAATGAAAGAAGAACGAGAGGCTTACTGGAACCAAGTAGCAGCTGACTTGGAGGTGGCGGCCTCGAAGCACGAGTACCACACGCTTTATCGAACCCTCCGCCGACTGAGCGGGAAGGCTAAATCAACGAACGACAACATCCGAAAAGCCGAGGGCACCTTTGTGCGATCATCAACGGAGCGTCTACAACGTTGGAGGGAGTTCTTCGAAACGTTGTACAATCACGACCCACCGCAAGGACCCCCGGCGGAGCCGCCACAATTCGAGCCACCAGTGGCCGAGATGTCCGATGCCGAACCGACGCTCGCAGAGGTAAAGGCGGCCATCCGGACTTTGAAAAATGGCAAAGCGCCTGGTGTGGATGCGATCACCACAGAAGTGATCAAGGCTGGTGGCGACGTTCTTCTCCAG
Organism: Rhinichthys osculus; assembly: GCA_029959095.1. Lineage (NCBI taxonomy): Eukaryota > Metazoa > Chordata > Actinopteri > Cypriniformes > Leuciscidae > Rhinichthys > Rhinichthys osculus. The sequence continues at coordinate 26,333,938 of JARWKJ010000018.1, forward strand.
CGAGTACACCTTCTCCTGCAAAACATCTGGCGTACGGAGAAAATACCAACGACATGGAAGAAGGCCATCATCATCCCGATCTTCAAGAAAGGCGACAATCGGGAATGCCAAAACTACCGCGGCATCAGTCTGCTCTCGATCGTCGTCAAGGTCTTCATGAAAATTATCCAAGCATGCCTGCAGAAACACCGTGAGCAAACGAGTAGAGAGGAGCAATCCGGCTTCAGACCGCATCGGGGGTGCTGTGACCAGATATTCAGTCTCCGCCAGGTGATGGAAGAGCGAATTCGATGTGGAAAGCGGACGGTCATCGTCTTCATCGACTTTCGATCCGCCTTCGACTGCATCGTCTGGCCAGCACTTTGGACGACGCTGGAGAGCGAGCACATCTCACCGAAAGTCATCAAGCTCCTGCAGGAAAACTACAATTGATTATCAAGCCATATATGCATCCGAAACGAGCTATCTGCGGAATTCACCATCCGCACTGGAATCCGCCAGGGAGACGTCGCCTCACCACTGCTCTTCAACATCGTTGTCGATGCAATCATGAGGAAAGTCTTCGAGGGTAGGCGAGGAGTGCAGTTCGACGAAAATGGCTCATCAGTAATGGATCTTATGTTCGCCGACGACAGTGGCATGCTGGCCGAGGACGATGCCGAAGCCACGGACATTCTCTACGAGACCGCCCGCGTTGCCCAATCATATGGTTTGAAAATTAACATTGACAAAACGAAGGTACTGACAACAGATGGATCGCCGGCCAACGTCCACCTTGACGGCATCCAGATTGAGCAAGTTCAGAAGTTCAAATACCTGGGCTTACTGATTGAGAAGAAAGTTGCGTCTACGGCGGAGACCCACAGTCGAATTGGCCAAGCAACCGCAGCATTCGCCTCGCTAAAGTGGTGTCTGTGAAAGCGAACCAATATTTCCATCCCAACCAAAATTCGCCTATTCCGGACGCTAATCCTGCCGATTCTACTCTACGGATCCGAAACGTGGACGGTGCTGAAGGCGGACCTCAACAAACTCGAAGCTTTCCAAATGCGATGCCTGCGCCAGATCTTGCGAGTATCACTTCGAGATCGCCTTCAAAATGAGGACATCCGGCGCAGATGCCAACAACCACTGATCGAGGAACAAATCCAAAGACGACGACTGCGATGGTTTGGCCATGTTTGCAGAATGAGCGGGAGCCGACTACCACACCAACTCCTCTGGCGTAACCGACCCTCTCAGTGGAGAATCCAGCGAACGGCACTAAAGAAAACGTGGCTCAAACAGGTTGAGGAGGACATCAGAAATCGCAGATTAAATATTGACGACGCCAAAACGACCGCCTTGGATCGTCCCGCATGGAAACGCCTCGTGAATGAGATTCGACAACCATTGGCACCCACAGCAGCGTACGGGCTTAGGAGCCAATCCAGACCAAGCGCCAGCTTGGGATCAAAGAAGAAGAAGAAGGATATATGATGTATTATCAGTCTTTTAACTTCTTCCAGTTGATCCCGGTGGTGTTACCGTGAGACGCTCAGCATACTCCTCGGCCTTCTGCGGGTCTGTAAAGGATGACTGGGAGCCGTTATGAGTCACTAGGAATCTCGCTGGATAAAACAAGCCGTATTTGATGCCGGGTTGGTTGCGCAGTAATTGCCTGGCTCTGTTGAATTGCGCTCTTCGCTTTGCCACTGATGGAGGGTAGTCGGGGAAGATGCTTATGGCTTTACCTTGATACTGGAGATTTCTCATAGCGGCAGCTTTGCGGAGGATGTCTTCCAGGACGTGATAGTAATGAAGGCTTATCACGAAAGGACGCGGTGGGTCAGAGGGGTTCGAACGTTGGCGAAGGGTTCTGTAGGCTCTGTCAATGAGCGGAGCCTCGTCCAGTGAGAGTACCTCTTTCAGCAAGTTGGCAATAAAGTCCCTCGGTTTTATCGTTTCCGCGCCCTCCCGTACACCCGTAGTTCTGATGTTGTTTCTACGAGATCTTCCTTCTAAATCTTCATTCTTTTGTTTAAGACTGACAACTTCGGCATTGAGATTCGCACCTGTTGCTCAAGTTGGTTAATGCTATCAGAGTGTGTTGTGGTGGCCTCTTCTATGTCAGTGAGTTTGGTCTGTTGCATCTGAGATTTCGCTTCAAGATTAGCAATAGACACCTGGGTGATGTTGTTAGTCGTAAGAATCTCCTCTCTCAGGTTGTTATACACACGCACGATGCGTCTGTCCAATTTCTCACAGATGTCATCTTTTATCTTGGACATTTCACCTCTGAGTGCTGTATTGGCAGCTAGTAGGGCTCGGTTAGATGGATCCTCCTCGTCACCGCTGGAGTCTTCGGTCTGTGTGCCAGGTAAGGCCGGTGGTTGGTTGAGGCCTAGTTGAGTCGGTTTCGGTTTCTTGGATTTTTGTTTACTCATGTTGAGATATCCAGTCGAGCTTGAAGTCTTATTGTTTTAAACGTAAACGCGTTCCGTAAGCATATGATTTACGTAGTTGTTGGCCCTTGAAAGTAATTTTAAAGACCAAATCATAAAGATTTGGCTGACGGAGCTCTTAAAGACGCGTCTTACTCTGTCATCGCTCAGTGGCGCCCCCTCTAAACACACTATATTTAGTCAGATTAATGTACTGTCGTCTTGCGCGGCTGTGAGGAATAATCCTGGGACATTTACCTACCTCAGAACAAGTGCTGGTTTATTTTCACTTCGAGGAGCGAGCTGAGCTGTAAGTGCTTTGTTCTAATCGCGATATATAATAAAGTTAGTGTCTGTAAACGCAAAAATAGCCTACTGTTTAAATTTGAATCATGTTTCTGTGTGTGTGTGTGTGTGTGTGTGACTAGTGTTGGATAGATTATAAAGTTTTAACTCTAAAATAGACATCAAATAAGCTTTTGTTAGCAGTTTCTGCTCATATGTTAAATATATAGTATGTTTTGTCAATAAACTAATCAACTAAGAATAGTGTTTGTTCCAATGCAAGCTATATAAAAATAATGAATCCTTAACTTTGAAATATGTATGATAAAATGTATTGGCCTACTAAGACATTTATGGAAAAAGACAATTTTCTTTTCAAGATGTTTCCAACTCTAACTTTGAACCAATTCTGTAGAATGGCCCATATAACCTATTTGAACAGGATTTGTTTCCAGGTATGACTAAAAATGTGCTTTTGACTTTCATTTATATTTTGATTTTAATATATATATATATATATATATATATATATATATATATATATATATATATATATATTAGTGCTGGGCAACGATTAAAAAATTTAATCGCGATTAATCGCATGATTTTCTTGCGATTAATCGCATTGTTACGCGCAATATTGAATAATGAATTCTAAAGTAGTGTATTGCGCACTTTTGATTTAATGTACTGCTACAAAAGTGCAATAACATGTGGTTTGCAAAAACTTTAAACAAATAAGGTGCTTTTATACCAGCAGTATTCCCTTTACACAGTATCAATACAATATTTCTTGTAAATCTCAACTTAAACATTAACGTAATCAAATCAAATATTTAAACAAAACTATTTGCCACTGCCAGGACATTACCTTTTATCTAGCTTGTTAAAAAGAGTCCAGTTTTCTTGTTTTTTTTTTTTCTGAACAGGTATCTTGTATCAGGGAGCAGCAGAAACAGTCTAGTTAAAGGGTCATGATCACTATACAGATATAAGTCGACCAACTTTACTTCTCTGATAGCAGCTTAGGTTTGGTCATGGCATGCCATGGTTTCCCACGTAAGATTACATTAAACAGAGGTAAAGCCCAATTTATACTTCTGCGTCGAACTCACGCCGTAGCTGTGTAGCGCGCGTACCCTGACGTGCATCTCTCCAAAAATGTAACGTCAATTCTTCGCGTACTGCAAGCGCTGTGATTGCTAGAACCGCTCCCCGGGTTTCACACTCTCCCTCTGCATGTGTAATTGCGCGTCAACGCGGACAACGACGCAGATATATAAATGAAAATCAACGCGTAGTCTATAGCGTAGAGGCTCCGGCGTAGGTCCGACGCAGAAGTATAAATCAGCCTAGAGTGAGGTGAAGTGGTCGAGCACAGGTGCAGCGACAAGCGGGTGCGTTCCTGTGAAACTGTTGCGGTCATGCTCGCCTCACGCACACGCACGCGCCCGCGCGTTGCCGAAGTTGAATTTTGTACACGACGCGCAGCACAAATCATTGGAAGAGAGACTGATCCTTGGCTCGCTGTTTGTGAGTTTCCAGAATCTAAATAGTTATCAGGACATCAACAGGAGGGAATTCACATGGCAGAGCATCCCCGCTGAACTAAACGCAGGCCTATCAGGTAAAGTTATGTATAATTTTAATTTAAGTTAAAAAGGCTACAGCTGCGTAGCGCACAGAAGCCGTTGCATGGTTACTATCCATAGAGCGCCTGTCATTCACTCGCGGAGCGCTGTCTCCCTTTCTGTTCACCTGAGAGAACCTGCCAAAGCCTCTCCACTGCTTGTTTGGGTGGGTTATTTGCTGGCTGACCAACATCCCACCCCTCCTGTGATCATGGTTTGACTGTAGGCCTATGTGTATTCAGAGCCAGTGAGCAACGGACTTTCAAAATAATAATAATAAAAAAAACTGCGTTAACGCGCGATAAAAAAATTGCCGGCATTAATAAATAAATGCGTTAACGCGATAATAACGCGTTAACTTGCCCAGCACTAATATATATATATATATATATATGTATGTGTGTGTGTGTGTGTGTATTGTCCTTGCATTCTTTCTTGTGTGACACACCTGAATGAAAGGCTCATTAATATGCGGGGTCTTTGTCTTCTCAACCACCTAATTATTCACAATGGGGTTGGGCCGTTGTGTGAATGATGAGAAAGGATGATTTTCAGATCATTTTGAAGCAAAAACTCTAGGCCACAACTTCCATTAGTCAAAAGTCTTGTGGACACATATTTAGTATGTGTTTTGTGGCTTTATATCAGAAACTTTAATTTTTAGTTTTTTCAATAACCATGCATAAACAATATTCTTTCAAAAATACAAACATGTACATACATGTTGCTCACATATTATGGTAGCCCTGTTTGTGCTAAATAGAGTGTAATTTCACCTGTGCCATTAATATGTTTATAAGCAACTGAAAAAAGCACAAATGTTATGGAATTATTTTTGTGCCGATAAAAATGAACGTAACTTTTCAAGAAATCAATGAAAATACAAATTGAAACTGAATAAAATATCGTTGAAACTGAAAAAGAATGAATCGCAGGCAATTTTTTTTTACTTTGTTTTTAATACACTGCATGTTTTGCTAACTATTCCTCATATTTCTTTTACTGATCTAAACTTACAAATGCGCTTCAAGAGTTTTCATTTACGCTTCTGAAGTTTTCGTTTGCTTCTGAAGTTTTCATTTACGCTTCTAAAGTTTTCGTTCGCTGTTTCGACACAAATCTCTCGTGGGGGCAGGGCTAGTAGCAGTTTGTTCTCATTGGTTACTGAGTTTTTGATTGACAGCTTTCTTGACCTGGAAGTGAAGACGTCAGTGTTGTGTTTACATGTGTGGATCTATTTTTTACAGTCTATGGTGTGGGTGTGAGCGTCTGTAAGCACAGCTTTCTATTTAATTTAGGTGATATTAAGTTTATATCTGTATTTATTTACTGCTACACTATATTGTTGAGATGATTTCTTATAGAAGGAATAGTACAGACAAATGATATAATTTGTCATCGTCGATATCAGAATACTGGATAGCCTACTCGTGGTAAGTCAGATTTTTTTATATATATTTTTATTAATTAATACTAAACTAATACTATTTATAATACAGTACTTGCTTTTTCAGGTGGAGAGGCATATTAGAGCTCAGTGAGAGCCCATAACATTATCCAGCAGTGTCGTCTTGATTTAATTGGTAAGTTAGCCCAATCATTACATGACTTGTTTATCTAACGTTACATACGGTTACATTACAGTCTTCGATTTGATCATATTTCCCCCCTGCCACCCCAAACAACATTGGGCTAGAGTACTGTACAGTATCTGTACTGTAGCCTACAGTACAAAAAGTACTGTATCAGACAATGACCGATGCCATTGGACCAGAGCGCTGTCAATCACTGCCCGATTCAACTTTGGCAATGTAAAGCCAATTGCTGATTAATTTGCGATGCAGAGTTTTTAAAAGAGGAGAGACAGGACTTGACCACATTCCACGTCTCTATTCATAATATGTAAACACTCAATTATTTTGAAGTATCACCCTGGGCGCAATATTTATTCTGCAAAATGCAACAAAATGCTTTTTCTGTGTCCATATTTGAGCAATAATAATGCAAAAAAAAAAAAAAAAACATTTCGGAGAAAAATGTTGAATTTTTAATAGTCTTTAATAATAAATATGTCCAAATGCAAAACCTAATACATGCAAGTAATTATGACTGAAAACATCCAGCAACTAGGGAATACACAGCCATGGATAAATGTTTATAGGGCTATACAGCCATCTACTGGTTACACAACAGTATTACAGATGATAAATGGTGCATGACTCGGAGGTAAATATTTAGTACTGTAAAATCCCTTAAAACATTTATATAATTTGTTTGAAATAATTATTTTAAGTCTGCAACTTGTTACTGCATGTGGGAGTTCAAAGCAGTTTGTATTGTTAGATTATAATACATTTCCTTTCTCATTTTCCAGGGAGTTGAGCAACTTTTCCATAAACAAAATTCTGATGCTGACACAGAGGATGGAGTGATAATACCAGAGATCAACTGTCTCCATCAGACAATAATGTTACTTTGTTCAGACATATCACCTTTGAATGACTGGGATCCTGATCTTCAGACACCTGATGTATTTTATTTTAATATTATAAAATAGCAAATATTTTAATTTCTTTGGAGCTCTAGATTAAAACAAACACAGTTTACAAGTACACAAGAGGGTGCAGTTTATCCTTATTAGTCTATGCTGATCATGGATTAGCATACCAACTGCATATGAATGGGATAGTTCACCCAAAAATAAAACTCACATATTCTCACATATTTTACTCACCCTCATGCTGTCCCAGATGCATTTTACTTTCTTTCTACAAATAAATACGAATTAAGATTTTAAGGAAAGTAATCCATCTCTGCGAGTCCTAAAGATGCTTTAAAAACCACACACAGTGACCGTGATGTCCATGCGACCTCAGTGGATGAATCAATGAAATCAATGAATCAATGTAAATTTATTTGATTTTTTATTTAAATTCATTTAACTGATTTTATAAGTCATAATTGAACCTGTTGATGATTGTTCAAATATATTTACAATTTTAAATGTTAGAAGATAATATTAACTAAATGAAATAAATAAAATGATCAGCATGATTAAAAAAATGGGAACAAAAATATTCTTTGTGTGAAATATGTAATGAAATGCCCTTTGAGGTCTGTATCATCTGACAGCAAGCCACGATTGTAATTTTCATAGTTTAAATTCCTCTTATTTAAGTGATCATACATTTTGATGGTGTAAATGCATATGGTAACAATGAGAAAATTTGATGGCCATGGTTGCCAACCTTGATTACCTGGTTGAAGTGAAACTTTCTTGACGGCTGAATATATCACACACGTATACTAGTAGGCTATTCTCTTTAAATTGTAATAGCACAACCTAATCAGAGCCTAACATGCAAAAGAATCATCAGGAATAAACAAATATTCTCCTAAAACATTGGACACAATATTTTAAGTAGGCATATACAGTAGGCCTACTTTGATGTACAATTACACCTGAATAGACTAAAGAGATCTCTTGCGCTCCTAAAAGTTTCTGTTGACAAAGTAGTAGCAGCAGCAGGTAAATACAGATAAAATTCAAAAACAAACATAACTTAATATCACTAAAATTAAATAGAAAGCTGCGCTTACAGACGCTCACATCCACACAAGTAAACGCAACACTGACGTCTTCACTTCCAGGTCAAGAAGCTGTCAATCAAAAAATCAGTAGCCAATGAGAACACACTGCTACTAGCCCCGCCCCCAGAGATTTGTGTCGGAACAGCGAACGAAAACTCAGGGAGCGTAAACGAGAACTTCAGAAGCGTAAATGAAAACTTCAGAAGCAAACGAAAACTTCAGAAGCGTAAATGAAAACTCTGGAAGCACATTTGTAAGTTTAGATCAGTAAAAGAAATATGAGGAATAGTAAGCAAAACATGCAGTGTATTAGAAACAAAGTCAAAAAAATTGCTTGCGATTCATTCTTTTTCAGTTTCAAAGATATTTTATTCAATTTATATTTTCATTAGTTTCTTGAAAAGTTACGTTCATTATTATCGGCACAAAAATAATTCCATACAAATGTCAGGGCATGTCAAAACATCTCAAGGACCCCAAAAACACCTTGGTCCCCAGAGGGTTAAAAACATATTAATGGCTAAAGTCTGATTACACTGTATTCAGCACAAACAGGGCTACAGTAATATGTGAGCAACATGTACATAAAAGTTTGTAGTTTTGAGAAAATAACGTTTATGCGTTTTTTAAAAAAACTAAAATTTTAAGTTACTGAAATAAGGCCATATAACACATAGCAAACATTTGTTCACAAGGCTTTTCAAAACTGGATCTTGTTGCGTAGAGTTTTTTCTTCAAAACAATGTGAAAATCATCCTGATCACTCCTTCATACAAAACAATATAGTCATTACAACTTTTGTAAGACACTAATTGTCAGAATGGGTGATATGCGAAAAGGCGTGAAACATCATGAATAATGCTGTGAGACAAAACACCTGAAGAGACAAAGACCCAGAGGAGACATTTTCTTTACACAAAGACTTTACTTAAAAACTTTAGACCTATACAACCGTTCAAAAGTTTTAGATCTGTACGTTTTTTTTTTAAAGAAGTCTCTTCTGCTCACCAAGGCTGCATTTATTTGATCCAAAATAAAGCAAAAAACTGTTTATTTTTACAATTTAAAATAAATGTTTTCTATTTAAATATATTTTAAAATGCAATTTATTCCTGTGATTATTTTCAGAAATTTTCAAGATCATTACTCCAGTATACAGTGAATGATCACTGGTAGGCCTGATCACGATTTCTGAAGGATTTGAATGATCCTTCAGAAATCGTTCAAATATGATTTGCTGCTCAAGAAACATTATTGATGATTATCAATGTTGAAAACAGTGTAAAAACAAAATGCAGGATTTTTTGATGAACTGAAAGTTCAAAAGAACATTTATCTGAAATAGAAAGATTTTTTAACATTAAAAAATGTCTTCTTTACTGTTACTTTTGATCAATATAAGGCATCCTCATTGAATAAAAGTATTAATCTTTCAAAAAATTAACAAATGCAACAAAAAAATAAACTCTTACCGAGCCCAAGCTTTTGAACGGTAGTGAATAATGTTACACTAGATTTCTATTTCAGATAATGGCTGTTCTTTTGAACTTTCTATTCATCAAAGAATCCTGACATTTTTTTTACACAACTGTTTTCAACATTCAACAAGCAAACTGTAGTGGGTCGAGCGATGCTGGTAGTACAGAGCAGATGTGATCTCTGATGAGCTTCTCAAAGCACTTACTGATGATGGGGGTTAAAGCAACAGGGCGCCAGTCATTCAAGCAGGTAACTTTGGGTGTCTTTTGTATGGGTACAGATGCAGCCCGGAACATGTCCCAGTCAATGTAATCATAACAGTCCTGTAACATAGAATCTGATTGGTCCGACCAAAGCTGGATTGTCCTGAGGGCGGTTGTTTCCCGTTCAGCTTCTGCCTGTAAGCAGGCAGGAGCAGAACAGAAGAGTGATCTGATTTTCCTAAAGGTGGGTGGGGGAGGGATTTGTAAGCATGCCGGAAAGGAGAGTAACAATGGTCTAAAACTCGGCCTCCCTGTGTGTTGCATGTTACATGCTGAAAGAATTTTGGTGCAATCTTTCTGAGGCCGGCTTTATTGAAGTCCCCGATTACAATAATCGCAGCCTCGGGATGTACAGTTTCCTGCTTGCACAAATGCCCATCCAGTTCCCTAAGTGCTTCATCTGTGTCGGCCTGTGGGGGGATGTAAACAGCTGTAATAATGACCGCTGTGAATTCCCTCGGTAACCAAAAAGGTCGGCACAAAAGTGTGAGATATTCCAGGTCAGGGGAGCAATGAGACTGGATAGTATGTACATTCTTCCAGTCACACCATGAGTTGTTGATCATGAAGCATACATCCCCTCCTTTGCTTTTCCCTGAGAGGTCCTGTTTTCTGTCCGCTCGGTGCACAGAGAATCCTGTAGGTTAAGTCTGGTACCTCCTGGGACAGCTAGGTTTTCTATGAGGCAAATAATACAGCAGTCCCTCATCTCACGCTGAAAAGAGAACTCTCAGTTCGCAACGTTTATTGTCCAGGGACTGGATGTTTGCCAGTAGGATACTGGGTAGTGGTGGTCAGTTTGGAGGCGTCTTAGTCTGACGAGGATGCCGGCTCTCTTTCCTCTCTTCCGGCTCTGATTGCGTTGTCATGTTCGGGCAGCCCAAACAAAGGGCACCACTGTGTTGTTTGTAAACAGTGAGTCTGCATTGAGAAACTTAAAATCCGGTTTGCAATGAGTGACTACAGAACCGATATCCGACAGACACTTTTGGATATCGGTTCTGTAGTCACTCATTGTAAACCGGATTTTAAGTTTTATTAACAAAGTTCGGGAGGAGCACGTTCAGTTAACTAACACGAGTGGAGTGCCCTCAGCAATCAATGATAAGAGGCCAACTCCCACCTATAGACAAGGCCCAGCCCTCCACCACGACTCCCGCTGTCGCAGAGCCGTACGCAGCAAGGCCCAGCGCCTTCTCCACAACCTCCCAGTTTGATTCTCACGTTGCTCATAACCCTTTTCCTTTTCAGTGGCCTCCAGCTCCAATCGCAGACACTAGCGCGAGGCTACTGCCGCTAGCATCACAGGCCCAACCCTTTCATCAGTTTCACCCAACAGGTTTCAACCCCGCCCACATCCAGTGGCCTGCAGCTCCAGTAGCTGAGACAAGCGCGAGCCAGCCTCCGCTTGCACCACAAGCCCACGCTTCATTCTACCTTCCAATTCCTTTCTATCCTCCAACTAACTTTCCTTTTCAAGCCACAGCGGGTAATCCAAGCGTGAGGCCGCCGCCAACATTCGCAGCCCCGGCTTATACCCTTCCTAGCTCTCTCATTCAACCCAAGTCTCAATATTCTCTGTTCACAGCAACTCCGATGCCCGTCCCGTCCAATGCCGTCGCCATGGAACCACCACCAGTGTCCCAAAGCATCCGCGCACAGATTCTCTCAGAAATTCAGGATGCTGGCTCCAGAGGCGGACCAATTCCCAACTCCAGTACCTCGTTATTCGGAACTGATATTCCCATAACCCACCTGCTAAAACCCCTCCTCGACGCATCGCTCGACACTATACTCCAAGCAGTTTCTCCCAGGACCCTCCAATCCTACATAACGGCTTGGAGATATTTTAAAACATTCCACGTCTCTTATAGCATGTCATTCCCTGATTTTTCTCTCCTTTCAATCACCTCATTTATTTCCTACCTTAATAGTGTTAAGGGCTTACAAGTCGGGTCCATTAAAGGCTACTTGAGCGGCGTCCAGTTTTTCCATAAACTGATGTACGGCGCTCCCTCCCCTGAGATAAATAATCCACAAACCTCCTTGCTGATCAAAGGGATCCAAAGATCCCAGCCCACCTATTCTGACGCCAGACAACCTATAACGCTAGACATTCACACCAAATGTATCCACACCCTCCGCACAAGCTACCAGCCCCTCAATACCGCCCGCACACTCGACGCCATGTTCACCCTAGCTTTTTTGGTTTTCTTAGGTGCTCGGAACTCGATATCACCTCTAAGTTTGACCCAAAAATCCACCCCACCATCTCAGACTTGTCAGGACTAGATGGTGAAACAATCTAATATTTGATCAAAGTAAGACCGACCAAACCAAAAAAGGTAATTTCATCTACATTTTTAACCTCTCGTCGCCAATCCAACCATACCAGTCAATTCTGGCATATCTGCAATGGAGAAGTTCCCAAGTTAAATCTCCTCTGGAACCCCTGTTCATTGACGATTTCAATAAACCCGTGACACGCTTTTGGTTTCAGAAACACCTCAAATCCATTCTCCAACAGTCAGGCATTCCACCAAAGGATTTTTCAAGTCACTCCTTCCGTATCGGGGCAGCAACCTCAGCAGCCCAAAAAGGCCTCTCCCAACAGCAGATCCAAGCTCTCGGGAGATGGTCCTCAGATGCTTACCAAAGCTATATCAGGACCAACCGGTTCCACATTAAAAAAGCCCACCAAACCCTCATCGGGTAAAAAAACAAACAAAAAAACCTCACGTTTTCTCTTTCGTCCAGCGACGCAGTGTGAGAAAATTCCCTGGTTGAGCATCCATTTTTTTCTCTTTTCCCGTTTTCCTCTTTCTGTCCAGTAAGCTTTGGTCCCTCAGCGGACACAGTGAGAACTTTCCCGGTAGAGCACTTACATTTTCTCTTTCGTCCAGCGACACAGTGTGAGAATCTCCCGGTTGAGTACTCATTTTTCTCTTTTCCCGTTTCCTCTTTCTGTCCAGCAAGCTTTTTGGTCCCACAGCGGATGCAGTGAGAACTTTCCCAGTAGAGCACTTACGTTTTCTCTTTCGTCCAGCGATGCAGTGTGAGAAAATCTCCCGGTTGAGCACTAATTTTTCCCCTTTTTCTGGTTTCTCGCTCTGTCAAGCAAGCTTTGGTCCCACAGCGGATGCAGTGAGAACTTTCCCGGTAGAGCACTTACGTTTTCGCTTTCGTCCAGCGACGCAGTGTGAGAAAATCTCCCGGTTGAGTACTCATTTTCCTCTCTTTTTGGTTTCTCTTTCTGTCCAGCAAGCATTGGTCTCACAGCGGACGCAACGAGAATTCTCCCGGTAGAGCACTTACGTTTTCTCTTTCGTCCAGCGACGCAGTGTGTGAAAATCTCCCAGTTGAGGACTCATTTTTGGTTTCTCTTTCTGTCCAGTGAGCATTGGTCTCACAGCGGACACAGCGAGAACTTCCCGCAAACACTGGCCTCACAGCAGTCGCAATAAGAATCTTCCAGTAACCTTAGGTCGGAATTGTCACTCAACCGTCGGTGGGTAAGGCCCGTCGGCCACGAGCCGCCCTCCTTGTTGAGCATCCAGGCCCCTTCTCGATATGCCAGCCCGCCAAACTCAGCACTCATTTGGGGGGTCTTTAGTCCGGCGGCTGTCCTCTGCTCTTTAGCCTTTTGGGGGGAGTACTCTGGGTTCGGGCCAAACTCCGAGCTCGGAGCCCTCCCCCCAGACAGCACGCCAAATACGCATTAAATCTTATCCACTCTAATTATATGTAAGTGTGAACTTGTGAAACAAAGAACTGTCAGGTTGAGTCGGAGCTCGCAACATGTCACCCATACTCGGTGCCATTTTGGTTACACACTACTTGGGTACCAACTTAGTTCAGATGGGAAATATTAATAATTAATCATAACTTATGATTTATCACGAATATTTAGATCAGTTAATCAGATTAACTTGATGTAGCTATCTTATTATTGCAATCAATTTATCAGTTCATCCATCGAATACTTTATTGATTATTTATTAATTCTAAGAAAAAGGTATTCTTCATGGCCACAGAATTCTTTCTTAGCATGTACCGCGCATAGAGCGTAGTGTTGTCACGGTACCAAAATTTCAGTATTCGGTACCAATACCAGTGAAAATCCACGGTTCTCGGTACCAATTTCAGTACCAAAGCTTAATTTAGATAAAATTTACATATATTAAAGTGTATATCACGGTTACAAAGATGGAAACTAGTATTAAAAACATTTTACAATAAGATTCTATTTGTTAGATAACATTAGATAAAATGACCTAACAATAAACCGTTATACTGTAGCAATTATTCTCCTTGGGGTTAATTTAAAAATGTACTAATACATTTTTAAAATCAAAAGTTTTATCTGTTAACATTATTTAATGCACAATGAATGAAGTGAACAAACATGAACAATCAAGTGTTTGTATTAAATAACATTCACAAACATTAATTAATGTTTGTTACCAAACTATACAGGAGATAAAACATCTTTTATTTGACTTAACTGTAGCCTACTTTTATTTAATCCAAAACTGCCAAAAATGTCACTCTTGCCTGTCTTAAAAACTTGAGAACCCTGTAGCTGATTTCTAATGCAAGGGCTAGAAATCAATGAATTCTTTGCTGATACTTCCTCGTCATCACGGAGAGCGCAGTTTTCACCGATTTCTCCTTCTCTCCACAAGCGCTCGCTTTCGCGTGTCTCCACAATGCAACCATAAACAGTGACGCGCCTAGAAAAACAAGCTCGCACGTCGCTGTTATTATGAGCGCGCTTCCCGCGCGCCTACATTTGAAATTTGCACGCGCAAAAAACGTGCTATGTGAACATGTGAACGGCCCTTTATGGCAACGTGACATTAGCCTAATTTAACATATTTCCATATGTGGCTCTTTCCTCCTTTCGTGTCAACAAGTGGATTCAGAGCCAATGCATTAGCAGCGCCGCCGGTCGCCATGTCTCAGTGTTTTTATGAAGAGGACGCAACTCTGCACCTTTCGGACAGCACATCAAGAACCGGATTAACCCCGTACTCGGTACCTAGAAAAGCTGGTACCGTAACCGTTAATTTTTTTTAGTACCGACTTGGTACCGAAGTACCGAGTTTTTTGACAACACTAATAGAGCGTGTAACAAGATGAAAAGAAAAAAAATTAAGTGACATTAATCTGCAGGCAGAGAGTAAGAACCAAATATGTATTGTGCACAAGTTGTATTAACTAAATCACAAACACATAACTAATCTAAACAAAACACATAGATACAATCACACATACATGGGTCAAATGGAAAGTGAAAGTGACTGAAAAACTGAAACAGAACAGAGGAATGAAGCTAAGAGTCATTTAACCATATATGAAAAGAACCATGAGCTTTATTCTTTCAAAGCACCTCATTAAGAGGCGTCTACCGCTTATTATTAAACCTCTGTTTAAAATGTACAATACTTGCATCTCCTTTGCAGTGGAAGCAGTGTGTGACATCTTTGAAGAAGATCTCATTGGTTCTGTGAGTCGATGTGGTTGGAGTTGCGGTTGACTTCTTCTGCATTGAATGAAGAAATTGTGATGTTATTGTCACGAGGTGACGAAATTCCAACTTTTTCCCTTGCAAGGCGGCACTAATGTTCGCCGAGATTGCCTTCCGCCGGACCCATAACAACAGAACACCGGGCTAGTTCCGGGTTAGCGCAAAAATCCCCGCGAATGGGGTGATTAGCCAAAATTGCCGGCAGCTGTGCATGAGGGGATTGAAGCCCCGCGATTGGGACACGTTGCCATTAGGGGAGGATAAAAGGAGAAAGTACAGACCAAAGAGGGGAGTTGTTTTGGGGACTGTGAGCCCGGAGGAAGCGTGAGTGTTGGAGAAGAGGAAGTGGGGCCGGCAAACTGGCGCGGCACTGTGAGTTTGGGAGAAAGAGCACGCCGACTCAACCAGAAGGAGGGAATCGCTGGACAGTAAGATCGTTTGTGAGAGACTGTGAGTAGTCCAATCAATCTCCATCCTCCTCTCTCGTGTCTATGGGACTCCCTGATGTGAATGCCAGGTCAGAAAATGGGCGACGGCCATCTATATATGTATTTTCCCCCTGAGTGCTGAATTGTAGAGATGACGTGATGTGATGCACTGTTTTGAAGTGTGAACTTAAACCCGCTGGATGTCCATTAATTACCTGAGTTTCTATCACGTTCTAAAGACATAAGAAGAGGCTAACACTGTTGTACTCCACAGACCTTTGAGTGTATTATCTGACAGCCCATTGTGAAGAGGGACATGTAGGTGAATGCTCAACCGACTGCTTTGCAGTGACACTCCTCCAGCCGTAAGTTCTGTCTGTCCTTGCTGAAGAAGAGGATTACGTGCCTGTATATTCACCTGTCTATTTTGCAGCAAAACTCTCCCACCGTAAGCTCTGTGTCTGTCGGCCCTTCAAGAGGATTACGTGCCTGTATACTCACCTGACTGCTTTGCAGTGAAGCCCTCCAGCCGTAAGTTCTCTGTCTGTCACCTGTAGAAGAAGAGGATTACGTGCCTGTATACTCACCTGACTGCTTTGCAGTGAAGCCCTCCAGCCGTAAGTTCTCTGTCTGTCACCTGTAGAAGAAGAGGATTACGTGCCTGTATATTCACCTGTCTGCTTTGCAGCGAAACCCTCCCGCCGTAAGCTCTGTGTCTGCCGGCCCTTCAAGAGGATTATGTGCCTGTATACTCATCTGACTGCTTTGCAGTGAAGCTCTCTAGCCGTAAGTTCTCTGTCTGTTGCCTGTAGAAGAAGAGGATTACGTGCCTGTATACTCACTTGACTGCTTTGCAGTGAAGCCCTCCAGCCGTAAGTTCTCTGTCCGTCACCTGTAGAGGAAGAGGATTGCATGCCTGTATACTTACCTGTCTGCTTTGCAGCGAAACTCTCCTGCCGTAAGCTCTGTGTCTGTCGGCCCTTCAAGAGGATTACGTGTCTGTATCCTCACCTGACTGCTTTGCAGTGAAGCCCTCCAGCCGTAAGTTCTCTGTCTGTTGCCTGTAAAGGAAGAGGATTACGTGCCTGTATACTCACTTGACTGCTTTGCAGTGAAGCCCTCCAGCCGTAAGTTCTCTGTCTGTCATCGGTAGAAGAGGATTACGTGCCTGTATACTCACCTGACTGCGTTGCAGTGAAGCTCCCCAGCCGTAAGTTCTCTGTCTGCTTCTCGCTGCGAAGAAGAGTACATACCCGAAACACGCACCTCAACTGCTCCACCACAGTTCCTCTGGCCGTAAGTCTCGGCCCGTTCTCCCCCTGGGAAGAAGGGAGTACGTCCCCCGAAATGCGCACCTGAACTGCCCTGCAGCAGCCTCCTCCCAGTCGTGAGCCCCGACTCGTCCCTTCCATTGGAAAACAGCGAAGCTGCCTCCAGAGCACCCCCCACACTGCACTCTGTGGGCCTTTGACGGGTCCGCCGGACGGAACGACCCATTTGGAGGGACTCACCATTTTAAACCTTCTATCCAATTTTATATTCAATAAAATACTGTTTACTTGAAGTCTTGTTGTCTGTCATCTTTGCCTGGCCTCTGTCCGACTCCCCAAGGGTGGTACGGGTCTCAGGGGTGGGTGCAGCCTGATTGGCCCGCCCCGACCTGTGACATTATCCTTGACTCTGTTGTGGTTGAGAGAGTCCTCTCTCTCCTGAATGAGCACATGGCTGGTTGTGAGTCAAGGCCTGCTGCCCTGGGGCCTGGTAAGGCCACTCAGGACAGCAACCCGAAGATACAGAGATGGGGGCCAAGAGATGGAAGAGAACGTAGGATCTGTGTGGGGAAATTTTAACCTCTGAGGATGGCCTCTCCTCCTAGGGGTCAGTGAGCCAATCGTACTTAAGCTTTCGGAGGGAAAGTCTTACGATCCTTTGTCTCAAGCAGATCGTTTGCATATGTAACTGGATTGGTTGCGGATGAAGAAACTAAAATAATCTTGTACAGAGGTGGAAAGTAACGAATTACATTTACTCGCGTTACGTAATTGAGTAGTTTTTTTGTGTACTTCTACTTTAAGTAGTTTTAAAATCTGTACTTTTACTTTTACTTAAGTACGTTTTCTTTGAAGTATTGTACTTCGCTACATTTGAAATCATATCCGTTACTGAGTAAAAAATAATAATACAAGAAGAAAAGAAAGAAAAAAAAAACTCCGGAAACTACTGCATTGATTGAAGGGCGGGAGAACAAACGCGCAAAAAAGGTGACGCAGACACAGCTGAAGCTGAAACCGAAGCGCCAAGCGAATTATGGGCAGTATGAAAATACTTTGTAGAAAAAAAGCGTGGTTGTCCTCGAGGATAGATATCCAATTTGCAAAAAATGTGGACGCAAAGTGGCTGCAAAAGGAGGATATAGGACACCATCCCTCCTGCAGATAAAGGTATGTCCCGATTTACGTGATGCAGGGGGAACCCCGGAATCCAGTGAAGTGATGAATATGAAATTCACTTAACGCAGATGTCACGTAAAACACGCAAAATAATGGATGAATGAATACATGGAAAGTAGAACTGTGCAATAAATCCAATCGCGACATGGTCTGTGAATATTTAAGCTAAGCACAAAAATACTGCATGTAAATATAACCCTATTTGTTCTGCTGAGCTGCGCTGCTTTGTCTACTACATACTCAAGTACGCGTGACATTCAGAGTCTCACAAACAATTTGAGGATATGAATACACGAACATTTCCAGAGCTGCTCTGAGAGAACGCCTAATGAGCATTTTCATAATTTTATTTTAGATAAACCATTGTCAAATACACTTTGAAACACTTTTTTTTTTACACTTTTGGTCTTCACTACAACCCGTCAAAATAAAAGTTTGGTTTTACTAGAAGAAATTAGGACAGAAATATATTACTATTATAGGCATACAATAGAACGTAGCCTACTTCTCTAAATAATAATAATAACAACAATAATAATACATTTTATTTAAACATTATTTAAAGCAATATATTTTTTGTCCATTGTTTAATTTAGTAAATCTGTTTTTGCAGCGCTTCGCTTCCCCAAAAAATAAAAGGACACAATTTTAAATTTACATTTGATTACAACCGTTTTTGATAATATATTTGGATTAAATCATAAAAAGAAACATTCATTTTCTGAATAAAATACATTTCATAGGACAATATTTTTCTTAAACATTTTAATAAATTATTAATTTTAAAAATAAGTTGTTAATCTAATTCATTATCAATTATCAAATGTAATTGATTAGACATGTTTTATTGAAATTTGAATAAACAAAACAAACAAATGGTTTCAAGTTTGTTATAATAAAGCATTTGTTCAACCAAAAAAAAAATCCTGTTTTCATTAAAGGGGCACTTCACCTCTGGGAAGATGAATGTGTATTTAAAATGGGTCATTTATGTAGAAGAAATGTGACATTATTTTTGAATTTGGAGCTTTCTAGACTGAGAAAAGCCAGAATGTATTTTTGGCTTATGTGGATGAAAGACAACAACTCCCAGAATGCAATTGCTTCGCTGCCCTAGGAGGCCATGCCTACCGGTAACAGAGCGCAGTAGTTAAACAACAATTCTAGGCTACTAGTGAGTCTCCGTGACGAGTCTGCCCGGGATTTCAAGATCGCCCAAAATGTCCGGGATTCGGCTTTTGCGTTCTACAGTCGCCATTCATTTTGTTTAATGTGGCGAGCAGGACGAGTGAGGGCCACCCTCAGAACGCGGCCCTCACGGAGGAGCGGGAATTTTCTTAGCAATTTTAAAACACACATCAACCGATCACTTGTTTAGCATTCATGTAAACACTACATTCAGATTCACCAATCGGAATGAATTCAGTTAGATTGGAGCACGGTAATTCGAAAATACTACAGGTTTTCTACTGATACAAAGCTTAATGCTAAATCCTGAAGTGACCCTTTAATTTAACTGTCATTTTAACTGATGATAATAATACCCATAATTTAATAATACAGTTTATTTATTTAATAATTGATTAATACTGTTAACCGTGATATTTTCTGAGACGTTATCATACTGTGAAAATCTCATACCATTACAACCCTGCACGGGAGAGTCCTCCACCCCCGCTGTTAAAAAAGTTACTCAGTAACTTTTACTCTGAGTAAATTTTAAATGAGCTACTTTTTACTTTTACTTGAGTAGATTTTTAGACAGGTACTTTTACTTGTACTTAAGTAAAATTTAATTGAAGTAGTAGTACTTTTACTTGAGTAGAATATTTTATTACTCTTTCCACCTCTGATCTTGTAATACTAATGTTGCACAGGTATCAACATATAATAGACACGATCAGGCAGCTCATCAAAATACAAGTTCGTAGATACCCAGAATTATATATATGCGATCTTAATTAATCGAATAATAATGAAATAATCATTACAGGATTGATACATAGGCAAAAGCACTATAAAAGAATGTGTGTCCACATAGGGAAATGGGATGCATGTGTGATTATTTGACTGAGTAGAAATAGGGTACGTTATCTTAATTCTATCATGAGGCATTCATAGAACGAAATACAATTCAAGAGACAATATACAAACAGTAATAAAAGATCCCCATCCTGGGGATATACATGTTAATTTATAGAACAGTTTATCTATAAATGAATGCAGAAAAGTCTGTTTTTCTGCTCCCGTATCTCTTTTCGATAATGTTTCATTACTAAGAGTGGGCTTTAAAGCTTATTTGTTAAATGTAACAAATAATTATGTGTCTGATTTGTCTCAGTCGTTACAAAGATAGAATGAGTGCAGAGCAGATGGATAACATTCTTTCTCCAATTGAAGCCAACCTTACAAAGCAAACAACTTACTGAATGGCAAATGACCCTCGGTTTTCCTCTGACCACTGCCTGTCACATTCTTAGATTTATGATGGGCAGAAAACTGCTGTGATGCTATCATGTTTCCTTCTCGAAGGAAGGAAAAAGGGCCTTGAAGTCTGTGATGAACTTGGTGGAAGTAGTTTGAATACTCCCAACTTATATCACTATGATTGGGAGAAAGTGCAATGCGCAATATGGCTGAATAAGTCCTGCCTTCTAAATAAAAGAGCCAAATGCCAATTTGTAATGTCATTATGTCACTGCACCTTCTAGGGTGCATGTGCTAGCATGTGCTAGGGACTGGACGTGCGCATTGGCTAAAATATATGCTTTTTCATGCTATTTGAGCATAAGAAACAATGGGACATAGGACAGTTCATGTCAGATTTTGTTGCTGATTTCAAATATACTATTTTTAAAAAATGAGTGTTTGACAAGTAATTTTTGAGATTATAGTATTTTTCCAATTCAAGTAGTTGGTCTTGCATGCCTGAAATAGCTGCCCAAAGGCATTATGGCCACAGAGTGATCAGAGTTCCCTTTCGAAAGGTAACTCGCGCTGCGTTGCCTAGAGGTCGCTATGGGGACTGCCTCTGGCATGACAGTTGTCTGAAGCATGAGTCTAAACACGACAATGAACTTGACATTGGCAGGCGGCAGCCTATGACTTCTCCACTGGTGTGACCGATTATATAAAAGGGCACTTGCGCAAAACGTCATCCTCTTGTCTTTAAGGAGACAGTTTTTTTGTACATGAGTGAGGAGCTTGCGTGTTTAGCTCTTGAGGGAACTAAATGCACGTATTATGAGGATTTCTGTATGAAAAGCTCCCTTCGCGCTGTCCCTATTCTCGAGGGATGTGGGACACTCATTTGGGTGGAATGTTGTCAACTCTTCGAGAAGCTGGATGCGCTTGGTAATATGCATTCACGAGACTGACTACAAGAGGCAGATAAGGAGCTTTTTTCCTTTCTGCTCTCTCCTGAAGGATAGTAGTTAGTGTTTGCACAAGGGCACGATGGAGTTTAAGGCACTCGTGTCTGTTCTTGTATGTTTCTTTTCAGAATGATAGAATCTGACGTTTGAACTAGTGCGCTTGACTCTCGAGGGGGTTAAATGACTGTTTTTCGTAATGCCGCCACAGTAATTGGTTCCACCTAGGCTTGGCTCTCTCCTGAGGAATGATAGTTGAGCGACTGGCCTCCGCGGTGCGGGTCCCGTGGCTGCCATTACGGTGAGACGGGATTAAGCACAGGGGTTGTAGGCAGAGCAGGGACGAGTCAAACAGGAAGTTTCCTTTTTTGGCTCCTCTTGTTGGCTTAAATAATACTATTGTTGGTCTCCTGGTCTGGAAGCCGCTCCTTTGAGGGGGGGCTATGTAACGGTCACGGGCACTCAACATCAGACTATTGTCATTCCCTCACAAACTACATCTCCCATAACTCACTCCCCGGACTCTTCATCCATTATCACATTCACCTGTGTCTCATTATCTTGTTTAGCTCACCCCATATAAGCCTGGTTTTCTCATTCATTATCTGCAAAGTCTTTTTTAGTGTTACTGCAATTCCGAGCATTCTCCCTGGTTTCATGTCTCTTGGTTTTGGATTTCTTGCCTGTTCTGTGGATTACTCTTTTGCCTGTGTTCCCTGCCTGTTGTGTTTGTTTGTATGGACTGCCTGCCTGTGTTTGACCTTGCCTGTACTTTGGATTATGTTTTAGGATTACCCTGTTCAATAAATACTGCATTTGGATCCTCAACCTTCTTGTCATGGACCAGTTCGTGACACAGTGAGTCTGAGTTGTTAGGCTTTGAGAAGCCGCCTTTGTTAGCTGTTCTGAGCGTAAGACATTGTTAGGCCGCCTCATGTTTGAGAGTCGTCATGCCTAGATCTCTGTCCTCAGAGCTCGGCTAGGCAGTACACTAATAAGAATAATAATAATAATTCATTACACTTATAAAGCGCTTTTCTCTGCACTCAAAGTGCTTTACATAGAAGGGGGAATCTCCTCAACCACCACCAATGTGCAGCATCCACCTGGATGATGCGACGGCAGCCATATTGCGCCAGAACACCCACCAAACACCAGCTTACTGGTGAGACAGAGTGATGAAGCCAGTTGGTATATATATATATATATATATATATACACTCACCGGCCACTTTATTAGGTACCCCATGCTAGTAACGGGTTGGACCCCCTTTTGCCTTCAGAACTGCCTCAATTCTTCGTGGCATAGATTCAACAAGGTGCTGGAAGCATTCCTCAGGGAGGTCCATATTGACATGATGGCATCACACAGTTGCCGCAGATTTGTCGGCTGCACATCCATGATGCGAATCTCCCGTTCCACCACATCCCAAAGATGCTCTATTGGGTTGAGATCTGGTGACTGTGGAGGCCATTTTAGTACAGTGAACTCATTGTCATGTTCAAGAAACCAATTTGAAATGATTAGAGCTTTGTGACATGGTGGAAGTAGCCATCAGAGGATGGGTACATGGTGGCCATAAAGGGATGGACATGGTCAGAAACAATGCTCAGGTAGGCCGTGGCATTTAAACGATGCCCAATTGGGACTAAGGGGCCTAAAGTGTGCCAGGAAAACATCCCCCACACCATTACACCACCACCACCAGCCTGCACAGTAGTAACAAGGCATGATGGTTCCATGTTCTCATTCTGTTTACGCCAAATTCTGACTCTAACATCTGAATGTCTCAACAGAAATCGAGACTCATCAGACCAGGCAACATTTTTCCAGTCTTCAACTGTTCAATTTTGGTGAGCTCTTGCAAATTGTAGCCTCTTTTTCCTATTTGTAGTGGAGATGAGTGGTACCCGGTGGAGTCTTCTGCTGTTGTAGCCCATCCGCCTCAAGGTTGTGCGTGTTGTGGCTTCACAAATGCTTTGCTGCATACCTCGGTTGTAACGAGTGGTTATTTCAGTCACTGTTGCCCTTCTATCAGCTCGAACCAGTCTGGCCATTCTCCTCTGACCTCTGGCATCAACAAGGCATTTCCGCCCACAGAACTGCCGCTCACTGGATGTTTTTTCTTTTTCGGACCATTCTCTGTAAACCCTAGAGATGGTTGTGCGTGAAAATCCCAGTAGATTAGCAGTTTCTGAAATACTCAGACCAGCCCTTCTGGCACCAACAATCATGCCACGTTCAAAGTCACTCAAATCACCTTTCTTCCCCATACTGATGCTCGGTTTGAACTGCAGGAGATTGTCTTGACCATGTCTACATGCCTAAATGCACTGAGTTGCCGCCATGTGATTGGCTGCTTAGAAATTAAGTGTTAACGAGCAGTTGGACAGGTGTACCTAATAAAGTGGCCGGTGAGTGTATATATATGGGGATGATTAGGAGGCCATGATGGACAGATGCCACTGGGCAAATTTGGCCAGGATGCCGGGGTTACACCCATACTCTTTCGAAAGACATCCTGGGATTGTTTGTGACCACAGAGAGTCAGGGCCTCGGTTTAACGTCTCATCCGAAGGACGGTGCTCTTTGACAGTATAATGTCCCCATTACTATACTGGGGCGTTAGGACCAACACAGACCACAGGGTGAGCACCCCCTGCTGGCCTCACTAACACCTCTTCCAGCAGCAACCTGGTTTTCTCAGAAGGTCTCCCATCCAGGTACTAACCAGGCTCAGCCCTGCTTAGCTTCAGTGGGCAACCAGTCTTGGGCTACAGGGTGATATGGCTGCACTAGTTTGTTAGGCTCTCTGTGAGCCTCCTTGGCTACTGCCTTTACTGTAGTGGAGCGTTTCTAGACCTCCTCTCATTATAGAGTCACTCTTCTCAGGCCTCTGCTCCCTAGAGCTGCGCCTGAATAGAGAGTCTGAGTTGTTTGGCTTTGGAAAGCCTCCTTGGTAAACTGTTCTGAGTGTTGGACACAGATAGGCCTCCTCTCACTTTAGAGAGTCGCCTCTTCAGGCCTCTGTCCGTAGAGCTGACCGTAGAGCTGTCCGTCAGTAGTGTCAAGTTGTTAGGCTCTCTGTAAGCCTCCTTGACTACTGCCCTTACAGAGGATTGAGGCTGAATACTCCACACCTAAGAGCTCTGCCTGGGCAGTGGTATCAAGTTGTAGGCCCTTTGTGCGCCTCTTTGATGGCTATTCTTAGCATTGGACATAGTAAGCTGCCTCTGACTTTGGAGAGTCATCATGCTGAGACCTCTGTTCTTAGAACTCGATTAGGCAGTATTGTAAAATTGTAAAATTGTTAGGCTCTTCAGAGCCTGTTTCGCTACTGCCTTTAAACGTTGCTAGGCCTCCTCTCGCTATAGAGTTGTCCTTCGAGGCCTCCACTCCTTAGAGCTCTGCCTGAATAGCAGTTCCGAGTTGCAGGCTCTCTTTGAGACTCCTTGGAAGCTGTCCTGAGCATTGAACATTGTTAGGCCGGAAACGTTGCTAAGCAGAGTGTCACTATAGAGTATAGAGTGTCTTCTGCTCCACTTAGCTCCGCCTGGATAGCAATATCAAGTATCTAGGCTCTCTGTGAGCCTCCTTGGTAAGGTGTCCTGGGTGTTGGACGTAGGTAGGCCTCCTCTCACTTTTGAGAGTCGTCATGCTGAGGCCTCCGTCCTCAGAGCTCAACCAGGTGGTAGTACTGAGTCGTTAGTAGGGATGCACCGATACCACTTTTTTCAGAATCGATCCGATCCGATACCAAAAATTCTGAGTATCGACCGATCCCCGATACCGATCCGATACCAGCGCAGTTTTTTTTTTATCAAGTAGAATTTTTATAACTCTGTGTGTTGAACTGATAATCACTCTTTTGTGTATTAAACACAATCTACTTAATATAGACAACTTCATTATAAAGAAAAACAAATCAAAATATATGATCATAATCTATGACAAAAATGCTATTATAAACTAGATTAATGGATAATTCAGCAGTAAAATGTAATCTATAAAAATCAAGAGTGCACAGTATACTTGTATAAAATCTGAACATTTAGTGAAAAAAACATTTAGTGGGGAACAAATAAGAGACAATAAGTGTAACACTAAATCTGGTAAAACGTTACACATTGCTCTTTGTATTGTTGTAAAATATATTCATGAAAAACAAGATAACAAAAATCAAAAAGATAAATTATTTTATATATAGCCTAAAATTGAGACATGTTTTAAATGTATAGCACAGCTGTTTAATGAGGCAGGAACATATGATAGATAGGACAGAACAAGAAAGGCTATTAATAATCTTTCATTGCGTCACTGTATTATGATATGAAAGGCTCCAATACATTGCGGCACACAGCGCTTATGCGCATCTCGAGCTCAGAATGATGCGCTTGAAGCAACATGAGTCACGGCGCGCGTCGAGTCCGCATTGAAAAGTTCAAAGCACAAAGGAAATACATATTGATGCGTAGTGTATTATACAGTATCTATCTATGCAATCGTTTATTGAGCCTTTTCTTTTAATAGTTTTAAATTTCAGTTAGCCTACTGTGCGCGTGAAGAACAATTATAGTGCTCTACTGTACTCCATTGTTGTGATCTAAGAGACACCTGACCCGGTAGATAGTAACATGATTAAGTTACAGCAATAAAGTCCAGCAAGATAAAATTGTTTTATGCGAAACCATAGACCTTTATCTACAGATCAAGTATAATAATAGTAACATTTAATCATCTTGTTCTCGTGTTGACTGTAGTAACCGAACGCGACGCGCTGTTTGAATGCTGAATGAAGAATGATTGACAGATTGGCGGATGGAAAAGTTTACGTGATCTTGAATTTAATGACTTAAATATTCATGTCTATCTCACATTATAATATATAATGGCTTCAGAACACTTATAATATAGTGCACGAAAACTTTATGGTGCTTTATAATGTTTTTGTGCCTTTTGTTGGGCTTAACAATAACACAGAATATATACGCACAATATCGGATTTGGATCGGCCTCTTCTGAACGATACCCGATCCGGCAAAAATGGCAGTATCGACCCCGATACCCGATACAAATATCGGATCGGTGCATCCCTAGTCGTTAGGCTCCCTCTAAGCCTCCTTGGTTACTGCCTGTACTATGGAGTGTTGTTAGGCCTCCTCTCGCTATAGGTAGTCGCTTTTTAGAGCCCTTCGCTCCTCAGAGCTCCGCCTGGATAGTGATATCAAGAAGCTAGGCTGTCTGTGAGCCACCTTGGTAAGCTGTTCTGGATGTTGAACGTAGCTAGGCCTCCTCTCAATTTTGAGAGTTGTCATACTGACGCCTCCATCCTCAGAGCTCAAACAGGCAGTAGTACTGAGTCGTTAGGCTCCCTCTGAGCCTCCTTGGTTACTGCCTGTTATATTGGAGCGTTGTTAGGCTTCCTCACGCTAGAGAGAGTTATCATATTGAGGCCTCCGCTCCCCACAGCTTCACTAGGATATCAAGTTGTGAGTTGTAGGCTCTCTGTGAGCCTCCTTACAAGATATCCTGAGCGTGGGGCGTTGTTAAGTCTCTTCTTACTTTAGAGAGTCATTTTGCTGAGACCTCCGCTCCTAGAGCTCGGCTAGGTTATTTGCCAAGCGGTTAGGCTCTTTGTGAGCCTCTTTGCTTCTAAAAGTGTCGCTAGGATAGCACTGCAAGTTGTAGACTCTCTGTGAGCCTCCTTACAAGATATCCTGAGTGTGGGGCATTGTTAGGTCTCCTCTCGTTTAAGAGAATTGTTATGCTGAGGCCTCCGCTCCTAGAGCTTGGCTAGGTGGTAAAGTAGAATGCTAGGTCATTAGGCTCTCTGGGAGCCTCCTTGGCTACTGACCTCAGTGTGGAGTGTGCTAGGCCTTCTCTCATTATGAGAGTTGATGTATTGAGTTATACTTTCCAGTTATAACTGGTTAGATTTTTTAGGGAAATAAAAAGGTTATTGCAGTGTGAATGACTGATCTTCAGAGAAATTAACTGAGATGAACCAAGATTTTGGCCGAAAATCTGAAAAGTTACTTTAACAGATGTGATAACAGAAAATTTTAGATGGATAAAGCTGAGTTTATGTATCTGAAATTATCCAGGAAAGATCAATAAGGACTGCTCGATGGCCTGGGGCCAGCATAAAAGACGCTCGAGACAGTTGACGGAACTGTCACTGTCCAGGTCAGGCCAGTGCTGCATCGTCATGAAATTTTATAAACTGCACATGCCTTGCCAATTTAAATATTCAAGCGCAAGAAGACATGAAAGAGAACTCACTTTAGTATTTGTGCGTTGTGTGAGCAGTTTTCTGTGCACACATCTGAAGCGTGTGCTCAAAAAGCCATGTCTTAGACTGCACGCAAGTACTAAAGTGAGTTCTATTTCATGTCTTTTTGCACTTGAATGGACAAATTCACACCAAATTATTATTGAGTGAAAACAGCATTATAACCTCAAGTGATGAAGCAGGTTGTGAGAAGGTGGAGATCAAATTGGCTTTGCCTAGGTTAACATTTAGGTGCAAAATTGGTTACTGTTTGGGTAATGACAATGATAAACTCCATAATTTTTATACATTTGAGCTCTATTTTACCATGGCAACTTTTAAGCAATAACTAACAACATTAACTACATCAATGCAAGTTTACCTTTTATTAGATACTTGACCATACCTAATTACATTTAAACTAACTAGCCCTATAAATGAACCAGTCAACCATTTAATGCTATTTGCACTTAGTACAAATAGCCTCTGCCAATTACTATTGCAGAAAAATGCAATAATAAACAGAAGAGGATAGTTGAATACGGCAACTAACCTTGAATATCCGCTCTCTTTTACAGATGATATAAGAGGGGATGTTTTAGTTGATGTGGGATCTGGCCCCACTCTTTACCAGGTCATGAGTGCCTGCGAGAGATTTGATCGTGTCATCCTGTCTGACTTTTTGGAAGTGAATCGAAGAGAGCTGCAAAGCTGGCTACAGGAGGGCAAGAGTAGTATTGACTGGACTGCTTACTTCAAGTATGTGTGTGATCTGGAGGGCCGCAGGTGAGATTCCCTTTTCTTGTCCAAAAGAGAGAATTAAAGTTGTATATAGTTAAAGAATGCTTACTTACTTTAAAATAATGCATGTGCAAATATGCACAAATCTATTTGCAAACAATATATGTATTTTAATATATGACACTTTCCTAACCACAATCTTTAGTGATAGCCAGGGCTTACTTTTATTCCCAGTCTGCCCCTAATTTAGGCTGCATTGACTATTTATGATTTAACCATTGTTTTAGCCCAATAATTTAATTATAGTTGAGATGCAATAAAAGTTAAGGCAACAAGGTCAATTAACAGTGTATTTGAAAAATAAACATTGCCATTCTGATATGCTCTAATGCTCTCACCGGCACATGAAATCCAGTCACCTTTATTTCTATAGGCTTTACACAATACAGATTGTTTTAAAGCAGCTTCACAATATAAACAGGAAAATAAGAATCAATGATTGAAACTTCATCAAATATAAGACAGATTCATATTCTGCGGCAAAGGAGCTCTACAGAAGACAATAGTGTCATTATTCAGCTCAGGTCAGTTTTTTTTGTGCCTTTATTGGATAGGACAGTTACAGATTAGACAGGAAAGCATGGGGCAGAGAGAGGGGAACAGGATTCACAAAGGACCTTGGGCCAGGAATCGAACTCGGATCACCAGAGGTGCAGTTGCACTATATGTCAGAGCGCTGCTCATGAGGCTATCGGCTCCGACAAGTCAGTGCATTGCTGATTCAGTTTAGCTCAATAACTAAATAAATAAAGTTCATCCTGAAACAAGTTCTGTTAACCCTTTCATGCATGAATTATGATAACCTCAGTCAGGATTTTTTTTCCTATGTGTTTTTATTGCTCTTAGGGCATGAAAAACGTCTCGGTTACGGATGTAACCCTCGTTCCCTGAGTAGGGAACGGAGACGTTACGTCGGATGACGGAGAATGGGGGTTTCGCCAGAAAGCCTATCACCTTCGAGTATTAAAAAACGAGCCTATGGCAATGAAATGCCATGGGTCTGCGGAATTTGCATAATGTATCTCCGCCTCACCGCTTGAATATTTAAGGAGAGACACCTGCAACAGCAGATCATGTCTTCGCTGAGGAGCCGAGACTGAACTCAGGCGTCGACCCAGCGGTACAGCGGAAGTGGCATGGAGACGTAAGTTTGTTAGACGTTCCCTACTCAGGGAACAAGGGTTACATCCGTAACCGAGACGTTCCCTTTCGTAGTCACTCCGAGTTACGTCGGATGACGGAGAATGGGGGTCCCCGTGTAATCACGCCACCTTCACAGCTGTCTTCCAGTGCCCTGCGAAGTCTGACCTCCCTGTCGTGATATAGGCACGGACGAAGGAGTCCTACTTAACACAGGGATACCAAGGTACACTGGGAAGCATATCTCAGGGGAGATATGCCGCAGCATGCCTACCCGTAGGGAGGACTTAAGAATACACATATGGCCCGAGGGGGCTTCATATGGAGGAACACTGGAGTGACCAGCCCGTAGGGTGGCATCTACTTTCAACTCCAGGAGTGGCAAGGTGGCTTGCCGAGGGAAAGACACATGCTCAAGGAGGCTTACAGTGGAAATACACATGTGGGGGTTGCTCGGAGGAGGAACCATGCACACGGAGGCACCTAGCCGACGCACAGGCAATAGACACTGGCGCCAGCGTCAACAGTGCTGGAGGACTCACTTGTGAGAGGAAGGCTAACTGAGGAAATAACGCACGTATCCTGTCCGTGGAGTGGAGTGGCGAGCAAGCGAAGACACCTAACGGTTCCCGTATTAGCTTGAAAAAGACAGTACACGGGAGGAGACTGGCTCCACTCGGAGATTGTAAAATCTGGCGAATATGTTAGGTGTCGCCCAGCCTGCAGCTCTGCAGATGTCTGTCAGCGAAGCGCCACGCGCTAAAGCCCAAGAGGACGCCACACTCCGGGTGGAGTGGGCGGTCACACCAAGGGGGCATGGTCGACCTGGCTGCTGGTATGCCAAAGCAATGGCGTCCACTATCCAGTGAGACAACCTTTGTTTGGAGAGAGCCTTTCCCTTCAGCTTCCCACCATAACAGACAAAGAGCTGGTCTGAGGTCCTGAAACACTGCGTCCTGTCTACGTAAGCACAGAGTGCGCGTACTGGACAGAGCAGTGCCAGGGCTGGGTCTGCCTCCTCCCAGGGCAGCGCTTGCAGGTTCACCACCTGGTCCCGGAAGGGAGTGGTGGGAACCTTGGGCACATATCCAGGCCTAGGTCTCAGGATCACGTGAGAGTGACCGGGCCCGAACTCCAGGCACGCTTCGTCAACGGAGAAGGCGTGCAGGTCCCCTACCCTCTTGATGGAGGCCAACGCAACCAGGAGCGCTGTCTTCATTGACAGGATCTTAAGCTCAGCTGATTGCAGAGGCTCAAAGGGAGCCCTCTGCAGGGCATTTAAGACCACTTAGAGGTCCCAAGAGGGAACGAGAGGAGGGCGAGGAGGATTCAGTCTCCTCGCTCCTCTCAGGAACCTGATGATCAGGTCGTGTTTTCCAAGAGACTTACCTTCAACTGCTTCGTGATATGCGGTGATAGCGGCCACATACACCTTCAGGGTGGAGGGAGACAGCCTTCGCTCCAACACATCTTGCAGGAAGGAAAGCACAACACTGATCGAGCATCTCCTGGGGTCTTCTCGGCGAGAAGAGCACCAGTTAACGAAGAGGTTCCACTTCAACGCATAGACATGTCTCGTAGGCGATGCTCTAGCGGAAGTGATGGTAGCCGCCACCGCTGGTGGCAGGGTACTCAAACCTGCCTCGTCCTGTCCAGGAGCCACACGTGGAGTCTCCAAAGATCGGGACGAGGGTGCCATAGGGTGCCCCGTCTCTGAGAAAGGAGGTCCTTCCTCAGAGGAATTGGCCAAGGAGGTGCTGTCGTGAGGAGTATCAGTTCGGAGAACCAGGTCTTGGTGGGCCAGTATGGGGCGACCAATATGACCTGCTCCTCGTCCTCCTTGATCTTGCACAGAGTACGTGCGAGAAGGCTCACTGGGGGAAACGCATACTTGCGTAGGCCCTGCGGCCAGCTGTGCGCCAGTGCATCCGTGCCGAGCGTGCCCTCGGTCAGGGAGTAATACAGGGCGCAATGGGATGAGTCGTGGGAGGCAAACCGATATCTCTGTGCGTCCCCGAACTGGTCCCATATCAGCTGGCCGACTGAGGATGGAGTCGCCATTCGCCAGAGGTTGGCCGGAGCCGTGACAGCTCGTCGGCTGCAAGGTTCCGCACTCCTGGAATGTAAATAGCACGAAGGGACCTCAGGTGCTTCTGACTCCATAAGAGGAGGTGGCGTGCGAGTTGCGACATACGGCGAGAGCGTAGACCACCCTGACGGTTGATGTACGCTACAGTCGCGGTATTGTCCGAGCGGACAAGTACGTGTTGACCCAGGAGCAACGCGTGGAAGCGGTGCAGGGCAAGGCGTACTGCCAGCAACTCGAGGCAATTGACATGCATGAGGCCCTGGGGTCCTGTCCAGGAGCCCGCGGCTGCATGTCCATTGCACATGGCGCCCCAGCACGTGGCAGAGGCATCTGTGGAGACGACAACATGCCTGGAAACTCGTTCTAGGGGAACTCCGGCCCGTAGAAAGCTGAGGTTCCGCCACGGGGTGAAGATCTGACGGCAGGTCGGAGTTATTGGAACTCTGAGCGTACCACGATGCCATGCCCACCTCGGGACCCGATCGCGAAGCCACAGCTGAAGCGATCTCAAATATGAAGCAATCCGAGTGGCGTTACCGCGGCTGCGGATGCCATATGCCCCAGGAGCCTCTGAAAAAGTTTCAGTGGGACCGCACTCTTGCCCTCGAACTGTCGAAGACAAGTCAGCAGTGAGTGTGCGCGTTCGCTCGTAAGCTGCGACATGGCGACCGAGTCTATCTCCATACCGAGAAAAGAGATCCTCTGCACGGGGCAAAGTTTGCTCTTCTCCCAGTTGACCCGAAGGCCCAGACGGGCTAGGTGCCGGAGCACAAGGTCTCTGTGTTCGCAAACCTGATCTCGAGAGTGAGCTAATATTAGCCAGTCGTCGAGATAATTCAGGATGCGAACCCCGTGTTCGCATAGGGGAACAAGGGCTGCCTCGACGACCTTCGTAAAGACGCGAGGAGACAGAGCCAACCCGAATGGGAGAACCGCGTACTGGTATGCCTGCGCCTCGAAAGCAAACCGAAGAAACGGTCTGTGTCGAGGTAAAATGGAGACATGAAAGTAGGCGTCCTTCAGGTCTATCGCTGCAAACCAATCCTGTGGCCGCACGCATTCGAAAATGCGTTTGGTCGTGAGCATCCTGAACGGCAGCCTGTGAAGGGAGCGGCTCAAGACGCGCAGATCCAGGATTGGCCGTAACCCACCGGTCTTTTTGGGGACAATGAAGTACGGGCTGTAAAACCCTGACCTCATTTCGGCTGGAGGGACAGTCTCGATTGCACCCTTCGCCAGCAGGGTGGCAACCTCCGCTCTCATGATCGGGGCATTGCCACCGACCAAAGTAAACGGACTCCCCTGAAGCGGATTGGATCGCATAGCTGAGCCTGATAGTTCGGGCGACCCAGTGGGACAGGTAGGGAAGCTCTAACCAAGCTCCCAAGAACTGAACCAGCGGAAACATCCGAACGACAGACGTCCCCCCGGAGGGGCAGCGAAGCGGAGTGACCGGCCCAGGCGTGGGTGGCATAGCGGCCCGGTGCGAGGGCACGGTCATGCTCCGCGTCCTGACAGAGGAGACCAGGGAAGGACCAGCGTTCCACGGGGGTCTGCTCTGCCAGGGGTCTGGCGACAGAGGGGGACGAGAGTGGTGTGGTCCGGAGACGGCACACACTGTCATCCACGCCCTCAGAGACAGAGAGGGACGAGAGCGGCAAGGCCCGGGAGCGTCGCGCACTGTTGTCCGGCCCTCTGAGGGCTCAGAGATGGGATGCAGCTCTTTGGTTTAGAAAAGATTCTCCCCCAGCCCTCCACCGGGGGAAGGAGTGGCCCTGCAACCACTCCCTGAAGAACTGCAACCCACATCTGAGCTGCCCGTAACGGGAGCGCCGCAAGCCTGGCCTTGGCGGGGCTGCGGGACGGGTACGGGCAGGGGCGCCTTCCTGCGACCACCTCCACGGCGCGGCCAGTTGCTGCTGGGGGCCGGGCGGGAGGGGGCGGAAGTCGCAGGAGGGCGCATTCGGCAGCAAGCGGACTGAGGCGTCTGAGCCGGCAGCTGGAGGCAGCAAAGCCGCGGGGTCAGACAAAATAGCCACAGTCCACTTCTGGGCGGCCGAGAACTGTTGGGCAGAGTCCTCGACCGCGCCGCCGAAGAGGCCAGCCTGGGATATGGGGGGTTGAGGAAACGAAATCACTCAGCCTCGCGCACATCAACCAGGTTAGCCAGAGGTGTCTGACCACCTATATGGACATCACCTGACTCAGGGAGCGTGCGGTCACCCTCGTCGCTCGGAAAGCAAGGTCGGTGACGGCAGGCAGCTCAAGGATGAGCCCTGAATCAGCCCTACCCTCGTGCATGTCACTGAACACCCAGGAGGATGGCAATAACACGCAGTGAGGTGGCAGCCTGCCCCGCAGCTCTATAGGTCCCCGCCACCGGAGTAGACAAGACCTACAGGCATTGGAGGGGTGCTTAAGAGTCGCCACGCCAGGTGGAGGCGCTGTGGGGACACATAAGTGTTGCCACAGAACACTCCACAGGGGCCGCGGCCTCTACAAGGGCAGAGAAGGCGGAAGAGGCCACTGAGCAGTCGCGAAAAGTCAAGGAGACTTCCACAATCTCATGATCTCTTCATGCACGTCCGGGTAGAAAGGATTTGGGTTCGCCACCCCCAAAAACCAATCACCCGGGAAGCATAGCTGTGCACTCTGGATCAAACTCGTTATGCTAGCACATCCGAGGACGGCAGCACAGACGAGCCATTATCTCTAGAGGACTCCAGCTCACCTTGTGATGCGGTGATACATGATTTCATCAGCCGGGGTACCGAATGAGACCGCGGGCCCGCGGGCGGGCCGGCGAACTCCCCCGGGACCACGCAGGTTGCAATGTGAAAGACGGGGTGTGGACCGAGGAATTTTTCGTCGGTTTAGTTCCAAACCTCCGTCTTAGGTCACCCTGGCCACCGTATTATCTCACGTGGAGAAGAATAGATCGGGGTGTGGATGAGGGGACTCTCACTCATTGAGCTCATCGAGTCTCGACCGTTACATTGCGATGGTCACGTTCCCAGTGAGAGAACGTGACACACCCACGAGCGCTGTCATAGCGCGATCAAAGCCCAAACACCCAAAACTGCGCTCGCGCCCATCAGCTGAATCTATCAGAATACCACACTCAGAAAAACACGGGCAGATCGTCTTTAGAAAGACGCGTCTTTAAAAAGACGTGCCGCGTGCAGCTCTTTAGTGAGAGGAAAAACTCCGCGGATGTTGAAGCGACCAGGGAGAACACACAGACTAGCAGACCACTGCTCAGCTCGCAGGCAATGTGAAACTCGCTAGATACCGCCGTCACACCAACACCGGAGAGTTCGCTCGTCTCGTAGAGATGTAGTCACTGAGAAAACTCAGGATTTGGCTTGTGGAGTGAAGAGATGCTCTTGGCTCCGAAGCGAAAACATGATCTGCTGTTGCAGGTGTCTCTCCTTAAATACTCACGCGGTGAGGCGGAGATACATTATGCAAATTCCGCAGACCCATGGCATTTCATTGCCATAGGCTCGTTTTTTAATACTCGAAGGTGATAGGCTTTCTGGCGAAACCCCCATTCTCCGTCATCCGACGTAACTCAGAGTGACTACGAAAGGGAACAAGATTTGATTTTTAATTTTTTTTTTTTTACAAATTTTCCAAAGAGATTTTCAGGTGTCCACTTGAGTCGACAGCATGCATTTATGGTTTAAACTGAAGAGATACTATATTAAACATAATACAATAATCAAACAGATAAAGTATGTGTATTTAACAAACTAATCAATACAATTATATCAAATCATGTGAAAACTATAAAATGTATACAAAAAATATAAATCTGAAATATTGCAAAGGCAATTGAACTTCATACAAGTTGCACTTCGATATCTTTGATATCAGAACATGAGGACGTGATTCCATCAGAAATGTCTACTGCCTGTCAAGGTACAACTGTGGAAACCACTCAGATGCTCCCTCCAGTGTGCCAGAGTATGTCAATTTACCTTTATTAGCTGATAATTCTGATTATGTTCAAGATAGACACATTTATAGCATAGGCCTCTTCTGAGAAAACCTAGCGATACGTATTTTTCAATCTCATCTGAAATTAGCAGTGTTGGGGCATGCATAACGCATTCAGATTACTTTTTTGATGTTACAAGTAAAGTAATGTGTTACAAGTAACATGCATTACATAATCAGATTTGTTTTAATGTTATGAGTAAAGTAATGTATTGCAAGTAACATGTATTACCTAATCAGATTACTTTTTGATCTAACAAGTAAAGTAATTAATTACAAGTAATGTGCATTACGTAATCAGATTACTTTTTGTTGTTACGAGTAAAGTAACGCATTACAAGTAACATGCATTACGTAATCAGATTACTTTTTGGTGTTATGAGTAAAGAAAAGCATTACAATATCGTACATTACGAAATCAGATTACTTTTTGATCTAACAAGTAAAACAATGCATTACAAGTAACATGCATTACGTAATCAGATTACTTTTTGATGTTACGAGTAAATAAATGCATTACAAGCAACATTCATTACGTAAACAGATAACTTTTTGATCTAAGAAGTAATGCATTACGTAATCAGATTACTTTTTGATGTTACGAGTAAATAAATGCATTACAAGCAACATTCATTACGTAAACAGATAACTTTTTGATCTAACAAGTAATGCATTACGTAATCAGATTACTTTTTGATGTTACGAGTAAATAAATGCATTACAAGCAACATTCATTATGTAAACAGATAACTTTTTGATCTAACAAGTAATGCGTTACGTAATTAGATTACTTTTTTGATGAAATGAGTAAAGTAATACATAAATCACATAAATTATGTAATCACATAACTTTTTTCGATGTCAATGAAATTAACATTCTAATAATACAAATACATTTATTTACAGTCAAAAAAAGTCACTGCAGATGAATTATTTTCAAAAACAATATTCACAGTATAAGTATAAATTGTAGCTGAAATATAGCCATTGATGCATGAGGTCCACTATAGTGGACAGGTGATTCATCAGATTTTTCTCCCAATCTAAAATCAAAACTTGGAAAATTTTACTGTCATATGACTCATTAGATATTGCTTGATGCTGCAATATTTTTTTTACCTACAAGAGTCTCCTAGGATAGAAGGAATGGGTGGATATTTCGGAGTAACTTGGCATGTCTGACTGACCATATGCCATCTTGGTTTGGAGGGGGAAAAACTTGAAACACAACAGCTTGCAACTTGGTTACAATGTATAGGATGATGCACCAGGGTCCACTGAAGAGATTGATGTGCAACTTTGCCATCAAAACCCTTGCAAATTCAAGAAAATGCTTTTTTAATAGCTGTCCACTGTAGTGACCACTATGCATGAAAGGGTGGCAATAGTGTTGTTATTCAGCTTAATTCAGTTCGATGTTGATTCAGTTCAAGTCAAGTCACATTTATTTATATAGTGCTTTTTACAATACAGATTGTTTCAAAGCAGCTTTACAGAGATAACAGGAAATTAATGCAAAAAAGTTTGTTTCCAGAAGAAAATAGCTTCACAGTCCAGCTTAAGTAAGTTCAGTGATGTTTCATTTTTTTTTTAAAGTTATTAATTTAGTTAATTTATATATATATAGCCGATCTGGAGTAAACCATGATGTCATCGTCTAGCTCAGTTCAGTTCTTGTATAATAGTGTCAATGCAGGCAGATCAATATTATTGTTGAATATTACATTTAATGTCCCCATTCAGTTCAATTACAGCGTCAACATTCATTAATCATGAAGGTTGATGCAAAGTCTATTTAGCTGCTCTGCAGAAAACTGATATCATCATTGTTCAAATTTGTATATAATAAAAATAAAATATGATAATATTACTAAATATGAAGTGTCTTTTAAACCCCAACTAAGCAAGCCAAAGGTGACAGTGGCAAAGAACCCAAACTCCATCAGATGACAGATATGGAGAAAAAAAACCTTGGGAGAAACCAGGTTCAGACGGAGGGCTAGTTCTCTGTGTGATTTATGATTGTGGATTGATATAATTAAAAAAAAAATCTTCCAGCTCATGCTGCTTGAAGATCGGGATAGCAAGTCACAAGGGGAATTAGAATTGTTAGGCAGTATTCACGCTGTTCCTGCCCTCAAGGGTTAGTGTACGAGCACTGCGAGTTATTTTCTATCAGAGTGCTCCGCTCTAAGCTTGCTTTCTTTCAAGAAAGAAAGGGGCGAGCCTCTGCACTCTCGTTAAGATCGAGGGGCTTGTTTGCTGAGGGGCAAGAGACAGCTCCTCCTCTTTCTCTTGTGCCCTCGTGCCCGCTGCTGAAGCCCGCTCCAGTGTTCTTCAGACCGGGCTGAGGACGTGGGTTCTCTTGCCTCCGGTGATATGGAGTTTGTAAGCGCCACCCCTGAGCGCTCCTCACGTGATGATAAAGCGTACGAGGAGTTACACGAGGAGTTATTCGAGGTGGCTGGTGTGGTGGCCAGGCTTCAATTGCCACAGGATCAAGAGAACCCCAGACACTCCAAGCTAGATGACAGATTTCTGTCGGGTGGCCAAGAGGAGGTACTCTAATGTTGGTCTTTTTCGCTGATCTCCATGACGAGTTATCTCATTCATGGAGTAAACTGTATTTTTCTTGTGTCTTTGTGTCCACTACATCGATTTATTTAACCCTCTGGGGTCTAAGGTGTTTTTGGGGTCCTTGAGATGTTTTGACATGCCCTGACATTTGTGCTTTTTTCAGTTGGTTATAAACATATGGCACATGTGAAATTACACTCTATTTAGCACAAACAGGGCTACCATAATATGTGAGCAACATGTATGTACATGTTTCTATTTCTGAGAGAATATTGTTTATGAATGGTTATTGAAAAAACTAAAAATTAAAGTTTCTGAAATAAGGCCACAAAACACATACTAAATATCTGTCCACAAGACCTTTGACTAATTGATGTTGTCGCCTAGAGTTTTTGCTTCAAAATGATCTGAAAATCATCCTGCCTAATCATTCACATAAAACAATAGATTGTTTTAAATTGTGAAAAACATTTTGTTTTGAAAGGCAATATGCGTGGGAAGGCAATATTCAACCCCTTGTCATGAATAATTAGGTGGTTCACACCTGAGAAGACAAAGACCCGCATAATAATGAGCCTTTCATTCAGGTGTGTCACACAAGAAAGAATGCAAGGACTATATATATATATATATATATATATTTAAATATACATAGATTGGACTTCACTGACAGAGAGAAGGCACAATTTGCATCATGTTTATTTTTCTTTATTTGACAAAAAGCACAACACTTTGTTTTTATTGTGAGTATAGACAAAAAAAATAGACCCTTAACAGGATCGAATGATGTATAACACTTATATGTAAGATCAAAATCAGAGTATTTTGAGCACATTTTTAGTCATACCTGGAAATAAATCCTGTTCAAATAGGTTATATGGGCCATTCTACAGAATTGGTTCAAAGTTAGAGTTGGAAACATCTTGAAAAGAAAATAGACTTTTTCCATAAATGTCTTTATAAAGTATTATTTTTAAAGTAGGCCAATACATTTTATCATACATATTTCAAAGTTAAGGATTCATTATTTTGATATAGCGTTCATTGGAACAAACACTATAACAGTTGATTAGTTTATTTTTGACAAAACATACTATATATTTAACATATGAGCAGAAACTGTCTAACAAAAGCTTATTTGATGTCTATTTTATAGTAAAAACTTTATAATCTATCCAAAACTAGTCAAAGAAATGTTGTCATTACAGACACTATTCTATATCCCGATTAGAACAAATCTCAGTAGGCTATAGCAATATAGTTTGGATGTGTTCATGTAAAAATAACGTTTACTAATGTAGGAGCGAAAGTGAATGAACGCACAGATGCGATGTACATCTGTAGTAAACAACATCGCAATCATTCATTATGTAAGGAATCGGGGGTTCATAAGCTCTCTAGTCAATTTTGATTTTGGGGATAAATATTCAACAGTTATTAATCTCTGATCAACAAATTATCGAATATAGTTTGAACCGAGTCCTTGCATAGATAAATCACCCAACTAGGGGTTGTACAGCATATACGTCTGTTCAGGGCATGTATACCACAATTAACACAACGAATTATGATTAATTATGCATATACATCCCGCACAGAGGGCTATGACTGATCTTTAAAATTACCACAGCGATTGATATCTCTTTCTAAGCCAGCCCGTCCGCCGCGCTGTTTCGCTAGAGTTTACCAATGGCTGGTGGTCTTATTTTAGCTTAAATTTACTGACAATGTTTTGTGCACTCAACAATTATCAGATTGTAGCTAGGATCTTTATATTAAAGAGGCTTTGTTATGTGATCAACAACAAACACAGAGGCAATAAAGTATAAATGAGGTTTAATGAACTACACTACATGTAAAACAAAGATATATATATATATGAAACCAAAATGAACTTAAACAATAAGAAAATAAGGTAGAAACACAGGGAAAAACACAATTGCTAGCACAGTTAGGTCCTCAGAGACAGCTTACAGAATACACACTTCAGAGCGTCTAAATTTAGATGGAACAGTTTGCATTCAGACCTGGTTAGAGTGGTGTGGAAGCGAGCTCGTGGCGTCCTGGGAATAGGAGGCGGGCTTCTTTGATTCCTCCAAGCGTGGTTGTCGCGGGAGATTTAAAAGTTCTAACGCAGTTCTGTATGCGTGAAGATAGTCCTTTCGCTGGGATGCTGGAAGACTAACAAAACGCACGTGGGTATCTCGAGGACCGCACTAAGGACAGACTGGCTATGCGCAAAATAAAACGAAGACAAAATAAAACAGGAACAAAATAAAACACGAAGATTACATCGGGATACAGGAACAGGGAACAGAGAACAGAGAGAGAGTGTCTCTGAGTTTGGGGTTTTAAAGATAAACAGAACACGCCTTGGATAGGTGTGTCGGCCAATGATAATGGCCCATCTTGAAGAGAGCCTACGCCCCCCGAGTGGGTCATTCGGAATCAATTTGCATCTTTATGACTAGCAGGGCCTTAAGCTTACTTTGGAAATGGCATATATAGGTAGATATATATATTTCACGCTATCGATATACAGCTTAATGAATAGATCAGACTTTTAGGGTCAAAAACATATCAAACATCACACGCCACAGACATCATATTGCAGGGTTACCTCTTAATGCACACTTTCAGGTATTTATAAGTGTCTTACATTCATGAAAACATTTGTAGGACATGTTTGCACATTTATAGTTCTGTTGCAGGTATTTTAATACACCAACTCTGTTTTAATGCCGATTTATAGATAAAAACTTAGGGTTCGTATGTGTTTGTGTGAACATAGGTGTGTGCGTATCTTCATTTGAACATCTGGCACCCCCCTTCTCGCCGGAGAGGGGAGCTAGAGATAACGGTCTTCTTTGATCGTGCCTCGCGAATGAATCGGGCTGGCACGAGGAGGTCTGGGTGTTGTCTCAGGAGGGGGGAATTCGCTGTTTAATGGACATTCAGGACCATTTATCACCATAAATGTTTGAAAGTCCATTTGCTCTCTAGACTTTTAGGCGCCAGTTTGGAAGGTTGGAGACCTTATCACGGGACCACATGGTAATAGGAATGTGGGTTAGTTAGGGTTCTTTGTTAACTTTTCCTGTTGTGAGTTAAGGATTTTACTACAAGAGAATCAATGATTGTCCCTTCAATCCCTACAGTCCCCCCTTTCGGGAGATGAGGTCCCTGGGGAGATCTCGTCTGCCGATAATCATTGCATGGGAGGATGGAAGGTGAATCATGAATTTGGATCACAGGTGATTATCAGGGCTGAGGGCTTAACTCAATGAGGTTGCCGGCGGCTTCTTGCGTGTTATCCTCCTTCCGGGGGTTTCGTCGAAAGCCTCCGGACACGGCTTTGGTGAGCCTGATGGTAGCTGCTCGGTTCTCGTTGAGTCTCCTGTACAGGATGAAAGCCGAGCCCAGTGTTAGGATGTGACTAATTACCATAGAGAGGCACAGCGCCGTGTCGGCTGCGGTCCAGGCTCGGACAACAGGTGAGGTAGTCAAGAGGGGCTGTCGAGACAAAGCTTGTAGGGCAGAGTCGAGGGGAGCAATGTCGATCAGCTGTGACCCCCCTGTCTCAATTTCCAGTTCCAGTTCTGGACCCAGGGTGAAGTTATGGTCCTTGAAGAAGGAGGGGATTTCCAGTTCTGTTTCGTACTCGTGGCTCGGGAGAGGATATAATGCCAGGTCATCAACGTGGAGGATGGCACCTTTAGGTACCTGAATCCACATGCTCTGGTTGAGCAGGCTGACACGGGTGGCGGTGTCATGCTGGTCATAGGTAAGAGTAGCCGTGAGTACCGGAGTGTTGACGAGCCACCGGTCACCGATGATCTCTGCTCGGGTTTCTTCCACTTGCATGCGAGGCTTGGCTTCGGCCGGGCAGCGGTTGTCGCTGGACATGGTTTGCAGCCCACAGATTCCATTAGTGTTATCTCTGAGGAAGGGTTTGCTAGGGCAGAGATAGTGAATGTCTTTCGTTAATGTGCACATGTGCAGGTTTGGGGCCAGGTACAACTGTGGATCGCTGTCGTGGTAGGCCACCACGTCTGGGGTGCGGATTTTGAGGTGTGTGTTACCCTTCCAAAACCCGACATTGACAATGTCTTTGAGTCTGTAGATTCGGCTTGACTCTATGATGGGTAAGTTCAGGAGGAAGCCCATTTCTCTTTGCTCTGGGTCGACATAGAGTGGGATGGCGCTGCCGAGCGAGTAGGCCAGGTGTACTTGGAGCGGATCAGCTGGTGTGGTGATTGCGGAAGCCAGCACAGTCTGGACAAGGCTCAGCGGTATGAGGTAGGGCGGGATCCTACCCATGGCTAGGCTGTCGATGGATGAGCTCACCTCCCGCAACATGTCTGACATCAGGGCGGTGACTAGCTGAGTTTGGGCAAAGTCATTTTGGAAAACAGTGAACAGCTGTTTCATGGACTTTATAGTCTGGTTCAGCAGGACACTGTGGGTGTTGAGAATGACCACAGTTCCTCTCAAGGTCCTTCCGACGGTCTGCAGGGAAGCACTCTGCACGTTGAGCTGCTCTTTTAGCTGTGGGATCTCTGTTTGAATTTCAGCCACCTGTCGTCTCACGGTGGCTAGGTTGACGGCGTTGACACTTGACATACCAATGTTGAACAGAGTTCCCACCGCAGCTGCGGCTCCCAGCAGAGCTCCAAGGAACCGTTTGGGGCGGCGGCTGTGTCCGCCTAGTTCTGCTTGGGTGACGGTCATCTTTTCGAGTTGGTTCAGCATGTGCCTGACGTCGGCCTCGGCGTGGTTGAGAGAGTCCTCGGTCCATCGGGCCCCGGCCCAGCTGTACTGGGCTGTTGCACTGGGGTAGTGTGTCCGGTACACGTTGCGGGGATCTAGTCGAACGTACACCTTCTGGGTGTGGGTCCGGCAGTTGGTGATCAAGAGACCTGGTTGCTCCCTCAGCACAATGCCTGACGCCGGGCCGGTTGAGATGACGTCAGGTGGCGGTTGCCCTCGGGTCGACTGGACAAGCAGGATGGCGAACCACATCAACATCCTATTAGAGGTGAAAGGGAAGATGTGTAGAGAGAGGGGGAGAGAGAGAGAGAGGGACAGTGTGTCAGCGAGAGTTGTCCTTGGTTTGGCAGGACAGTCTTTTCACTCCTAGGAGGGTAATCAGGTTAGTTTGCATTGGCCTCTCCCCGCCTTTCTCGGCCAACAGCCGAATGTCTTTTAATTTGGTTGCGGTGGACCCATTTGAGCACTGGGTCTTTCTGTCCCCGGCTCAATTGGATTCGGTACGCCACCGGAGAAAGTTTGTCAACAATTTCATGAGGTCCTGTCCAATGGGGTAGGAATTTCTTTGACAGCCGATGGGAGGCTGTGCGTGGTGGCTGTGCGAAGCTGTAATACCAGACCCTGTCACCCACGGCTAGTTCCTGGTGTGACGCTTTCCGGTCATAGTATGCTTTCTGGCCCTCGGCGCTCTTTTGAAGCTGTTGTTGGGCGAAAGCGAAGGTTGCTTTCAGGTGCCGGTGCAGCTCATCGAGGTACTGGTGAGTGGTGCAGGCTGTGATGAGACCGGAGTCTCCTGGCTGATACAGCAGGTGCAGTGGAAGTGTCATCTGTCGTCCAGTCATTAGTTCGAAGGGAGACACCTGAGTTGAGTCCTGTGGGGTGGCCCTGAGAGCCATTAACACCAGCGGGAGTTTCACGTCCCAGTCTTTCTGGTTGGCAGCCACATACTTTCTCAGCATGCTGACCACAGTCCGATTCGAACGTTCGACTTGGCCAGATGAAATCGGGTGAAAACTCACGTGTAGTTGAGCTTGGACCCCCAGGAGTTTCCAGATCTGCTGCATAATCTCAGCTGTGAAGTGAGTACCTCTGTCTGAGTTGACACTCATTGGCAATCCGAATCTGGAGAAGATGTGATTCATCAGGAGGTATGCCGTGGTCTGAGCGGTGTCGTTGGGTGCTGGAAGACACTCTACCCATTTTGTGAACTGGCACACGACTGTGAGGAAGTACTTGTTGCCCTTCGTTGACCTTGGAAGAGGCCCTACCCAGTCGATTTGGAGGTTTGACCATGGGAAGGTGACCCTTCTGCGTTGCAGCGGAGCTCTGTGGTTCGGATTTGCAGGTTGGAACTGGCAGCAAATTAGGCATTCTTTGACATATTCCGCTACGTGCTCTTGCATGCGGGGCCAATATGCCACTTGCTTCAGTGTCTTATAGGTGGCTCTAGTGCCGTGATGTCCAGCACATGGCGCGTCGT
Source organism: Rhinichthys osculus (assembly GCA_029959095.1). Classification (NCBI taxonomy): domain Eukaryota; kingdom Metazoa; phylum Chordata; class Actinopteri; order Cypriniformes; family Leuciscidae; genus Rhinichthys; species Rhinichthys osculus. The sequence goes on from JARWKJ010000018.1 coordinate 26,378,520, forward strand.
GGGCGTATATTAACATCACCCCCCTTAGACACTGAGGGACCACCAGCCGTGGCGTGGTGGTGTCATCAGGTGTATACCACAGAATGTCGTTAATCACACGCAGCATGTGCTTGATGTCGTGCAGTCGTCTGAGGCACGGGTTGTCAGTGAGATCAGACTGTGTGAGTGGGTGGTTGGAGGGATCAGATAGGTGGTTTAGGAAAGTCTTTATGGACATGTCAGTGGCTTGCATGTCCGCTATGTCGTTGTTTGAGATCTGCGGGGTCAGAGTGAGAGGCTGAGAGGCGGGCAGTGCGGCAGGAAAGGTACGTTTGCTGCGGGTTAGTGCTGCCACATCAAAAGCCGGTGGTTGGGCTGGAGGTGACCATGGGTTACCGTGCAGTGCGCCAGTCTTGGCAAGGGCATCGGTTTGGTCGTTCATGTCCTTATCAAGGCCTGGTTGCTTGGAGTGGCCTTTCACCTTTTTCCAGTAGACGATCATGTCGTGTTGTCTAGTTAGGTCATCGCATGCCTGAAACAAGTGTTGGTGTTTGACAGGCTTACCGTTCGAAGTCTTAAAGCCATTTTGTTTCCACCCTGGGAGGTGGCATGTGAAACTTAGTCTGGCATAGTTCGAGTCTGTGCAGATCAGGAGTTCTTTGATGTTGTGGGTCGCTGAGATTTGCATAGTTATGAGAATGGCTGCCACCTCAGCATATTGTGATGACTGAGGCCCCAGCTTGAAGTGTTGAGGTGGGCAAGGGAAGTCATTTACCCATAACACACCCGCGCCAGCTAGGCGGATGCCCTCTTGGTTGTAGGAACATCCATCGACGTAAGCTGTGGGCATACCTTGGCACGTGTTGTCTTCGAAGTATCTGTGACACGTCTGTGGTTGTGGTTCTTCCACATTAGCTGTCACAGGTGGTGCGTTATCAGAGCAGTTCTGGCAGGCAGCCAGGCCGTTGCCTAGCGCTGACTTGTGGTTCTGGGCATATCTTGCCTCAACATTGCGCCCTTGGAGGGCCATCAACCACGTGGCGATGCGGGAATTGGTGACCACGCCATCGCGGATGCGTTGGCTGTTGAGGAACATGACAGGCTGGTGACAAGTCTCAATGATAACTTTCTGAGCTCCAATGTAGTTGGAGAACCGTTGTATGGCCCATACAGTGCAAAGCAGCGCTTTTTCACAGTCTGAGAATTTAGTCTCTGGTGGAAGGAGTGTCTTGCTGGCATATGCTACAACTCTTTTGTCTTGATCGTGTCGTTGGTACAGGCCAGCGCTGAGACAGTGGTTGGAGAATCCGGCTTCTAAGTAGAATTCTCTTTGTGGGTCAGGGTAAGCCAGACATGGAGCTGTGCACAGGTGACGTTTCAGCTCAGTCATGGCATTGTCCTGGACGGCTGTCCAGACAAACGGGCAGTCTTTTTTCAGCAGGGCAGTCAGAGGCTTTGCAATGTCTGAATAGCTTTCGATGAACTGCCGTGAGTAGTTGCACACCCCCAGGAAACTTCGCAGTTCTGAGAGGTTGGTGGGTGGTTTGATGTTTTGAACAGCTTGAATGCGGCTGGACTGTGGTTCGATGCCCTGTGACCCGATCAGTAGTCCCACGTAGTTGACCTTGGTTCGACACCATTGTCCTTTGGGGAGGGCAATCTTGGCTCCCGCAGCTGATAATTGGTTCAAAACATAGTCTATTTCTTTCAGGTGATCGGTTACTGTTGTGCTTTTCATCAGCACGTCGTCCACATAGATGAGGTTGCCTCTCATCCTTGCATCGGGGCATGCTTTGTTCAGGAAGATGTTAAATTCGGCGGGTGAGTTAGCATAGCCGAATGGGCACCTGGTGAAAGTGAATTGTCTGTTACCGAACGTGAAAGCAAGCTTGTGCTGATCATCTGGATGCACAGGTATGGTCCAAAACCCTGAGGCCACGTCAAGTGTGGAGAAGATTGTGGCTCCCCTGATTCGGGGTATTTCTTGCTCTAGCTGGGTCATGGGCCATCTTGACAGAGGCACCTGTTGATTCAGTTTTCGGTAGTCGATGGTGGGTCGCCACTTGCCGTTTGGTTTGATTACCGGCCAGATAGGAGCAGAATACGTGCTATTGCATGGGCGAATTACACCTTTTTCAAGCATAGAGTCAATGATTTCTTGCACCGGTTCGTGTGATGCGATGGGGATCTTGTACTGCCTGACGAAGGTGGGAGGAGCCTCAGGGGGCGTTGGAATGCGCACGGTGTGAAGGTGGGTGAGACCACAATCTAGAGAGTCTTTGGCAAATGACGCTTTGAATTTGTAAAGGACTTGTCTTAGACTTTGTAGATCTTCATCCTCTTTGATTGCATCGGCGTCTTTTAGAATTTGCTGAACTTGGGACTCAAAACCTGGATATGGCTCCTCTGTGGGTGACTCGCCTGTTGTGTTTGCAGGCGCAGGTGCAGGAGTTGCATCAGTCTCGCAGGTAAGTTGTTTGGAAACTGTGTAGACGGCAAGGTGTTTGTCCTCCGTCAGTTCCGTTCTGCAGACTTGATCTTTGTCCATCGGCATGACAGAGGCGATGGAGATGATCTTGAAAGGTGCTGTGCGCAGTGTGTCGTCTATGCACCCTTCGGGTATCATTGAAACCGGAATTGGCCCAATGACAGGTAAAGTAGGTTCAAAATCAGGAAAGTCCTGGCTTACTAGCCATCCTAGCCGATAGGCTTTTGGAATTGTGATGTCCACTGCAATGCAGTTGTTGAAAAGGATGTAGATGGCCCGAGATGACACTTCAGTGAGGGGTGTGGCCTCAAGTGTGAGTCCAAGTTCAAGGCATTCGGGCGAAGGTTGAAAGAAACCCAGTGTGTGGTTTAGGATTTGGCCACACCGTATGTTCAATCGAACAGCGACCCCTTTGGTGTAAGCAGGTACTACAGTTGCCTGTTCGCTGATTAGGGTGCAAACCTCTGGGATGGTTTGGCCTGACAGAAGATTGTCAGTGTGTGTCGGAACAACAGCTGTTTGTAAAGTCAGTGGGGCCCACAGTACCTCGTTAATAAAATCCACATGAGCCTGGAGGCGAATCAGAATGTCAGCTCCAATGTAGACATCGTGGGGCAGATCCGTAATGATCAGGAAGTAATGAGTTAGGCACCGATGGTTCCAGTTCAAAGTCCAAGTTCAAAGCACAGATACGTTTTGCAGTCACCAGGTTTGAGGGGCATGAGTTCAAAGGGAAACGTGTGCGTTTGCTGGCAGAAGGAAGGTCTGGCGTGACTTTACTTAGCTCGTTGAAAAGTGACAAGCTGACAGCGCAATTGTCGGCCCATAGAGCGAGAACAATGTCTGTGGTGGTTATACCATTCAGCTGTAGTTCGGTGTTGACCTTGGGGCAGAAGGACTCAGAGTCTTTGGTGAGTTGAAAAGTGCAGAGTAACGAACTTGAATCTCGGTTAGGTGCTGAGTCTGTGTCTCCCTGGCTGGCGGCGAAAGTTCCCGTGACCTCTGTGACCTGACAGTCTGGCTCAGTTGACCTGGGTGGCTGACAGGGGAGGGGTTCTCGCACTTGAGCCCAGATTTTCAGTTGTCTGAAATCCAGCAGGGGCTCGAAGCGATCTAGTAGATCTTTGCCGATGAGGAGGGGGTACGTGTCCATTGGTGAAATGTACACAGGGTGTAATAAACCCATGGGACCAAGTGTTAAGTGAATTGGAGCTATTCGTTCAAGCCGAATGTCAGTTTGGCTGTAAGATCGCACATTCAGCTCACAATTCTGAGATTTTAGAGTTCTGTTCTGTCTGTTAGCTTCAAATCTGAGTCTTTCAAAGAGTTCGGCTGATATCAAAGTGAGGTCCGATCCGGTGTCGACCAGAGCTTCGAGCTTCACCACATTTTCCACTGTGATAGAAAGATAAAGTTTGCGTGCTAGTCCTTTTTCGACCAGGTTCCCCAGGAGTTTTAGTGTCGGGGCTTGTGTGGTGATAGACAAACAGTTAGGGTCGGTATCTTCATCACTTCGTTGCGGAGACACACAACCAAAACTGCACTTTCTGGTATCTCAGGGGTTTGCTCACTGGTGTGACGGGTTTGGTTGTCCGCATCTGGATGTGCGGTTGACAATAGCAGCGAGTGGGTGTCATTGTCCCTTGGTGTTGTGACAGCTGGTTCTGTGGTCTGTGTCAGGAGAACAGTGTTCGTGGTGCTTGGTTCAGTAGGAGGGCTATCAGGAAGGGTGTTACTCCTTACCCTTAGTCATGAGGAGTCTGGCTTGTCCCCTTTGTCGGTTTTCTTGTGAAGAAGCCCTTGTAGAATCTTCAGGATCTCTGAGGTCTCTGACGTGGACTCACTTGTTTCTTTTGCAGCAGGTTCGGATTTGGACTTGGACCTGCGTGTGGCCTGCCGAGAGGGAGTTCGGTGCGGGCTGTCTGGACTTGGCGTTCTTGTCGCTGGAGTTCGGCTCTGTCTGGGCCGTCGGCTGGTTTCCCACGTGGCCCCCCCCTTTTGATTGTGGGGGGGCCGTGGGGTGCCGTATGATCTTTCAGAGCGCCCGCTCTGGTGCTTAGGACGAGCACCCTCGCGGTTGCGTTGCCCTCTGCTGGCTTGAAACGGTCTTGCCTCGTTATTAGAAAGTCTGTTAGTGTGGTGTTGTTGGGTGCCCTCTAGTGCCAGCTCTGAGTGCTGATTAGTGATAGGGCAGATAGAGGGAGTTTTGACAGTCTTTTCAGAAGCAATTTTCTGCTTGATAAACGCTTTGTGGGCTAAATCTCGCAGTTGCTGGGTTCTCATTGTGCGAGGGCAGGCCAGGACTCCTAAGTGATGGCTCACTGTGGGATGCAGGTTTCGGAGGAACAAAGTTCGGAAGTTAAAGTCCTCTTCCATCCCGGGATCATTCCTTGACCCAAAGTAGGCCTGTCTGATGCGAGTGTAAAAGGCCTGCTGAGTTTCTAAACGTGCCTGCTTGAGGCTCATCGCGGTGATGAGTCCTTGATCAGTGTCTGGATCAGAGAATTCCCTGATGAATGCCTGTCGCAGTTGCTGATAGTCCGCCTTAACTGAATCTGGTTGGCGATCCAGAAAACTGCGTACGTCCCGACTAGACGTAATTCGAAGCAGGTATAATCTGTCCCACGGGGTGACGTGGGGAACAGTGTATAAGTGGAAGTCAATGTCTTTCAAGTAGGCATGCACATCATGGCCTCCGGCAGGGTTTGGGGTGAAGGTAGGAATGTTCCGGGCCAACTTGTCCAGTTCCTTAAAGGCCATGCCGTGATAAGTGGCAAGGGCTGGCTGGGGCGCCCCTCCTTTTCCTGAGGGCGAGGGCTCTTGTAGACTGTCCGTCGATATCTGGGACGGTGGCCGTTCACTTCCCTTCACAGTTCTGTGTTCTTGGCTGAAGTGTGCAGACTGACCGGTCGGGGAAAACTTGGTAGTGTGTGTCCCTCTTTCTGGGTCACTTTGAAGTTTATAGGAGTGTTTTAACTCACGGTGGACAGCGTCGAGCTCATCTTTATAAAGTTCTTTTTGCTGGATAAGTTCATTTATTTCAGCTCTGGCCGCCTTCAAGTGTTTCTCACAGGCTTTGGCTTTGGCGTCTCTTTCTTTTAGTTCATTGTTTGCTCTCTCAAGGAGAGCTTCACCTTGTTGCAGTTTTTCGGTGAGTGTCTCTCTGGCTTTTCTTTCTTTTTGTTCCTTTTGGTCGGTGTCTAGACGAAGGTTTTCCAGAGCAGTTTGAAGTTCCTCTACTTCCTTTCGTGGCTCTGAGTCCGTTTCCTCCTCGTCCTGCTCCTCGTTCTCGAGTAGTAGCTGGTCTAGCCGACTTTGGGTCTTTGCTTGGTCGCGTCGGGCCTCCTCCGCTTGGAGCCGCAGAGTTGCCGTCTCCTGTTCCAGGTTGATGGCGTGTCTTTAGTGGAGGCGGGCTTGTGTGACGAGCGTATGGGCCAGGTTTCCCATGATTCGGGCCCATTCTTTGTGGTTGTAGCTCTGAGTTGGGTCATGCCTCATCAGCGAGTCCAGGTCGGTGTCCAGCTGCGCCTGATCCCGGGGCTCGGAGTCGCCGGTATCCCTGGGCAGGACGGTGGCTGTCATGGCATTCAGCCATGTCTCGAGGCTGTCCCAGTGGGCTGCTGGGCTGGGAGACCGGGACATACTGGTTCACTGCGGGCGAGAGGAGCACAACACACACACGCACACACAGACCAAATGCAAATTTGTTCTACAATTTATGTGCTTATACCCTTAATACGGGCGATGCCGTTTACGGTACTTTGACTAACTGTGGCAGACAGTTAGGTAAGGACAAATTGTTTAGGTCAGCGCAGGGCCTAAATAAAGATTTGACAGGGCCGGAGCCTAGTAGGTCACTGTTGGTGCTACCGGCTCGGCTGTCAGTCTGTTATTCGGCTCTCCTTTGGTGTCTCTGTAGGCTTCGTCTCTGGGTGACCTGGTAGGCACAGTTCACACAAGGCAGAGAGAACTAACAGAAGAATAGAAAGAAAAAAAACTTAAAGGGAGATTAGACAATAGGAATTAGTGGGTCTGTTAAAACAGAGTAAACAGTAGCACAGAAAGAGTTACGGGAACTAAGAGGGCTTGAGCCGACTATGTGTGGTTTTCTTTAGAAACGGGGTGGACACTCTTACATGTCACGGGAGAATATATAATATTCTGGTGGCTTATACTAAGGGGATTACCTTTCTTTACCTTAATTTAGCTTGCTTGGGGTGACCTGAAATCACACTAGCTGGAGCCAGTGTCGGGGACGATCTTTCCGTCGCTCCAAGCACTTAACCGGGGTGTCCACGGCCTCACCTGTGCGTCAACCACGGTGCGCCCTCTCAAACAACCTAGACTTTAACACAACCGGCACTCCCGGGGAGGTCACCTGCTTACGACACTGCAAAGAGGACTTTTCCTCAGAACCCTCTTTCGAGCGGTCCGCTTTGAGTACTGGGTCCGAAATTGCCTTGTGTCTTATTGCGTGGTGGGTCTTCCCTTTTTGGGAGCGCCAAATTGCTGATGTCTTATTGCGTGCCGCACCAATGGAGAGCCAGGAAGTTCCGTGACTCACCCACAGCAAGCGTTGGTTACGCCGGCCAGACAGCCCCGCTCACTGGAAACCAACCAGGAATGACGGTCAGATCACACCAGCGCAAGGGAGTTCTACCTGTGGATACCAAATGTGATAGAAGAAAGTGAGACTAAAATTACTTAAAGCTTACTTTGTCTAAACCAAATGGAGTATCTGTGTGTGTAGGAAATACAAAACCTTGTTGCCTAATGCGAGTGAAGAAAACAGAGGGATTTGTGACACTGTTGTCAGTTATCAGAATAACTTATGGAGAAGGGTTAGTGAGTAAGGCAGGATAAACACAGGAGTAAGTACGCTGTAGTGGCGGGTTTGAGCCACGAGGGGGTACTTTCCAGTGGTTAGCCTGGTAGAAAACAACTTAATTGAAATTGCAAGTCAACTGGTGTAAATTCAATTCAACTAAGCGTGTACGGAGATGTTGAATAACACCTAAAATAGCACGCGTGCAGTCGTGATAGAAATATCACTAAGAGACGGCAGGGGAGAGTAAAAAAAAACTTTTTTTTTTGGAAGAAAATAAAAATAATTTTTTCACAAAAATTAATAAAATAAAAAAAATTAATTAAAAAAAATTTTTTTTTAGAAAAGACAATTAATAAAAGTTATCAACTTATTAAAACAAATTATCAAACTCATTAATTTATCGAGAAAGAGAAAAGGTAAAAATATTTAATAAGACATTGATTTATCTGAGGGACAATCAATAAACTTATCTGGACAGAAAAAAAAAACAAGTAGAATTATTCGTAACCTAATTCATAAAGTGAAGTGAGAATTTAATTCAGTTTTACCTTCAAAGTTTTTCTTTAGACCAAATCTGAATGAGACTATGAAAATTAACGGATGGGATTATTTCTAATGCTAACCATGATCGCTGTAAAGTATCAATGACAGCCTTAGAACAAACCCAACTGAAAACAGACCGAAATTTCAAACAGAATGCAAGGATCACAAGGAACTGACTCAGCGTTGGAGGCCCTGAAGGGGGTGTCTTTTCCGTGAGTCACTTCCTGTGAGGAATTAGAAATTACTTAGAAAAGAAAATTCAGGAAAGAGTGACCTTATGTGAGAGCGTCCATACGGTGGCGCTATTGCGCTCACGTTGATGAAGAGGGTGTGGCGGTGATTTGAGACCGAGGCGCAAGGCTGCGCTCTAGTGTTCAGCAACAGAATCACAACCACACTGCTTCAATTGTACCTTTGTGGGGCGCGCCAAATCTTAACTGCACACAATTTAGATTCAGGCGGATTTTACGGTGCTATGTTTCACGGGTTCACGAGGCAGAATTATTTCACTGCATTTACGTGTAACCGGACCTACAGGCTTTTACGTCTGTGGTTTAACTCCCAATACATTTATCATTTAGCACTTTAATGATTGAAATGTTCTGGTTTAACCTTTGGTTAGCTAAATCAAAAGTTGAAACCAGGAGTTTAATTCGTTTAATCTAATGATTAGAAAATCAGGCCTTGTTAGGTTGAATTACAGGAACATCGCTGTATTCAGATCCTCTTCGACTCTGCTCAAAAGATTCTCGTTTTGCAAGCAGGCGGTTCCCAAAAGCAAATATATTAACATGTAAACGTCTTTACAGAGGTAATATCTCTTTTGTTATGAATTACAATTTATTTTAGCAATTACAATGACTAAAACGTTTAGACGAATTTAGCAGTTTGTAATGTGCTCGGCTGAAACTCGACTTTCAGCTTCCAACATGCGCGGCGCGCGGCGCGCTCGCGTTTCTTAATCCAAAACACAACAAAGTATACCAAATTGACACCGCATTAATTGCTCACACAACAAAGCTTAAAATATTGCCGTTTAATTCTCCACCATAAAATCTGTAAGGAATCGGGGGTTCATAAGCTCTTTAGTCAATTTTGATTTTGGGGATAAATATTCAACAGTTATTAATCTCTGATCAACAAATTATCGAATATAGTTTGAACCGAGTCCTTGCATAGATAAATCACCCAACTAGGGGTTGTACAGCATATACGTCTGTTCAGGGCATGTATACCACAATTAACACAACGAATTATGATTAATTATGCATATACATCCCGCACAGAGGGCTATGACTGATCTTTAAAATTACCACAGCGATTGATATCTCTTTCTAAGCCAGCCCGTCCGCCGCGCTGTTTCGCTAGAGGTTACCAATGGCTGGTGGTCTTATTTTAGCTTAAATTTACTGACAATGTTTTGTGCACTCAACAATTATCAGATTGTAGCTAGGATCTTTATATTAAAGAGGCTTTGTTATGTGATCAACAACAAACACAGAGGCAATAAAGTATAAATGAGGTTTAATGAACTACACTACATGTAAAACAAAGATATATATATATATGAAACCAAAATGAACTTAAACAATAAGAAAATAAGGTAGAAACACAGGGAAAAACACAATTGCTAGCACAGTTAGGTCCTCAGAGACAGCTTACAGAATACACACTTCAGAGCGTCTAAATTTAGATGGAACAGTTTGCATTCAGACCTGGTTAGAGTGGTGTGGAAGCGAGCTCGTGGCGTCCTGGGAATAGGAGGCGGGCTTCTTTGATTCCTCCAAGCGTGGTTGTCGCGGGAGATTTAAAAGTTCTAACGCAGTTCTGTATGCGTGAAGATAGTCCTTTCGCTGGGATGCTGGAAGACTAACAAAACGTGGGTATCTCGAGGACCGCACTAAGGACAGACTGGCTATGCGCAAAATAAAACGAAGACAAAATAAAACAGGAACAAAATAAAACACGAAGATTACATCGGGATACAGGAACAGGGAACAGAGAACAGAGAGAGAGTGTCTCTGAGTTTGGGGTTTTAAAGATAAACAGAACATGCCTTGGATAGGTGTGTCGGCCAATGATAATGGCCCATCTTGAAGAGAGCCTACGCCCCCCGAGTGGGTCATTCGGAATCAATTTGCATCTTTATGACTAGCAGGGCCTTAAGCTTACTTTGGAAATGGCATATATAGGTAGATATATATATTTCACGCTATCGATATACAGCTTAATGAATAGATCAGACTTTTAGGGTCAAAAACATATCAAACATCACACGCCACAGACATCATATTGCAGGGTTACCTCTTAATGCACACTTTCAGGTATTTATAAGTGTCTTACATTCATGAAAACATTCGTAGGACATGTTTGCACATTTATAGTTCTGTTGCAGGTATTTTAATACACCAACTCTGTTTTAATGCCGATTTATAGATAAAAACTTAGGGTTCGTATGTGTTTGTGTGAACATAGGTGTGTGCGTATCTTCATTTGAACATCTGGCACCCCCCTTCTCGCCGGAGAGGGGAGCTAGAGATAACGGTCTTCTTTGATCGTGCCTCGCGAATGAATCGGGCTGGCACGAGGAGGTCTGGGTGTTGTCTCAGGAGGGGGGAATTCGCTGTTTAATGGACATTCAGGACCATTTATCACCATAAATGTTTGAAAGTCCATTTGCTCTCTAGACTTTTAGGCGCCAGTTTGGAAGGTTGGAGACCTTATCACGGGACCACATGGTAATAGGAATGTGGGTTAGTTAGGGTTCTTTGTTAACTTTTCCTGTTGTGAGTTAAGGATTTTACTACAAGAGAATCAATGATTGTCCCTTCAATCCCTACAATTAACACACAGACACGCAATTCATATTTAAACAGTCTTTGTGCAGTTTACAGACACTATTCAATAACGCGATTAGAACAAAGCACTTAAGAATAAATAACTTACTACATCAGCTGAATCCGCTCCTCGAAATGAAACTACCAGCACTTCTGAGGTAGCCCCACTTTTCCAGGATTATTACAATAGTATTATTCCTCACAGCGCAGCAAGACGAGGTAAAGTACAAGATTCTTATTAAACTGGATGTTTTATCCAGCTGATGTGGGCGTTGGCATGGCTTGCCTCAACATTTGCGTTTGAATAGCGCGCACTCTCAGTGGGCGTGTCCAGGGGCGTCGCACCCGTGGGGGATGTGGGTGTTTTAACACCCACACTTTTCCCGGTGAGAGGGTTCAACACCCGCACTTTTTCTGCAGTTTTTCCGCAGTTTTGCACAAACGCCTCACTACAGTCGCTCCTCCGTTTCTCTGGCCGCTCTGTGTGTGCGCTCGCAGCGGCTCCTCCTCTCCCCCTCCCTCTCGAACATGACACCGGCTTTGAGTGTGACCGGCTGATGATTGGCTGTTCTGCCTTAAGTCCCGCCTCTCTTGGTGTGTTAGAGATTTTTCAGTCAGCTCGTGCTGAGGAGGCGGGAACTTATGGTTGTTTATTTACACCTCCCTTTTAAAGGTACTTTGAATGAGTGTTTATGCTTTCGAGGTTTTTAAATAAGCTTGATATGTGTTTGGGAAGATGTTATGTTTATGTTTTGTTGACAAGTCGAGTGTTTTCGGTATTATATTTCGTTTTTTAGACTAAACAGCACAAGACTTTAAGTAGGCATTCTGTTTGTGCTGCGTGGTTTAAAGAAAAGTGCGCACTTTGCTCACGCGATCAGCATGGTGATCTGGTGTTTTCTCCAAAATAAAAGCTCAAGTGTTTATTTCTTGCAAGTGGGAAATTAGGACAAAAGTATTGTAATTTTCCTATTCTATACTTTTGAAATATTCATTTTAATTTATACTGTAGCATACATTTATAGGCTATATGGATTTTCCATCATAGGAATAATTATATAAATCATTATTATATTATTATAATAAATGTTTGGCATTCTAAAACACCAGTGATAATGTAATGTAGACTGAGACTCTATATCATAACTAAAAAGATGTTTGAGCCCTCTTTAGGTACAAGTCAATGCTTTTTATTTGTTCAGTGTGCACAGTTCATGGGTCGAAGCCGGTTGAAGCTCTTAATTTTGAGCTCTCAAAGTGCACCAGATTGATGCATTTAACCTTAAAATGTACAAATTTTTCTTTCGGGGGACCATATCCCCGAACCCCCCTACAGGGACAGAAGTCAACACACCATAGTTTTACAGCCCTGACCACATCCATCCCCCACACTTTTGAAAAGCTTGCTACGCCACTGGGCGTGTCACATTAACACGTAATAAACTATAATGAGCTGAAAGGAAAAAGACTGACATCTCTCTCTTTTCATACAGATTACATAAACAGAATATTTGTTTTTTATATAAATTACTTCATTTAAAAGAAGAGAATTTCAGCTTCATAAAGAGAAATCTTTCGTGTCTCTGTGACAAGTATTTACTGAGTTACAGTTCATTTTCGGACGCGTTTCAGAATGGACTTCACTGACAGAGAGAAGGCAAAATTCGCATCATGTTTATTTTTCTTTATTTGACAAAAAGCCCAACACTTTGTTTTTATTGTGAGTATACACAAAATAAATAGACCCTTAACAGGATCGAATGATGTATAACACTTATATGTAGGATCAAAATCAGTAGAGTATTTTGAGTCTCTTTTGCACTTATAAGAAAAAAAGTGAGCTGGTATCGCCGGCGATACCGCCGACCCCAGAGGGTTAATCATCATGGGTGCAAGGGCACAGGGGTATACGATGATGCCCCAGGTGGAAAAGACGCTTAGGGGCTATCTCTCCCCTGGTAGCACATTTAAGAAGCCAATACCGTGCAGCCATGCAGAACAACATCCATACTGGTGCAGAGGTTGTTCCGGGGCAACGGGTTAGGCTGTAGGCGTACCAGGCTGACCTGCTGAAGGATTTGAGCATGAGCAGTGGCATTAGTGAGGAGGCATTTTCAGAAGTACACCGGCCCACAGACCTGACTCTCCACTTGACCAAGCAAATCGTCCATAGCTGCTATGTAGGGGTGTACAGCGGTGACAATATCGGTATCTGTAACAATTGCAAAATTATTCGTATCTCTATCGTACAATTACTTGAGAAGACTGTTTTGTCTATGGTTGACAGCCTATCTGTTTTCTTCTTAGTTACCACTAAATAAATATGCCTTGTATAATTGATAAAAAGATATTGCCAAAAGTTTTAGGACGCCTGCCTTTACATGCACATAAACTTTAATGACATCCCATTCTTAATCCGTAGGGTTTAATATGGAGTTGACCCACCCTTTGAAGCTATAACAGCTTCAATTCTTTTGGGAAGGCTTTCCACAAGGTTTAGGAGTGTTTAACGCCTGGCTCGCAGTCCCCGCTCTAATTAATCCCAAAGGTGTTCTATCGGGTTGAGGTCAGGACTGCAGGCCAGTCAAGTTTCTCCACACCAAACTAGCTCATCCATGTCTTTATGGACCTTGCTTTGTGCACAGGTGTGCAGTCATGTTGGAACAGGAAGGGGCCATCCCCAAACTGTTCCCACAAAGTTGGGAGCATGAAATTGTCCAAAATCTCTTGGTATGTTGAAGCATTAAGAGTTCTTTTCACCGGAACTAAGGGACCAAGCCCAACCCCTGAAAAACAACCCCACATCATAATCCCCCTCCACCAAACTTTACACTTGGCACAATGCAGTCAGGCAAGTACTGTTGTCCTGGCAACCGCCAATCCCAGACCATTGGTTTGCCAGACAGAGAAGCGTGATTCGTCACTCCAGAAAACACGTCCAGTGGCGGCGTGCTTTACACCACTGCATCCGACGCTTTGCATTGCACTTGATGATGTAAGGCATGGATGCAGCTGCTCGGCCATGGAAACCCCCATTCTCTCTATGCACAGTTCTTGAGTTAATCTGAAGGCCACGCGAAGTTTGGAGGTCTGTAGCTATTGACTCTGCAGAAAGTTGCTGACTTCTGCGCACTGTGCTTCTCAGGATGTGCTGACCTCGCTCTGTGATTTTACGTGGCCTACCACCTCGTGGCTGAGTTGTTCCCAATTGCTTCCACTTCGTTATAATACCCCTAATAGTTGACCGTGGAATATTTAGTAGTGAGCAAATTTCAGGAATGGATTTATTGCACAGGTGGCAACCTATCACGGTACCATGCTTGAATTCACAGCTCCTGAGAGCGACCCATTCTTTCACAAATGTCTGTAGAAGCAGTCTGCATGCCTAGCTGCTTGGTTTTATACAACTGTGGCCATTGAAGTGATTGGAATACCTGAATTCAATGATTTGGAGGGGTGTCCCAATACTTTTGGCAATATAGTGTATATTTTTATTACTATTATAACATTTATTTAAAGGGCACCTATTATGCAAAATCTACTTTTACATGATGTTTGGACATAAATGTGTGTTTGTAGTGACTGTGATAAACATAATTCACCTTTGTTCTTAGCATTGTTCCTCACGGTTGTTCAGTAATCGTTGTCCCTTTAAATGATCTGTATGCGTTATGACGTTGGACGCTGGCCAGCGCTATTTTGTTTCAGTGTTTTGGTTTTGACTAAAAAGAAACGACACACGCATTTGTGTGCTCAACGTGAGAAGTTGTCTCTTGTAATTTACTCTGGTGACCCCAATATTAGTCTGCTGGACGTATCCAGTGACACAACACGACCATGGCCGCGAACGCTGTCACCCTCAAACTCCCCAAATTCTGGGAATCGTCGGCATCAGCATGGTTCGCCCAGACTGAAGCGCAGTTTGCATTGCGTGAGATCACCGCGGATACAACAAAATATTACTACGTTGTGTCGGCTCTCGGTAATGCAACGGCATCCAGAGTGGTAAGCCTTCTTACAAATCCTCCGGAAACCGACAAGTATACAGCACTCAAAGCTCACCTGTTGAAAACGTTCAGACTGTCGGACGCTGAGAGAGCCGGCAGGCTTTTCTCCCTTCAAGGACTGGGTGACAGCAAACCGTCCGAGCTCATGGACCATATGCTGGATCTGTTGGGTGAGCACAGACCCGATTTGCTGTTTATACAGCTTTTCCTGGGTCAGCTGCCTTCACAAGTGAGAGCTGCATTAGCCAACACCAGAGCTGCATTAGCTATCACTGACTGTCGGAAACTGGCTGAGGAGGCTGATACATTTTTCCTGGCGAGTCAGGGACATTGTGCGGCTGCGCTTTTTCCTGCGCACATCGCTTTGGTGACGCGGGACGACTCCACCTTCATCGCGGCAACCATTCCTCGGCGGCAGCAGTCTTCTGGCCCCCACCAGCCATCAGGATTGTGCTTCTACCATGCGAAGTTTGGAACTAAGGCTAACAAATGTCGCCCACCTTGCAGTTTCGGCGGGTAGGGAAACGCAGGGGCCAGCGCTTAGTAGTGGCCATGAGTGTCGGCCGCGTAGGCAGGCTGCTTTTCATCCACGACAGCATCTCTGGACGGCGTTTTCTGTGCGACACAGGAGCACAGAGGAGCGTCCTGCCTGCATCCCGTTTGGACATGGTGACTGGCGGCCACGGCCCCCCTATGGAAGCGGCCAATGGTAGCCCCATCCGCACTTATGGAATAAGGTACGTCGAATTGTGTTTCGGAGGACAGCGCTTCGGCTGGAACTTTGTTACAGCAAAGGTTGCCGTTCCCCTCTTCTGCGCTGATTTTTCGTGTGCACATGCACTGTTGGTGGATGTAAAGAACCACCATCTGATTGACGCCGTCACATTTTGCTCTTATACATCCATCCGACTCCTTACGACTGTCTAGCATACTTTCAGGTTCTGATGATTTCCACAGTTTGCTTCCCAGTTTCCCAGCCCTCACTCAGCCCACTTTCTCTGCATCTGCCGTGAAGCATGGTGTGGAGCATCATCTCGCCACTACTGGCCCACCCGTCTATGCCCGTGCTCGGCGCCTTGACCCGACCAAACTTGCTGTTGCAAAGGCTGAGTTTGCGAACATGGAACGCCTGGGAATAGTCCGGCAGATCAAACAGCCCATGGGCATCGCCTCTTCACATCGTCCCCAAACCTGGTGGCGGCTGGCGCCCGTGTGGCGACTACCGGCGGCTTAACGAGGCAACGGCACCTGACCGATGTCCAGTCCCGAACATACAGGATTTTTCAGCACACCTGTCCGGCAAGGTGATTTTTTCAAAGGTTGCCCTTGTTAGAGGATATCATCAGGTTCCGGTACATCCACTCGACATTCCCAAAACGGCAGTGATCACACCGTTTGGTCTATTTGAGTTCCTGCGCATGCCGTTCGGCCTTAAAAACGCCTCCCAGTCATTTCAACGCCTCATGGACTCTGTTTTGCGGGACCTGCCTTTCCTTTTTGTGTACTTGGATGACATCCTTGTAGCGAGCACGGCCAAGTCTCAGCACCTGGCGCACCTCCAAACCCTTTTTGAGCGGCTTAGCCAGCATGGCTTAATTGTCAACCCCGCCAAGTGCCAGTTCGGCCTCTCCATCATCGACTTCCTAGGACACAGAGTCACTAAGGACGGGGCAGTCCCTCTTCCGGCAAAGGTGGAGGCGGTCGCACAGTTCCCGCGCCCCCTCACTGTCAAATCCCTGCAGGAGTTCCTCAGCTTGGTCAATTTTTACCACCGTTTCATCCCTCGAGCCGCTCAGCTCATGCAGCCTTTGCACGAGGCCTTGAAGGCTAAACCCAAGCACGCTGTATCCTGGAATGAGAGTAGAGACAGGGCTTTTGCTGCCACTAAAGGAGCCCTAGCGAACACTGCCATGCTGGCACATCCTTCCCCAACAGCCCCCATCGCCATCACCTCGGATGCCTCGGACTATGCTGTTTGTGCTGTCTATGAGCAGTGGGTAGACGGGGCCTGGCAGCCGCTGGCTTTCTTTAGCCGTCAGCTGTGCCCCTGTGAGCGGAAGTACAGGACATTCGACCATGAGTTGCTGGGTCTCTACCTCGCCATCCGACACTTTCGTTGCCTACTGGAAGGCCGGCACTTTACTGCTTTTGTGGACCACAAGCCGTTGACTTTTGCCGTCTCCAAGGTGGCTGAACCGTGGTCCGCCCACCAGCATCTGACATCTCCACAGGTAGTCCTCGGCCAGTCGTTCCCTCAGGATGGAGGCGACAAGTTTTTGATGCCATCCATGGTCTCTCCCACCCAGGTACAAAAGCGTCACAGAGACTGGTTGCAGGAAAGTTTGTTTGGCACAGCCTCAAGAAGGACGTTAGGGATTGGTCTAACACCTGTGTTGAGTGCCAACGGGCCAAAGTCCACCGCCACACTAAAGCCCTTTTAGGGTTGTTCCCGGTTCCGGAGAGACGTTTTGACCATGTAAACATGGACCTGGTCGGTCCTCTGCCCTCCTCTCACGGTTTCACATATCTGGTCACCATGGTTAACAGGAACATCCGCTGGCCCGAGGCTCTGCCTTTAACATCAGAGGCATCTGTCGAGATGACACGGGCATTTATTGGCACCTGGGTTGCCCGTTTCGGCACTCCTTCGGACATATCCTCTGACCGAGGCGCACAGTTTACTTCTGAGCTGTGGGCCGCTGTCGCACAGAGCCTCGGAGTGAAGCTCCACCGCACGACCGCATATCACCCGCAGGCTAACGGACTCTGTGAACGTTTTCATAGGTCAATGAAGGCTGCCCTGCGGGCTGGCCTGAAAGACAGCAACTGGGTCGACAAGCTCCCGTGGGTGATGCTGGGCATCAGGACTGCGCCAAAGAAGGACCTTCAGTCCTCATCCGCGGAGCTGGTTACACTCCAAGCCTCCTACACTCCCCTCCCTCCCAAGCCTCCTACACTCCATGTCCCACACCCGTGTCAGGACGGGTCGCCAGCTGCAGTGGGGTCTCCTCTACCTTCCGTACAGCGCAGCCGTTGTGGCCGTTGATACGCCCACCTCCCCGTTGACTGTTTGGTTCTTCTGATATGGTGACTGTGATAAACATAATTCACCTTTGTTCTTAGCATTGTTCCTCACGGTTGTTCAGTGATCGTGGTCCCTTTAAATGTTCTGTATGCGTGATGACGTAGGACACTGGCCAGCGCCATTTTGTTTCAGTGTTTTGGTTTTGACTAAAAATAAACGACACACGCATTTGTGTGCTCAACGTGAGAAGTTGTCTCTTGCAATTTACCGCAATTTCCACGTTTATAAAAATCCACCCACTCCTTTTTTATCGCCATTAAAACAAAGCAGTCATATTAAACATGCCGTTTTGATTCTCTGAGCAGTGTGACATCATACTGCTCAGGCCCCGTCCATGGCCGCTGACTGACAATCCTGCATTACCATAGTTTCCACCCTCAGCGAGTTGTACGCTATCCGCCATTTTCTCCGCGCGGAGCAGCTGTAGCAACAACAATGTCTCGTAAGCAATCCCGGTGTTCTGTTGTTGGATGTAAGAGTGAACATAAGAGTCTTAATTTTCTCCCAACATCTGAGCCACTGAGGACGCAGTGGATTACATTTACATTTAATCATTTAGCAGACGCCTTTGTCCAAAGCAACTTACAAATGCGGACTAAAGCAAGCGAGTCATCGTGAAGAAGCAAAAGCAACGCAATAAGTGCTCAAAATACAAAGTTCAGGCATTGCTCAGAGTAGGGACGCTTCATCTTTTGTGTGATGTACAATAATCTTCATAAAACTCATTAGTAAAGTTGTGTCATCGTCCACCTGAAGTAAGGCAGATCAATAATATTGTTGAATATTAAATGTCCCCAACTAAGCAAGCCCAAAGCCAAGCCAACAGTGGCAAGGAACCAAAACTCCCATCAGGTGACAGAATGGAGAAAAAAACCTTGGGAGAAACCAGGCTCAGTCGGGGGCCAGTTCTCCTCAGGCCAACGAACGAACAGTGTATGATTATGATTCAGGCAACATTACAGGTCAGAAGTCAGATTGGATCAGAACATTACAATATTTATCCAGTTCCATCTGGTTGGAGGTCGGAGTCATCACGCCGGTATGGAGACAAGTTTGTTGAGGTGTCCACGAGGCCTTCACAGGGCTGATGAGGCTGGCACTTCAGGGATGCGTTGTGGTCGTGTCCAGGTGCAGGTTCACCGTCTGATCTGGATATGGCCCGGATCCGGCTGACTTCAGTAAATCTTGGAATAAATGGAAAGGCTAACATTAGCGTAGATGCCGTTCTTCTATTGATGTAACGAGTACATCAGGTGTTGTAGGAAGAGTCCCTGGTTCCGGCTGACCTAATCTATGCAGCCTAAAAAAAGTGCAGCCTAAAAAAAGTGTCAATTTTAACATGCTATAAAATTATCTGTGGGGTATTTTGAGCTAAAACTTCACATACACTCTCTGGGGACATCAGATACGTATTTTACATCTTGTAAAAAGTAGCATAATAGGTACCCTTTAACCCTCTGGGGTCTGAGGTGTTTTCTGGGCCCTGGAGGTGTTCTGACATGCTCTGACATGTATGCTTTTTTCTGATACTTGTGACATTTTCATGGCTAAAGTCTTATTACACTGTATTCAGCACAAACTCTGCTACAATAATATGTCAGCAGCATGTATGTAAAAGTGTTTAGTTTTGAGATAATGACGTTTATGCGTGGTTTGTGAAAAAACTAAAAAACATTGTCACTGAAATAAGGTCATGAAACCCATACTAATTATTTCTTCACAAGAATTTTGAAAATTGTATCACATAGCCTAGAATATTTGCTTCAAAACTATGTGAAAATCATCCTGATTACGCATTGGCATTTCAAGTCAATAAAGTCTTTTAAAAATTGTATGACGTGTTTTGTGTAAGAAAGCTTTATGCAGGTAGGCGTTAACCACCCATTAATATTGATGGGTTTCACACCTGAGAAAGACAAAGACCCTCCCCTAATGGCCCTATTAGGTGCTATCAGGCCCCATCATTACGAGGAGCCTTGCACAAAGAATGATATTTAAAAAAGAATGGCTTTTAGATTGTTTGGATTTATTTACAACACAACATAATCCAAAGATACACAACAAAGGACAAAAAAGCCCATTAGTAAACACACTGATCTAAAGACAGAGGCTTGAACAGTCACACACCTTTGTGCCATTCCTGAAACATAGTACATACCTGTCATCTCCAAGGTGTTTGATTTTTCACTTAACCATGTTCATGTACAGTCTCCTTTGAATTTTGAAGTCAGCAGGACTTATCAGTGGCATCATGGTCCCTGTAAAAAAAATAAAATAAAAATAAACACATGTGAACATGCTGATATCAAGAGAAACTATAGGGCTGCACGATTTTGGGAATTCATTTTAGATTTTTCTGGTTAAAATTATTATTAAATATATATAAAAACACCACGTTTGTTGTGCATTGTTATAGCCTATGTATAGGGCTGCATAAAATAATAACAGATAGATTGCAGGCGGCCTATATCGTTAAAAATGAACACTTCAGTAACACTACACTAGACAAAAATATATGGATTATCATGTTACTTCAAACGTTTCCATTCATTATGAAATGAGATTGGAGAAAAACATGAAGCCTAATGTTTGGTGTGTTTTGCTTTTCAAACCCACAGCGCAAGTGACTCAAACTCAGCGCGCGCAGAGAACGTTTACTGAAGCGATCGAGCCGCTCCAAACTATGAAACATTATTGTTACATTATCTACGTTTGAGCAGATATCCACAAACACAGAATTTAACAGTAAACATGGGTCTAAACATTATAATATTCACCATTGAAGAATAAGCATACTTTATATCATGCTGTGTTTAATTATCGAAGATAAAAACATTCTTGTGTGTACATGTATATTCACTCCAATCTCATTTCATAACATTTTAGTCTGGCACCAGTTTAACTAGTAGCTACAATGTAAAGTATATACAACCATAAGACGCTTAGTATGTGTCTTACCTTAAAAAATCTTTCCCATAATCAAATCGTATTCTTCTAATTCTTCTGAGGCAAATCCAAGGTGCCCAGACCAAACACTTCCAAACTCGACGAAAAGCAGAGCAGGACTGAAGTCCCGATTCTTTGTTTAGAGGTGATGAGGGCGTTTGCGTTCCTTCGCGTGGATCATTTGAATTTGAACAGCTCGCGCGCGTGTGGGCGTGGTCACATTAGATCTAATGAGCTCAGGCTGAAGAAACTGTACACGTCGTTGCTTTCGTACGGCTTAACTGTCACCGTCCCGCTACCGGGACGCCTAACTTTACTTCACTATATTTCTATTAAATCCTAATCTAATTATGACAAATTATATATCGTTGGAAAGGTCAAAGACTTCTAAATAGATATTCTACACCTGTTTTGTGTTACAAATTATGTAGGAAGAGTAATTGATGAATTTATGACAAGAGTGCACCTCAAAAAATCTGCATCATAATAGGAGGTCTGACCTTTGCCACAAAAAGTCGATGCACCCACTTTTAATGATTGAAACTTCTGTTTTTATGCTAAAAGTTCATAATAAAACATATAATCTAGTATTTTTCAATAAAAAATTATAATATAATATTATCCTCTAAAAATTATAATATATATATATATATTATCCTCTAAAATATAATATTATCTTTTTTTATCGCCTTTTTTATTATATCACAGTTATCATAAATTAGATATCATTTGAAAGCTTATAATTAGAATTGATATTTGGACAGAAATGTATTAATTTGTTAAGGCAGAATGTATACAACTAAATTCAATGGAATTCAATGGCACCCGGTGGCTATTTTTGGTACTACGCCTAAACAAAATCTCATGGGAACTTCAATTTTTGTGATATCAACTTCAAATTTGGAACATAACTTGGTTAGATTTATGGCTTTGATTTTATAGTAATTTTAGACTAAAAAATATTTTGTAAAATATATATTATATAAAATAAAAAATATATAGTACAGTATATTTGATTTACTGTAAATTTAAACTTCCATAACTTTTTCATACTTTAATTTTTTGAAGTGTTCTCACTTCAGCAATAATCTGCTGAGTGTTTTCTTTAAAACAAGACCAAAGTTGGGTATATATTCCAAAGCATTCTTGAATTACAACCATTTAAGTTTGAATAGTGCATTTTAACCCCCATTCTCAAACAGGGGGGTGACAGCTAAGGGGTTAAACAGAGAATATTTGTTTTTGGTATGATTTACATCATTTAAAAATGGAGACTTAAAGCTTTGTAAAGACATAACTCTCACGTGTAGATGGCAAGTATTTGCTGAGTTAAAGATAATTTTCTGTCGCGTTTCATAATGAACTTCACATTGAGAGAGACGACAAAACGCGCATCATGTTTATTTTCTTTATTTTACGAAAAACACAACATTTTGTTTTTATTATTAGTGTACACAAATGAAAATGGACATTTAACAGTTTTGAATGATGTATAACACTTGCCTGTATCACAAAAATCGAAAGAGTTATTTGAGTCTCTTTTGCACTGATAAGAAAAAAAGTGAGCTGGTATCGCCGGCGAGACCGCCGACCCCAGGGGGTTAAATATCTTCTAACTGTCAGAGCCTGTAGCCTCGTATAGGCAGTTCAATGCGTTGTAATTAAGAAATAATGCAGTTGTGCTTCAGGCAACCTGAGTTCGAGTGCCAGCTTGAGAACCTTTCGTAATCCGATAAATAAATATTTAATTATCTTCTAATTAAAACAAATGATAAACTTGATAAAAAAACTAAAAAACTAAATGATAAATAATTTTTATTTTCCAGAGTAATGTCAGGACAATCATCCACAACCTCAAATAAGAGGAGCCAGACTCTGTAAATAGCTGATTAGAGAACATGGAAGTTGAAAGAAAATATCACTGGGTGAAAATTGCTTTACATTTTTTTATAAAGAATACCTACATAAATGCCGTCTCCAAGAGAGAGTGAGACAGAGAAATATCATAGCTTGTCATATCATGCCAGGTTTAAATAGAACTAGAGTACTAGATCAAGTAAATGTATATGCATCTTAGCTGATTATTAGGCTACTAGAGCTGGTTTTGTTTCTGAGAGATGGCAACGCGTTTGTGATCTTGCTGAGCTTATTTCATTCATTGTTGCATCATATCGGACGAGGTTTAAAACATTTAAATAGTAATATCAATTAGCCTAGTAGAACATATTGTAATAACTGGTAGTTATTCGGTAGAACGTGGGGGCTGACCGGAGCTAAGCTACGCTCTTGTACTTTTACTAAGCTAATTGCTATAGTGGAAAATCCGAGCACTCGTGTCCCATACACCGCACGACCATGAGTGTCTCTGCGAGTGGAGCATCGGTAAAGCAAACCAACAGGAGGCAGTACCGTCTTCTTTCTCCTTTTATTCTCAACACAGAATAAGAACTACACAGGCGAGGCCTGTAAAAAGAACCACATTTTTACATAAGGCAGTAAATGAACCAAGCCCACCCTAAATAACTTGAACATAAACACACATAACTTTGCTAACACAAAAACCCAACCATCTTGCTTAAATAACGCATAAATCAACTCCAAACAAACAATGGCCCATAATGCACCCGGCTGCTAGCGCTGACTGCCGGGTCATTACAATGTGTACGATTCAGTATCTTAGTAGATATCACTCTTGATAGAGAGCTGGTTTGGTTTCTGAGAGTAGGAGACGCGCAGAGATGGCAACGTGCTGTTTTATTTGCGATCGTGCTGTGCTTATTCCCTTCACTTGTGTATCATATCATACAAGGTTTAAATAATTTAAATATACATATCAAATAGACGAACATGCATATGATGTAGTATTTCAGTTGATATTAGTCTTCCCAAGCTCTGATTTCTGAGAGATGCACGCGTAGACAGCAACGCGGCTTTGATTTGCGCTCATTTCATTCATAAAGTTTACTCTCACTCATTCACTTCACACAGTCATTATTGCATAGAGATTTTAGATGTTTATGTAGGCTATAATGTCGTACTTTCCCCTGGCTCACCTGTTATTCAGTAAACACGAGTGACTGTCAGTATCAGCCGAATATATTCGTTAAAAGGTATTAAACTTCGGGCACAGCCCTACTGCTATGGTCACTACGGAGAAGCATCTGTGGTTCAACCTCACGGTTATCAAGGAGAGGGATAAGGTATTCCTCCTTGATGCCCCTGTGTCGCCTTCCAGCCTATTTGGTGAATCTGTTAATATGGTCGTCAGTAGGTACCGGGAGGCCAAGAGACATGCAGAAGTTTTTATTAATTTTCTTCCCTGCCGTGCTCAAGGCTCGGGGCTGTCGGCCACCCAACCCTGTCCAACTCCTCTATGAAGAAAAGCCCCAAAGCAGTGTGGCATATTGTGCACCCCTCGGGAGAGACTAGGGGAGCAGCTCGCCACGCTCAGCAACCCAAGATAAAGCCGGACCTAAGATTGGTCATTATCGCCAAGAAGAAGCCCTGAGGATTATGCGTCCAGGACCATAGGGGTGTGCCCCCCTCTTTCACCAAAGAGTAGAAGCTCCTTTCTGGCACCCTCAGGGGATTGCTGTCCAGTCTCCAGCGAAATGTAACATGTTCAGTCGTTTCCTGTCATGTTTCAGGACACCGAACATTTAACATCCCCCCAGAAAAACGAAGTGTCAAAACTATGCAGGCGCATATGTAGACACAAGAGTTACAAACTCTGCGGGACGAAGGGGCCATAGAACATGTTCCCCTCCCAGACAGAGAGTCTGGCTACAACAGCCAGTACTTTTTGTTTCCCAAGAAAGACTGGGGGTTGCGTCCAATTTTAGATCTTCGTGGTTTGAACCATTTTCTCCAAACATACAAGTTCAAAATGCTAACAATCAAAATTATTGTGTCTCAGATACAATCCATGGGTTGGTTTATTACGATCGATACTCTCATATAGAAATTCTGCCACAACACAGGAAGTTCCTGAAGTTTACTTTTGGGGACGAAGCTTACCACCCTCGGGTCCTTCCATTTGGCCTTGCCACCCTGCACATACACAAAATGTATGGATGCAGAACTGGCTCCTTTGCAACTCCAGGGCATCCGCTTTTTAAATTACAGATGACTGGCTGACAGCGCTTTTGGCTCAGCCTCAAGAGCTTGCGCTTCGACATCAGTATGTAATCTCAAATCTCTGACGCCAAGAAAAGCTCTCTCTCTCCTGCCCAGAGGATAACGTATTTAGGGTTCGTATGGGACTTGGTCATGATGTGGGCACAACTGTCTTCTGTTGCATCCATAAATCGCCAAGGCGGACTGCATTCGCGCCACCTGAAAAGGCTGGCGCAGCAGGTTCTGCTTTGGGCTCAGAACAAGTTCTTGTCCCTCAGGGTGATTTACATTCCAGGGCATATGGGAGCAGACTTACAGTCCAGACAGCCTGACACACAGGGAATGGAAACTCCACCCCGAAGTACTCAAACAAATTTAGGAAAAATTGTACGATGCAGAGGTGGACCTCTTCACCTCAATCCCTCCCAGGAGTCCTTGCCAAGGTCTGTCAACAAGGGTCTTGCATCTTGCTGATAACGCCTCGTTGGAGTTTGGTTCTCAGACCTAATATTCCTCCTTGACGGCTCGCTGTGGGTAGCAGCGATACCTGATACCGATCAGGAGAGACCTCTTATCTCAGGTACAGAGGACAATATTTCATCCCCTCCCGAGCTTTGGAACCTTCATGTTTGGCCCCTGAGGGGGACCAACTAAGAGATTCTGGGCTTCCGTTTAACGTGGTGGAGACTATTTTAAGTGCTAGGGCTCCCTTTTGAAAGATGATGTACTACCCTTCATGAGATTTAGCCACAGTGCGCGAGGGCCTTTTGAGCCACTAGAGTCAGCTCCTGTTAAGCTTCTGACTCTAAAGATGGGTTTTCTCATGGCTATTACTTCTCTAAAGAGAAGTGGGGATTTGCAGGCTCTGTCAGTCTATTTCCAGTCTGTGCTCTTCAGACTTACGTCCACCGCACCAGCCAGTGGTGTAAGTCAAAGTAGATTTTCATACGCTGTAAGGCCGCAACTCGGAGGCAGCTGCCACCAAGCATACTATGTCACATTTGCTGAGCGATGCCATTGCCCTAGCCTACGAGGTGTGCCATCAAGCTTCGCCTCTAGACGTTAGGGCCCATTCTAGAAGGAGTTGCATCATCCAAGGTTTTGGCAAGAGGTGCCCCCTTGCAACAAGTATGAGATGCGTTAGGCTGATCCTCTCCACACACATTTATCAGGTTCTATAGTTTGGATGTTCATGCTCTCATGTCCTTGAGTCAACATCCCAAGCTCAGGTCTGAGACCTCTCCAACATTTGTGTGCACACACTACACAACCTTGCGGGATCCAGCCACTTCCAGTGCAGCGGCATTGGTATTCTCATTCCCATTAGCGTTATGAAGCGTCATTCAGAAATACGTCTGTGGCGAGCAGGACGAGGCCGAGGGCCGTGAGAGAGCAGCACGAGGCCGGTGGCGTGATTGATAATGAGCGACACCTGCGTGACGCACCGGTCTCGTATCTCTCACGGAGAAGCGGAAGCATAAACGAGGAGCGACGACAGTGAAGATCGAGAGAGGAACAGGCCTGAACCTGTGTTTTGTTTTGTTTGTTTTATTATGTGACAGCAGTCGTCCGTGAGGGGCTGCTGTCTGTTACTTTCATTTTGTATTTGTTTATTTTATTATTAAATTGTTGAATTTTCGCCGGTTCCCACCTCCTTCTTCCCATAACATCTGAACTGCGTTACACTGGTGCCGAAACCCGGGAAGAAGGAGGAACGCGCTGTCAAAGAGTCCTTGCCTCTGTGGGGAATCCACGGTGCCATCGAGCATGGTGGGCAGAGTCCGTCACCATGGACGCTCGAGGTGGTGCGCTGGAGTGAGTTGCTGGGGGGACGGCCTGGGTGCTGGAGGGGCGGCTGCCGTCCGTGAGGGAGCAGAGGAGTCGCCGCCGTTCGCCGTGGGCCGGAGCCTGCTGCCATCCACCATGAAGGGGAGGAGCAGGGAACGGGGGACTCCTGCCGTCTGCCCGAACCCGGAGGAGCCGTCGCCGTCCACCAGGCGGCGGAGGAGTGCAAAATCTGAACTGCGTTACAACGTCATATTACAAAAGTAAAAATGGTTGCGAAAGCAAAGTAAAAGCAAGTATAAACAGTACAGATATAACATTTGCATTGAGGAGATTTCAAGCATGAAATCTTCAAATCAGTTAAAAAAAAGAAATTTGATTTTGATCAATTGGATGCAAACACCACATAAAAAGTATCTGTAAGAAGGCAAATATCTAATTGTGTCTTGAACCTTTTGATTTTCTCTAGTTCATCGGCTTGGGCAGAGAAAGCTACACGTCTTCGCTCAGTTGTGTCTAATGTGCTGCCCCTTGATGTACACCAATCCTGCCCATTATCACCAGGGTTCTTGCCCCCTTCTGGAGCTGACTGTCTGGTGTCATCTTTCTGCCTTGAGAGTGTAAGCCATGACTTACTTTCCTTCACCAATGCCTTAGGCCACATCTCCAGCCTGCTTAAAAAAGGTGGATACCTCCTACTAATTGGTGCCCTGGGAGAGAGCTTCTACATGGGTGCTCCAGGGCTGTACATCCCTGTGGTCCCTCTGGATGAGTCTCAGGTCTGTGCTAGTCTGAAGGCCAGTGGATATGAGCTGTTGCAGCTTTGTATTTACCACCTGCCACCAGATATGAAGGTGGGGGTAGATGATGTCACTGGTGTGTTCTTTGCAAAAGCCAAGAAAGCATAACAATTTTAGTTGAAGAATACATGAATGGGAAAGGTAGGGAATTAATGTATGTTCTTTATATTGCTTCACTTTTACTGTGATTAAAAGATATTGAAAACAATCATATTGTCATACACAGCTGAGTTCACCTCATTCACTGCACATAAACTCTGCAAAAGTTAAACTGTGAATGCACAATGATTACTAATGTTTGATTTCACTCGTTAAAATTAACCTCACAGCTAAATTCAGCTCATTCATTGCCGCTAAACTTGGCAAAAGTCCCTTTTTTAGAATTCTGTATTTTAAAGATAATTTTGTAAAATCCAAATAAGCTTTACATATCTTTATTAAAAAGGGTTTAAACAATATTTTTCATGCTTGTTCAGTAAACCATAAACAATTATTACACATGCACCAGTGGAACACTCCTTAATACACTAAAATGTTTCACAGAGGTAGACACTAAAGATGAAGCTTAGGATAGTGTTACGGGAGACTGAAAGGACAGCTAATCGTACCATGTGTATTGTGTAACCATGTCTCCCCTGTGTTTGAGAACTTGTAAATGTCTTGGTATAAGAGTGGGATAACATCTTACAGCAAAAACTGGCAAATCTGGTGCAGTCCATGAGGATATGTATGTACTGTAGTACTTAAAGGGGAACTTGGCAACTCTAGCCATTTCTTCGCTTTTGTTGTCACATGTTTTCTCATCGAGCTCCCCCTTCAGCTGTGGGGCGTATATTTCACAACACTGTCGTAAAAATACTCACTTGCGGCACCCTCCTCCCCCTTTCTACAGCTGCTCATGTGCATTTGTTATTATCGGAGCTGGCCAACTTTATCGTGTGGAGCTATGTCTACCGAGGTGTGTAATACATCATACACAGTATCATAAAATTATGTTGAATTGCCATAAAGCAGTTTGTGTTTCTCGCTTCTCACGAGATTTCCTATTTCCAACTTACGTTAGTCCCCATGTTGCAAGGTTGGTTTTCTGCCTGGGAACGCTGGGGGAGTAGGGAAAGTCACCATTTTCACCAGAACAGGTTATTTAACCATCCAAATGATTTCTAAACGGTTTTATAAAGTTGACATAGTCACCAAGTTCCCCTTTAAAAGGAGCTAGTGGCTACACCAGATACTGACTTTTATTTTTGACCCTCCCTTTGTTCAGGGACTGTTTGTCAAATGTCTGTGAAACTTGTTCAATTTATGTCTCAGTTGTTGAATATAATTTCATACAAATACTTACATGTTAAGTATTTGCTGGAAATAAAAGCAGTTGAAAGTGAAGATGTTTCGTTATTTTTAATGAGTTTGGTATTGTCAGTCTCTTAATTAATTAATAATTCATTACATTTATATAGCGCTTTTCTAGGCACTCAAAGCGCTTCACATGGAAGGGGGAATCTCCTCAACCGCCACCAATGTGCAGCATCCACCTGGATGATGCGACGGCAGCCATAGCGCGCCAGAACGCTCACCACACACCAGCTTACTGGTGGAGAGGAGACAGAGTAATGAAGCCAATCAGTGTATATATATATGGGGATGATTAGGAGGGCAATTGCCACTGGGCAATTTTGGCCAGGATGCCGGGGTTACACCCCTACTCTTTCGAAAGACATCCTGGGATTTTTAATGACCACAGAGAGTCAGGACCTCGGTTTAACGTCTCATCCGAAGGACTCTTGAATATCATACATGACAGGTCATTAACCCTCTATGAATGAATTATGACAAGCTGAGTCAGGATTTTAGTCTTTAAGCTACATAGTGTACTTCCTGTCGAATTTTGTCATTGGCTCTTTTATTGTTTTGGTTAACTCTCCATTGTTTGCGTTTCTGTCTTTGCTCCCGTTTTGAAAGTTGTGAGATTTTAAGCTTTCCTGTTTCTTTTCCTCTTTTGTATCTTTCCTTTTCTCTGTCAATGTACTGCTGATATTTTACAGGATCTTCCTTCAATTTTTTTCTATAATCTCTAGACCTTTCAGTTGATTTCTTGGGAGCCATTCTGGTTAAAAAAATAAGAAAAAATAGTTTTAGGAAGTAAGGCATCTCACTTAAGTTTCATTGTAAAATCACACTATTATGCTTCTTTAACTTTAATTTATAAACACATAATATGATATAGATAAGCCCCTTTCACACAGCGCTTTGAACCCGGCAAATTGCCAGAGTGCCTTCTGTGTGAACGCAAACACGACCCGGGACTGATGCCGGGATCGATGCCGGGTTGGGGACCTAGTAACATTGCCGTGTTCAGACCCGGAACGCGCGCTGTGTGAACAAAAGCCGTAACCAATGCCGTGTCGTAATGATGACGCTGAAGTGAAGTGAAAGCAGGCTAGTGAAACGGTACGTAATGCGCTAGTTTATGATAGAATCAGAGAAAAAAATGCACAAGCGTGGTTTCTCCAGAGAGAAATCGCAGCTCATAAGCAAACTATACACGTTGCTGAGACATTACATGTCACATCGATGTCACGTGTCTTTCCGGAACATACACGGGTTGTGTGTGAACGCGCTCTCTGATTCCGGCAAATCACTGGCAGTGTGAATGAAGCAAAATCAAACGAACCCGGGTCAAATCCTGGGTCGCTTTATCCTTTATCCGTTTATTTTCCGGAATCTCTGTGTGAAAGGGGCTATAGTGACACAGAACATGTCATTACCACCATCACTTGTCATTACCATCACAACAAGTTGTGTGTTAGTAATGACATGTTGCGGTAATGACATTTTTTTTTTTTTTAATTCAGGAAAGTAGTGAACAAATGAGAAGAGAAGTATTTTGGGTTAAACAAGTTGAGGAGTAAGCTAATCTTTTATTTTCATCACAGCTCGTCGGTTATGAGCTGATGCGCTATAAAATTATTGAGGGGCAAATTAATTGTAATACTAATTTAATAATAATAGTAGTAGAAATTATAATAATAATTAAATACATTAATTGGAAATGTCAAATCCTCTTGATGAGGCCGATAGCTGATGCTGATCATCGTCTATCGGCGCATCGCGTCTATCAGCTGATCATCATCTTTCGGCACAACCTGGCACGGGGGTTATCACGGGACCCTCCAACAAGCGATTGGATATGCAAATGACAGATATTTATTTTATATAAGGGTAAGTTTTCTCCAGAGGTGGAAAGAGTACTAAAATATTCTACTCAAGTAAAAGTACGATTACTTCAATAAAATTTTACTTAAGTACAAGTAAAAGTGCCGGTCTAAAAATCTACTCAAGTAAAAGTAAAAAGTAGCTAATTTAAAATGTACTCAGAGTAAAAGTTACTGAGTTACTTGTTTAACAGCGGGGGTGGGGTGGGGGACTCTCCCATGTAGGGTTGTAACGGTATGAGAGTTTTACAGTATGATAACCATCTCAGAAAATATCATGGTTTATAGTATTAAACAATTAAAGGTGCTCTAAGCGATGTCATGTGTTTTTTAGGCCAAAACATTTTTTGTCACATACAGCAAACATCTCCTCACTATCCGCTGGCTACCTGTCCCCTGAACACACTGTAAAGAAACGCGATCTCTGTAGACAGCCCAGGCTCCACAAACAGCAACAAAAACAAACTGCAGCGACCCGCTCCCCGAAACATAACAAACTGTTCCAGCCAATGACCGACAAGAAGGGTTTGGGGGGTTAGTGTGCGGATGAGGAGGAGGGAGGGTCTAGCTAGCCTCCGTTTTGTTTGACAATAGTTCGAACGTCAACAAGAAGTGACGTCACCCAGGATCGCTTAGAGAACCTTTAAATATATAAACTGTATTATTAAATTATGGTTATTATTATCATCAGTTAAAATGACAGTTAAATAAATGACACATTTGTTCAATAAAACATATCTAATCAACTAATTTCAATAATTGATTATGAATTAGATTAACAACTTATTTTTTTCATTAATAACTTATTAAAATGTTTAAAAATATTTGAGTTCTATGAAATGTTTTTTATTCAGAATTTTTTTCTTTTTATTATTTAATACAAATATATGATCAAAAACGGTGGTAATCAAATAAAAGTTTAGCAAACGTTTTATCCTTTTATTTTTTGGCAAAGTGCTGCAAAACAGATTTACTCAATTAAACCATGGACAAAGTCAAGTCAAGTCATCTTCATTTATATAGCGCTTTTAACAATGTAGATTGTTTCAAAGCAGCTTTACAGAGATAAACATACAATTTACGGTAACAGAGATTGTTTTGGCTTTATAGCGATTTTTGAATAATGTTATTTCCAGCTAAAGTTAGTTTTGATTGATTCACTTCCAGCAAAATTATCATTTGTTATCAAATTAGGGGCCACTAAAACGACGGCGTTCTCTCTAAACAGACTTTAAACGCAAACCTGTGACCTGATGGCGTTCACATGCGTTCACATGCGCATTAAGAATTGATTCTATAGTTATATTTGTTTGAATATATGTCCGCAGGTTTGTAATTTCGCTACAAACCATGCCTAAACAAACTACTTGTCTTGCCTATACATTAGATAAAGAACAAACAATATATATTCCTTAAAGGCACACTGCGGAACTTTTGGCCACTAGTGGCGCTCGACCTGTAACTTTCACGTCTAGCGTCCCTAGAGGCCACAAGCTCCGCAGCACTGTCGCAAAAGTCAACAAACAGTCAACCGGTCAGCCCATAGACAATGGGTCAGCCTCATAGACATCATATAGATAGACGCCCTATCGACCGCTACTGCCTATTGGCACGGACGAGAATTGGAGCCGCCATCTTAAACCGGTCATCCGGTCCGCTCAGTGTAATGAATGGCAGGTGAAATGAGCTGTCAGCGCATTAAATTAATCATATATCACTGAATACTGAACTGATTTTCAAGCATTTTTTTTTTGCTGCAAAGGTCATTCATGTAGCTATGATACAGGACACATGGTCCGGCGTATTTTAATATCCATAGTAGGCTTAACAGTAATATAATATTCTGATATAGATATAAAGTGACCAGACACAATATGTGTGATGAAGTATATAATGTATTTTATAAATCACACACTATAAATATAATAAAGAAGCAGAAACAGATAGTTGCAGTAAAGTAAGATATTTTAATAAGTTGAAGAAACAATTTATGATTTGTGACACGCACATACACACGAACACACACACACACACACACACACACACACACACACACACACACACATAACGCAGCCACCGAATCCACCGAACGCAGCCACCTGTAATAAAAATTGAGAAGAAGCTTTTCAATGTGTTTGCATCAGTAATTTCTAAAAAATTAAATTCGGACAACATTAATGTTGTCCGAATTTAATTTTTAGAAATTACTGATTTCTAGTGGAGCATTTACTGATTTAATTAAGCCCAGAGGTGGAAAGTAACGAATTACATTTACTCGCGTTATGTAATTGAGTAGTTTTTTTGTGTACTTCTACTTTTTTAAGTAGTTTTTAAAATCTGTACTTTTACTTTTACTTAAGTACGTTTTCTTTGAAGTATTGTACTTCGCTACATTTGAAATCATATCCGTTACTGAGTAAAAAATAATAATACAAGAAAAAAAAGAAAAAACACACTCCGGAAACTACTGCATTGATTGAAGGGCGGGAGAACACACGCGCAAAAAAGGTGACTCAGAACCAGCTGAAGCTGAAACCGAAGCGCCAAGCGAATTATGGCCAGTATGAAAATACTTTGTAGAAAAAAAGCGTGGTTGTCCTCGAGGATAGATATCCAATTTGCAAGAAATGTGGACGCAAAGTGGCTGCAAAAGGAGGATATAGGACACCATCCCTCCTGCAGATAAAGGTATGTCCCGATTTACGTGATGCAGAGGGAACCCAGTCATGAAAATGAAATTAACTTAACGCAGATGTCACGTAAAACACGCAAAATAATGGATGGATGAATACATGGAAAGTAGAACTGTGCAATAAATCCAATCGCGACATGATCTGTGAATATTTAAGCTAAGCACAAATACTGCATGTAACCCTATTTCTGCTGAGCTGCGCCGCTTTGACTACTACATACTCAAGTACGCGTTACATTCAGCGTCTCACAAACAATTTGAGGATATGAATACATGAACATTTCCAGAGCTGCTCTGAGAGAACGCCTAATGAGCATTTTCATAATTTTATTTGAGATAAACCATTGTCAAATACACTTTGAAACACTTTTTTTTTTTTACACTTTTGGTCTTCACTACAACCCGTCAAAATAAAAGTTTGGTTTTACTAGGAGAAATTAGGACAGAAATATATTACTATTATAGGCATACAATAGAACGTAGCCTACTTCTCTAAATAATAATAATAACAACAACAATAATAATACATTTTATTTAAACATTATTTAAAGGAATATATTTTTTGTCCATGGTTTAATTTAGTAAATCTGTTTTCGCAGCGCTTCCCCAAAAAATAAAAGGACACAATTTTAAATTTACATTTGATTACAACCGTTTTTGATAATATATTTGGATTAAATCATAAAAAGAAACATTAATTTTCTGAATAAAATTTCATAGAACAATATTTTTCAACATTTTAATAAATTATTAATGTTAAAAATAAGTTGTTAATCTAATTCATTATTAATTATCAAATTTAATTGATTAGACAAGTTTTATTGAAATTTGAATAAACAAAACAAACAAATGGTTTCAAGTTTGTTATAATAAAAGCATTTGTTCAACCAAAAAAAAATCCTGTTTTCATTAAAGGGGCACTTCACCTCTGGGAAGATAAATGTGTATGTAAAATGGGTCATTTATGTTGAAGAAATGTGAAATTATTTTTGAATTTGGAGCTTTCTAGACTGAGAAAAGCCAGAAAATGTATTTTTGGCTTATGTGGATGAAAGACAACAACTCCCAGAATGCAATTGCTTCGCTGCCCTAGGAGGCCATGCCTACCGGTAACAGAGCGCAGTAGTTAAACAACAAGTCTAGGCTACTAGTGAGTCTCCGTGATGAGTCTGCCCGGGATTTCGAGATCGTCCAAAATGTCCGGGATTCGGCTTTTGGGTTCTACAGTCGCCATTCATTATGTTTACTGTGGACGAGCAGGACGAGTGAGGGCCGCGGGAGAACGTGGCCCTCACGGAGGAGCGGGAATTTTCTTAGCAATGTCAAAACACACATCAACCGATCACTTGTTTAGCGTTCATGTAAACACTACATTCAGATTCACCAATCGGAATGAATTCAGTTAGATTGAAACAAAAGGTGTGCATGTAAACAATGAATGGCGACTGCAGAAAGCAGAAGCTGAATCCCGGACATTTTGGACGATCTCGACGTCTGGGAAAAAGAGGATGGTAACCCCTACTACTCCGCTTTCTCCACAGAACAAGAGCCTGCTAGCTTAGCTTCCAAACAAAGATGGCTGACACTATGTGTACATTCTGTGAGTGAGATCCCAGCCTCTATGGGTGGGTTGAGAACATGCGGGACAGCTCCTACTACTGACTGTAGTCTTTAGCCTCTGGCCAAAAAATCCTCCGATGACGCAAAATGACTAAAAATACATAAATCTCTCATATCAGGGGATATGAGGAGGAGGAGGGGGAGGGGGAGGAGGAGGAGGAGGGGGGGCATGGTAATTCAAAAATACTACAGGTTTTCTACTGATACAAAGCTTAATGCTAAATCCTGAAGTGACCCTTTAATTTAACTGTCATTTTAACTGATGATAATAATAATAATACCCATAATTTAATAATACAGTTTATTTATTTAATAATTGATTAATACTGTAAACCGTGATATTTTCTGAGACGTTATCATACTGTGAAAATCTCATACCATTACAAGCCTACACGGGAGAGTCCCCCACCCCCGCTGTTAAAAAAGTTACTCAGTAACTTTTACTCTGAGTAAATTTTAAATGAGCTACTTTTTACTTTTACTTGAGTAGATTTTTAGACAGGTACTTTTACTTGTACTTAAGTAAAATTTAATTTAAGTAGTAGTACTTTTACTTGAGTAGAATATTTTATTACTCTTTCCACCTCTGATTAAGCCTATACCTTTTTTATTGTATGTGGATGTGGGAGGGGAAAATGTCGAGACTAAAGCCCTATTCGGATTAACTTTACAAGGGTAGATGGAGTAAGTTAATAATGTAATTTTACCACAGGACTTCTGTAATATCAATAGCCAAATCGCATGTGATAAGATATAGGTTATCAATAAAACTAGAAGTTGGAGGGGTAACTCAATTTGCGCATCGCTGTAATGCTTGTATTTACATTGCTTCCTGATAGGCTATCATGTGCGTGTAACTGGTCTCCTGTTACATGCGCAAACACAAATTACAACAGGGCAGTTGAATGCTTATCTGATAACCTAGAAGCTCTTGTAATTACTACTTTAACAGTTACCCCACCTCTCCATGCCGGGTGAACACCGGCTGATGCAGTAAACAACATTTCACAACGATTTCAGTACAGTAATAGCAAATATCCTTGCTCCTTCTTGATTATCTGGTAATATTCTATTCACAAAATACAACCAATAGTACGGTAATGTTAAGACTTACTTGTGAAAAGCCCTATTTTCGATGGTCCGACGATTAGAACAGGAAAATGCTCCACAATGCTCTGGCATCCTATCTGCTGCCACGCAACGAAACTAGGAATACGACCGGTTCAAGATGGCGGCCGGATTTCTCGGTTTCCAGCGGCCAATAGGGCATCTAGTCTCTATATGATATCTATGGGTCAGCCTCACGTGTCTTTAGATTGTGTGTGCTTGCAGTGTTTGAGGCGGGCAGCTTGGCCGCGCTCGATTCCCTTATAGCAGTCTGCTGAGAGAGCGAGCGGCTTAGCGCTAACATGTCTGTGAGTGAATGTGGGCGCGGGACGGCGGGCCGGGCACATTTACTGCACTAAAAACACCGTCGGCCTGAGCTGAATAACTTATGTGTGTTAGTTTCGTTTTACAGAAACCGTGGGACATGTTGTGTGTAGTGTTTGTGGGCACTGAGTCGTGGGAACGTTCACTACATTTAATGTACATTTGACATGAGTCGATTTTATTTGTGCGAGCCCTGCACTGTGGCGGGCTGTGTTTGTGTGTAGAAATGAACAATGGGCTGTGGGCATTTTATTACACTCATAACACCATCGGCTGTGGCCGGAATACCAGAAAATACTACACTGCTTATATGATTTATCTGTGTCACCTTGGAAACGGCATTTGTGTGCAGGCAAGCGTTAGCATCGGTCGGGCACCCATCCTCCTCCTGTAGCTCACGCCAGCGAGCGAACGCTGGACCAATGGTGATCCTCGTCCTGGCTTTTCATTTGTCACTATGCCTTTTTCTTTTTTTTAGTGTCCTCTGACAAAACCTTTGCCTTCTTCCTTGTAGCTGTTGGTTCGGCCATGACGAAAACATACAGACGGCAATCAAACGCGAGTTGAGCACTCACGTCAGAATCTGAGGAGGTGGTGGGGGAAGTGACGTATGCCGTAAAGCGGTCGAATTTTGTAGTTCTTTTTGTGCTCGGGTTCCTACCCGAACCCCGAAGTTACATGGTGCTAGGAAAAGCGATACAGACACCTTCAGGCTACGGCAGACGTGTCATTCAACCTATTGTAAGTCGATGTACCATCTCAATGGGTTTTGGTAATATATTATAAAGGTTGAAAAGTTCCACAGTGTCCCATAATGTTTAAATAAATTGTAGTATTATTATTGTTATTGAGTACATTCTATAGGCCTACAATAGTAATATCTGTCATATTTTCTTCTAGTTAAACCAAACTTTTATTTTGATGGGTTGTGAAGTCCTGTTTCAGAGTGTATTTGACAATGGTTTTTCTCAAATAAAATTATTAGGCGTTCTCTCAGAGCAGCTCTGGAAATGTTCATGTATTCATGTCCTCATATTGTTTGTGAGATGCTGAAAACACGATGAGCGTGTCACGTACTTGAGTATGTAGTAAGTAGACGAAACAGCACAGCTCATTCACACAGAGACACGCAGAACAAGCAGATTATATATTTACATAGCAGTCTTTTGTGCTTTAATATTCACAGATCATGTCGCGATTTGATTTATTCTACAGCTTTACTTTCGATTTATTCAGGGCCCATGGAATTAGGGGGCCCGTGATTGGCTGGAGGTAATGAGATTGTCAAGCCATAGGTGGTTGATTTGTGTATAATAAAATAACAAGAAGTTATTGGAAAATGTGCCTGACTGATATAATTCACCGCCCAATCAAATTAACTCTAAAATTTGCGCCATGACGTTGGGAAACACCTCTTTTCGTTATGCTTTCATGTAGAACATGGGTATCGCTCGCTGGAGTTCAAAAATGATGAAAAAAAGTGATAGTGGTGCACAAAAAAGGAAAAACAAACTCGAAAGGCAGAAAAGGGATAAACTAACTAACTACTTTGGTTCACTTTCATCCGTGCCCGTGGAAGACCCCGAGTGCAGCGGCAGCAGCCCAGAGTTAACTGTTACCTTCACCCTCCTGCGTCGTCACCGATCCGCGTGTTTTATACGTCGAAGAAGGTAAGCAAGCAGCTGAAGTAAGTTAATGAGTTAAGCACTATTTGGATGGTAATTGCTTCTCGTGGATAAGGTATTTTCAATATTTATAGGGGCTAGTCTGTGATTTTATTGCAGTCTGAATCCAGAATGTCAGTGTTTTTTCTCCCACCACCCACCCGCGTAAAAATCCCCGGCCGAATTACTGTTTTTTGACTAACATCAAGGTCCAATATCCAAGGTAGCCTACATGGGCATTTTTGCCCCGATGAGTTTTTGTCTTATTGTAATATTACATAATATAAAATAAGTATATCACACAAGTAAAAGCGCAGTTTTCCCCAAATATCAGCACAATTGTTAATTTGATATATGCTATGCAACAATAATAATAATAATAATAATAATTCGTTACATTTCGTACAATAAATGAGTTGACCAATAAGTTTACGGTAGTCATTGACTTAATATATATTTTTCCTACTATGGAAGTCAATGGGTGCCGTCAACTGTCTGGTTACAAACTTTCTTTAAAATATATTCTTTTGTGTTCAGCAGAAGAAATAAATTCCTACAGGTTTTGAACAACATGAGGGTGATGTTGTTGAACTATCCCTTTAAATTATTAAGTACATATTGAGGAAGTATGACTGAAGTATGAGTAAGGTTTTTGCTGATTTTGGCAACCTTTATGTTTTTGAGCTCATATAGATAGCACACGTACGTCTGCAAGATGTCTGTTAAAGATCACTTCATCTGGAAAGCATCTGCTGTTTACTAACATCTGATAGACATCTTTAAGATGTCAGTTTAACACATTCTAAATCATTACATCTTAAAGACATCTACTAAACGTCTATTTGACATCTAACAGGAAACGTCCTATAGACGTATTGCAGATGAGCAAACACTCTAAATAATACGTCTTCCAGATGTAAACACGCACATCAAATGGACTTATGGAAGGGGAGGGGTAAAAATGTTTTATCAATAAAATGTTCCCAAAATGAACCAAGAAATTATGTGGAGTAATTTGTATCATGATATTCCATCAAAATCTGTGCAGTAGAGGGTTAATATGCTAAATAGCCTGGACTATTTACTGTGCAATAATAATAATACATAATGAGAAAGAAAAACATTAATTAAATACATAGATTAATGGAACATAACCAGCCAGTGTTCAAAACTATCTGCTTGCCTTAGCTCGATTCAAATCGGTTAGCTTTTAATAATGATTTTAATTCCAGTGGTACTGGTGGATTTCCGCGGGAAATTCGAGCATGTCTTTGCGTCATTATGTCACATCTGTCCACATAAAGGAGTCCTAGTATGCTATATTGCGTGTGAGGATGTTCGAGGTGTAGATTTATTGCCTTTTCTCGCAGCACTTGAAATAATTAAACTTATGGCAGATCCAGAATGTTTCAAACGACAATCACCAGTGACAACTGGATATTTACCAGTTGTAAAACTGAGTGGCTAGAGAAAAAAAGAGACTGCAACTGGGCCTCTCGCAAGCAGCAGATGGGAGTTTTACTTACTCAAACATGTTCTGAGGGCAGAAAGGAAAATGATTGGTTTACAGTTTCAACCAATGAAACTGAAGCAAAGGCGGGGTCAAGACGTTTGAACGTGCGGAGTAGTGATGCGCGGGCCGACTCGTAACCCGCGGACCCGGGTCGGGTTGGGGCGGGTAAAGAAATTGTCACTTTATTTGCGGGGCGGGTTGGGGCGGGTCATTATTATTGTTTTTTTTTAATCCATGTATGTTGCTTGCAATTTCCAGCCTATATTAAATATTTGGGAATATCTATTTTCGTATTTTATTAGGTTATTTGAAAAGGTTACAATACGAATGCCGTAGCAACTTAACTTGCGTGAGGTCCCCAAACCTTTGGCGTCACGTGACGTGACGTGACATGCCCCCGAAAGCGGCGCGCCAAGCAGCTCCCGCCGCCAGCCATGACAACAACAACAACAACGGAGAAATAAAAGTGAAGATGGAAGACGAGGTGCGGGAGAAATTGAGGTCGGGAATTTAACTGATTAAATTGAAAAGAAAAATAAGGTTAGGCTGCTAAATCTAATGTTTGGGAGCTGTTCTCAGAAATAGTTGCAGCAGGAGACAACAGTAGCTAGATCGGCTACCTGAAGTGCAACTCGTGTGAAAAATATACAAACAGAAGCGCCACAAAACGGGCACTTCCAGCATGTCAAGGCATATTTGTGGGGGGTCTAAGAAATAAAAAATGGTTTAGCTATAGATGAATACAAACGCTGCTTTGTTAATGTTGAAAATGTTTATTAGTATCTTAATATGACCTGATTTATGCAACACTCACTCAGCAGCACAGAAACTGTAATCAACATTGCCCCGAGATTAAATTGATAAAATAGCTTCGATACTGAACAAATGCAACTTTCATCCCTCAAAATGGCCATATTCAAGAAAAGAAAGTCGAGTAGTTTGACACTTCTATCTCAGGGACGGATTAAGGCGATGATGTGCCCTGGGCACGGATGTCTCAAAGGCCCCCTTCACCAATTTTTTGGACAACAGTGGGCAGGCAAGCCAGGCATTTTGAGGGGACCCCCGAGGGCTGGTCATTTAAACAATCAGAAATGTTAATAATAACAGACGCAGCAACATCTCTGCATCCCCCAGTGTGGGGCCTCTCGTTACGCTCGTTATGCTTTTACCTTTTTCAAACTGGTGCAGCGCTTACTCGCGGTAGGTAGAAAATGCATGATTTGATTTGTTAAACATGAAAATAACTTATCCGTCTGGCATGGCAGCTCGCTCTAACTTTAACCTAGATAAATGCATATCCAAGTGCGTGTGCGGAGTGTGCAGCGCGCACTGCATGGCAGGCGTCGGCGCGAACACTTGCATTTTCCTATCAACAGTGGAAACAACTTGAAATAGGCCTACTCAATCTTTTCTGGTCATAGGCCTATACAGAAAAGAATAATGCATCAGTCGCAAGTAGCTACTTTTATTTTTGTAAACTCACAATAACAAGAAAACGTTGTGCTTTTGTAAAATAAAATAAAACAAATAGGGCGTGCTTTCATGGTCTCCGTGGCGTGAACTGGAGCGCGTCTCAAAAATGAACTGAAACAGTGTATAGCCTCACATACATGATGAATATTTCTATATAAAGCTTGAAATGTCCACTTTTAAACGAAAAAATTCGAATCGAAAGCAAATACCGGCTGATTAGGCTGATATGATATGAAAGGTGGATTTCTCTCTAAAGGCGCATCCACTTTACAGCGGAGATATAGATATGATTGCAGCCGAGCCGACACTCATTTAATTTATTTATTTATTATTATTATTATTAAACAATAAAAATGCCTAGTTTTTTTCCAGACATATATTATCATTAGCCTGCTTTTGCCGGTGCTTTGAGGCAATATTTATGCATGCGCTTGCTTGAGCGTGGAATAGGCTATATGCCTCCACTCAGTATTTAAGCAGAAATTAATATTAACTTGAGATTAGTCGACTAATTGCTTAAAGGAATGACTACTAGTCGTCGACTAGAAAATCTTTAGTCAATGGCAATTCTAATCAATGCATTTAGGCTAGTTGACATTTATTTAGTTTTATTTAGTAGCCTAATTCTAGTATCCAGGTCTTTACGTTAAATTAGTTGAGTTAACAATTAGTTAATGAACTAAAATAATAAAACAAAGATTAAATTAAGATGCTATATAGCATTGCTTGTTCCACCACAAAAGAAACTTTTTAAGGTGACAATCCGTTACACATTTGAAGATTTACTGTATCTTGAAGATTGTTGTATTGTATTATATCTTCTGTTATAAAGATGAAGATTGACATTTCGTTAAAAAAATAAGCCCATAGGCTACTATTGTAAAACATAAACAACTTAGCCTATGTTCTGCCTTGGTTGTGGTTTTAAACTCATTTTTGTTTTGGTTTTTGAGTAACCGTCTTCTGCGTGACTTTTATATTACGCAATGCTTTTCACTCGCCTCTAGATGTCCTTCTCAACAGCGCAGCAATACATTAAAATTATTTATTTGATTTATTTAGTAGTTAATACTTTGCAACTGCAAAAAAAATCACATTATTCCTCAATATTTAACACAATTTTACTGAAAATAAAAATAAAATAAAAATAATTATTTGAAAAGAATAGACACAGTACATTTTACAGGGCCCCCTGCTGGCCCAGTGCCCTGGGCAAGTGCCCAGTAGGCCCGTGCGTTAATCCGTGCCTGTTCTATCTTACCTCATAGGCTACTCTTTCAATGTTAAACTGATGGAATACGTGCTCTGCTTCTGTGAACAGTAAACCCCGCCTTCTTTGATTTGATTGTCTATTGTCATTTGGATGGTTGCTGTCAGACCACTAAGATAATAAAATGTAACTTTTGTAATTAAAATGTAATTATTTTGTAATTAAATGTAAAAAACAAACAAAAAAAAACTGTACCTAATATGTAACTTTTAAACCTTTTTATCATCCTAAAAACAGAGGAGCAAGAAAAAAATATTGGGGGGACAATTTGGCCATTTCTAATTATTGACATATTATTGTTATTATTGATGTTTAATTATAGGACTTATCCCCCTCAATGTCTATGGTGATATACAGCCCTGGGGCTACTTGACTATCCAATATGAAAAA
Source organism: Rhinichthys osculus (assembly GCA_029959095.1). Lineage (NCBI taxonomy): Eukaryota > Metazoa > Chordata > Actinopteri > Cypriniformes > Leuciscidae > Rhinichthys > Rhinichthys osculus. The sequence continues at coordinate 26,421,205 of JARWKJ010000018.1, forward strand.
AGTAGGCTATACTGACATTGAAAAATATTTTCTTAATTTTGTGTGTGTAACTGTCTCTAGTATAATGAACAGGCACAATTCAAGTTAAGAAACTTTAATGACACCAGAAAGAACTCCAGGAGAAAAGGGATCAAAAAGGAACAGCAACAATGTAGAGACGGATTCTTCCTGGCAGCCTGTAACAGAGTGAAAAACAAAAAAGCAGTTAGGACTTTACTATAAGAAACAAATGCATCAACAAATATGTTTTAACTGTTTTCTTTAGCCAGATCATGGGCTTAAGTCTGATGTCTGCAACGCAAGCTGTAGAGCGATATATGCAGCACTGCTCGCCCCGGTCATCCGTAAACCGTCACAATTTGTGTTTTTTGATTACAAACGGCCTGTAGTAAAGCTCCACACTCGCGATAGAGCGGGTGTGTGTGCGCTTTGGTTGAAAGCGAGCACTGAGTGAAGAAGATCGTTTCTCTGAGAGCGCGCGAGCACTGTATAGTTTAAAATCGCTTGATTTTAATACAATATTATTAATAAATTGGCACGATATAAAACGATTATATAAAATGATGTGTGCTAAAAGCCAGGTATTGCACTGTGCAGCTCAGACCAAAATCAATGTGGATACATACGGATGTAGTTTCTGTTTAATAAATCGTGAGCTGAACAAGTCATAGCTAGGGTTGGGTACCGTTTCAATTTTAGCGATTCCGATTCTGCTTATCGAATCCGGTTTTCTTATCGATTCTTGTTTCCGATTCCAATATTTTTTGGAGAGAAAAAAAAGGGCAAAAACTTGAAGAATAAATATGTCTACCTTTTATTCTTACCAATTTTAAGCAATAACCAATAAAATGGCTAAAGTAAAAGGAGTCTCTTTAAATAAAGATTGTGTTGATTACATTATTACTCCAGTAGGTGGCAAAAATCGACTGTTAGATAATTTTTTCATTTAATCCTTTATTCAAGAAGACTCGAGAGATTCATTAAAAAACGGTGAATCATCCATTAATTAAACACAGGCTGGATTTCCCGAAACCTTCTTAACGCTACGTCGTTCTTAAGTTACACCTTAAGCTGTACCTTATCGTTAATACGTGTTTCCCGAAACGTTCTTAGTTAAGTATACCTTCTGTAAGTCATATGTTCAGAAGGTTGGTCTGGACCACTCTTAGCTTTACCTTATAACTGTTAACAGGTCGCTATGTAATCATGAACTGCGCTCTCCATGATGACGAGGAAGTATCAGCAAAAGGATTCATTGATTTCTAGCCCATGCATTAACTAACTTTTAGATATATTTATGGAGATGAGAAATAAAAACCCAACCAGTACAGCTATGATCAGCTGTTCGGCCGAGCTTTCCATGTTGTTACGGAAAGACCAAAGCTGATCATTTGGTTTTTGTCACATGACCTGCGGTGCGCTTGCGGCATTCTGAAAAGTTGAGATGTTTTCATCTCGCCGTGGCATAGGTGTGCCTGGAAAAACAAGCACACTGCACCGCATGCGCGTCGCTTTATTATGGTATTACCGGTGTTGTCACACTTTGATGAACCGGTGGTGAAATATCCTCACCACCATATCCCTACCAACCTTCTGAACGTATGACTTACAGAAGGTATACTTAACTAAGAACGTTTCAGGAAACACGTATTAATGATAAGGTACAGCTTAAAGGTTGTATCAGCGATTTCAGGCCCAAAAATAAATGATCACATTAATCTAATCTTTCCTAACGATTAGCTAGCTGCCGCCCCATAAGCAGGCCGTCAAAAAACGCGTCTCTGTAGGCAGCCTTGGCTCTGAGATCTGCACACAAACACAAACGAGTACAACCACCACTCAAAACCAAAATAAACAGTGTTCCAACCAATCACGGACAGGGGCGGGTTTTGCTCTGACTTCGCATCCAGCCTGTGCACGAGCGCAAAACCTCACAACACCCGCCCCTTTCGGTGATTGGTTGGAACACTGTTTATTTTAGTTTTGAGTGGTGGTTGTACCCGTTTGTGTTTGTGTGCAGATCTCAGAGCCTAGGCTGCCTACAGAGACGCATTTTTTAAATATCGCTTACCCCACCTTAATATCTGACAGTTTCTTTTATGTCCATCTATAGTTGCCATCATCTGAAGTCTTCACAAGTGAGGCTGGATCCAAACTGGAGCTGCTGTAATCTCTAGTAAACTTGCTGAGCATCCTGAGATAGAAACAGGGAAGCAACAGGAGAAAGATTAGCATAGCTTCAGTTCGTATTATTTCAGGCAAAAGATGATCATGTGCACTTTTTACTATTTTTAACTTTTTACTTTAACAAGATTATGAGATGTGTTAATTGAATGCTTGGCTAAAAAGATGTGTCTTTAGTCTAGATTTAAATTGGGAGAGTGTGTCAGAACATTATCAGGAAGGTTATTTATGAAAGTAAAAGAGTAGCAAAACTCGAGAGCATAAAGATGTGAATTTGAGAACTTCCGCTGTAAAATTCAAGTCTAAAGTTGAATTTAGAGATTTGCACTCGCAGATGATGTCACAAAACACGCGTCCTCGGGGACTAACGCGACTTAACACATAGACAGTGATATTACAGGGTTTCTACAGGTATCTTCAAATTAAATTTAATGCCTTTTTAATGCCATTTTAAAATGTTTTAATGCCATATACGACCCATGACTAACCACATATATATATATATATATATTAAATGTTTTTTTTCTGGAACACATAGATGTAAGGACGGGTCGCATGAATGGTGGTGTTTCATTAGTAATATTATTATTAGTGTTTTTGTTGTTATTAATAATTGCTCACACTTGCAATAGAGAAGATTTGACACATGGCACCGACAATTCAACCAAATACAAAGTATTTATTCTCTTCCTCTTCTACCTGCACCGTCTCCTCCTCTAATGGGCCTGTACCTTTCTCTGGGCCGGCATCCTCTAACCTGGCCTTTTTAGGGGGCTTTCCTCTCAGGGCGAATGAGAGGCTGCTTAATTGCTTTTTACCTGACATCTTTGAAAGACAGATGCAATGATTAATGCATCCATGGCCCAGATATAATTATAAAATATGACATGATTTTAAAAGTGACCTATAACATCGACTATGCAATACACTTTAATTTATTTAGTGCTTATAAAATTATTAAGCCTATTTGGAAAGAGATATGTTTATAATTTGACAATATGTCAGTCATCGTGTGATAACGAAAATATGATTAGGCCTAGACTACTTGTTCTGAGCAGGTGTTGTCAGTGAACAGGCTGTAAAACTGTTGTCTAAGTTACAGACACTCATGAAAAACTCATGCTAATTATCTGGGAAACGTTTCTCTAGCAGCAATCAAGTTGCCATTGTTTGTGTCAAACAAGTTGTGAATTTTTTTAACATTAAAACAGGAGATCATGACTTATCTTGAATCTTACCCAGATACAATAGTGCTATTTTCTAATTGGCTAATGTGTAGACCCATTCTTTTTTTTTTTTGATTGGCTGATAAGTGGCAGGCTCGACTAGTAAGAACTGCATGGAAGACGCGCTTGATTCCTGTCGGTTCCATAGTGATAGCGGCGCGGCCAGAGACATTTGGGGCGCTGCTGCATATTCAATATATTATAAATAGTTTTTCAGCGTGAGAAATACAATGTGTGGCGGGAGTGCGTGACAAAAGACCGAAATGAGTGACTGTCACGCTCAATGCGTGACACTTGAGAGCCCTGCTTCAAAGAGTATAGAAGAACAATATACGTTCTTTGCCTGCGTTCTGTTGTTGTGGCTCGTGCACAACACTTCTCTCGGACGCGAGCTTCAATCCGTTGCGGAGAGACTCTCGATTTTACTCGCTACTAGCAACATATATTAGATCTCATTAAACGAAAAATTAAACACGATGTAGCCTACTATTTAAATCTAACGCCGATTTGTGGCTGTCACACTGCATATGGGGTTTTACAGCGCTGATTCCCATTGTCCACAACTTTAAATGCTTTTTTTACAAACGCCGCAAAATCCTTCATCATTTTTACCACTAACGGGCTGCAACCATGTCTTAAAAGTTTTGTTTTCCAGACACTTTGGCTGGAATTTGCACTCATTTTTCCAAGGTTCAGACCTGTCCACCGCTGTACACCAGACCCGCGTCACCTCTCCGCATCACGGCACTTTTGCTCCGGCCAGAAGCAATTACCAAACTGGTTCCGCGTATTTATCACACAAACGTACATATTTTGCGACAGCAAATACAAATTATTAATTATGGAGGCTATATTCAAATAAATTTATATAAAATTCTCTTCAAAACTATAAAAAAATTTAATGCCTGTAAGAATCAAATTTAATGCTTTTTAATGCCTTTTAAGGCCTTAATTTTCGCAAAATCCATTTAAGGACTTTTAATGCTTTTTAATGCCCCGCGGAAACCCTGTATTAAAATAAATAAATGATGACTCCGTAAACACCATACTAATTAAAAATAGCCTATGTACAGTTAAGCGTTTTCCTCCCATAGAAAACTTGTTGAAAACGCTTAAAGGTCCCATGGCATGAAAATTTCACTTTGAGGTTTTTTAACTTTAATATGAGTTTCCCCTAGCATGCATATGGTCCCCCAGTGGCTAGAAATTGTGATAGGTGTAAACCAAGCCCTGGGTATCCTGCTCCGCCGTTGAGAAAATGAAAGCTCAGACGGGCCAATCTGGAATCTTCCCCGTATGTCGTCAAACGGGCAAAGGTTGCCTCCCCTTTCTCTGCTTTGCCCGCCCAGAGAATTTGGCCTAATTTTGATCTAAAAAACATACACCCCAGGAAACATTATAAAATAATAAAATAATCCATACTATAGGACCTTTAACTACCTTAATGCATTAAGACAGTGGTATTAAAAGACCAAACTCAGAAAAACAGTATATTATATATTTTTTTATAACTGTTGGATATATAAAGGGGTCGTATAATGGTACATGCACTTTTACAAGTTGGCAGTGCTGGTCCACTACACAACCATCATAAATGATACAAATCCATCCAGTGTTTTTGTTTTAATCTCCTTATATGTTTTCCCCTGCCTCAAATTGAGCCGTTCGATTTTGTGACGTCACTATATCGGATGACCCTCCCGCGATTGATGATTGACAGCAGCGTTTCAACACAGACCCGCCCTGAGCGAGCGTCATCGTAGTCCGCCGTTGTTGATACACTGGAGCAGAATGGCGTCTAAGGCGTTCACACTGCAGGGGCTTAATGCTCAATTCCGATTTTTGAAAAAATTAGATTTTTTTGCAAGGCCGTTCACATTTCCAATTAAATGCGACCTTTTGTGATCGCCTGTGTGAACGTGACATGACCCAGAAATGACTCGCATGCGCAGAAGAGTACTCAACGGCAGGGCCTGAAATTAACACCCGACCACCTGCCAAATGCGGGTGAATTTTGCTATCGGCGGGTAACACTGTCAATCTACCTGCCACATTGGCAGGTAGCCAATGAGAATTGAGTGATTCATTATTTTTTTTTTTTACGTTTTCATTTTCATTGCGTTGGACCTTAGCTATAATGTGGCGGCACATTACTGGGGTAAAAAGGCCAGCTGAAACAAACAACCAACAAAAAGATGAGGATGAGTCAAAGAAAAGTAAAATAAGACATTTTAATACAAAGTGGTCAATTGGCGACAACGGCAAGGTTCGTGAGCGGCTGATTTATGACAGCGACTGTTGTTTCGTAACGTTCATGCGATCAGAAAGAAGATGAGGCCCTTTTCTGACTACGTTTGGATGTGCGAGTATTAAACTGTTGGTGAGATGGGATGAGATAATGTAACGCTGACGTAGGCTCCAGAACAATGACAGTTGCACAGATGTGTGCGTGTGCAACTGTAGTACATGTTGGGAGTTGGGAACCGGTGAGAAAATGTCCAGTACCCGGTAACTTTACCAGTAATAATATTAATTTAGTTCTGCTTAACGGTTCCTGAACGCTGTAACTAAAAGCTGTCAGGACCTAGCTGTCTACGTGACTAAATCAGCCATCAACACAGCCGCGGGTGATTTGTTTACATACGAGCAGCGGTAGGTCTATAGATCTGTTGTGCATGTGTGTGTCAAAATCAATGAATAAAAAGATTTTTTTTAAATGTATATTCTAAGAGTTATTATTACTTATATTGATTTCGTTAATAACTTGACAGCACTTAAATGTGTACAAGTTAAAGAACAATATTGTGAAATTCCCGTTTTTCACCTTTAGGCTATGAGGCAAAAAAAAAAGGCTGGTAAAAAGTCTCTGTGGCAGGTGAATTTTGATATCCACCTGGCTTGGGCGGTATCCAAATTTTGATACCGTCAAACCTCCTCCCTATTTTACCGCGGTATACGGTATTACCGCGTGATAATTCAAAATTATGACATAAGGCTTAGACGGCATCACCAAACTGTTGGTTTGTGCAGGAATGAGTAACAATTTTCGAATATTCAATTATTTGATTTTATTATAGAATATGGAATAGGTTGTGGGATTATTGTCTAAAAAAAATCCCCATGTTTTCCGTTCTGATGCGGTGGTGACACGTTTAACCAGAGGGTGGCGATGCCAATAATGCATCTAAAAGCTATCAATCAACTCTTAGACAACATGAGAAGATGCACATTGTGAGCGGAGCGGTAATATTTCCTCCAGAGCAGAGAGCGCATTTCTGAAGATCACGCGCCACGTGCTCAGTCCACTCAGCGTCGCGCGCTCAGAATGCCCGCAGTGACATGCTGGTTTGAAAACATGTGAAGTAGGGCTGCCCGTGCACGACTAAAGTTTATTTTTTCTAGTTGACTAGTAGTAGTTGATTTAAGCCATTAGTCTAATCACATATTTATATTGATTAAATTACTTAAATATGTATAGGAGAGAATGCTAAACCATAATGAGCGTTTTCGTAATATATTGCCTATTCTGCATCTCAAAGCACGCATAAAGCTTGGCACAAAGAACCGGCAAAAGTAATTATAATGCATGAAACATTTGAATTGTTTATTAATGAAAAACTTTCTATGTCAGTGGCTGCACAGATAAAGTTTACGATGCAGACTCGCATCTTCGCAGTAGTGAACGCGCATAGAGAGAAATGCACACTTCATATGAATTAGCCTACAGAGAGCAGCCCATTTCTTTTAGTTTTTAATTGTTTTGTTTAAAAGTAGACATTTCAAGCTTACTATATATATACACTTCTCAGATATTTAAGGCATCTATCTTATACGCTGAGTTTCGTTTTTTTAGGAGACGCGCTCCAGTTCACGCGCCGGTGCCTCCGTGTCCGGCTTATATTGTCTAATATATATGCTTCTTATTTATTAATCCAGGCAATTCGTTGATGAAACATTGATTAAAATTAAGATACTGTACAATTTATACAAAACGAAATTCACTTTAGAGAAAGGCTTTCTACAAAACAAAATGTAATAAGTGGTCAAAAATCATGTCTGACCCATTCCAAATGTTTTCCGATATTGGGCATCTTATCATCTTATTCATCTCATGCAGTTTCCTTTTCATATAATCAACATAGATGAAATAAAAAAATAACAACATTATATTATTAAACATAAATATGAGAAGAAATAAATTTTTTTTTTTTTAATTGTGTCACACCGCTCCGCTGTATAGCTGTGCAGCCTACATGCATGTGTGTGTGCATATGGTGGAGGGGTGGGATTTTCGAATAATAATCAAATAATACCAGGCGATCTTCAAATATTATTTTTGCTTGAAATGCCCATCCCTGCCAAACTGCAGAAGTCGTGTTCTTCTTCGAGACCAGGTCACTCGGTGCGCAACTTGCCATCTTTCCCCCTCTCTCCCCGACTCTTTCTTCTCCACACTGTCACGTGATGACAACCACACATAAGCATTTTTAGCCATTAAATAAATTATATTTAATATTTAATCCTTGTCTCCTATATAAGTGCATTGGATTTTTTTTATGACGGTATGACGATATTGAAACTGATACCGTTGCTATTTTTAGATCCCGCGGTATACGATATTACCTTATTACCGCCCAAGCCTACCACAGTGGCTGGTGGCCAAAAAAGTTAACTTCAGGCCCTGCTCAACGGTCAACGACGCCACTTGTTGTTTGCGGAAGTAGCATATCAATGACGTGCGAGTCGGATACATGCGACCTGGCCGTTCAGATTGAAGTCTCATTTCAAAAGATCGGATACATATCGGATTTGGACCACATACCCAAGTGGCCTGGGTCGCATTTGAAAAGATCGGATCTGTGTCATTCAGGGTTAGAGAATTGGGTCGTTTCAGCCTGCAGTGTGAACGTAGCCTTGAGATTGTGGTGTTCTGTTCTTGGGTGCAATAACGAACACAGCAGTTATTTTAATGTTCCTAAATTTGTAAAATTCCTAAAAATTTTTTGAAGGGAATATTCCCAACAATCAACGTCAATGCTTTTTTGTTTGCGCTAATTATTTCTCACCAGACTGCTTTATAAACGAGGGTCAGTATAAAGCTGGTTTTGCTAAGAAGCTGCTCCTGAAAAAAGAATCGGTACCAACTATTCGTGTTCCTGCTGCTCCTCCAGAAGAAGTGAGTGTAACGTTTTATTAACCTTTAAATGTTAATCTTTGCAAATCGCTTGCACGCTTCACGATGAAGGCGGCTAATGTTTACACTCAGGGTATATTACGCCATGTTTTCTATGTAACGTTACGACATTCTCCATATAATTCATAATCCCACGTTTATAATGAACAACGCGTTATGGTTAACTAGTGCAAAATGCCCGTGCAAAATAATTTTTTTGTGTGTGTTTTTAGCAATTGTTGGTTTGGTGTGTTTGAGTGCTCATTGTTACAATTACACAGCAAAAGTTCAGTGACATTTTTATTTGTGCATGGTAGAAAGCATACTGATACTGACATAATGATGCATTGGAGGATATATTTAGAGTGGATACAGATACATGCCCGTGAAAGATAGCGATAATGTTAAGCATGACACAGTAATATATTTACATGGCCGTGAAAGATAGCGATAATTTTAAGCGCACCAGAATTAAATAATATATTAAGAAGTAAAAACAGCTACGCTGTTTACTTCTTAATATCTATTTAGATATTAAGAAGTAAACAGCGTAGCTTTAAAGAAACATTATAAACTTTTACGCAGTTAATCTGTTTTGCAGTTCCTGCCTCTGTTGTTTTCAGTTGCAAATTGCTGTTCACAGGCTTGCAGTGCTTTTGGCCACATTTGTGCGCAAAAACCGTGCCAAAAGTAGAAGCGCGGAAAAATTAAAGTTTGAAGAATACAGATCCTATTTATTTTGCATTAGCATGAAGCTGCAACTTCAAAATGCATGAATTACACTTACGAATAACAGTTAAATGCTGCAAATATTTTTTTCTTACACTTGAAGGGCGATTTACACCTTTACAAATCTTCTCTTGCACATGCAAATTTAATTTGCGCTTGCAATCTTATGTACGCTTTCACAAATCTTACCCTGTGCATGCAATTCTTTATGTCATCATTTTACCTTCATAGATTTGCTGTCACACGATCGGTATAGAGGATTACTATACTCGTTAAGCTCGTTAAAGCCTGCTATATACTGTTGAATAGGCAGGGCAACTATTTACCATAGCATATTAAACATCACATAGTTAACATAGCACATTAAACATCACATAGTTAACATATACATGCTAACTTCAGCGTGCATGACACATAACGTTAATAGCATTTACTACAAATGATGGCTGTGAAAGAGACTGCGAACGCATAGCTGACTTACAGATTCAGTTAACAAATGAATAAGCGCGACGATTCAGGGAGCAAATCTGCTTTCTTCGTCCCTCTGTCTCTGGTCCTGCGCTGTGCTCACTCAGTGTGCAGTGTGAGAGGGGGAGTGGCCAGCGGCTAGAGCGGCAAAAACCAATGTGTGCTTCTTTTACCGATATATTTAGCGATATCTTTTGCATTTCTAATCCAAACAACGTCAAACTCGGCACTGCACTTACTCGTGCCCGTAGCAAGACACCTGTCAAGTTTGAGATCCATCGGACAAACGGTTCGAGAGATATGCGATTAACAGACAGACACACACACAGACAGACAGACGTTCCTGTAATTTATAGATAGATGTGTTATTAAAAACTGTACGCAGGTGTTAAAGAGGTAACACTAAGTTACACCTGGTTTACTTGTCTGTTACTGATTAAGAAGTAATGTCAGTAAAAACAGTTATAACTGTATGAACATGAATGGTAACACAATACCGGCAAAATAGTGTTTACATCCTGCAAATGCATACGATTCAAGACTATTAACGAAAAGAAAGAACAGAGGGGCGGAGTGAGCAAAGCTCATTATCATTTAAAGGCATATGCACTGAAACGGCGTGCTGAAAACAGAGCTGTTTTTGACCAGGTAAAATGAGTGTTTTCTTACAATACTAATGAGAATTTTTTAATAAAAGTATATTACAAAGTTTTCATTTAGACCCTAAAGATTCATATTGACTTGTACAAAAATGGCATTATATGACCCCTTTAAGCCTTAAGCGTTTAGTTTGTTTTCTATGGGAGGTAAACGCTAAATGTATAATTAAACGCATTGCGTTCATATTCTGTGCTCGTTTGTTTTTCTGTACATATCGGTAGTAGGCTTTATTAGTATGGTGTTTGCTGAGTTTAATAATTTCATTTATTTCTTTTAATATCACTATCTAATGCATTTAGCCACGTTACCGTTTTAAGACATCCCAGAGGACGCAGGTTTCATGACATCATCATGTACAAAAAAAAGTCCCATTGGCTAGGCACCACCAACCAATAAAACAACTCATTTGCAACTCCTATGTGCAACTATGTTCTACAAGTGTCATTGTATTTCTGTGAATGGCATTTTAGAGTGCTTTCACATCTGTAGTTCGGTTCATTTGGTCCGGACCAAGGGAGAAAAATTATAGTTTGTAGCATTTTTCAGGCGTTTTGGTTCCTTTTCACACCACACTGATTGCTCTGGTCCGAATCAGTTGATGAAACGAACCAAAATGCAGTCATGTGACAACATCCACATCACTCTTGGCCAGATGGGTCTTGAACGTATTCTCATAACTGCACTTCGATTGTCAGAATTAACGTGCGGGAAAATTCCAACAGAACTCCGGGAATTATACAAAGAGGAGGAAAATCCGGCAGACAACACGCCGCTTTTTACTATGGAGAGACGGCTGCGTGGGCTGATTGTATCCCTAGTCATAGTTTATTATATAGTTTGTCTACACCACTTTAGGCTAGTCTCAGCCTCAGACGTCACGCCCACGGACCGTTGGCTGAACGTCTGATGCATATGGCACACTTTTCTGGAAACACTTCAGGAGTTTCGAAGTCGTGATCTGGAGGTTGAATTCTACAGGATTTCCGCGAGACGTGTGTGTCGCGTTCTTTATCGGTCCGCCTGGAAACAAATGCCGTGACACCCTTGTGAAAGAAGAAAGCCGTTTGTGTTTACAACTGTGACAGTGAACGCTTACCAGGCTCAACTAAATGCTGGATTTTCAAAAGTATGTGAAGTTCGCAGCTCCATTGTTGCAGTAAACTTGCACAACATTCTTGAATTAGTCATTTATTAGATGCACACCGGTCTGTTATTGTAGGGACATCGACATTATATTGCCACGCCCTTAAACTTGACGCGGAACAAAACGAACTGTGATTGGTTGCGTTGCATGTCAGTCAAACTCAGTCTTGGGCGGTCCTTGGCCAAGAAAAGTTGCGATAGAGTCCAGACCTTCTGCCGTCAGTCTGAAGGTCTGGCTACGCGAGACTACTGATTATGGCTACGCTGATTATGTCACTGTTTAGCAATATTAATGCACGCGTCGCCTCCTCCTTAAGTGACTCGCCGCGTGCATTGCATAAAACATTATTTTCACGCCGCATCCTCGCTTCATTCTCAAATGTTATTGTTTGCCTAAACATTTCTGATTATTATCAATATTGAAAACAGTTGTGCTGATTAATGTGTTTGTGCGAACCATTGTAACAGTTTAAAACATTTTTTCCCCCTCCAGGATTCATTGTTAAATAGACCCCAAACATATAAACATAGTTTACACTAATGTTCAAACATTTGGGGTCAAAAAGATTTAAAAATGAAAAAAAAAAAAACATCATATTTTTACTCAGCAAGGATGCATTTAATTGACCAAAAGAGAGAGTAACGATTTCTTTCAAATAAATGCAGGTTTTTTTATTTTCTATTCATCAAATAATCCTGAAAAACACAAAAATATTAAGCAGCACAACTGTTTTCAACACTGATAATAATCAGAAATGTTTCTTGAGCATCAAATCATCATATTAGATTTAGAATGATTTCTGAAGGATCATGTGAAGCTGTGATGCTGAAAATTCAGCTTTGATCACAGGAATTAATTACATTTTACAATATATTCACATAGAAAACAGTATTTTAACAATATTATTGTTTTTAATGCTGTCATAAGAGACATAAATATTTGTACCAACACAATTAGTGTATGTTTGACGTTTTACTTACTAATCACATGGTTGATCAATACTGCTGTAGAGATGATGATCAGCTCCACTCTGCTACGGTGCAGGGCATCAGCATTGAAGGATCTAGGAACACAACAAACCATTTGTCACAGAGCCAACAATATTATTATACAATGCCAGGTTTATTAAAACAGGGTGTCTACAGATATAAACAAGTTAAATTTAAGACTTTTTAAGACCTTTTTAATGCCACTTTGAATGAAATTTAAGACCAAACCTGTGATGGAAATACACATTATTTTACATACGTATATGTAATATTTAATGTTTAACCTAAGCAATTGAAGTAATTTAATATTAACTACTTGTTTATTGAACTAAAATCAATGTAACATTTGCAATCGTGAGAATATTCAGCTAAATAGCTCCTGTCATGTTACTTAACTATATCATATCATAAAAAAAAATAAAAAAAAAATAAAAAAACTATATCATATGTTATAAATAAAAAAACTCAACATTTTTTTTATTTTTACCTCAGTATGTTATTTCTTCTTTGAGTTTTTTTATGTGCTGTTATGCACATTAGTTTTGATTTCTCACTTTAAAATCTCTCACAGAGACAGGCAGCGTGAGTCTCAACAGCGCTGCAGAAATACATTACAGGGCTCGACATTAAGCCTTTTTATGTGCTTGTCCTTTTGACAATTCACTTGTCCGAGTAAAAAAGTTGCTTGGTCCGGATTTTTATTCTGTTAATTCTGTTCTATATTTTATTCCGTTAATTTATTCTGAAGCAATATTCTCAGTGTTCAATCAGCTTTGATATTTAAATCGGTATATTGTAATATCTGCACCTTTAAAGGGCACATTTTAAATTCCTAAATTTGATCAATAAATTAAATTATTTAGAATAATAAGACACTATAGGGCTGTTACCCTAGGTAGGGCTGATCAAATTAAATCATTTACACTGAAAAATTACAATTGCATAAAATAATGTTATGAAATTGATTTAAATATACAAATAAGAAACGTTGGAAAGAATGATACTACTTTTAAACATAACACTAAACCGCCAGTAGGTGGCGGCAGGCGACCGTCTTAATGAGTGAGTCATTGAGTCATTGATTCATTCATACAAACGATTCGTTTAAACGGTTGATTCATTCAAGAATGAGACAGATGTTTATGTATGGGTCATTGAATCTTTGACTCAACCGATTCGATCAAAATGCTGAATCATTCAGTAATGAACAGGTCGAGTGTTCCTGTGAGATGCGCCGTGGTTCTGCTGTGATTTTTGTTTGGAACTATTTTCGCTGCTGAAACAGAACAAAAACAGCCAATATTGCATCTAAAATGTAAGTGACTTAATTTTAACTGTTTATTGAACTGTTGTAGGAAATCAATGTCACATTTTCAATCGTGATGGTATTCAGGAAAAATAATTCAGTTTGCTTAACATATGTTAAACATATAAAACTCCACATTTAGATGTATTATTGGCACTATGTTGTTAACTGAGTGTGTGTGTGTTGCGCTCATTTGTGTAGATTTCTCCTCGAGAGGCTGCGCGAGCGTCAACAGCGCAACCTTACCGTCATTAATACATTTATTATCCACATCTCGTCAGGCGGACAAGCGTTAGGGCCGTTACATAGTCAACGCGAGCAACGCGAGCAAGCAACGCGAGCGACGCGAGCTACGCGCTCCTTTTCATAGTACACAAGCGTCACCGGCGATGCGTGAAATGCAATACACCGATTGCGCAGCAGGGGGTAGTAGAGTCTAGAGTCGGGTCACGTAAAATTCAGATCAAAATGGCAACTGAAGAGGAGTGCATATTGCTGATTTTACATCGGCGGCAACAAAGGATGTATACGAACAAGCTCGCATAACTTTTCCTCTTCGCCCGCCATTGTATTCAAATCTTCTTCTTCTGTAAACATAATAATATACCTTTTTATGTACATTACTTGCAATGTCGCCCCCACCGGCAACGCATAGTAATGCGTGCATCGGCGCGTCGCGTATCAAAAACTAGGACGACACATTTGGCTACGCATCGACGCATAATGGCGGCCGAAGCGTAGCGATGTGTAGCCTTGCGCACGCGTATGCGTACCGATTCGTTGACTATGTAAGGGCCCTTAATGTCGAGTCCTGCATTATCATTATCAATCACTGTTTATGTAATAAAATCAGAATCATTCTCACGATTCGATGCTTCACTGGTTATTAGACGGACATTGGGTCCGTCAGACTGGAGAAATTTTAGCGGTAATGTGACCAGAAATATTTAAGACCCATAGAATCTGAATTTAAGACATTTTAATACTTTTTAAGGCCTTTTATTAGGAAAACTTTATTTAAGACATTTTAAGACGTTTTAAGGACCCGCGGCCACCCTGTAAAAGGAAAGAAGCTACAGCAGAGGTGAAATGCAGAAAAATTATTTCTTAATTAGGATAACAGAATTTGTTTTTGGGTTTACTTATTTATTTAATATTGCTCATACAGTGTAACTTACGTTTAGATGTCAAAACCTTCTTAAAATAAATTAAACAAATAAATAATTAAACAAAATAACAGATGCATGGTGATATAGGTGAAACATATTGTGATCAAATGGATATGACGTTATTTAATGAGCTTCCTCGGTTCACCTGTGTTTCCCACTTCTCCGGCAGCAGATTTCTTCAGAAATGTTGAAGTCGTGGAGCTTTCTCTCTGTTATGGGTTATTTTGTTACTACTGAAATCACAGAACATTTTTTTTTATCAATATTTGTTTACTAGTTTCAGCCAATTTTCTCGCTCCGTGTAAGTAACATCACCGATTACATACGTTTATGTTAAATACATTAGCTCACTTCCAAGTAAAACCTTTACAAAA
Source organism: Rhinichthys osculus (assembly GCA_029959095.1). NCBI lineage: Eukaryota > Metazoa > Chordata > Actinopteri > Cypriniformes > Leuciscidae > Rhinichthys > Rhinichthys osculus. Next base: position 26,436,627 of record JARWKJ010000018.1, read on the forward strand.
CCTCTCATCTACACATAAGAGGTGATTAAAAGCCCAAACTTTCATAAATAAAAGCTCAACCGAGTTAACGTTAGCTTAGCTGCTAACGTTACCTCTTCTCATAGACATAATAAATACATAGACACCCTATTGGCCGCTTTGGAACGTTGCTGCGATACGTCAACGGGTCCGCCATTTTGCTGAGGGCAAGACTGGCTGTGAACAAATGTAAGTAAACGGGGAGCTGCGTTTTTTCTGGATAAAAACAAACTGTTTTTACATTTATCAACCGATTTCAGTGGTTTGTATGTGGTGTACAAAAAGTTCCATCTCTAGTTATTTAAAATCTCGATAGTTAGACTTGTAAAATATTTTTTTTTTTAATAAAGAATGGTCAAAGCTCAGGCTTGTCATGTATCTGGCTTTTTATTCTTGGATAAGAATGGTGAAGACCCCCATACTGAGATATAATTTAAGTTTTCTTCTTGTGGAAAAAGCATTTTCTGTGATTGACCAGATTTTAGCAATAACAAAGATAACTGATGGATCCTTTATAATAATACGTTATGGTACAACTAGTGCAATGCAAATAGTAAATATAACATAAAGTGAGAAGTAAAAGTAAATAGTTTAGTCAATACAATAAACAAATAGTATAGGCCTACAGCAAATAAAATGTAGTTTTTTTTATACAAGTAATGATTAGTATAATTATATACTATCATAAGTGCAATAATACAATCATAAAAATATTGATAATAGCATAGTTTATTAATAATACTATAATAATAGCCATAGAATAAGAAATATCAATTACAGAATATACACAATAAAAAATAAGTTAAATAGTGACTTTAATATTTAACTCTTTTTGTTAAATTTCAGTTTTATTGATCAGTATAACAGAAGTAGCTTCAGTCAAACATACAGCAGGATACAACGTTAAAATAGCCTAAATAGTTATGAAACTTCACTTTGCCCTCAGCCAAAACGATTTACCAGGGAACCATTTATAGATTAATGAGACCAAAGATCGCCCGTTAGATATACACAAGACGAATAATATCTCATGTTTAACCACTAGACTACAGACATCCGAGTCAGCGGGAAAACTTCAGAAGCACTGGCCGAGGTACGGCTGTTCCAGGCGGGGTAGACGAGCGCTGAGCGCATCTTACAACTCCGAAAACGTCAGATCAAATTTTTAAATAGGCGCTATCTTTATAAACAAACCACATATTTGAGCTTTAAACAACTACATTGTCGACTGAAAAACTATTTAAACTACATTTCGTGACACAATAACAGTAGTATTTTTAAATTTATCCTCTGAACGTTACTATTACTAATTAAATCATGACCAAATACAACCAAAAACAAACGTTCAGTCTTGCTGGTGAAAGGTAATTCCTCGAAAGCTGTTTTCAATTGTGTGGCGATGTGTACAGCCCCAAACAGCGCACAAAACAGGCATTTTTCTCAATTCCCTGTATGAGAGGTATGGGAAAGTTGCCATCCCCAACATGGCGGCGCCGTTGACGTACGCTCCAGCGGCCAATAGGGCGTCTATGTATATATTATGTCTATGCCTCTTCTAATAGCTGCTAACGGTTGAGATGCTAACGGACTTTTTCCGAAGACACTAAACCATGTCTATAAAGTAAATATTCAACAGAAGCGTGTCAATTACAAGTAAGGGAAATGTCAAAAACAGTTATGTGTATTATTCGTGTGCTTTTAGAGACTATTCTCACCTGAAAGCAGTGAAAACAACAGCAAGAGAGGGAGTTTTGCTGTTTGCCAGTAGCAGTGGTCCGGTCCCGCGCCGTTTCCATGGCAACTCTGCGCCGCGGGCGCGGCCGCTCCAGTGTTTGAGAGCGACTCGAAAATTCACGCGCACGGCCATTGATTAAACCACGTCAAAATCATGCAGCACTTAAATTAAATTATGAATTTAAAACTGATTTTGGAGATCTATGACTAGTTCATAGGTGCAATGGCCTATGCCCACACATAATATACTGCGGTCACAAGAATAATACAAATAAAATAAAAACTTTTGATTATTATTTATTTATTTATTATTTGATTATTCGCATTATTTATTCTTTAGTTATTTTTTCTAAAGTATAGGCCTACTCCTGGTAAGTGTTAATTGCTTTTACCCCGGGCTTAAAGTAAAAAGTTGTCTGTGAAAAATAGTTTAATTGAATTAAATGCATTTATGGTGAGATTACTATATTTTCATGTCAATCTGTGTTCATTTTGACCACGAACCATGCGCTGTCACTTAATTCATCGCGTGCAGCCATTCATCCCTTTAAAAACGAACGATAAATAGTGCTGAACATGTCTGAGACGGAGAGTTTTGAATTGTGCAGCGCAGCCTAGCTCTACTAGGCCTATGTCTAAAATGACCAGCCATTTCTCATATTTTTTATCACATAATTTATCAAAATGGTTAATTATAAAATAAATTGTGTTGTTTGAATGCTAAAGAGATGGACCCGGGCAAACGCGACATCGGCCTCCCGTATAGTGGGCCGACTCAAAGCCGACGTAACGGAGCTTGTAAATAGAGCACAGACAGGAGATCTGCCTATGCCTGGCCGACGCCTCTGCGATGTTATAGGGAGGGAGGCCGACGCTCGATGTGGGGCCGACGTCGGTCAGACGTACGTGTGCTATCTGGGTACTTTATACGTATTATAATGATACATTAAGGTATAGTACAATAAGCATTTTAAAACATTGATTTTGTGTAATATAATTCTATATAGTTATCCGTTTCATTGTATTATGAGAGTTACTTCCTGATCATGATGGTGAAAAATAATACTTGAAACTTATGGTCATTTTATATAAAATATACTTTATTTCACAAGAACATGTGCAGCATGCATTTTTCTTTATGTAAAATAATGTCAAAAATCTAAAAAGAGAGAGAAAATCCGGCATTGTTTTAAAAGAAACAATAAAAATGTACCGTCTCTTTTACACGCCTGGTGTGGCTGCAGGTCTGGGTAAATAAAGGCCGGTCTCAAATAGAGGCCGGGTCTGTATTTTAGTTTCAGGTTGTATTAAATCTTAAAAACCCGTCAGATCGTCCGCTTTTTGGCGGCCGCCAAAGCAAATTTGTGTCCCGCCAAAGCCTATTTTGATCGGTGAGTGATGTAGAATAGAATGACTGCTGCGCATGACAGGGCGCTTAACGAGCAGAGAGAGAGCCCTGGCCGCGCGCGCGCACTCTCACGTCTTCAACAACACGAGCGCTGTCTTGCTCTTTATTTGTCACATACCAGTTATAGTTCATACAACTAGCAGTTACTCACTGTGTAATAAAAACATACCCTAAATATTATTTAAAAGGTGCAACCATTTTAAATATTTTCAAATACTTGCAAAAATAACCATGCTTGTGTCATTGTAAAGAATTCCGCCCCTCCCTCACTTCCGGTTCTGGCGCTGGGGTTCTGGCACTGGGGTTCTGAAACTGGTGGTGCTGCGGGTCAGCAGCTGGATATATCTCGGAACCGCGGGTTGGAAAAAAAGCCGACCCGCGCATCACTAGTGCGGAGGGATTAGTCCGGCTCTGGTGAAACAGATGTTCGTGGGAGAAAGAATTGTAATTGCAAGGTAAGTGATTTTACTATATATTTTGTTAAAATTAATCATCCTCTAACGTTTATTAGGATAATCAGCGAACATTAAAATGCACAGAAGTAATAATCATCGTCTACATATCGTATTCATGCATTTTGATTAGACTGTTTCACCAGTCGACCGCCACAAAGCTGCTTATGGTGTAAAACACGCTTTTTCAATGCTACCTCGCTGTGTGTGAAATTGATATGCGACAACAGAACTCGTTCAAATCTCCGCGATATTTCAACGGTCAAACTGATAACATCTCCCGCCCTAGCGCTGCTCTCAGAGCAGGAGTAATCGCTGTTATTTTTGTGTACTACGCGCTGCTCTCGGGGCAGGAGTGCTCAATAGATTCAAATCGCTGTTATTTTAGTGTATTAAGAGCTGCTCTCAGGGCAGGAGTACTCAATAGATTCAAATCGCTGTTATTTTAGTGTACTACGCGCTGCTCTCAGGGCAGGAGTACAAATCGCTGTTATTTTAGTGTATTACGTGCTGCTCTCAGGGCAGGAGTACTCAATAGATTCAAATTGCTGTTATTTTAGTGTATTACTCGCTGCTCTCAGGGCAGAAGTACTCAATAGATTCAAATCGCTGTTATTTTAGTGTATTACACGCTGCTCTCAGGGCAGGAGTGCTCAATAGATTCAAATCGATGTTATTTTTAGTGTTTTAGCTGTCCAGGCGCACCAAACTTACTTCAATGTGCACATAACTGTGTGAAACATGTTACAATATAACTGTGACCTTAGTGCTATTTTGTTGTATGACCTGTCAAAGAAATTGTTGGTTTTGAGGGCGTTATAAATATCTTTTAGTTGAAAGATTTTAAGGTTTATACTAGTAATTCTATTTGTTTACATTGGTAACACTTTACAATAAGGTTTCATTAATGTTCCTGGCACCAAGTTTACTCCACAAAAGAAAGTAGTCCAGGAAATATTTGATAATGAGGATGTTCATTGTTCAATATCCAAAACTGAAGCCTGCAGTGGAAATGCATTTTACGTAGTTTTTTACGTAGTTGTCAGTGTACATTGAAACCAAAATCTTTATGTATTTCATTTGCAGGAAGACGAACACTTCGGGTATTTGAGGAACGGACAGACATTTGGCCAGGTGACACATGGCCTTGTTTAATGGGAAGCACATTCAAGTTCAACGACTCCTGTCTAAAAGAAAAAAATTAAAGCACCTTAAAACTTCTAAGAATGATGATATGAACTAATTAAAAGATATCTTTGCTCTGTGTTTTTGTGATATGTTGCTGTTCTCTTACGAGAGTATCTCTCGTACTGCGTAATAGCTTACGCTAGGGGAAAAACTCTTTTCCGCGAGATATTGAAGCCAAAAATTATCCTTAATTTTTTATTAATGTAAAACGCTTTGCAGCAGCAAGCAGACATAGGCGAAACAGCTCGCGCGCCTATTGGTTGCTCTGCAGCAAATGCAGCAGCCTATCGAGAGAGACTCTGCGTGACGTAATGACCAATGGGGGCAATTCGCGCCCATATCGTCACGTCCCGCCAGAAGGGGCGTGGTCTCACCCTATAAATATGCTCGTTAGGCTGATACAAGCTGATTTTTACCTCTTCAGCGAAGCACACGCATCGCTGGATCCGGAGTGAGAAGCCGCGCCGTCGAAGCAAGCCTTTCAGCGGGACGAGCTCTGGAGTCGCTGGCCTCGCCGCCTTCAACTGCCGTACCTGCTGCGCTTTCCGGCGTTCTATATCCTTTTCATACTCTGTGTGTTTTTACTCTGTTGAGAGTGTTTGCTCGCTTACTTGATGCGACTCACACTTCTCTCACAAAAAGAGCTGCGTCTTTTTAAAGATGCCTTCCTGTGGCTCGTGCCGCGCCCCGCTCAGCGATGGAGATCGGCACGTCATCTGTGTTTCCTGCCTGGGTGAGGATCACGTGGCTCTCGCGCTCGCTGACGGCGGATGCCCTCATTGCGAGCTTTTGCCCATGGTGACTCTGAGGACTCGCCTGGCATCATTCTCCGAGCCTTCAGCGCAGCCCGCCGTGGTGCCGCGCCGCAAGAAGCGCCGCGCCCAGCGCGCTCCCGAGCTTTCTCCAGCCCGCCAAAGCTCGCCGGTTCGCCCGCCAGCTTCGCCGGTTTCGCTCGAGTCGCTCACTGACGGACAACGGCCGCCGCCTGCCGCCGCGTCCATCCACGAGTTTGACGAACCCACCGAGGCGTGTTCTCTTCTGGCATCCGATAGTGAGGATTGGGCGAGCTCCATGGATCTCCCCTCCGCTAGCGTTTCCCGCCAGCCCACTGGTAAGAGAGCCGGCATTGAGACTGAGCTGATGCGTCTGCTCTCTCAGGCCGTGGAAAGCATCGGCCTCGATTGGGAGGCGCCCGCGCAGCCGCCGCGCAACAGAATGGACGGACGCTTTCTCGGAAATGACGAGGCTCCGACGAAATCGCGGCCCGCGCCCTTCCTCCCGGAAACTTCACGAGGAAGTGACTAAATCGTGGAACGCCCCCTTCTCCGCCAGGCTGCGTACCTCTGCCTCTGCTGCTTTCTCCTCGGTGGATGGCGCGAAGGACAGAGGATACCTTTCTGTTCCTCCTGTGGAACCAGCTGTAGCGTCTCATCTCTGCCCGCCCTTCGCTGGACGGCGCGCTCACACGACGCTACCTTCTAAAGCCTGCCGAGTGACGTCAACCATGCACGGTCGCGCTTACACCGCCGCCGGGCAAGCAGTTTCAGCGCTGCACACTATGGCTATCCTGCAGATCTACCAAGCCGACCTTCTCCTTAAATTGGACGAGGAAGGACCCGGACGATCTGCGTGGCGGACCTGAGAAGCGCTACAGACCTCGCTCTTCGCGCTACTAAAGCCGCTGCACAGGCCATAGGACGGAACATGGCCTCTCTCACCGTGGCTGAGAGACACTTATGGCTGACGCTGTCCAAGATGACGGAAGCCGAGCGCTCTGTGTTCCTCGACGCGCCCATTTCACAAGCGGGCCTTTTCGGATCTGCCGTCAAAGATTTCGCGGACAGATTCATGGAGGTGCAAAAGACTTCGCAGGCCATGAAGCACTTCCTTCCGAAGCGCTCGAGCTCCGCTGCAGGCCGCTCAAAACAGCCGTCTGCTCGCAGTTCTCAGCCGCAGCCTGCACCGCCCGCTGCCGCCGCTTCACAGCGCCGCCACGCCCGAGACCAAAGACTGCGCTCTCGCTCTGCTGGACGCCGCCCCCCTCAGCGCGGGCCCCGGCCGAGGATTGAGATCAAGCCCGAGGTCTCAAAATCTTCCTAGCCATTCTAGGAAAGCGACGGTGTTCGGATCCCGCTGCGGCCGGATTTCCACCAAAACTTCTCGCTCGGTCAGTTCCAAACATCGCAACTGTCCCAGTGTATTTCGCAGTGAGCCAGCCAGTGTCTCAGCCCGTTTGCCTGCGCACAAAAGCCGTTTTTACGGCTACCCAGATAAATCCAATAAAGAGTGCATTTTCTGGTGTTCCGGCCACGGCCGATGGTGTTATAAGTGTTGTAAGAATGCCCACCCAGTGCCCATTCACACACACAGACACAGCCCGCCACGGTGCAGGGCTAGCACAAATAAAATCGACTCCGGTCGATTGTGCAAACAATGTAGTAAATGCGCCCATGTCACCATGCCCGCTCACACTACATGCTGCGTGTCCCTTGGTTTCTGTAAAAACGAAACCAACACACATTCAGTCGGCCATGAACGACAGTGTTTTTAGTGTAATAAATGTGCCCGCAGCCCCGCGCCCACATTTTGTCACAGACACGCCGATTCCTACGGGATCTCCCCCGCTCGCTTTTTCTGCACAATCTGCCATAAAAAAGCTGAGCGCGGTCAGGCCGCCCGCTGTGATCAGCGCGCCCCCCGCCTCGAACGCTGTAAACACGGTGTTGTGTTCCCAGTATGCCCGGGCTCTCGAGCTGCCGTTTTGCCGCGACCAGAGCCTGGATTTCATTCTGCCCCTAGCTATTCATGCAGATGCGTGGTCAAAGCTTCCCGGGGTATCAGAATGGGTGCTGAACACTATAAAGAGAGGCTATTCGCTACAATTCGCTCGACGCCCGCGCCGTTATACGGCGCGCGTCGAAACTATGGTGAAAAACGAAGTGTCTCATCTACTTCGTGCCGAGATAGCGAAACTACTGAGCAAAGGGGCTATAGAACCTTTTTCTCAGGCTCAGAGCGAAGGGGGCCTATACAGCAGATATTTTCTGGTACCGAAAAAGGATGGGGGTCTCAGACCCATTTTAGATCTACGACAGCTGAACAGAGTGCTTGTCAAACACCAGTTCAGAATGCTTACGACCAGGAAAATCCTCGCGCAAGTGCGCCACGGGGACTGGTTTATGTCGATAGATCTGAAAGACGCCTATTTCCAAATACAAATAGCGTCCCATCACAGGCGATTTTTGAGATTCGCCTTCGAGGGCCAGGCATATCAATTCACAGTCCTGCCGTTCTGCCTGTCCCTAGCACCTCGTACATTTACGAAGTGCATGGACGCGGCGCTTGCACCCCTGAGACTTCAGGGCATGCGAGTCCTGATCTACTTGGACGATTGGCTGATTCTAGCTCGATCACGATCGGAGCTCATAGAACACAGGGCCGCATTACTCGAGCACCTCGAGGAGCTGGGCCTCACAGTCAATTGGACGAAGAGCTCACTATCTCCCAGTCAGAAAATTTCCTTTCTGGGAACCGTGTTGGACTCGCTGTCCATGACAGCACGCCTGTCACCAAAGCGCGTGCTAAATATTCAGCGCGGCGTGAAATCCTTCCACCACGGCACGATAGTTCCGCTCAAAAGGTTTCAGAAAATGCTGGGGCTGATGCAGTGGTGGACAGTAACGAAGTAAATGTAATTCGTTACTGTACTTAAGTAGCTTTTTTGCGTATCTGTACTTTACTCAAGTATTTAAATTTTGGGAGACTTTTACTTTAACTCCACTACATTTCAAAGTCAAATATCTTACTTTTTACTCTACTACATTTTCAAAATCAGTCGTTCCTTTTTATTTATGAGTGGATAAAAACGTAACTGGTCAAACCAGCCACCAATCACAGTACAGCGCGCGCGCTTTGTTTTGAACTGTCCTTGGCGTATCTACTAAGCACGAACCAGAGCCGTTAAATATGAGAGTTGTGAACATAGATGGTTTTGACAGTGATCTCGCCGCCGCGCGGTCACGTTATTCGTGTTGTTCTCAATAGTTCCAAACAAATCGTGTTGACAATGATTTTAAGCGGGACAGAGAGCAGCAGCTATTATTGCAGCAATTATTGGTAAGTATTGACGCATAATGACTGTACATTGCTTACGTTGCCACTAAAATGACTTGCATATTATAGCTTTTTTTTTTCTGGGGAGTAGCCTAGCAGAAACACTGCATTAATACGTTTTTGTGTTTAATTTTGGAGGGAAATTGGCTGCTCCCATAACATAGAATATATATATATATATATATATGTGTGTGTGTGTGTGTGTGTGTGTGTGTATATATATACACTCACCGGCCACTTTATTAGGTACCCCATGCTAGTAACGGGTTGGACCCCCTTTTGCCTTCAGAACTGCCTCAATTCTTCGTGGCATAGATTCAACAAGGTGCTGGAAGCATTCCTCAGGGAGTTTGGTCCATATTGACATGATGGCATCACACAGTTGCCGCAGATTTGTCGGCTGCACATCCATGATGCGAATCTCCCGTTCCACCACATCCCAAAGATGCTCTATTGGGTTGAGATCTGGTGACTGTGGAGGCCATTTTAGTACAGTGAACTCATTGTCATGTTCAAGAAACCAATTTGAAATGATTAGAGCTTTGTGACATGGTGGAAGTAGCCATCAGAGGATGGGTACATGGTGGCCATAAAGGGATGGACATGGTCAGAAACAATGCTCAGGTAGGCCGTGGCATTTAAACGATGCCCAATTGGCACTAAGGGGCCTAAAGTGTGCCAGGAAAACATCCCCCACACCATTACACCACCACCACCACCAGCCTGCACAGTGGTAACAAGGCATGATGGTTCCATGTTCTCATTCTGTTTACGCCAAATTCTGACTCTAACATCTGAATGTCTCAACAGAAATTGAGACTCATCAGACCAGGCAACATTTTTCCAGTCTTCAACTGTTCAATTTTGGTGAGCTCTTGCAAATTGTAGCCTCTTTTTCCTATTTGTAGTGGAGATGAGTGGTACCCGGTGGAGTCTTCTGCTGTTGTAGCCCATCCGCCTCAAGGTTGTGCGTGTTGTGGCTTCACAAATGCTTTGCTGCATACCTCGGTTGTAACGAGTGGTTATTTCAGTCACTGTTGCCCTTCTATCAGCTCGAACCAGTCTGGCCATTCTCCTCTGACCTCTGGCATCAACAAGGCATTTCCGCCCACAGAACTGCCGCTCACTGGATGTTTTTTCTTTTTCGGACCATTCTCTGTAAACCCTAGAGATGGTTGTGCGTGAAAATCCCAGTAGATTAGCAGTTTCTGAAATACTCAGACCAGCCCTTCTGGCACCAACAATCATGCCACATTCAAAGTCACTCAAATCAACTTTCTTCCCCATACTGATGCTCGGTTTGAACTGCAGGAGATTGTCTTGACCATGTCTACATGCCTAAATGCACTGAGTTGCCGCCATGTGATTGGCTGCTTAGAAATTAAGTGTTAACGAGCAGTTGGACAGGTGTACCTAATAAAGTGGCCGGTGAGTGTATGTATATTTAATGGCGTTGTGCAGGTTTTTGTGAATGTATCATAACATTAAGATGTTAATAATTATGACCATAGGTGCTGGAGATTAATAGATTGGTGTGCCAAGAGTGACATTAGTCTTCACTTAGACTGAGTTAAGCAAGAGTCTTGTGACAAAAAAAATGATTTCCATTACACGAGAGTAGATGTTAAAACTTCATGCTGATTTGTATTCGGCTTTCGCCAAGATAAGCAACACTAAGACGTAGCTTTACAGTAAACTATGCTTCTCCATCCATTTACGCTTCTTTCCATAAGGTAGTGTGACTCCCCTTCTGTCCGGCGTTAACGGCAGCAGTGTACTTGGCACGTTAGCGCACGCGACGGCTGCAACTACAGGACCAGCACGACAACCGTCTGGATTGAACCGAGTAGGGGACATCTCTAGGGTCTTCAAGTGGGCACCTTCCGTCCTCAGTGTTTCGTCGACTAGCCCACGACACCTCAAGAGGGCTCGACAGTGACTCTGGCGTCCCAGAGTCACCCCCCTCCGTCCCCCACTCAACTCAGCCCAGCTTACTGACCTCTACATCCCTCCTGCTGCTGAGACCTAACCACAATATCACAATCTCTCCGCGACCCAACCATACGCGCCAACCCGTTGACTAAGGCTGTCGAGCCCCACTGGTGCGTTAATATGCAGTTTCAGTGGACAACGGTTCCGTATGGCATACCACCTACCGCAAAACACAATATCTACCCAACCACCCCTCATTCACGCAATATCCACAGGAACGTATACAAACAAACCAACAGACTCTTCAAGTTTTCAAGAAATCTACGAAACCGTAGCGTGGCGGCCTGTACACAGCCAGCTAGAATCTTTCCGTCTCAACCACAGCCAGTTGCTGCTCCTTTCTGCTGCTTCAGATAAGTTCTTTACTGTGCGACGCAACTCTTGGCCACTGAATCCGACGTCTCTGAGGAACCGGGGACGATTATAATAGGACATTATAGCCATAAAAAAATCAAAGTACTTGGATACTTAAGTACATTTGAAGGCAAATACTTTTGTACTTTTACTCAAGTGAATGTTTAAAGGCAGCACTTCTACTTTTACTTGAGTAATATTTTACCTTGAGTATCTTTACTTTTACTCAAGTACATGGTATGTGTACTTCGTCCACCACTGGGCTGATGGCCTCAGCAGCCTCTGTACTCCAGTTGGGCTTGCTCCGCATGCGCCCACTGCAGATGTGGCTGAAAGCGCGGGTTCCACCCAGGGCATGGACAGCGGGTCTGTTTCGCCTCAGGGTCGACCTTCAGTGTGTTTCACCTCTGGAACCTTGGAAAATAACCGACTGGTATCAGTCAGGTGTGAGTCTGGGGACCGCTTCGAGTGTGAAGGTGGTGTCTACGGACGCCTCCACCTCGGGGTGGGGAGCGCTGCTCGAGGGCAGACCGCTAGCTGGCCTGTGGTCAGAACGGGAAAAGCTCCTTCACATAAACTGCTTGGAGATGATAGCAGTCGACAAAGCGCTACGGCGTTTTTGTCCCCAGGTAACAGGCCACCACGTCTTGGTCCGGTCGGACAACATGTCAGTGGTGGCATACATAAATCGCCAGGGCGGCGTCAGGTCACGAAACCTTCACAGGCTGACGGAACGCCTTCTGGTCTGGGCTCAGCACAACCTGCTCTCACTGAGAGCGGCGCACGTACCTGGTCACCTGAATGTGGGACCAGACAGACTGTCCAGAAACAATGTTCCAGCAGGGGAATGGTCGCTGCACCCGCAGACGGTCCAGCTGCTGTGGAAAACGTTCGGCAGAGCACAGGTGGACCTATTCGCGTCCCACGAAAACGCTCATTGCCCGGAGTTTTTCTCGAAAAGCAAGGACGTGCTGGCTCATGTTTGGCCCCGCTGCCCCCTATATGCTTTTCCTCCTGTCTCGCTCCTGCCTCAGGTGTTGGAACGAATCAGGGAGAACGGATGCCCAGTGCTGCTCGTAGCTCCGCTCTGGACAAACCAGACGTGGTTCCCTGCCCTGATGCAGCTGACCAGCACTGCCCCATGGCCTGTACCATTGAGGAGAGACCTCCTCTCTCAGGCGGAGGGCTCGATTTGGCACCCTCGCCCGGAGTTGTGGTCCCTGCACGCATGGGCCATCAACGGGTACCCACTAGCCTCCCAGAAGGAGTGTTAAACACGATCGCGCAGGCTAGAGCTCCGTCTACCAGGCGGCTCTACTCCTCGAAATGGTCGGTTTTCTCTGCATGGTGTCAAGCCCAGAGCTTTTCACCTGTGGAATGCGGGGTTTCGGAAGTGCTTTCGTTCCTTCAAGAGCTACTGGATAAGGGCAGGACCCCATCCACGCTCAAAGTATATGTGGCGGCCATAGCAACGTTTGCAAAACCGGTGTCTGGCCAGTCGCTGGGGAAAAACGACTTAGTCGTGCGTTTCCTTAGGGGAGCTCGGAGGCTGAACCCTCCCAGGCCCCCTTCAGTCCCGACGTGGGACTTTTCCACGGTCCTGGAGGCCATGAAAGGCGCCCCGTTCGAGCCAATCCAGCTGGTGGACATGAAACACCTGTCGTTCAAAACAGTGTTTCTCATGGCTCTCGCTTCAGTGAAGCGCATAGGCGCTTTCAGTAAGCGCGTCGTGTATGGAGTTTGGGCCTAATGACTCGAAGGTCATTCTCAAACCAAAGCATGGGTATGTCCCGAAATCTCTCAATACACCGTTCAGGGCCCAGGTAATTTCCCTGTCCGCCCTTCCGGTTCTCAGTGAGGAGGAGGATGCGACTCTCCTTTGCCCCGTCAGGGCATTGAGAGCTTATGTGTCACGCTCGTCTGTTTTCAGACAGACGGAGCAGCTTTTTGTTTTGTTTGGCGGGCGTTCCAAGGGACTCGCCGCCTCAAAACAGAGCCTATCCAGATGGATAGTGGATGCCATTGCGCTCGCTTACTCTGCGAAGGGCCTACAGTGCCCCTTGGGTGTCAGGGCGCACTCCACGAGAGGCGTGGCCTCTTCGTGGGCGTGGTCGAGCGGGGTTTCCCTGCAAGATATCTGTACGGCCGCGGGCTGGGCCTCGCCGTCTACATTTATAAAATACTATAACCTGGAGGTACCCGCCTTACAAGCTAAGCTTTTGGCGGTCTAAAATTCAGTGCTATCTGCCCCGCTGTGCGGCCCAGATGCTGAGTTTACTGCAGCCCCATGGGTGTTGACACACGTATGGCCACCCAGACCAGGCTGAAAGCTTTCACCCTGGCTGCGCGTTTTATTGTCATATAATAGCCCCGCTGGGTGCTTTTTTATAGGGAATGACGCTTCCAGCCTCTCTTCCTCCACTCTATGTGAGTTTATGGTGATTATGCATTACATGAGCCCTGGGCTTCGGCCCCCGGGACTTTGGTGTTGGATCCCTGTACGCACGGCGTGTTGCATTGTGTTCCCCTAGCGTAAGCTATTACGCAGTACGAGAGATACTCTCGTAAGAGAACGTACTCGGTTACATTTCCAGTGAATTAAATTTATAAAACGTACTCGGTTACTAACGTAACCTCGGTTCTCTCTAGAGAGGGAACGAGTACTGCGTATCTTGCCGTGCTTGGAATACGCTCTGGTTCGCTTCAGTGATAAAAACCAGCTTGTATCAGCCTAACGAGCATATTTATAGGGTGAGACCACGCCCCTTCTGGCGGGACGTGACGATATGGGCGCGAATTGCCCCCATTGGTCATTACGTCACGCAGAGTCTCTCGATAGGCTGCTGCATTTGCTGCAGAGCAACCAATAGGCGCGCAAGCTGTTTCGCCTATGTTTGCTTGCTGCTGCAAAGCGTTTTACATTAATAAAAAATTAAGGATAATTTTTGGCTTCAATATCTCGCGGAAAAGAGTTTTTCCCCTAGCGTAAGCTATTACGCAGTACTCGTTCCCTCTCTAGAGAGAACCGAGGTTACGTTAGTAACCGAGTACGTTTTATAAATTTAATTCACTGGAAATGTTTTGTAATAGTATAAAAAAGTTAATAGTATAAAAAAAGTCATAATTATATATTTTATTGTAATATTGGACTAATATTAATAACCGTTCAATAAAAAAGATAATTAGTGAACTGATTATTTACAATCAACGTTTGTGCTTTCGTTTTGTTCTTATTCAAAGAATCTTCACAACAGTCATTGACCGAAAAGACAGTAACATCAAGGTAAAACAGGGTTCCTTCCTGTGCATTTTCCATTTCAAAATTCCATACTTTTCTCAGGGTGGATTAGGGTTCAGGCTTCAGGGCTGCCGAGTGACTAAATGAACGTTTCTGTCAGGACCACTGATGCTACGCTTGATTATCAGCAAGATAGTCGAAAACTGTATATTTCTTGTCTATTACCACCCACTTCTACTAAAAACGTAAGTTAGAATAGCTAAATATGTAGGAGAGCGTTGATTATCAGAGTATTATACATGTTTAGTATAACTGGAAATGTCTCAGGGTGACTGGTACAAATGTCTCATTCATTTCCAAATAAGTAAAACAAAAGGTAATAAGGTTTTTAAAGAGTTTAGAGATAACATACACACAAAGGAGGGTGGGATGGTTAAACCCTCCTGTTCTCAAAAGGTGTTCTGAATGCAAATTACCATTGTTAGCACATGTTTCCATGTGAAATAAGTTTTTGCCTTAACAATGAAATGTAGCAAGGGGCTCGGGGAGATCAGATCAGCCCGTGAGGCTCAGAGCGGCCGAATCTCTCAGCTTCATGTATTTTCCAATGTCGGGTTCGTATCTCTTCTCTTTATTCCAGAGCATTTGATGTTTTGTATTATCTTTGAACTGATTATGAAATTATCGAACATAATAAATCTTAAACATTTGTCCATTGTAATGGACTCTTGACATTTTCATTAAAGAATTAAAAGGAATATTCAAACATTCGCTTATAATGATGCAGTGCACAGATATCATTAAAAAAACTTTATTTATGGAGTCGGATGAAATAACGAGAGAATACATATGAGAAAATAGACTGGGCAGCATCAGAGGCGTCTTCAGTGTTGGCTCCTTTGATTCATCCAGTTTCTGCCAGCTCAGTCAGGTAACTGAAGAATGAGATAAAAGAAAAAGTAAATAATAGACCGAAAATAAATGGTCTGCTGATGTAACAATGAAACGATTAAAAATAATCAAATACCCTTAAAATTGTGTATAGATTTACTAGACTAAAATTTGAATTGATTGAGTACTCCTGCCCTGAGAGCAGCGCGTAGTACACTAAAATAACAACGATTTGAATCTATTGAGTACTCCTGCCCTGAGAGCAGCGCGTACCCGCGTAACACACTAAAATAACAACGATTTGTACTCCTGCCCCAAGAGCAGCGCGTAGTACACTAAAATAACAGCAATTTGAATCTATTGAGTACTCCTGCCCTGACAGCAGCGCGTAGTACACTAAAATAACAACGATTTGAATCTATTGAGTACTCCTGCCCTGAGAGCAGCGCGTACCCGCGTAACACACTAAAATAACAACGATTTGTACTCCTGCCCCGAGAGCAGCGCGTAGTACACTAAAATAACAGCGATTTGAATCTATTGAGTACTCCTGCCCTGAGAGCAGCGCGTAGTACACTAAAATAACAGCGATTTGAATCTATTGAGTACTCCTGCCCTGAGAGCAGCGCGTAGCACACTAAAATAACAGCGATTTGAATCTATTGAGTACTTCTGCCCTGAGAACAGTGCGTAGTACACTAAAATAACAGCGATTTGAATCTAATGAGTGCTCCTGCCCCGAGAGCAGCACGTAATACACTAAAATAACAGCAATTTGTACTCCTGCCCTGAGAGCAGCGCGTAGTACACTAAAATAACAGCGATTTGAATCTATTAAATACTCCTGCCCTGAGAACAGTGCGTAGTACACTAAAATAACAGCGATTTGAATCTATTGAGTACTCCTGCCCTGAGAGCAGCGCGTAATACACTAAAATAACAGCGATTTGAATCTATTGAGTACTTCTGCCCTGAGAGCAGCACGTAGTACACTAAAATAACAGCGATTTGAATCTATTAAATACTCCTGCCCTGAGAGCAGCGCGTAATACACTAAAATAACAGCAATTTGAATCTATTGAGTACTCCTGCCCTGAGAGCAGCGTGTAGTACACTAAAATAACAGCAGTTTGAATATATTGAGTACTCCTGCCCTGAGAGCAGCGCGTAGTACACTAAAATAACAGCAATTTTAATCTATTGAGTACTCCTGCCCTGAGAGCAGCGCGTAATACACTCAAATAACAACAATTTGAATCTGTTGAGTACTCCTGCCCTGAGAGCAGCGTGTAGTACACTAAAATAACAGCGATTTGAATCTATTGAGCACTCCTGCCCTGAGAGCAGCACGTAGTACACTAAAATAAGAGCGATTTGAACTCCTGCCCTGAGAGCAGCGCGTAATACACTAAAATAACAGCGATTTGAATCTATTGAGCACTCCTGCCCTGAGAGCAGCACGTAGTACACTAAAATAACAGCGATTTGAACTCCTGCCCTGAGAGCAGCGCGTAATACACTAAAATAACAGCGATTTGAACTCCTGCCCTGAGAGCAGCGCGTAGTACACTAAAATAACAGCGATTTGAATCTATTGAGTACTCCTGCCCTGAGAGCAGCGCGTAATACACTAAAATAACAGCAATTTGAATCTATTGAGTACTCCTGCCCTGAGAGCAGCGCGTAGTACACTAAAATAACAGCGATTTGAATCTATTGAGTACTCCTGCCCTGAGAGCAGCGCGTAGCACACTAAAATAACAGCGATTTGAATCTATTGAGTACTTCTGCCCTGAGAACAGTGCGTAGTACACTAAAATAACAGCAGTTTGAATATATTGAGTACTCCTGCCCTGAGAGCAGCGCGTAGTACACTAAAATAACAGCAATTTTAATCTATTGAGTACTCCTGCCCTGAGAGCAGCGCGTAATACACTCAAATAACAACAATTTGAATCTGTTGAGTACTCCTGCCCTGAGAGCAGCGTGTAGTACACTAAAATAACAGCGATTTGAATCTATTGAGCACTCCTGCCCTGAGAGCAGCACGTAGTACACTAAAATAAGAGCGATTTGAACCCCTGCCCTGAGAGCAGCGCGTAATACACTAAAATAACAGCGATTTGAATCTATTGAGCACTCCTGCCCTGAGAGCAGCACGTAGTACACTAAAATAACAGCGATTTGAACTCCTGCCCTGAGAGCAGCGCGTAATACACTAAAATAACAGCGATTTGAACTCCTGCCCTGAGAGCAGCGCGTAGTACACTAAAATAACAGCGATTTGAATCTATTGAGTACTCCTGCCCTGAGAGCAGCGCGTAATACACTAAAATAACAGCAATTTGAATCTATTGAGTACTCCTGCCCTGAGAGCAGCGCGTAGTACACTAAAATAACAGCGATTTGAATCTATTGAGTACTCCTGCCCTGAGAGCAGCGCGTAGCACACTAAAATAACAGCGATTTGAATCTATTGAGTACTTCTGCCCTGAGAACAGTGCGTAGTACACTAAAATAACAGCGATTTGAATCTATTGAGTACTCCTGCCCTGAGAGCAGCGCGTAGTACACTAAAATAACAGCAATTTGAATCTATTAAATACTCCTGCCCTGAGAACAGTGCGTAGTAAACTAAAATAACAGCGATTTGAATCTATTGAGTACTCCTGCCCTGAGAGCAGCGCGTAATACACTAAAATAACAGCGATTTGAATCTATTGAGTACTTCTGCCCTGAGAGCAGCGTGTAGTACACTAAAATAACAGCAATTTGAATCTATTGAGTACTCCTGCCCTCAGAGCAGCATGTAGTACACTAAAATAACAGCAATTTAAATCTATTAAGTACTCCTGCCCTGGGAGCAGCGCGTAATACACTAAAATAACAGTGATTTGTACTCCTGCCCTGAGAGCAGCGCGTAGTACACTAAAATAACAGCGATTTGAATCTATTGAGTACTCCTGCCCTGAGAGCAGCATGTAGTACACTAAAATAACAGCAATTTGAATCTATTGAGTACTCCTGCCCTGAGAGCAGCATGTAGTACACTAAAATAACAGCGATTTGACTCTATTAAGTACTCCTGCCCTGAGAGCAGCGCGTAGTACACTAAAATAACAGCAATTTGAATCTGAGTACTCCTGCCCTGAGAGCAGCGCGTAGTACACTAAAATAACAGCAATTTGAATCTGAGTACTTCTGCCCTGAGAGCAGTGTGTTGTAGCGAAAATGAGTCTGTTTTGGGGAAATTATTTAACTCAAATGGGGAATATTATTCATTAGATAATGAATATGTAATCGCATACATAAATTAAATTATCCCAAATAGGGAATGGACTAAACATTACCATATATGAATAATTAACACGATTGATCGTAGTAATTATTGATATTTGGTTTGGTTAAGTCAGATTAATTGTCAGGGTCAATTTACATGTGATTCCAAATTAGTTTGTCATGCATCCTGGTTCGTCCCGCGAACCGGAGATGAAAACTTCCTTATATCACAAGATTACCTGCCTGTATACCGAGTGAATATTTTCCGCTGGCCACACGGAAGTATCTGCTCGTATACGGCACTTTCAGACGTTTAAAATAGTTAACCGAGGTAGAGCGTTGGTAACATTACAGATCTTTGACATATTACAGAGACTTCAATCATGGGACAATGAGACAGATTCGATTCAAAGGATTATGGAATTTAATAACACAATACTAAGGGTTATATAGACTACTAAAAATCACGCAGGAGTAAATAATATGCATATAAAAACAAACAATTAATACAGGATTGCAATATGACGTATTTAAAAAGAGACAGATAGAATGAGAGAGAGAGAGAGAGAGAGAGAGAGAGAGAGTGGAAGAGACACTGAAAGAGACAGAACAGTTCAAACAGTTCAACAGAGACCCAAAGGATTCCAACATTAACCTGGACAACTTTAAGCAGCACTTAATTGAGATTTGTACGTTACTTGATTTAAACACGGTCCCTTTGTGTTGAGTTGTGTTACAAAGGCAGCGTGGTTGGAGTTGTCTGGCGCGTCTTTTGGTAGGAGGCAGATGTTTGCGAGTGCTTCAGCTGCGACCCGTGAGAAACGATAAATCTTAGGCTTGTTTCGTTCGTGAATACACTGACCGAACTATCAACTGAGGTAGATCAAAATAAAAGAAAACTTAGATTAAAACAAAGTAGGAAAACGACGAAGAAGGAAAACTCCGGTTGGAGTTTAGCAGGAAAGTTTAGGCATCTCTCTCTGGCGTAGGAAACTGCACAGAGGATAAGGTGGCGGTCTATTTTGAAGGAGCGAGGGACACGCCTTCCTCACGTGTTTGATCCAATCGTGTTGCAGGAAGGCGGGTCGTCAGACCTCGTGATTCACGCCTTACGGATCATGTGCATAGGGGATAAACTTGTTCGAAACACACTTCTAAACTAGTATTAATAAAAGCATGCATCATATTAAATTTTGGGTTGATGATTCAATCTTCTTTGATTATTCTGATTACAACCATACCAAATTCGGCATTCCTAGGGCTTAGTGAAATGCAGATACATGATTTTCGTGATTAAAACGGATGTTAAATTGGTCACATATCATAACAGCTTACAGTTATACCAGTTTTGTCATCAGGGAATCATGAAAACACAACCACAAAACATTATACATTTACAAAAGGGGATTTTTGATCCCATGTGTTCAGAGTATTTCGTGTGTGTTCATGCGTATGTATGTATGTTCAGAGTTCATTGACCGATGGTGACGGGGGGGGTGAACTCGCGACCAGTCCCGTGTGAGCGTGGGTGCTTCGAATTTGATGAGTTTAACAACGGCTACAATGGCCAGTTGTCTAATCTCACAATTCTCTTCTGTGTGTGGGTAAGCGAAAAACCCCAAAGGGGGATTCCACGTGTGTGCGCTTATCTGAATGGACAATGTTCGTCTTGTCACCTTCGGAGGGGTTCTTCCACGTGATTCTGATTCCAGTCAGTAATTCAATCAAATCCAAGCCCCATTTGCTTTGTATGGCAAATTACAACAGAGAGGCTTTTATGAGTGACTCGGTAATCTAATCAGCAGTTCCAATGACCCTTTTGTCATAGTTTCTGAATTAAAAGAATGCAAAACCAGCAGTTTAAGAAAATGGCAGATCTGACCATGGCTACAGTGTAGTACACTAAAATTACAGCAATTTGAATCTATTGAGTACTCCTGCCCTGAGAGCAGCGTGTAGTACATTAAAATAACAGCAATTTGAATCTATTGAGTACTCCTGCCCTGAGAGCAGTGTGTAGTACACTAAAATAACAGCGATTTGAATCTATTGAGTACTCCTGCCCTGAGAGCAGCGCGTAATACACTAAAATAACAGCGATTTGTACTCCTGCCCTGAGAGCAGCGCGTAATACACTAAAATAACAGCGATTTGAATCTATTGAGTACTCCTCCCCTGAGAGCAGCGCGTAATACACTAAAATAACAGCGATTTGTACTCCTGCCCTGAGAGCAGCGCGTAGTACACTAAAATAACAGCAATTTGAATCTATTGAGTACTCCTGCCCTGAGAGCAGCGCGTAATACAGTAAAATTACAACAATTTGAATCTGTTGAGTACTCCTGCCCTGAGAGCAGCGTGTAATACACTAAAATAACAGCGATTTGAATCTATTGAGCACTCCTGCCCTGAGAGCAGCACGTAGTACACTAAAATAAGAGCGATTTGAACTCCTACCCTGAGAGCAGCGCGTAATACACTAAAATAACAGCGATTTGAATCTATTGAGCACTCCTGCCCTGAGAGCAGCACGTAGTACACTAAAATAACAGCGATTTGAACTCCTGCCCTGAGAGCAGCGCGTAATACACTAAAATAACAGCGATTTGAACTCCTGCCCTGAGAGCAGCGCGTAGTACACTAAAATAACAGCGATTTGAATCTATTGAGTACTCCTGCCCTGAGAGCAGCGCGTAATACACTAAAATAACAGCAATTTGAATCTATTGAGTACTCCTGCCCTGAGAGCAGCGCGTAATACACTAAAATAACAGCAATTTGAATCTATTGAGTACTCCTGCCCTGAGAGCAGCGCGTAGTACACTAAAATAACAGCGATTTGAATCTATTGAGTACTCCTGCCCTGAGAGCAGCGCGTAGCACACTAAAATAACAGCGATTTGAATCTATTGAGTACTTCTGCCCTGAGAACAGTGCGTAGTACACTAAAATAACAGCGATTTGAATCTATTGAGTACTCCTGCCCTGAGAGCAGCACGTAATACACTAAAATAACAGCGATTTGTACTCCTGCCCTGAGAGCAGCGCGTAGTACACTAAAATAACAGCGATTTGAATCTATTAAATACTCCTGCCCTGAGAACAGTGCGTAGTAAACTAAAATAACAGCGATTTGAATCTATTGAGTACTCCTGCCCTGAGAGCAGCGCGTAATACACTAAAATAACAGTGATTTGAATCTATTGAGTACTTCTGCCCTGAGAGCAGCGTGTAGTACACTAAAATAACAGCGATTTGAATCTATTAAATACTCCTGCCCTGGGAGCAGCGCGTAATACACTAAAATAACAGTGATTTGTACTCCTGCCCTGAGAGCAGCGCGTAGTACACTAAAATAACAGCGATTTGAATCTATTGAGTACTCCTGCCCTGAGAGCAGCATGTAGTACACTAAAATAACAGCAATTTGAATCTATTGAGTACTCCTGCCCTGAGAGCAGCATGTAGTACACTAAAATAACAGTCATTTGTACTCCTGCCCTGAGAGCAGCGCGTAGTACACTAAAATAAAAGCGATTTGAATCTATTGAGTACTCCTGCCCTGAGAGCAGCGCTTAGTACACTAAAATAACAGCGATTTGAATCTATTGAGTACTCCTGCCCTGAGAGCAGCGCGTAATACACTAAAATAACAGCAATTTGAATCTATTGAGTATTCCTGCCCTGAGAGCAGCATGTAGTACACTAAAATAACAGTGATTTGAATCTATTGAGTACTCCTGCCCTGAGAGCAGCGCGTAATACACTAAAATAACTGCGATTTGTACTCCTGCCCTGAGAGCAGCGCGTACTAGTACACTAAAATAACAGCGATTTGAATCTATTGAGTACTCCTGCCCTGAGAGCAGCATGTAGTACACTAAAATAACAGCGATTTGAATCCATTGAGTACTCCTGCCCTGAGAGCAGTGGTGGAATGTAACGAAGTACAAATACTTCGTTACTTTACTTAAGTACATTTTTCACGTATCTGTACTTTACTTAAGTAGAATCAATAGTGCATACTTTTTACTTTTACTTCGTTATATTTTGCAGCAATTATTATACTTTCTACTCCACTACATTTCTACAACGTTCTGTTACATTTTCGTAAAATTTTCTGATCAGTTTTTCCCCTGCCAAAACGTCATCCTGACCATCCGTTCATCGCACGTTTCTGTCTCACCAGTGAAGTTTGGTTGCCATAGATATATCAACCCGGTCACACTAAATGCATCTCTATAGCACGCAGTGTGTTTATCGTGCAATTTATACGCGAAAATTAGTTTTTACATGCATAGGAAACGCATTGGTAGGTTTAGTAGTGATGTGGGGTGCGTGTGTATTATACGTTTGGTTAGGATGGATTAGTATGGCAAGCCAAGAGGTTCAGAATTACGCCATAAATGAATTGCGTTTACAGCCAAACGCCGTCATATATGGGGTTTTAACATAATTTATATATATATATATATATATATATATATATATATATATACACCGTATATAGTAAAGGTATATAGTAAGCTTGATGTATATATTGCCTAATTGCAAGCTTGTTCAGAAATGGTGACAAAAACATAAAATATAAAAGCTTTTCCATCATATTGAACATCATTATATGAGTATTAGGTTGAATGAGTTAGAATTAACTGTTTTATTAATCATTAGAATATAGACATTAAGAGAATAAATTGTTATGCAAGTACTTTTAATACTTAAAGTACATTTAAAATCAGGTACTTTTTACTTTTTACTTAAGTAGGGTTGTCATTGTGGTACTTCTACTTTTACTAAAGTAAATATGTCTCTGGTTATTTGTACTAAGTACTGAGATTCAGTACTTCCTCCACCACTGCCTGAGAGCAGTGTGTAGTACACTCAAAAAAAGGAAATTAGCTGGTTATTACATTTAAAAAAGCATAATGTGTAATTTTAACTAAATAATTTCATGTTTCAAAGGTGAACGTGATAAAATCATGTAGGTTAAGCATGAAATGCAACAAATTAACATTTGTTAAATTCAGTCATGTTGAGATAACGTGATTCAATATAGTAAGACTGATCTTGCACCGAAGATGGACTAGCGAGATCACGCGAGATGACAAACCGCGTGCCCAGGAATATAACGAGACTATCACGTGAAGAACTTGCCTGGCGTTCATTTGGAAAAGGTAAGATAAAATCTGTTTTCATCCATCTAAATGCAAACAAAACGATGTGTATAAAGCCATTAACAGACTGTCCATCATTTTCAGCAATATTTGGTCATGCTTGTTTGTTATTTTTGTAGGCTAATCAGGCTGTTAATGTCATGCTGACATATTCATGTTAGCTAACGTGACGGTAGTTGGCTCGCAGTTAATCAAGGCGTTTCTCTACCCTTTGCGCCACGTTTTGCCTGCCATGTGCTTGTAGGTGTCCAACACATTATTTTATGTTGTTTGGCTTAAACCCCTCTAGGTTCAGCAAACGCGCCGGCGTGTTTTTGTCGATTTTTTTTTTTCACAGCAGCAAAATATACTTAAAATAGCTGTTATTTTTGGTCATATACATACTTAAGAAATATGAAAAATAAACTGTTAAATGTCTTTTTATGTGTCCACTTGCAATCTAAATAAAACATTGTGCTTTTGTAAAATAAAGAAAATAAACAGGGTGTGCTTTCTGGCTCTCCATCACCGTGAACTTTTTTTTTGGGAGCACATCTCTAAACTAATGAATACTATTAACCCAGGCATGAGCTATATCTTTAATCATTTACGTGTCTACTTTTAAATTGTCTGATTCATAACAAATAAAACACATATCTGTTTATGTAATCTGTATGAAAAGAGAGAGATGTCAGTCGTTCTCATTTCAAATCATTATAGCTTCTATCTTTTAATGTGATTGTGACCACGCCCACGGAGAGCGCGCACTACACAAATGATCTGAGGCGATCCATGCAAACAAAGCCCATATCAACTAAAACACAACAAGGCTTAGGTTCAGGATAGGCATTCTGGACAAGGCTTGGAGGGCGGCGTCCAGGGGAGCGATGTCGACGATCTGTGACCCCCCTTCCTGAATCCATTTCTCCAGCTCTGGGTCGAGGGTGAAGTTGCGATCCTTAAAGAAGGATGGAATCTCTAGTTCGGATTGGTATTCTTCACTCGGGAGGTGGTACAAGGCTAGGTCGTCCAGGTGGAGGATGGCTCCTCGTGGAACTTGGATCCACATGGTCTGGTTCGGCGGGTTGACACGCGTAGCGGTGTCGTGTTGGTCGTAGGTCAGTGTCGCTGACCGTACTGGGGTGTTAACGAGCCATCGGTTTCCCACAATCTCGGCTTGCGTCTCGGTGACTTGGCTGCGGGGTTTAGCATCCGCCGGGCAACGTGCGTCGCTGGCCAGATGTTGCAGGCCGCAGATCCCATCAGTGTTGTCTCTGAGGAACGGCTTGCTAGGGCAGAGATAGTGGATATCTTTGGTGCGGGTGCACATGTGCAGGTTTGGGGCTAGGTACAGCTGAGGGTCACTGTCGTGGTAGGCTACCACGTCAGGTGTCCGCACCTTAAAGTAGGTATTGCTCTGCCAAAATCCCACGTTGACAATGTCTTTGAGTCGGTAGATTCGGCTTGATTCTATGATGGGTAAGTTCAAGAGGAAGCCTACCTCTCGCTGTGCGGGGTCAACGTACAGTGGAATGGCACTGCCTAAGGAGTAGGCAAGGTGGGTTTGGATCGGGTCAATGGGTGTGGTTATGGCGGAAGCCAGCACGGATTGTACCAGGCTTAGGGGTATCAGGTATGGCGGGATCCGACCCATAGCTAAGCTGTCTATGGAGGAGCTTACTTCTCGGAGCATGTCGGTCATTAATGCTGTGACCAACTGTGTTTGGGCAAAGTCATTTTGGAAAACTGTGAACATCTGCTTCATGGAGCTCA
Source organism: Rhinichthys osculus (assembly GCA_029959095.1). Classification (NCBI taxonomy): domain Eukaryota; kingdom Metazoa; phylum Chordata; class Actinopteri; order Cypriniformes; family Leuciscidae; genus Rhinichthys; species Rhinichthys osculus. The sequence goes on from JARWKJ010000018.1 coordinate 26,462,220, forward strand.
CAGTCTGATTCAGCATGACGCTGTGAGTGTTGAGGATTGTCACGGTTCCTCTCAGTGTTTTGCCAATGGTTCGCAGGGATTCGCTCTGTGTGGTGAGTTGTTCTTTCAACTGTGGAAGCTCGGTCTGGATTTCGGCCACGTGTCGTCGCACCGTGGCTATGTTCACGGCGTTGACACTGGACATGCCAATGTTGAACAGCGTGCCCACGGCTGCAGCGGCTCCGAGCAACGCTCCCAGGAACCGTTTGGAACGTTTGTTGTGTCCTCCCAATTCCGCTTGGGTGACGGTCATCTTCTCGAGTTGGCTCAGCATGTGCTCGACATCGGCTTCGGCGTGGTTAAGGGCGGCTTCTGTCCACCGCGCACCTGCCCAACTGTACTGTGCCACCGAGCTTGGGTAGTGCGCCCGGTAGACATTTCGGGGGTCCAGTCGCACATACACTTTCTGTGTGTGCGTTCGGCAGTTAGTGATCAGGAGTCCTGGTTGGTCCCTCAACACGATGCCCGAGGCCGGTCCTGGTGAGATGACGTTGGCTGGCGGCTGGCCTCTGGTCGACTGAAGGCACATGAGGACGATCAACAGCAGCATCCTATTACAGGCAAGAGAGGGAGAGGTATGGAGGAGCAGGGGAGAGAGAAAGGCACAGGTCAGCGAGGTTTGTCCCGGGTTGTGTGAGACAGTCTTTCGCTGCGATGACGGCGGTTGAGTTTTAGCTTGCATTGGCCCCTCCCTGTCTGTCCCTGCTAGTGGCCACATGTCTTTTGATCTGATTGCGGTGGACCCATTTGAGAACTGGTTCTCTCTGTCCCCGTTTTAGCTGGATTTGGTATGCAACGGAGAGTTTGTTCACAATCTCGTGAGGTCCTGTCCAGTGGGGCAGGAGCTTCTTTGACAGCCCCCGTGGTGGCGGGGCGAAGATGTAATACAGGACTTTGTCGCCCACATTGAACTCGTGGTGAGATGCCTTTTGGTCATAGTATGCTTTCTGGCCTTCAGCGCTGCTTTTCAGGTGTTGCTGGGCGAAAGCAAAAGTTGTTTTCAGGTGTTTGTGGAGCTCGTCCAGGTACTGGAACGTGGTGTAGGCGGTGACGAGGTTGTGGTCTCCTGGTTGGTACAACAGGTGTAATGGCAGAGTCATCTGCCGCCCGGTCATTAGTTCGAATGGGGACACCCGTGTTGATTCCTGCGGTGTGGCTCGGAGGGCCATCAGCACAAGGGGGAGTTTCACATCCCAGTCTTTTTGGTTTGTCGATACATACTTCCTTAGCATGTGGACCACCGTCTGATTGGACCTCTCGACTTGCCCAGATGATCTCGGATTTTGACTGATGTGTAGTCTAGCTTGTACCCCTAGACATCTCCAGATCTTTTGCATGATCTCGGCAGTGAAGTGGGTACCTCTGTCTGAGTTGACTCTTAGTGGCAATCCGAACCGGGAGAAGATGTGGTTCATCAGGAGGTATGCCGTTGTTTGGGCAGTGTCGTTAGGTGCTGGCAGACACTCTACCCACTTGGTAAACTGACACAACACCGTGAGAAAGTACTTGTTGCCTCTTGTCGACCTGGGCAGGGGTCCTACCCAGTCGATTTGGAGGTCTGACCATGGGAACGTGATTCCTCTGCGTTGCAGTGGGGCTCTGTGATTTGGGTTTGCTGGTTGGAATTGACAGCAGACCAAACATTCTCTCACATACTCTGCCACATCTTGCTGCATGCCTGGCCAGTATGCCACCTGTCTGAGTGTGTCATACGTGGCTCTGGTACCGTGGTGTCCAGCATAGGGTGTGTTGTGGGCGTGCATTAGCATCACCCCCCTTTGGCACAGTGGCACCACGAGCCTAGGCGGTGTGGTGCCATCGGGGTCAAACCATAGAATGTCGTCCCTCACACGCAGCATATGTCTGGAGTTGTGTAGATGTCTGAGGTATGAGTCGTCCGCTAAGGCTGTAGGTGAGATAGGGTGGCAGGCGGGGTTAGATAGGTGGTCAAGAATTGTCTTTATAGCAGTGTCTGTGGCTTGCATATCCGCAATATCGTTGTTAGAAATTTGCGGTGTTAGCGATAGCGGCTGTGAAGCTGGTGCTGTCGCAGGCAAGGGCCGTTTGCTGCGGGTTAGTACCGCCACATCGGGTGTTGGTGTGGGGTTTGGGGAAGACCACGGCTCACCGTGGAGGGCGCCCGCTTTGGCAAGGGCGTCAGTGTGGTCATTAAAGTCTTTGTCTAAGCCTGGCAGTTTTGAATGTCCCTTTACCTTCTTCCAGTACACGGTGACATCGTGTGTTGTTGTGATGTTATCACATTCCTGGAACAGGTGTTGGTGTTTGACAGGCTTGTTGTTTGCTGTTTTGAAACCATTTCGTTTCCAGATCGGAAGATGGCACACAAAACTGAGTCTGACATAGTTAGAGTCTGTGCAGATGAGAAGTTCACTGACGTTATGGGCCGATGCGATTTGCAGAGTTATGAGAATGGCTGCCACCTCTGCATACTGGGATGACTGGGGGCCCAGTTTGAAGCGTTGTGGTGGGCGTGGGTGGTTGTCAACCCACAGTACCCCTGCACCTGCCTTTAGGATGCCCTCGTGGTTGTAGGAGCATCCGTCGACGTAAGCTGTGGGCATGCCTTCGCACGCATTCTTGTCAAAGTACCTGTGACAGGTCAGTTGTGGCTGTTGGGGCTCTGGTGTGTCTAGCATCGCAGCAGGTGAGTCGTCGGAGCAGTTCTGACATGCAGCCAGGCCGTTTCCCAATGCCGACTTGTGATTCTGTGCATATCGTGCCTCGACATCTCGTCCTTGTAGAGCCATTAACCACGTGGCTATGCGTGCATTGGTGACCACGCCGTTTCGGATGCGTTGGCTGTTGAGGTACATCACAGGCTGGTGGCAAGTGTCAATGATAACTTTCTGTGCTCCAATGTAGTTGGAGAAACGCTGTATGGCCCATACTGTACAGAGCAAAGCTTTTTCACAGTCTGAGAATTTACACTCTGGAGGGAGAAGCGTCTTGCTGGCATATGCGACCACCTTTTTGTCTTGATCGTGCATTTGGTATAGGCCCGCACTGAGACATTGGTCAGAAAATCCTGCTTCCAGGTAGAATTCCTTTTGAGGATCGGGGTAAGCGAGACAAGGGGCTGAGCATAAATGTCTTTTTAGTGCCGCCATGGCGTGTTCTTGAGCGTCTGACCAGACGAAAGGGCAGTCCTTTTTCAGCAGCGCTGTGAGGGGCCTGGCGATGTCCGAATAGTTTTCGATGAACTGTCGGGAGTAGTTGCATACCCCTAGAAAGCTTCGCAGTTCAGAGACATTAGTGGGCGGCTTGATGTTTTGAATGGCGTGGATACGGTTTGATTGTGGTTCGATGCCATGGGATCCGACGAGAAGGCCCACGTAGTTGACCTTGGTGCGGCACCACTGACCTTTGTGGAGAGCTATTTTGGCGCCGGCAGCGGATAATTGGTTCAAAACATAGTCTATTTCTTTCAGGTGGTCTGCCACCGTCGTGCTCTTCATGAGAACATCGTCCACGTAAATCAGGTTACCTCTCATCCTGGCATCAGGACAGGCTTTGTTCAGGAAGATGTTGAACTCAGCTGGTGAGTTGGCGTACCCGAACGGGCACCTGTTGAAGGTGAACTGTCGGTTGCCAAATGTGAATGCCAGCTTGTGTTGGTCTTCTGGGTGCACTGGAATGGTCCAGAATCCAGAGGCCACATCGAGTGTAGAGAAGATGGTGGCTCCTCTGATTCGGGGTATTTCCTGTTCGAGTTGGGTCATGGGCCATCGTGATAACGGCACCTGTTGATTCAACTTTCGATAGTCAATGGTGGGCTGCCATTTCCCATTCGGTTTGAGAACGGGCCAGATGGGGGCAGAGTAGGTGCTGTTACATGGACGGATGACACCTTTCTCAAGCATGGATTCGATGATTTCCTGCACTGGTTCGTGCGAGGCGATGGGAATTTTGTACTGCTTGACGAAAGTGGGAGGAGCCTCGGGATGCGTGGGGATGCGCACCGTGTGGAGGTTGGTAAGGCCACAGTCTAAAGAGTCTTTGGCAAAGGATTCTTTGAACTTGTAAAGGACTTGTCTTAGCCTTTGGCGGTCTGTGTCATTCTGAAGCGCGTCAGCCTCTTGTAGAATTTGCTGCACTTGAGATTCAAAACCTTGATATGGCTCCTCTGTCGATGTGTCATCAGTCGGGTTGATCTTTGAAGGCATAGCAGGTGCATTAGTCTCACTGACAGGCTGGTGGGAGACTGTGTACACTGCGAGGTGTTGGTCCTCTGTAAGCTCAGTTCTGCACACTTGGTCTTTGGCCACTGACATGACAGATGTGATGGCAATGAGTTGGAAGGGCAGCGTGAGCACTGTGTTGTCTGTGTGTCCTTCAGGTATCAGTGCAGGTGGAAGGGGGCCGATGACCGGTAATACAAGTTCAAAGTCATGAAAGTCATGGCTCACTAGCCATCCTAGCCTGTAGGCTCTGGGAATGCTGATGTCCCTTGCTGTGCAGTTGTTGAACAGAATGTAGACTATCCGAGATGACACTTCCGTGAGGGGTGTGGCTTCGAGTGTGAGTCCGAGGTCTCCACATTCAGGTGAAGGTTGGAAGAAACCTAGCGTGTGGTTCAATGTTTGGTTCCGTCGTATGTTGAGGCGTACAGCGACCCCTTTGGTGTAGGCTGGTACTACTGTTGCTTGTTCGTTGATTAGGGTGCAGACTTCAGGGATGGTCTGTCCCGACAGTAGATTGTCATGATTGCTGGGAACAGGTGGCTGTATAGTCAATGGGGCCCATACCACTTCATTTAACATGTCCACATGAGCTTTGAGGCGAATCAGAACGTCTGCTCCAATGTAGACATCGTGGACTGGATCCGGGAGGATCAGGAAGTAATGAGTCAGACACCGGTGATTCCACTTTAATTGCAAAGCACAGATCCCTTTGGCAGATATCATGGATGATGGATTTGCGTTGAGAGGGAAGCGTGTGCGTTTGCTGGTATAGGGCAGGTCCGGTGTGTTGTCAATGATTGCATTGAATAGTGAGAAGCTTATGGCAGATTGGTCAGACCAAATCGCCAGAACAATGTCTGTTGTGGTTACCTCCTGCAGCTGCAGGTCGGTCCTGACCTGAGGGCAGTAGGTGTCAGAGCCTTGGCTGGTTTTGAAAGTGCAGAGTAGCGAACTTGACCCTTGATCAGCTGTTGTGGCTGGGTCGCCATGTCTGGCTGAGGGAATTCCCGTGAACTCTGTGACCTGACAGTCTGGCTCGGCAGATTTGTTTGGCGAAAGGGGGAGGGGTTCACGCACTTGAGCCCACACTTGCAGGTGTTTGAAGTCCAGTAACGGCTCGAATCGATCCAGCAGGTCTTTGCCTATTAGGAATGGATAAATGTTCATTGGTGAAACATAGACCGGATGTACTAAACTCATCGGGCCGATTGCCAGGTGAATGGGGGCCACGTTTCTCAGCTGGATGTCGTTTTGGCTGTACGACTGCACATTCAGCTCACAGTTGTGGAAGTTAAGAGTTCGATTCTGTCTTTGAGCTTCAAATTTGAGTTTTTCAAACAGTTCAGCTGATATGAGTGTGAGATCCGAGCCCGTGTCCACGAGCGCTTCGAGTCTCACCTCCTTTTCCAAAGTGATGGTTAGGTAGAGTTTGCGTGCCACACCTCTCTCTATCAGATTTCCCAGAAGTTTTGGTGTGGGGTCTGTTGTGTTGATCGATAGACAGTGTGGTTGTGTTAGGTGTGGCTCGCTGTGAGTGCATATCACCAAGACAGCACTGTCTGGTACCTTTAGGTGAGCGCTGCTACCGTCTTGTTCAGGAAGTGCAGTGTTTTGTTCAAGAAGTGCAGTTGGCAGCCGGAGTGAACGAGGGGTGTTGTCAGTTGGTGATGCAACATTGAGTTCACTAGTCTGTGACTGACAAGCCGTGTTCTGGGCTGTCAGTTGGAGGGAGTGAGTGGTGCTGTCACTGGGTGATGTGACAGCGAGTTCCATAGTCTGTGGTTTGACAGTGTCTGTGGGGCCGTCATTGGGTGAAGCGTTGGGAGTGGAGTTGGCTTCAGGCCTCAGGTTTAGTCATGCGGTGTCTGGCTTGTCCTTGTCTTTCTTGTGAGGTTTCTTTTGAAGAAACTCCCTCAGCATGCTCAGAAGTTCTGCAGCGTCAGACGCGGCGGCATTGTCTCTGTTGGATTTGAGTTCCAACTTCAGTTTACCAATGTCATTTTGAGAGGGGTCTTTCAGCCGGTTCTCTGGGCTTGTTGTCCGGGGAGATGGAGGTTGGTTCCTTCTGGGTTGCCGGCCGGTTTCCCAGGTGCCCCGTCCCCTTTGGTTGTGGGAGGTGCGAGGCCGGTCCCAGAATTCCCCAGTGCGGCTGTTCTGCTGCCTGGGGCGGGCACCCCCACGACCGCGCTGACCTCTGCTGGGTTGGAATGGTCGTGTCTCTCTGTTGGCAGGCTTGTAACTGTGGTGCTGTGCGCCCTCTAGGGACAGCTCTGGACGGTGCTCAGAGACAGGGCAGATTGTGGGGTTTCTCACAGTCTTTTCAGAGATAGTCTTTTGTTTGGTGTAAGCTTTGTGAGCCAAGTCACGCAGTTGTTGGATTGACATAGTCCGTGGCTCAGCTAAAACCCCGAGGTGGTGCGATAGGGTCGGATGGAGATTCCGCAGGAATAAAGTTTTGAAGTTACAGTCTTCCTCCATCCCAGACTCATTGCGAGGTCCGAAGTAGGCTTGTCGGAGGCGGCCGTAGTAAGCTTGTGGGGTTTCTAGTCGGGCCTGCTTGAGGTCCATTGCGGTTACGAATCCGCTCTCAGAGTCTGGGTCGGAGAATTCACGGATCAGAGCTTGTCGCAGCTGCTGGTAGTCCGTTTTGACGATCTCAGGTTGCCTGTCTAGAAAACTCCGCACGTCACGGCTTGAAGTAATCCTGAGAAGATACAACTTATCCCGATTAGTGACGTTGGCCATAGTTTGTAGGTGAAAGTCAATGTCTTGTAAGTAAGAGTGAACATCGTGGCCTCCTGCTGGATTGGGAGTGAAGGTCGGGATGTTTCTAGCCAGCTTGTCCAGTTCTTTATGGGCCGTGTGGTGACCGATGCCCTGACCCCGCCCCTCTTCAGTTGGTGGGGGTACGTAGCGGCTGGCTAGTGATGTCTTTAGCAATGGGCTTTCGCCCCCCTTTTCAGGTCTGGGTTTTTGGCTGAAAAGTGCAGGCTCGCTGGTGAGGGGAAACGGAGTGATGGGTATTTCCCCCTCCAGGTCGCCTTGTAATTTGTAAGAGTGTTTGAGTTCTTTATGGACCAAGTCCAGTTCATACTTTAGATCATGTCTCTGTTGGGCAAGCTCGGTAATTTCAGTTCGAGCTGCGTGCAAATGTTTCTCACAGGCCTTGGCTCTGGCCTCTTTGTCTTGTATTTTACTCTCTGCTCTTTCTAGAAGGGCCTCGGCGCACTGCAGTCTGTCCTGGAGCTCCTCCGTGGTGTGTTTCTCCGACCGCATCCTCCTGTCTGTGTCCGTGCGCAGATCCTCCAGGGCCTTTTGCAGTCTTTCCACTTCCTCTTGTAGTTCTGGGGGCGTTTCGTCCTTGTCTTTCTCCTCCAGAAGTAGCTGATCCAGACGCTCCTGTGTGTGGTCCTTTTGTTTGCGGGCCTCCTCCAGTTGAGTCTTTAGTCCTGCGATTTCCTTTGCCAGACTGGCGTTGTCCTCCTCCGCAGAGCATGCCTGTGCCACTAAGTTGTGAGCTAGACGTCCAATGATCCGACTCCATTCCTTTGAGCTGTAGGTCTGCGTTGGGTCGTTGGCCATTATCTGGTCCACCTCGGTGTCCAGTTCCTGCCGGGTCGGCGATTTCGGGTCGCCAGAGTCCTTGGGCAGACAGCCAGTTGTCATGGCTCGTAACCAAGCATCCAGATTGCTCCAATGGTCCGCGGGACTGGAAGCGCTTGACATTCTGACTCCCTGAGGGCGAGAGAAACACAACACACACACAAAGGGCCGCTGCTAGCTTGTTTTGAGGCTAACGAGCTGTAGTACAGCCGTGCCGTTTATAGAAATGTGCCTAACTGTCGTAGACAATTTTATGCGGGTCAACGTGGGACCCGAAGTACTGCTCTGTTGTCACTATTATTTAGCTTCCTTGGGGGTCTCTTGGTGAACTGAAAGAAACAAAACACAAAAGACCAAAACAAAGCAAGGAAGAGAGGAGCGAGAGGGGAAACAAACACAAATATTGCAGTGGCAATAACACCTAAGTGAATTGACCTGCGCTGTAGTGTAGCCGCTAATAACTCAGAGGGTGTGTCTTAGGGAGAAAGAGGCAACCCTACGCTCAGAAAATATATCTGGGGAAATACCTAATGTTCTGTGGCTTCTGCTAAGTGGCAGGGTTTTTATCAAAATCCAGTCTTACCTGGGGTGAATTGAGGTCAAACCCAGCCGGCCTCAATGAGCGTGGTCAACTCCCCGGCGCCACCGAACACCCGACCGCCGTGACTCCGGACTCTCTGTTGCTCTGTCACGGTTACGCCCACTCAAACAGCACGTGACTGTAAGCACAACCTGGTATTCTCCGAGGTGTCAGCCGGCCGACCGCACTGCAAAAGTGGGTGGTGCACAGAACCCCGCCAGCAATGCTGACGTAGACAGTGGCGCATGCACCGGTCCCTGCAATTGACTCGTGCGTCGGCTTTAGTGGTTGAGCCTTTGGAGCACCAGGTTGCTGATGTCACGTTACTGCGTGCCGCAACCAATGGCAGGGACAGCAGACCCCGAGAGCCACCGCACGGTCAGCGTCAGTGACGCCAGTCAGCAGACCCGCCCACAGAGGACAACAGGGGCTCCCACAATCCACCACAGGTGCTGAGACTTTAACCTGTACACATGCACACGGAAAGAACAAGGGAGCTTAAAGTAAATTAAGATTTTCCTGCTTACGGCAAATTTAACTCACTTTAAACAACAACAAAAAAACAATTATTATTATTACTTCCTTTTTTATACTCAAAGTAATTCAAGTAGGAGTAAACGGAAACTACAATAGACCTGAAAAGGGGTAAGGTAGTAACACAATAGCTCTGAAGAAACTTAATTTAACCTGGAAAGGAAAAACCAAATTAAGAGATGAAGGCTTTTGCCAACTGAGGATAGCACAGAAAGTAATTAGTAATAATTAGTTATTGAAAATATCCTAACCCGTTTGGAAGTTATCAATAACTTAATGCAGGTGGAGGTCAGGAAGGGGAGCGGTGAGCCGCGGTAGTGGGTCTTGGAGCCTCAAGGGGGCGCACTTCCTTCCTGTGGTTCACCTTGACTGTTTGGTACAATTTAAAGTTAATTCAAATAGTTTTAAACTCCAATCAAAAATAAGCCTGGGGGAGATTGACAGAATTAGAATGATTTCTTATAATAATCACAACAACCCTGTTGTTGTTAGCAATGATTATAAAATACTCATCCGGAAAACATAAGTGAAAATGATTTCATACAAAGTTCAGTGGAAGGCTGATAGCTGACTTGAGAAGGTTGTCTGCCACTAGATGGCGTCCTGCTTTTCAGGGGGCTGTCAACTGACTGAACTGAGAAAAATTTATAGTGGAAATTTTAATTCAAAAAAAAAATTAATTAAAAATTAATTTTATCAAAAATTTAAAAATAAAATATTGTTCCAATCAAAATTAAATCCAGATATATTGGGGAGGAGATCAAAAGTTTTGTAAAGGAATCAGAATGACTTCTGATAATAAATCACCACCTCACTAAAGTTATTAGTAGCGATTATAAAAATAAAACAAAACAGAACAGAGTCATCGAGACAGAGAGAAATGGGAGCAGGGTAGAGCAGAAATTAATTGAGCAGAAGGATGATAGCTGACCTGGAGGGGTGCCACCGCTAGGGTGTCTGCCTCCAAATTAACTGTCAGTGATTTGAACTGAGGAATTCTATAGCTTAAACTCTAATTCACTTCTGTGAATTGAACTTAAAATAAAATGTCTCAGTCCAAAACAGGAGGATTGTTTTACGAACTAGCAAGCTGTAAATGCAAATATGTATTCAGGCAGCTTATTCGACAATAATCGCGGTGAATTTGGAGGAAATACACGGGGAGGAACAGCGAGTATGGGAAGCAGATGGGTAGCAGGTCTTTCCCTGCTATTGCCACGCGGTGGCAGTGTCGCGCTCACGCGGCCCAAACTCACAAGTGTGGTACTTTGAAACTGATAGCGCTTGTGAACCTGGATAAGGAACACAGAAGTTTTCATGCGCACAGATTTAAACACGAACCAAGTATACACACATTTTACAAATATACTTTTCGCAGATCACGGCGGATCTCAATGTCTTTTTAGACACGGAACAGGCATACGAACATTTCCTAGTATATTCTTTGTAGATCACGGATCTCTTTGTGCTTGGTTTGCACAGAAAATGGGATTTTCTAACCGGTTTAGCTAGCTTTACGCCAGCGTTTTTTTGAAAAACCCGAAGTTATTCGTTGCTAACGAATTTAAAGATCTTTTACTGCATGGGAGATTCTCGTCCCAACAGTTAAACCATATATACCGGTAATGTGCCTGTTTTTGAAGTTTTCTTCGTTCAAAACAGGGCTTCGGACAGTGTTAAAATGTCACAGCTAGGCAAAGAGAGAACAAAGAGTTTCCTTTTCTCTCAGCTGGGCCGTGCAGTATACTGTCTGTGGCTGCAGTTTTTCACTCGCATCCAGTCGAGCTAAAAAGATGCCCTCAGGCTTATTTTCAGCCAGATGCTGGTGTGTTACTGAAAGGCTTCTGCCTTGCTCAGTTTTCGAGTCGACTTAATTACACAATGCAAACGCGCGTACACAATATTAAATTCCCAAAACACACATGAACATGAATCTGAATATTGATCCCACCGTGAAGTTTGTAAATGCCAGCATTCTAAACCACCATAATATATGTAGCGAAAATGAGTCTGTTTTGGGGAAATTATTTAACTCAAATGGGGAATATTATTCATTAGATAATGAATATGTAATCGCATACATAAATTAAATTATCCCAAATAGGGAATGGACTAAACATTACCATATATGAATAATTAACACGATTGATCGTAGTAATTATTGATATTTGGTTTGGTTAAGTCAGATTAATTGTCAGGGTCAATTTACATGTGATTCCAAATTAGTTTGTCATGCATCCTGGTTCGTCCCGCGAACCGGAGATGAAAACTTCCTTATATCACAAGATTACCTGCCTGTATACCGAGTGAATATTTTCCGCTGGCCACACGGAAGTATCTGCTCGTATACGGCACTTTCAGACGTTTAAAATAGTTAACCGAGGTAGAGCGTTGGTAACATTACAGATCTTTGACATATTACAGAGACTTCAATCATGGGACAATGAGACAGATTCGATTCAAAGGATTATGGAATTTAATAACACAATACTAAGGGTTATATAGACTACTAAAAATCACGCAGGAGTAAATAATATGCATATAAAAACAAACAATTAATACAGGATTGCAATATGACGTATTTAAAAAGAGACAGATAGAATGAGAGAGAGAGAGAGAGAGAGAGAGAGAGAGAGAGTGGAAGAGACAGTGAAAGAGACAGAACAGTTCAAACAGTTCAACAGAGACCCAAAGGATTCCAACATTAACCTGGACAACTTTAAGCAGCACTTAATTGAGATTTGTACGTTACTTGATTTAAACACGGTCCCTTTGTGTTGAGTTGTGTTACAAAGGCAGCGTGGTTGGAGTTGTCTGGCGCGTCTTTTGGTAGGAGGCAGATGTTTGCGAGTGCTTCAGCTGCGACCCGTGAGAAACGATAAATCTTAGGCTTGTTTCGTTCGTGAATACACTGACCGAACTATCAACTGAGGTAGATCAAAATAAAAGAAAACTTAGATTAAAACAAAGTAGGAAAACGACGAAGAAGGAAAACTCCGGTTGGAGTTTAGCAGGAAAGTTTAGGCATCTCTCTCTGGCGTAGGAAACTGCACAGAGGATAAGGTGGCGGTCTATTTTGAAGGAGCGAGGGACACGCCTTCCTCACGTGTTTGATCCAATCGTGTTGCAGGAAGGCGGGTCGTCAGACCTCGTGATTCACGCCTTACGGATCATGTGCATAGGGGATAAACTTGTTCGAAACACACTTCTAAACTATTATTAATAAAAGCATGCATCATATTAAATTTTGGGTTGATGATTCAATCTTCTTTGATTATTCTGATTACAACCATACCAAATTCGGCATTCCTAGGGCTTAGTGAAATGCAGATACATGATTTTCGTGATTAAAACGGATGTTAAATTGGTCACATATCATAACAGCTTACAGTTATACCAGTTTTGTCATCAGGGAATCATGAAAACACAACCACAAAACATTATACATTTACAAAAGGGGATTTTTGATCCCATGTGTTCAGAGTATTTCGTGTGTGTTCATGCGTATGTATGTATGTTCAGAGTTCATTGACCGATGGTGACGGGGGGGGTGAACTCGCGACCAGTCCCGTGTGAGCGTGGGTGCTTCGAATTTGATGAGTTTAACAACGGCTACAATGGCCAGTTGTCTAATCTCACAATTCTCTTCTGTGTGTGGGTAAGCGAAAAACCCCAAAGGGGGATTCCACGTGTGTGCGCTTATCTGAATGGACAATGTTCGTCTTGTCACCTTCGGAGGGGTTCTTCCACGTGATTCTGATTCCAGTCAGTAATTCAATCAAATCCAAGCCCCATTTGCTTTGTATGGCAAATTACAACAGAGAGGCTTTTATGAGTGACTCGGTAATCTAATCAGCAGTTCCAATGACCCTTTTGTCATAGTTTCTGAATTAAAAGAATGCAAAACCAGCAGTTTAAGAAAATGGCAGATCTGACCATGGCTACAGTGTAGTACACTAAAATTACAGCAATTTGAATCTATTGAGTACTCCTGCCCTGAGAGCAGCGTGTAGTACATTAAAATAACAGCGATTTGAATCTATTGAGTACTCCTGCCCTGAGAGCAGTGTGTAGTACACTAAAATAACAGCGATTTGAATCTATTGAGTACTCCTGCCCTGAGAGCAGCGCGTAATACACTAAAATAACAGCGATTTGTACTCCTGCCCTGAGAGCAGCGCGTAATACACTAAAATAACAGCGATTTGAATCTATTGAGTACTCCTCCCCTGAGAGCAGCGCGTAATACACTAAAATAACAGCGATTTGTACTCCTGCCCTGAGAGCAGCGCGTAGTACACTAAAATAACAGCAATTTGAATCTATTGAGTACTCCTGCCCTGAGAGCAGCGCGTAATACAGTAAAATTACAACAATTTGAATCTGTTGAGTACTCCTGCCCTGAGAGCAGCGTGTAATACACTAAAATAACAGCGATTTGAATCTATTGAGCACTCCTGCCCTGAGAGCAGCACGTAGTACACTAAAATAAGAGCGATTTGAACTCCTACCCTGAGAGCAGCGCGTAATACACTAAAATAACAGCGATTTGAATCTATTGAGCATTCCTGCCCTGAGAGCAGCACGTAGTACACTAAAATAACAGCGATTTGAACTCCTGCCCTGAGAGCAGCGCGTAATACACTAAAATAACAGCGATTTGAACTCCTGCCCTGAGAGCAGCGCGTAGTACACTAAAATAACAGCGATTTGAATCTATTGAGTACTCCTGCCCTGAGAGCAGCGCGTAATACACTAAAATAACAGCAATTTGAATCTATTGAGTACTCCTGCCCTGAGAGCAGCGCGTAATACACTAAAATAACAGCAATTTGAATCTATTGAGTACTCCTGCCCTGAGAGCAGCGCGTAGTACACTAAAATAACAGCGATTTGAATCTATTGAGTACTCCTGCCCTGAGAGCAGCGCGTAGCACACTAAAATAACAGCGATTTGAATCTATTGAGTACTTCTGCCCTGAGAACAGTGCGTAGTACACTAAAATAACAGCGATTTGAATCTATTGAGTACTCCTGCCCTGAGAGCAGCACGTAATACACTAAAATAACAGCGATTTGTACTCCTGCCCTGAGAGCAGCGCGTAGTACACTAAAATAACAGCGATTTGAATCTATTAAATACTCCTGCCCTGAGAACAGTGCGTAGTAAACTAAAATAACAGCGATTTGAATCTATTGAGTACTCCTGCCCTGAGAGCAGCGTGTAGTACACTAAAATAACAGCGATTTGAATCTATTAAATACTCCTGCCCTGGGAGCAGCGCGTAATACACTAAAATAACAGTGATTTGTACTCCTGCCCTGAGAGCAGCGCGTAGTACACTAAAATAACAGCGATTTGAATCTATTGAGTACTCCTGCCCTGAGAGCAGCATGTAGTACACTAAAATAACAGCAATTTGAATCTATTGAGTACTCCTGCCCTGAGAGCAGCATGTAGTACACTAAAAGAACAGTCATTTGTACTCCTGCCCTGAGAGCAGCGCGTAGTACACTAAAATAACAGCGATTTGTACTCCTGCCCTGAGAGCAGCGCGTAGTACACTAAAATAACAGCGATTTGAATCTATTGAGTACTCCTGCCCTGAGAGCAGCATGTAGTACACTAAAATAACAGCAATTTGAATCTATTGAGTACTCCTGCCCTGAGAGCAGCATGTAGTACACTAAAATAACAGTCATTTGTACTCCTGCCCTGAGAGCAGCGCGTAGTACACTAAAATAACAGCGATTTGAATCTATTGAGTACTCCTGCCCTGAGAGCAGCGCTTAGTACACTAAAATAACAGCGATTTGAATCTATTGAGTACTCCTGCCCTGAGAGCAGCGCGTAATACACTAAAATAACAGCAATTTGAATCTATTGAGTACTCCTGCCCTGAGAGCAGCATGTAGTACACTAAAATAACAGTGATTTGAATCTATTGAGTACTCCTGCCCTGAGAGCAGCGCGTAATACACTAAAATAACTGCGATTTGTACTCCTGCCCTGAGAGCAGCGCGTACTAGTACACTAAAATAACAGCGATTTGAATCTATTGAGTAATCCTGCCCTGAGAGCAGCATGTAGTACACTAAAATAACAGCGATTTGAATCCATTGAGTACTCCTGCCCTGAGAGCAGTGGTGGAATGTAACGAAGTACAAATACTTCGTTACTTTACTTAAGTACATTTTTCACGTATCTGTACTTTACTTAAGTAGAATCAATAGTGCATACTTTTTACTTTTACTTCGTTACATTTTGCAGCAATTATTATACTTTCTACTCCACTACATTTCTACAACGTTCTGTTACATTTTCGTAAAATTTTCTGATCAGTTTTTCCCCTGCCAAAACGTCATCCTGACCATCCGTTCATCGCACGTTTCTGTCTCACCAGTGAAGTTTGGTTGCCATAGATATATCAACCCGGTCACACTAAATGCGTCTCTATAGCACGCAGTGTGTTTATCGTGCAATTTATACGCGGAAATTAGTTTTTACATGCATAGGAAACGCATTGGTAGGTTTAGTAGTGATGTGGGGTGCGTGTGTATTATACGTTTGGTTAGGATGGATTAGTATGGCAAGCCAAGAGGTTCAGAATTACGCCATAAATGAATTGCGTTTACAGCCAAACGCCGTCATATATGGGGTTTTAACATAATATGTGTATTTATATATATATATATATATATATATACACCGTATATAGTAAAGGTATATAGTAAGCTTGATGTATATATTGCCTAATTGCAAGCTTGTTCAGAAATGGTGACAAAAACATAAAATATAACTGCTTTTCCATCATATTGAACATCATTATATGAGTATTAGGTTGAATGAGTTAGAATTAACTGTTTTATTAATCATTAGAATATAGACATTAAGAGAATAAATTGTTATGCAAGTACTTTTAATACTTAAAGTACATTTAAAATCAGGTACTTTTTACTTAAGTAGGGTTGTCATTGTGGTACTTCTACTTTTACTAAAGTAAATATGTCTCTGGTTATTTGTACTAAGTACTGAGATTCAGTACTTCCTCCACCACTGCCTGAGAGCAGTGTGTAGTACACTCAAAAAAAGGAAATTAGCTGGTTATTACATTTAAAAAAGCATAATGTGTAATTTTAACTAAATAATTTCATGTTTCAAAGGTGAACGTGATAAAATCATGTAGGTTAAGCATGAAATGCAACAAATTAACATTTGTTAAATTCAGTCATGTTGAGATAACGTGATTCAATTTAGTAAGACTGATCTTGCACCGAAGATGGACTAGCGAGATCACGCGAGATGACAAACCGCGTGCCCAGGAATATAACGAGACTATCACGTGAAGAACTTGCCTGGCGTTCATTTGGAAAAGGTAAGATAAAATCTGTTTTCATCCATCTAAATGCAAACAAAACGATGTGTATAAAGCCATTAACAGACTGTCCATCATTTTCAGCAATATTTGGTCATGCTTGTTTGTTATTTTTGTAGGCTACTCAGGCTGTTAATGTCATGCTGAACGTTATGTTGAGATAACGTGATTCAATATAGTAAGACTGATCTTGCACCGAAGATGGACTAGCGAGATCACGCGAGATGACAAACCGCGTGCCCAGGAATATAACGAGACTATCACGTGAAGAACTTGCCTGGCGTTCATTTGGAAAAGGTAAGATAAAATCTGTTTTCATCCATCTAAATGCAAACAAAACGATGTGTATAAAGCCATTAACAGACTGTCCATCATTTTCAGCAATATTTGGTCATGCTTGTTTGTTATTTTTGTAGGCTACTCAGGCTGTTAATGTCATGCTGACATATTCATGTTAGCTAACGTGACGGTAGTTGGCTCGCAGTTAATCAAGGCGTTTCTCTACCCTTTGCGCCACGTTTTGCCTGCCATGTGCTTGTAGGTGTCCAACACATTATTTTATGTTGTTTGGCTTAAACCCCTCTAGGTTCAGCAAACGCGCCGGCGTGTTTTTGTCGATTTTTTTTTTTCACAGCAGCAAAATATACTTAAAATAGCCGTTATTTTTGGTCATATACATACTTAAGAAATATGAAAAATAAACTGTTAAATGTCTTTTTATGTGTCCACTTGCAATCTAAATAAAACATTGTGCTTTTGTAAAATAAAGAAAATAAACAGGGTGTGCTTTCTGGCTCTCCATCACCGTGAACTTTTTTTTTGGGAGCACATCTCTAAACTAATGAATACTATTAACCCAGGCATGAGCTATATCTTTAATCATTTACGTGTCTACTTTTAAATTGTCTGATTCATAACAAATAAAACACATATCTGTTTATGTAATCTGTATGAAAAGAGAGAGATGTCAGTCGTTCTCATTTCAAATCATTATAGCTTCTATCTTTTAATGTGATTGTGACCAGGCCCGCCCACAGAAATGACTGGGCCCCTGAAAAGGTCCAGTGAATGGGCCCTCCCCAAATCTGCAATAGGCTACTCATATCATGCGTGTGCTCTCTCTCTCTCCAACATTACCACATACATTTAACTGAAGCCTTGTTTATACTCGACGCGTCCACACGAGCGCGAGTCTCCGCTGATTGCGCGCGCACCTCTCCAAACGGACGAGGCGTTTATACTTGACGCGCTCGCCGTTGTGCTATTCTGTGAAACGACAGGGGGCGACTCGGAGTAATTATCTTCTAAACCACCAGGAATCAGCAGTGAAGAAGTAGTTTGCCGTTTATTCAATAAAAAGAGTATTAAATGCAGTAGGTTTATTGTACTTTCACTGCATGTAAACTAAACAACTGAAGCCTTATTGAAGAGTGTTTAAACCTTAATTTCATCAGCAGGGCTTACTTCTGCTATTGTAGGCTTATTTTGTAAATGTAAGCAGTTACTTTAGACAAGTGCAAACTGGGTGCTTAATGCAAATGTGTTCCTATTCACAAAATGAGAGGCTTTTATGGTCGCCCATCAATGCAAATGTCTCTGTATATAGAAGGATCATAAACATGCTGATGCAGACGCACCAGTTCGGCCAGATTCGGCTCGAAGTCGTTCATCTTCGGATGCGGCGCCGCGCGCGATGTTACAAAAAGTGCCGTGCACACCGCCAGGCGAAATGGGGTCTTGCGCACCCAACGCGCACGACCGCCCACACCGCAATGACGTAATTTTTGCCGCGCGCACCTTCGCGCTCTTGCGGACGCGTCGATTGGGTCTATAGTTACACACACACACAGGGCTCTCAAGTGTCACGCATTGAGCATGACAGTCACTCATTTCGGTATTTTGTCACGCACTCCCGCCACATATTGTATTTCTCACGCAGAAAAACGATTTATAATAGAACTTGCCGCAAATGTCTCTGGCCGCGACGCTCTCACTTTGGCTCTCACCCGACAGGAATCAAGCGCGTCTCCTCTGTGTTGTTGGTCGAGCTACACAAAAGCCAATCAGAAAATAGCACTATTGTATCTGGGTACGATTTAACGCAACAACAAATGAAAAAAAAAGAAAATTGTCATGAAACAACCCCATTCCCACGACCAATATCTAATGGTGTGTTCACACCGACCGCGTATTTAATTATTTGCGCGAGTAGTTCAAGGCAAGACGCGAATAGACGCATCATTCAAGTTCAAGTTCAAGACGCGAATAGACGCATCATTCGCGCCGGGCGTCGCGAATGACGCGCCGTGAACGTCTTCCGCGCAAGTTGAAAAAATTTGAACTCGAGCGAATGTTCAAGCGTCTAACTAGACGCGATAGACGCGTATTTGACGCTCTATTCGCGTTCGGTGTGAACACACCATAAGGCTGCCACTCTGCAGAAGCAAATTCCATCCTATCTTCGATATGTTGTAGTAGTTTTAGCTGGACGGTGCACATGACAACTGCTGTAAATGACATGAAATATTCTCTCAGTCCTTGCGCATCTGATAAGGCCTCATTAGATAATTTACAGGACGATTTTAGGCAATCGATTGCTTCAATCACACTGGGGAGATGGTGAGCAATAGGTCTTACTTTTTCTTTTACTGTCTATGGTCTTACCGTGTCAATTCGCACACTCCATCGTGTGTCACTCACTTGCGATGCTGACCGCGAACTGGCGCGAACTCGCGAAGCAGTGGCGTTTTGACTTACGTACAACAAAATAGCATACTCAGACCATTTTCAGGAGAGGGGGGTTTCATTATGACACAGGCTACATTTTACTCAAGCAACATTAAATAAAATGGATTTTTTTCTCACTTTCAACAAGAAATGGTGCTATTTTGGTTAAAAATAAAATATGGTAACCTTTGCTTATATTTAGGATGAACATAATTATTGCTGGACTGCATGGGCCCCCCCTAGCGGCTGGGCCCCAGAAAACGTTCCCCTTTATCCCCCCTTATGGACGGCCCTGATTGTGACCACGCCCACGGAGAGCGCGCACTACACAAATGATCTGAGGCGATCCATGCAAACAAAGCCCATATCAACTAAAACACAACAAGTTTAATCAGATTACAGTACTTTACGTCGTATTGCGAGGCTGTGAGGAATATTCCTGGGAAATGTACCTCCGAAGTGCTGGTTTAAAATTAATTTTCGAGGAGCAACTGAATAGTAAGTTTTTTATTATTAAGTGCTTTGTTCTAATCGCGATATGGAATAGTGTATGCAAACGCTAAAAGACTGTTTTATGAATCGCGTCTGTGTGTGAATGGATGAACAGCTTTTACCAAACTATAATGCAATACTGAGATGAGTAAAATCGACTGAAATATGTTAAAATCAAATGTCTTTATATAAGCAACGTATTAAACTGCAAATTAACATTTATATGCCCTCAAATATTATAAAAACAACACGATATGCCTATGTTACAGACGAAATATGAAAGACAACATTTCGTTGACTAGTTTTGGATAGATTATATATTTTTTTACTCTAAAATAGACTACTGCCACATCAAATAAGCTGTTGTTCGCCAATTTATATATATATATATATTATGTTTTGTCAAAAATAAAGTCATCAACTAAGATGTTATTATAGTGTTGGTTCCAATGTAGGCTTTATTCAAACTAATGAATCTTTATATTTGAAATGCGTATGATAAAATGTATATTTTAGTTTTGAATACAAGATACATAAATACTTTAATGGTTGTAAATTAAATATTTTAATGGATGTAAATTTATCGGATCTCTTTCAGAACATCACTTGTCTGCCATCCAACCACATGAGTACTGGTGAAGGGGGTCATCGGCCATCATCAAGTTATTTGTAAGTTTTGCCAGACCTGAATAGTTTTGGCCTAAAACAGTGAATTTGTCTTACTGACTGATTCCAATGTTGACATGCTAATGATGCTAGGGTCCAGCCAAACCTGTATTTGCCCAGTTTGTTTAGATTAATTTTTCTATTGGAGTGGGGGTGTGGGAGGGATGTGGAAGTGTAAGGCGTGTAGTCTATCTCTGTCTGGTAGATATGACCTACTAAAACATTTTAGACTTCAGCACCGGCATATGCAACGTTACCCATGCCCACACATAAACTGCCCATGTACTTTTAAGACATGGAATGCTTTGCACATTCATTTGAGTAGAGTCCATCCTAAACAAAACACCCAGGAGCTACAGGAATTGTCAACTTATAGTTGTCATTTGTGCACTTGTGATCTTTCTACAGAGAATGATTACTTTTCACACATTGACACTCATTTGAAGAGTAATGAAACTGTTCCTTGTATGTTTGGGGATTGTAATTTTCAAACAAATGTATATGGAACATTTCACTCTCACAAGAACAGGAAACACAGTCGACATTAGGGCTGCAACTAACGATTATTTTGATAATCGATTAATCTGACGATTATTTTTTCGATTAATCGATTAATCGGATAAAAAAATTCACTTCGATTTTTTTGTTTATTGACTAAATAAAACCCGGTTACACTTTATTTTAAGGTGTCCTTGTTACAGTGTAATTATATATTTAAGTACAGAGTAATATTAAGGAACTACATGTACTTACTATAGGAATAGGGTATGATTAGAATTTTGTTGAGGGTTAGTTGCATGTAATTATGCATAATTTACTGTTATTACTAAGTACATGTAACATATGAAACAAGGACACCGTAAAATAAAGTGTTACCTTAAACCCTAAATTAGGATATTTATGTGTAAACGTGTACTTTAAAAAGTGCAAAAGCCACACATTGAGTTTTAGTAATATCAATATTTGCATTGTTTTTAATGATAATTGCTGATGGCAAGTTGACAACCATGATTAATGTAAAAAAAAAAAAAAAAAAAAAAAATTTATATCCAACATATTGTTTTAACACAATTTTTGTTAAAACAAATTTACACAGACATGTTGTTCAGATGTGAAGATATAAACTAAAAACATCTAAAATATATAATTCATTTAATTTTTATTTAAAATTAATTGAATTATAAGGATACATTGTTAAAATAAATATAGAAAGACTGAAAACAAGCGTGTGAACGTAGAGCTGCAGTAGATCGCGTTTGAAAAACAATTAAAGCTTAATAGACAAATGCTGTAAATAGAGAACGGAATGGAAGTACGCAGCAAGTTAACAGGCTTGATTAAAAAGACAGGAAAAATGATGCATTAGTGCACAAGCATTTGCTGAAAACCACTGAGTACAGTGACTAAAACAATCTTTTACTGCTGCTGTTATTAACTGCCTTTATATTTAGTGCTTCGCTTTGTAAAGACCGTTTTAATTTAACCTATTTCTGCGGTTGCGCTATTTTAATCCATCACTTATGTTGCGAGCGAACTGATTGGGCAACCTGATGCTCGAGACAAAATACAGACATCCCAAGTCTCCCGGAAGTTCTGGGAGTCACCCGCATATTGATAGCGGCTTATGCGGCTCCCTGATGCCCGCAAATTAGTTCAAACTCCCGGGATTTGAGCGCGCATGCGAGACAGAAGAGACTGTGCTCCAGACCGTGTAGCGCGCATGTGCGGCAGAGCAACGGAGGGAGAGAGGCCTTGCGTGTGTGAGTATGTGCCTCATGAAGCGCGTGTAAGACAGAGAGCATCCTGATTGGCCTGTTTCAACCAATCACCAGTAAACCCTCCCCGTGACGTAAGCAGACCAACTAATCGATAATGACATTCGTTGACAACGATTTTCATAATCGATTATTATCGATTTTATCGATTAGTTGTTGCAGCCCTAGTCGACATACATTGAAAGATTTCAAGCCAGACGTGGTTAGAAACACTCGAGTTTCACAAGAATCCTCTCATAATCCTGAGGATGATGCAGGCAATCAAGATGACTCTGCAGTTGAAGCAGACAGTGCATGTTCAAATAGTGATGTAGATGTAACCAATAACTTGCCTGAAGTAATTGAGAATAATTTTGCGCAGCGTTGCTCAAGTTAGAGCATTTTGCACATGTCCCAGGCAAAAAAATTGATAAGTTCTTAGAGGAACTGCACTACTTAAGTTCAGCAACATTACCCCTCTCCATTGACATTCTTGAAGGGGTATTTCAGAAACATAGTCCCACAACTGATAGGTCTGCGGTAACAGAAGTAGCAACTGCTCTCTGCACTTCTCATCCATTGCTCAAATCCATAGAGAAGGGGGGTCCCCTAAGCTCAACTTATCTCCGCAAAAAGTATTATCAAGAAAGCTTTAACGTTGTAGAACCCATTGAATATGTTCTTGATGCCAAAGAAAACAGAAGTTTTCAGTATGTTCCTGTACTGAAGTCTTTGCAGCAACTCTTTAAGAAAGATGTTGTGGACAGGGTAGAAGAAAACCACAGAGCACAGCAGAGTAAAAGGGCGAGTGGTGGACCCAACACTTACAAATCTCCTCAGGATGGTTCACACTTCCAGCAAAACATTTTTCTGTCAGGGGATGAGATGAGGATATTGTTACATTTATACATAGATGATTTTGAGGTTTGCAATCCTCTGGGTACTTCTCGCAGGACACATAAGCTTTGTGGAATGTACTGGACGCTGGGTAATTTGCCTCCAGGCTCATATTCATCACTATCATCAATTTACTTGGCATTGTTGTGCCATACTGATGATGTACATAAGTATGGTTATGACCATGTCTTACATCCTCTTCTTCAAGACATTAAAAAACTCTGGAGCAAGATGGAGTTTTCATTCCATTACTTGGCAGATGTGTTAAAGGTACGATTCAGGTTGTTGCGCCAGATAACTTGGGTGCTCACAGTATTGCAGGTTTTAATGAGAGCTTTTCAAGTGGGTATATCTGCCGATTTTGCACAGGAACAAAAACAGACATCCAAACAAAAGAAGTAAAATCAGGTGCATTCACCCTAAGGACAAAAGAACTCCATGATTCTCATGTGACCTCAGCTCAGGAGAATGGTACAAGCTGTTTTGGGGTGAAAAGACATTGTGTTATCACCGAAACACTTGCCCACTTCAGCATTCACACAGGCTATCCTCCAGATATTATGCATGATCTGTTTGAGGGCATAGTGCCAGTGGAGCTTGCACGGTTTGTGGCATTGCTTATATCCAAGAAGTATTTCAGTCTTCAAACCCTCAACAAATCCATCCTGCACTTCCCTTACAAGTGGGCCGACAAGACAAATAGGCCACATGTGATCCCACACACCTTTTCAACCAGGGCAACAATAGGTGGAAACGCCCATGAAAATTGGGCTCTAATAAGACTACTCCCATTCATAATTGGGCACCTGGTGCCTGAGGGTGAAATGGCATGGCAAATACTGTTGGACTTAAAAGACATTGTAGAGCTTGTGGTTGCTCCAACACACACAGATGAGTCCATTGCCTATCTTGAGGGCAAAATTTCTGAGCACAGGCAAAAGTACCAAGAACTCTTCCCTGGTGTGCAACTGCTCCCAAAACATCATTATTTGGAGCACTATCCTCAACTGATAAGGATGTTTGGGCCTCTTGTGTGCCTCTGGACAATGCGTTTTGAGGCCAAACACCGTTTTTTTAAGCAGGTTGTGCGACACACCAATTGCTTTAAAAATGTGCCCCTCTCGCTAGCCACTAAGCATCATCTTATGATTTCATATCACTTGAGATCATCCAGTTTTGAAGAAACATCCCTAGAGGTTACAAACGTCTCAACAGTTCCTCTGGATTGTTTGAAACAAGAAATAGCTCAGACTATTGAAAAGAACTTCCCTGGTACAACGGAAGTTCACCTTTCTAAATATGTGTCAAGTAAAGGTGTACATTTCAGAAATGGGATGATAGTCGCTCATGGTTCTACAAGTGGACTCCCTGACTTTGGAGAGATTATTCAGATTTGTGTTGTTCAGGAGAGACTGTTTCATGGTGAGAAGGCTTTCTGGGTGGTACAGGGAACATTTCAGAGCGTTTGAGCTGAGTGTACATCCTACCAGAGAAACTGTTCTGATTGAACTTGGTGAACTGGCCGATGACTACCCTTTGGCAGACTACTTTGTTGGACCTCTAAGACTGGTGACATTAAAAAGATACATAAACATAAGGTTTGTTTTCTTTAATATTGAATAGATCTCAATGGACTCTCTTATTTCAGGGAAGTGTGACTTCATAATGTCACATTTATTTCCCAGCTCTTAATTTTGATTTCATATATTCAAATGAATGGAGCATAATTGGTACAGATTCAGACCAAAGCAACAGCAAAGGGATGGCACAGAGTCACATACAGCAGCACCTTTCTTCAAATGATTCTCCTCATCTTATTTTCTACTTTCTCCTTCTCCTCGTCGTTTTTTATGTTTTGTTTACCAACTGGTAGTGGTAGTGCTGCCCTGGTCTTGTTGCTTTGATCTTCTTTGATAATCACGGTCCATTCATTTGAATGCAAAATGGAAGTGAAACAGTTTGGGAATAAATTAGGTATTATGAAATCAGTTCTCTCATTTATTTCAGGATTTTTTCATAGCTATATTTAATCGGCATGACATTCCCTACTTTTGTACTCATTAGTGTTTTAAAATCAGATCATTGTTTAAACTTAATTTTCTCTATCCTCATTCAGTAGGTCGTGAAATGGCTGCTCCAGTGAAACTCAGAATCATTCTTGGAGAAAACAATTCCCAGAGATTGACCCTTCCAGATGAAATGCCAGAGACTGTCATCGAACTCATACAGGAAATTAAGAGACAATGTGGAGTAGATGGGGATTTCAGGCTTCAATTCATGGATGTGGAGTTTGGGAATGAATTCACCAACTTGGTCTCAATTTCAGACATCCAGGACAAAAGCTCCATCAAGGTCATCTTTAACTCGGTTGCACCTGCCCAGCCTGGTGGCACCCTGCCCCCTCCCTACTCAACTGCTGCCACCTCTTGCACTCTGAATGACTCCTCATCCCTTTTATCTGCTAGTAGCTCATTTGATACAGACATATTGTCTTCTCCTGAGTCCACCTCCTCGAGATCCACTGCTTGGCCCATTGTCTTCCCCTTGCCCAGGTTTGCTTATGATACTCAGCTACAGCTGGACAGGGCCAATGCTGCTTTTAAAGAAACTGGAGCTTTGTTGAATCCTAATACTAAACTTAAATCTGCTATTCTTGAAGGCTTAGCTGAAACGATCGTCAAGTACAAAGTGTACCTCTCTGACAGGGAGTTTGATGAGGTAGCAGAAGCTCTGGTAACTACACATCCATGTTTAAAAGAGCCAGGTTCAGTGACTGGGTATGGCGGATGGAAGACAAGCCTGAAGTATGAACTTGCTAACTACCGAACAAAACTCAGACAGCTTGGATGCCCTGAAGTTACTGTGAATGCCTTAACACACAAACCTGAGAGCAAATGCAGTCCTGCATATGGTGTAAAGAACCCGAAAAAAGCCGAAGTGAATTACTGCCCCACCTATCCGGCCGGTGAAACAGCTGAGACACTAGAAGAGATAAGAGTGGCACTCCTCTCTGAAGTAAAGAAGAGAAACCATGAGCACAAGTTGGCGGCAATGATGGACAAGACCTTTGCACTCAGAAGGCAAGAGGTAGTTGCAGAGGCCCCCATGATAGCTGATTTTAAAACGAGGTGGCCAGCTCTCTTCAATGTGCGTGAGGTAAGTGAATAACTGCACTGGATGTGTCACAATACATGTTGACAGAATCTGAGGTTACTCAAACTGATGAGGATTTACTGAAGGCCAGCAATAGCAGCCTTTGCTGGCCTTCTGACAAAGGAAACTAATATTTATATAAATACATATATTTTGCATTTACATTTCTTGAACAGATAGAACTGCTATTTCAAATGTGTACCAAAAAGTTAATGTGAGTTTTGTCTACTTTTTTTGTTATGTTTTTTGTAGGTGAGTGCAGAGTTCAAGAGAATCACAACGGTCCATTTGCAGTCAAAGTTCTTCTCCGAGCTTGATGTTCACTCTGCAAACCTGATAAAGGCGTATGCCAAGAAAGGTGGAGTTCAAGGGAGAAAAATCAAGACCATCATGGCACCCATAACCCAGGTATGATACCAATGTAAAAGTGACAAAAATCACTTAAAACTTGGTCATTGTAGAAATGACTGAGCACCACATCTGTTCCCCCATTAGGGGTCATTGTTTAAGAGAGAGGGGCATCATTTAATCCTGAAAAATCTGCTCTGAAATCATAAAACTCTGTTTTTGAAAGCAGTTTTGAAGCACAGATAAAGCATTCCCAGATAGCAAAATTGTTGTGGCTCAGATCCGGCCCACAGTTGACACTTTCATCTGGCCCACATACCGCGTGGAATGATGGCACTTGGGCGGTCCGCTCCTGTTTGCCAGATTTGGGCCACAATTAAGCCATAGCAATGCCGCATGTCAGCCGTAAACAAAACAAATGAAGCAGAACTGGCCCACATCTGGCCCAGACACCAAAATTGCTGTGGCCCAGATCTGGCCCACACTTGACACTTTCATCTGGCCCACATACCGCGTGGAATGATGGCACTTGGGCGGTCCGCTCCTGTTTGCCAGATTTGGGCCACAATTAAGCCATAGCAATGCCGCATGTCAGCCATAAACAAAACAAATGAAGCAGAACTGGCCCACATCTGGCCCACAGTTTAAAGTTCAAAGGGTATGTGGGCCGGATGAAAGTGTCAACTGTGGGCCGGATCTGGGCCACAGCAATTTTGGTGTCTGGGCCAGATGTGGGCCAGTTCTGCTTCATTTGTTTTGTTTATGGCTGACATGCGGCATTGCTATGGCTTAATTGTGGCCCAAATCTGGCAAACAGGAGCGGACCGCCCAAGTGTTATCATTCCACGCGGTATGTGGGCCAGATGAAAGTGTCAAGTGTGGGCCGGAATTGGGCCACAGCAATTTTGGTGTCTGGGCCAGATGTGGGCCAGTTCTGCTTCATTTGTTTTGTTTACGGCTGACATGCGGCATTGCTATGGATTAATTGTGGCCCAAATCTGGCAAACAGGAGTGGGCCGCCCAAGTGCCATCATTCCACGCGGTATGTGGGCCCATTCCACGCGGTATGTGGGCCAGATGAAAGTGTCAAGTGTGGGCCAGATCTGGGCCACAGCAATTTTGGTGTCTGGGCCAGATGTGGGCCAGTTCTGCTTCATTTGTTTTGTTTATGGCTGACATGCGGCATTGCTATGGCTTAATTGTGGCCCAAATCTGGCAAACAGGAGCGGACCGCCCAAGTGCCATCATTCCACGCGGTATGTGGGCCAGATGAAAGTGTCAAGTGTGGGCCGGAATTGGGCCACAGCAATTTTGGTGTCTGGGCCAGATGTGGGCCAGTTCTGCTTCATTTGTTTTGTTTACGGCTGACATGCGGCATTGCTATGGATTAATTGTGGCCCAAATCTGGCAAACAGGAGTGGGCCGCCCAAGTGCCATCATTCCACGCGGTATGTGGGCCAGATGAAAGTGTCAAGTGTGGGCCAGATCTGGGCCACAGCAATTTTGGTGTCTGGGCCAGATGTGGGCCAGTTCTGCTTCATTTGTTTTGTTTATGGCTGACATGCGGCATTGCTATGGATTAATTGTGGCCCAAATCTGGCAAACAGGAGCGGACCGCCCAAGTGCCATCATTCCACGCGGTATCTGGGCCAGATGAAAGTGTCAAGTGTGGGCCAGATCTGGGCCACAGCAATTTTGGTGTCTGGGCCAGATGTGGGCCAGTTCTGCTTCATTTGTTTTGTTTATGGCTGACATGCGGCATTGCTATGGATTAATAGTGGCCCAAATCTGGCAAACAGGAGCGGACCGCCCAAGTGCCATCATTCCACGCGGTATCTGGGCCAGATGAAAGTGTCAGCTGTGGGCCAGATCTGGGCCACAGCAATTTTGGTGTCTGGGCCAGATGTGGGCCAGTTCTGCTTCATTTGTTTGGTTTATGGCTGACATGCGGCATTGCTATGTCTTAATTGTGGCCCAAATCTGGCAAACAGGAGTGGGCCGCCCAAGTGCCATCATTCCACAATTCACTCCTGTTTGCCAGATCTGGTCCACAAGCAGGCCATTTGTTCAGCCACATGTTTGCCAAGAATTACATAAATAAACCATAACTGTGTGTTTTTGTGTGTGCATGCTGTGCCATATGACTGACACTAAGAGAAATATACACTAAAGAGAAATTTTAAAATGCCCCCTTCTTATGTTAAGAGAAGTTTAAACACATTTCTAAAAACATTTGCATTATTTATTAATATTGTCAAAGAACAACCAAGTGCAAGTTTCCATTTTCAAAACTACAATTTAAGCAATCTAAAAAAAAATAGTACTAATAAACAAACACAAAATATGTGCATATAAAGCATCTTAGAACTAAACAAAAAACAAAACATGTTTCCAGTTGGTCATCCAAAAAAAAAAAAAAAAAAAAGACAACGCAGAAGTACGGTAAACACACTAGAAAACATTGACAAATGGAGCCATCCAAAATGAAAGAATTTGACCTCCTTGACTGGGCCCATCTGCGTCATCATGGCAATCTTGCAAGCCTTTATTGGATACACAAAAAAACAACAACTGTTGACTCAGTAACAGAATGCTGATTTTACAATAGTTTTTTAACAGCAATAGCACATTAATACTGAATCGGGAAAAAATGGACTGGACCTACCAGTGCATTAAACAGTTAGGTAACTCTAAAGGCCTATTTATACTTCTGCGTCGAACTCAAGCCGTAGCTACGTCGTAGGCTGTGTGTAGCGCGCGTACCCTTTGGCGTACCCTGACGTGCACCTCTCCAAAAATGTAACAACGCGTCAACTCTACGTGGACGCAAGTGCTGTGATTTGTCTGCCAGGACCGCTCCCTTGGGTTTCACATGCTCCCTCTACAAGTGTAATTGCGCGTCAACGCGGACAACGACGCAGAAGTATAAATGAAAACTAACGCGTAGTCTATAGCGTAGAGGCTCCGGCGTAGGTCCGACGCAGAAGTATAATGAGGCCTAAAGGCCTTAATTGTTAACATTAATTAATGTATTAACTAGTATTAACTAACATGAACTGCATTATTTGTTAAGCTTTTTTAATGTTACAGTCATTCACTGTTTGTTCATGTTAGTTCACAGTGCATTAACTAATGTTAACAATTACAACTTTCAATTTGAATAATGCATTAGGGAGCATCACAATGAACATTAACTAAGATTAATAAATGCTGTAAAAGAATTGTTCATGCCTCATGTCAACTAAAGTAGTTAAAGGGATAGTTCACCCAAAAATGAAAACTCTGTCAGTAATAACTCGCCCTCATGTTGTTCAACCCCGTAAGACTTTCGTTCATCTTCGGAACACAATTTAAGATATTTATGCTGAAATCTGAGAGCTGGATCACTCCTCCATAGGCTTCTAAGGGATTGAAACTTGCCAGCCCAGAAAACGTATTAAAAACATCGTTAAAACAGTCCAAGCGACTACAGTGGCTCAACCATAAGTTTATCAAGCGACGAGAATACTTTTCGTGCGCAAAAAACAAACAAAAATAATGACTTTATTCCACTATTCATTTTCGGCTGCTTCTAATTCTAATTAATTTTTTAACGCTATTTAAAACACGCAGCGTATTCCTTCAGTTGCATTTCCTTTCCCTGCTCTCCCTCCGTCTCACTCACTCACGCACCATCGCCTCCGTGCACACCGCGCCTGTCTATGAGGCGCCGGACTGGACAAAAGCGAAGCGACACTGCGCGAGAGTGTGAGAGAGATATTTCTCTAATATAATTTATTTTACTGGACAGTTTAAAGCTCATAACTATATTTTATTGTTACTTGAAGAACTTAGAGTGCAGTGTTATGTTGCATCATGCAGTATTTGTGCTGAAAAGTTACCTCAATAAATGTAAGGTCCTTCCTATTTTATGTGTGTACTAGGGATGTCAATTTTCACAAATTCCCATGATCGATCGTCGTTTAAATTAACGATCAATTAATCGATTAATCGTTAGCCTTAATACTAGGGGTGGGGGAAAAAATCGATTCTTAGATGCATCGCGATGCGGACGTGGACGATTCTGAATCGATTCACAATTGTCAAAAATCGATTTTCAAAAAAAATACAATTTTTTTAGATATATATTTATAATAACGTAATATTGACGGAACGCGAAAGACGGAACTCTGAAGCGCGGAAGTGCAGTGGCCGGACCGTCTGTGGCGTGCACGTAACAGACGCGGACGCGATGGCTGAGCGCCAAATCCAAACACCCTCCTCGTTAAAAGCTGACGTGTGGAAATATTTTGGCTTCTGAAGTTGAAGGGGGAAAGGAGCTGGACAAGAGCCACACTAGTTGTAAGCGTTGTAGAGTAAAACTAAAATATTTCGGAAACAAGACACATATGAGAAGCCAAATGACACGTTTCCAGCCAGAGGAGGAAAAACACTCGGCTGTAACATTACCGGTCGTTGTTATATTATTAATTTACTACAAATATGCTGCTGCTAGTTCAGACACACATGTATTTTCCTGTTGGTTCTTTGCAATGTTAATAAAATATATTGTACGTTAATTCTTTATGGGTCATTACTTTGTACTTTTAAAGCAAAGTATTTATAGTCACACACACACAAAAAAAAGATTCTGATAATCGATTTAGCATCGAATCGCAGCCCTCTGAATCGTAATCGAATCGAATCGTGAGGTGCCTAGAGATTCCCACCCCTACTTAATACTGCAATATGCGTCTGCTGCAGTGCATATGGCCAACAGCATGACAGCGTCTGCAAATGCTGCTCAAACCGCTATGTTCCTCACCAAATTAATGAGAATGGTTTTAATCTAAATAAAGGGCTAGTAGGATTGTAAAATGTTTCGATGTGATTGATAATTAAATTACAGGGCTCGAATTTCGGCGGGGGTATTGCGCATAATTCTAATAATTCCCACAGGTCTCCCATTTATAATGCAGGAAATTCCCGCAATCGTAATCCACACAGATTATAAAATCAAATAATTATTTTAACAACTCTCTGCCAGGCGCAATTTCACAAACAGCGTGAGTGTTCAGCGGTGCCGCGTCTTCTATCTCTTCTTCTCTCAAAATGTGTTGTGCAAGGCAAGCATCAAGCGCTGCGGCGATAATAGGCTACACACTCGCGTTTAGGAGTCGGGACATGACGGAATATTTACTTGCACAATCGGGCCAGCAGTGCATCGTGACTGAAGTTTACCATTTGCACGTCTTTTTAGGTCTTACCAGTTTAAACATTCAAGCGATTTTAAACTAATCAGTGCTCGCGCGCTCTCTGAGATGATTTTCTATGCGCACATTCATAGAGAATCCGCCTCAAAAACAGCTGGCTAGTAACAAAAGTTATTTTTCGCGGATTATATTGCTTTAACACGCAAAATTGTGTCAATTTCGGTCTTCGTGAGTATACTCTAAACATAGTCGGTTTTGTCTTTTAATAAGCATAAAACGCATGCCAGTATAATGAACACAGCATCCGTGCACTAGCTCATTAATTTAGTTGTCAAAACAACAAAATATAGCTTTAAGTTAAAGGAATCAGGATTAATAGCCTATATTTATTCAGGACTAAAATACTACCCAGTGTTATTTTCCATTTGATTACTTTATTCAGTTTGTGTAGGCCTATATGAAGTTAGACCCATTGAAAAACTTTTCTCTTTAATTGTCTTTATTTGTATCTTTATTCTATTGTATTTATTTGTGCTACTTTTTTCAATTTAATTAAACAATTTAAATCAAGCTTCCTTGTGTTGTGTAAACTCTTAACAACAATATTACCCCATTGTAAAAATGCAATGAGCGCAAACATTTAGGCAAGATAAATGTAATTTTTGTTTGGAAAAAATGCCCCCCGCCCTTCTCCCCCTCAAAAAAAAAATCCCCCCATGAGAATCATCTAAGGGGGGATTTCCCCCCCCATTTTCCAAAACGAAATTCAGGCCCTGAATTAAATTAAATATTTAATAATCAAATATAACGACTACAGCGTGTCACCAACAGATGCGCTTGTCAGAATGTTTGACTTGTGGACGCGTGCTCTTCCTGGAACAACGCACTTAAAACGGCAACTAAACCCAATGAATTCACACCGATTTAATAAAATAGTGTTCTCATGTTATGTAATATGACAGTCCCAAATTAATCCTTGTTATTAGTCGTGCATTCTCCTTGAGCGGCGCGCGCTGAATGAATAACTTAACCGTTGAGCACTTTGCTAGCGCGTTATTTAACTCAAAGAAACGCATCCTATGAGATTAATCAGATTTATACAAAATAAACATAATATTACAAATTATATCTGCACAAAATGACGTGAATGCACAAGTGAACTTGAACTAAGTTACGTGCCATTCAGAATGATCATGTTGTGGACGCGCTCTTCCTGGAACAACGCGACACGGCAACTAAACCCAAATAATTCACAATATTTTATCACAATATTGTTCTCTTTATAATGTTATATAATATGACAGTCCCAATAGTCGTTATTAGTCGTGCATTGCCATTTGAGCTGCGCGCGCTAAAGATCACGCTGCGTCAATTCTTAACCAAATGCAATATGAGATAAATCAGATATAGATAGGCGCACACAAAATAAACTATTACAACTTACATTTGCACAAAACGAAAGGCAGCGAATGCACACGCAAACTTAGTCATGATGAAGTTGTAAAATAGTCCCAAACATAACTCCGGCGCGCTCGCTTACATGTTTCGCGGTTGAGCAGCACGCACGCGCATGAACCTGCTTAATCGATGATCGATAAGGTTTATCGATTAAACGTGTTATCGACAATTAATCGATCGTTGATTAATCGTTGACATCCCTAGTGTACTGTGTAAATTTTAATCATTAACATTAAAAGCACACTCTTTTTACGACTAAAATAACAGTAAAGGGTAAAAAAAAAAACTGAATTCCCAAACATGAAAACGGAAAAAACGGAATTAGCAAAAATGAAAACTGATAAAACAGAATTTGGGAAAAAATAAAATGGATTTTCTAGGGCCCTAATCAAGTATTCAGACAGACCATGGTATTATACACATATAGCAAAAACACAATGTAACTGACTTACAGGTGTCTTGGGACCTCCTCCGTTTCTCCCTTTCTCTTCTCCCTCCGTCTCGGTCACTTGACAGATGAAGCCATTTTTTAATAAATGTTTCAATTTCTTGATCGGTGGCCGCAGCTGTCAGTCTATTGTATCTGACAGTTCCTAAAAATATATAACATTGTAAATGCAAGGATGGATAAGACAACTTTTAAAATCTTAGGACACAATTAGCAGGAAGACAAGCATTAGCCAAGTGCATACTTTGCCAGTGCCACTGTAAAGAACATTTTGGCCACGGACAAGGACACTCTTTGTTTCCGGATGCCCAAAAGTTACAAGTTTAATCTTTTTTTTTTTTTTAGCAAACCAGGGTGACTAGGGACATGTAATTGTATAGCTATGATTTGTTGTTTCAGATGAGTTTAAATATGAGGAAACACAAAGGCCAAATTCCCTTTCATCCATCACAATGAGTAAAACCAAAGAATATAGTTCTGATGTGCAGCAAAAGATTGTTGAGCATCACAAAATAGAAACTGTCTGTAAGAAAATAGCTAAATTATTTGAAAATAATTCAGAAGTTTCAATCAATTAAAGATGTTACAAAAATTCTGCCAGGAAGAGGACGTGTCTATATTGTCTTAAATTAAGACAATATAGACACGGTGAGGAGGAAAGTTTGATCGGCCAAAAGACTCTCCAAGGATTAGTTGAGTCTTGGGGGTCAGAATGAAAGCATCAAATATATCAAACAACCCCTACATTAAATTGAAACTGCTGCGTCTGTGTAGATGAAAGAAGGAAAGTGCACGAACGTTGTGGTAGGGATGGGTATTGTTTAGGGGTGTAACGATACACAAACCTGACGGTTCGGTTCGTCCCACGGTTTTGAGGTCTCGGCTCGGTTCGGTTCGGT
Organism: Rhinichthys osculus; assembly: GCA_029959095.1. Taxonomy (NCBI): domain Eukaryota; kingdom Metazoa; phylum Chordata; class Actinopteri; order Cypriniformes; family Leuciscidae; genus Rhinichthys; species Rhinichthys osculus. The sequence goes on from JARWKJ010000018.1 coordinate 26,496,588, forward strand.
TCGGTTCGGTTCATTTCGGTGGGGTGGGGGGGTTAAGAAAGCTAAAATTGCTTTTATTTTTTATTAAACAGTGCTTTAATGAACAAATTGTGTCCTTGTCTTTAAATTAATTCAATTACAAGTAAACGTTTCTCAAGGATAACAAAATTATCTGCTAATGCTGTAAACTACAGCCCTTACTTGCACATTACTATAACATTAAAGGGCATATTGCAGGTTAGAGGACCCAACGAGTCAATGTATAGAAAAACAATGCAGTAATTAGATTTTCGTTAAAATATACTTATAAATACGTTACATTGGCTTCTGGAGTCGTTTTTGTGAGAGAATTTTACTTCCGCATCTGAAAATGGGCGTGACGGGCGTGACGTAACGGGCGGGAGAGCGGTCGATTCAAACCATTCAAACAACAGGCAAACAATGGATCGCAATGACATTTCGGACTTGCTCGTATGACAGACCACGGACGACAGCCTTACAATTATGAGCCTGCTATGGTGCCGAGAGAGCAGGGACAGGCCAGGATTAATGTTAGACAGAACAACGGTCAGAGGAGACACACATTATTGCAAAAGTATTATTATAAAAAAACTTGTGTGGAGTTAGTGTGCGCAGCCGCAGTTTATTGCATCACTTAATCGCGCATATTTTTGATTAGCCTAGCTGTCAGATACTGAGTAAACGTTAAAAGAACAGGCCTATTCAATCTTCCCTGGATGTTTTTTAACGAAGAAATTAAATAATAGGAATCAGGAGAATGGAAGCAGCAATAAAAAATGAGGACTGTAGTGCTGTCGGCAAAACATTAGGCCTATACCACTGCAATAAAAATGGCACTGCACCAAAAAGGTAAGGCATATGTGTTTTTATATTTAATGCTGTTCACTGTGAGTTTTAATTAATAGTGTAATAGTTAATAGTGCATCGTTCTTTCTGTTTGGTAAAATGTGAGGTGTATATCGATTATTACCATCGTATATCAGTTAATAGCAAAGCTATTATTGGTCATCTAGGAGTTGGAATTTAATAACAGAATAAACTATATTGATCAGGCGCGTATGTCATGCTCATTAATATCCGTCCAGTAACGTTATGTGATATAACTTAGCGGTTTCTTATCGAGAGACAGATAGATATTTTTATTCCTGATATACACGTTTTTGTTCCTCAGATCTGGTGTAGGCTACACACGATCGCGTTTTTGGAAGCCGATGCAGAAGAGAAATCCTGTCTCTACAGCTGCACACACCGCACACAGGCACGATAGATAGACAGCACCGTCCCTTTTCTTGTTAGGAAACCTGACTCGATGTCCTGACAGGCCGGAGTTTTTGTAACCTCCACAAACACAATAATTTACCATGATGACGATGATAAATTAAAATACAAAAACTACCGAAAACACTGATTCAGGACCGCTCTTACTGACTTTTTTTTTTAAATTCGATGCCACAAGAACATCTACATATTCACAATATCACATTAACATTAGCTGCCAGGAAATAAAAAATACAAAAAAAGTTTTGAATAAACTCCAGTGCTTTCAAAGCATTACATGTTTTCATTGCTTTTTTGTTTTTGTTTGTTCCAAAAGATGTACATATAATGTGAAGTCATTTATAAAACGTGAAAAAAAGCCCAATTCTTTTTATGTATATGGTATTTTCCTAATTAAACAAATAACTGTATAATATGTTGTTCTTTACATTCCAAATTGTCATTCTGAGTATAAAAAAGCACATTTACCCGCTCATACTGAATACAAACCTATCTGCGCTGCTGATGCTCCCTCCCTCTGGTGACGTAAAATGACGCGATGTTGAAAAAAAAACGTTTTTTACGAGCAGTCAAAGAAACGCTCACTTTATCTACTAAATGTGTGCCCTTATGTCGTTTTAAAACATTTTAAATCCTGCATTACCTTTTCATATGGTATTTTCATACAAGGTTATATATTAATTTAGATTTTTTTTTAACCTGCAATATGCTCTTTAAAGCTTAACAAGCCTAGACTTTTAGCCTAAATGATATAATAATAATCAACACTCAAATAACAAATTGTATGAAAACATGTAAACTGCACATAAGGCCATTTTTGCATTAACATGTTTGTAGGGATTGAAGGGACAATCATTGATTCTCTTGTAGTAAAATCCTTAACTCACAACAGGAAAAGTTAACAAAGAACCCTAACTAACCCACATTCCTATTACCGTGGTCCCAAACTGGCGCCTAAAAGTCTAGAGAGCAAATGGACTTTCAAACATTTATGGTGATAAATGGTCCTGAATGTCCATTAAACAGCTAATTCCCCCCTCCTGAGACAACACCCAGACCTCCTCGTGCCAGCCCGATTCATTCGTGAGGCACGATCAAAGAAGACCGTTATCTCTAGCTCCCCTCTCCGGCGAGAAGGGGGGTGCCAGATGTTCAAATGAAGATACACACACACCTATGTTCACACACACACATACGAACCCTAAGTTTTTATCTATAAATCGGCATTAAAACAGAGTTGGTGTATTAAAATACCTGCTACAGAACTATAAATGTGCAAACATGTCCTACGAATGTTTTCATGAATGTAAGACACTTATAAATACCTGAAAGTGTGCATTAAGAGGTAACCCTGCAATATGATGTCTGTGGCGTGTGATGTTTGATATGTTTGTGACCCTAAAAGTCTGATCTATTCATTAAGCTGTATATCGATAGCGTGAAATATATATATCTACCTATATATGCCATTTCCAAAGTAAGCTTAAGGCCCTGCTAGTCATAAAGATGCAAATTGATTCCGAATGAACCACTCGGGGGGCGTAGGCTCTCTTCAAGATGGGCCATTATCATTGGCCGACACACCTATCCAAGGCGTGTTCTGTTTATCTTTAAAACCCCAAACTCAGAGACACTCTGTTCTCTGTTCTCTGTTCTCTGTTCTCTGTTCTCTGTTCTCTGTTCCTGTATCCCGATGTAATCTTCGTGTTTTATTTTGTTCCTGTTTTATTTTGTCTTCGTTTTATTTTGTGCATAGCCAGTCTGTCCTTAGTGCGGTCCTCGAGATACCCACGTGCGTTTTGTTAGTCTTCCAGCATCCCAGCGAAAGGACTATCTTCACGCATACAGAACTGCGTTAGAACTTTTAAATCTCCCGCGACAACCACGCTTGGAGGAATCAAAGAAGCCCGCCTCCTATTCCCAGGACGCCACGAGCTCGCTTCCACACCACTCTAACCAGGTCTGAATGCAAACTGTTCCATCTAAATTTAGACGCTCTGAAGTGTGTATTCTGTAAGCTGTCTCTGAGGACCTAACTGTGCTAGCAATTGTGTTTTTCCCTGTGTTTCTACCTTATTTTCTTATTGTTTAAGTTCATTTTGGTTTCATATATATATATATCTTTGTTTTACATGTAGTGTAGTTCATTAAACCTCATTTATACTTTATTGCCTCTGTGTTTGTTGTTGATCACATAACAAAGCCTCTTTAATATAAAGATCCTAGCTACAATCTGATAATTGTTAAGTGCACAAAACATTGTCAGTAAATTTAAGCTAAAATAAGACCACCAGCCATTGGTAACCTCTAGCGAAACAGCGCGGCGGACGGGCTGGCTTAGAAAGAGATATCAATCGCTGTGGTAATTTTAAAGATCAGTCATAGCCCTCTGTGCGGGATGTATATGCATAATTAATCATAATTCGTTGTGTTAATTGTGGTATACATGCCCTGAACAGACGTATATGCTGTACAACCCCTAGTTGGGTGATTTATCTATGCAAGGACTCGGTTCAAACTATATTCGATAATTTGTTGATCAGAGATTAATAACTGTTGAATATTTATCCCCAAAATCAAAATTGACTAAAGAGCTTATGAACCCCAGATTCCTTACAGATTTTATGGTGGAGAATTAAACGGCAATATTTTAAGCTTTGTTGTGTGAGCAATTAATGCAGTGTCAATTTGGTATTTTGTTATGTTTTGGATTAAGAAACGCGAGCGCGCCGCGCATGTTGGAAGCTGAAAGTCGAGTTTCAGCCGAGCACATTACAAACTGCTAAATTCGTCTAAACGTTTTAGTCATTGTAATTGCTAAAATAAATTGTAATTCATAACAAAAGAGATATTACCTCTGTAAAGACGTTTACATGTTAATATATGTGCTTTTGGAACCGCCTGCTTGCAAAACGAGAATCTTTTGAGCAGAGTCGAAGAGGATCTGAATACAGCGATGTTCCTGTAATTCAACCTAACAAGGCCTGATTTTCTAATCATTAGATTAAACGAATTAAACTCCTGGTTTCAACTTTTGATTTAGCTAACCAAAGGTTAAACCAGAACATTTCAATCATTAAAGTGCTAAATGATAAATGTATTGGGAGTTAAACCACAGACGTAAAAGCCTGTAGGTCCGGTTACACGTAAATGCAGTGAAATAATTCTGCCTCGTGAACCCGTGAAACATAGCACCGTAAAATCCGCCTGAATCTAAATTGTGTGCAGTTAAGATTTGGCGCGCCCCACAAAGGTACAATTGAAGCAGTGTGGTTGTGATTCTGTTGCTGAACACTAGAGCGCAGCCTTGCGCCTCGGTCTCAAATCACCGCCACACCCACTTCATCAACGTGAGCGCAATAGCGCCACCGTATGGACGCTCTCACATAAGGTCACTCTTTCCTGAATTTTCTTTTCTAAGTAATTTCTAATTCCTCACAGGAAGTGACTCACGGAAAAGACGCCCCCTTCAGGGCCTCCAACGCTGAGTCAGTTCCTTGTGATCCTTGCATTCTGTTTGAAATTTCGGTCTGTTTTCAGTTGGGTTTGTTCTAAGGCTGTCATTGATACTTTACAGCGATCGTGATTAGCATTAGAAATAATCCCATCCGTTAATTTTCATAGTCTCATTCAGATTTGGTCTAAAGAAAAACTTTGAAGGTAAAACTGAATTAAATTCTCACTTCACTTTATGAATTAGGTTACGAATAATTCTACTTGATTTTGTTTCTGTCCAGATAAGTTTATTGATTGTCCCTCAGATAAATCAATGTCTTATTAAATATTTTTACCTTTTCTCTCTCTCGATAAATTAATGAGTTTGATAATTTGTTTTAATAAGTTGATAACTTTAATTAATTGTCTTTTCTAAAAAAAAAAAAAAAATTTTTATTAATTTTTTTATTTTATTAATTTTTGTGAAAAAATTATTTTTATTTTCTTCCAAAAAAAAAAGTTTTTTTTACTCTCCCCTGCCGTCTCTTAGTGATATTTCTATCACGACTGCACGCGTGCTATTTTAGGTGTTATTCAACATCTCCGTACACGCTTAGTTGAATTGAATTTACACCAGTTGACTTGCAATTTCAATTAAGTTGTTTTCTACCAGGCTAACCACTGGAAAGTACCCCCTTGTGGCTCAAACCCGCCACTACAGCGTACTTACTCCTGTGTTTATCCTGCCTTACTCACTAACCCTTCTCCATAAGTTATTCTGATAACTGACAACAGTGTCACAAATCCCTCTGTTTTCTTCACTCGCATTAGGCAACAAGGTTTTGTATTTCCTACACACACAGATACTCCATTTGGTTTAGACAAAGTAAGCTTTAAGTAATTTTAGTCTCACTTTCTTCTATCACATTTGGTATCCACAGGTAGAACTCCCTTGCGCTGGTGTGATCTGACCGTCATTCCTGGTTGGTTTCCAGTGAGCGGGGCTGTCTGGCCGGCGTAACCAACGCTTGCTGTGGGTGAGTCACGGAACTTCCTGGCTCTCCATTGGTGCGGCACGCAATAAGACATCAGCAATTTGGCGCTCCCAAAAAGGGAAGACCCACCACGCAATAAGACACAAGGCAATTTCGGACCCAGTACTCAAAGCGGACCGCTCGAAAGAGGGTTCTGAGGAAAAGTCCTCTTTGCAGTGTCGTAAGCAGGTGACCTCCCCGGGAGTGCCGGTTGTGTTAAAGTCTAGGTTGTTTGAGAGGGCGCACCGTGGTTGACGCACAGGTGAGGCCGTGGACACCCCGGTTAAGTGCTTGGAGCGACGGAAAGATCGTCCCCGACACTGGCTCCAGCTAGTGTGATTTCAGGTCACCCCAAGCAAGCTAAATTAAGGTAAAGAAAGGTAATCCCCTTAGTATAAGCCACCAGAATATTATATATTCTCCCGTGACATGTAAGAGTGTCCACCCCGTTTCTAAAGAAAACCACACATAGTCGGCTCAAGCCCTCTTAGTTCCCGTAACTCTTTCTGTGCTACTGTTTACTCTGTTTTAACAGACCCACTAATTCCTATTGTCTAATCTCCCTTTAAGTTTTTTTTCTTTCTATTCTTCTGTTAGTTCTCTCTGCCTTGTGTGAACTGTGCCTACCAGGTCACCCAGAGACGAAGCCTACAGAGACACCAAAGGAGAGCCGAATAACAGACTGACAGCCGAGCCGGTAGCACCAACAGTGACCTACTAGGCTCCGGCCCTGTCAAATCTTTATTTAGGCCCTGCGCTGACCTAAACAATTTGTCCTTACCTAACTGTCTGCCACAGTTAGTCAAAGTACCGTAAACGGCATCGCCCGTATTAAGGGTATAAGCGCATAAATTGTAGAACAAATTTGCATTTGGTCTGTGTGTGCGTGTGTGTGTTGTGCTCCTCTCGCCCGCAGTGAACCAGTATGTCCCGGTCTCCCAGCCCAGCAGCCCACTGGGACAGCCTCGAGACATGGCTGAATGCCATGACAGCCACCGTCCTGCCCAGGGATACCGGCGACTCCGAGCCCCGGGATCAGGCGCAGCTGGACACCGACCTGGACTCGCTGATGAGGCATGACCCAACTCAGAGCTACAACCACAAAGAATGGGCCCGAATCATGGGAAACCTGGCCCATACGCTCGTCACACAAGCCCGCCTCCACGAAAGACACGCCATCAACCTGGAACAGGAGACGGCAACTCTGCGGCTCCAAGCGGAGGAGGCCCGACGCGACCAAGCAAAGACCCAAAGTCGGCTAGACCAGCTACTACTCGAGAACGAGGAGCAGGACGAGGAGGAAACGGACTCAGAGCCACGAAAGGAAGTAGAGGAACTTCAAACTGCTCTGGAAAACCTTCGTCTAGACACCGACCAAAAGGAACTAAAAGAAAGAAAAGCCAGAGAGACACACACCGAAAAACTGCAACAAGGTGAAGCTCTCCTTGAGAGAGCAAACAATGAACTAAAAGAAAGAGACGCCAAAGCCAAAGCCTGTGAGAAACACTTGAAGGCGGCCAGAGCTGAAATAAATGAACTTATCCAGCAAAAAGAACTTTATAAAGATGAGCTCGACGCTGTCCACCGTGAGTTAAAACACTCCTATAAACTTCAAAGTGACCCAGAAAGAGGGACACACACTACCAAGTTTTCCCCGACCGGTCAGTCTGCACACTTCAGCCAAGAACACAGAACTGTGAAGGGAAGTGAACGGCCACCGTCCCAGATATCGACGGACAGTCTACAAGAGCCCTCGCCCTCAGGAAAAGGAGGGGCGCCCCAGCCAGCCTTGCCACTTATCACGGCATGGCCTTTAAGGAACTGGACAAGTTGGCCCGGAACATTCCTACCTTCACCCCAAACCCTGCCGGAGGCCATGATGTGCATGCCTACTTGAAAGACATTGACTTCCACTTATACACTGTTCCCCACGTCACCCCGTGGGACAGATTATACCTGCTTCGAATTACGTCTAGTCGGGACGTACGCAGTTTTCTGGATCGCCAACCAGATTCAGTTAAGGCGGACTATCAGCAACTGCGACAGGCATTCATCAGGGAATTCTCTGATCCAGACACTGATCAAGGACTCATCACCGCGATGAGCCTCAAGCAGGCACGTTTAGAAACTCAGCAGGCCTTTTACACTCGCATCAGACAGGCCTACTTTGGGTCAAGGAATGATCCCGGGATGGAAGAGGACTTTAACTTCCGAACTTTGTTCCTCCGAAACCTGCATCCCACAGTGAGCCATCACTTAGGAGTCCTGGCCTGCCCTCGCACAATGAGAACCCAGCAACTGCGAGATTTAGCCCACAAAGCGTTTATCAAGCAGAAAATTGCTTCTGAAAAGACTGTCAAAACTCCCTCTATCTGCCCTATCACTAATCAGCACTCAGAGCTGGCACTAGAGGGCACCCAACAACACCACACTAACAGACTTTCTAATAACGAGGCAAGACCGTTTCAAGCCAGCAGAGGGCAACGCAACCGCGAGGGTGCTCGTCCTAAGCACCAGAGCGGGCGCTCTGAAAGATCATACGGCACCCCACGGCCCCCCCACAATCAAAAGGGGGGGGCCACGTGGGAAACCAGCCGACGGCCCAGACAGAGCCGAACTCCAGCGACAAGAACGCCAAGTCCAGACAGCCCGCACCGAACTCCCTCTCGGCAGGCCACACGCAGGTCCAAGTCCAAATCCGAACCTGCTGCAAAAGAAACAAGTGAGTCCACGTCAGAGACCTCAGAGATCCTGAAGATTCTACAAGGGCTTCTTCACAAGAAAACCGACAAAGGGGACAAGCCAGACTCCTCATGACTAAGGGTAAGGAGTAACACCCTTCCTGATAGCCCTCCTACTGAACCAAGCACCACGAACACTGTTCTCCTGACACAGACCACAGAACCAGCTGTCACAACACCAAGGGACAATGACACCCACTCGCTGCTATTGTCAACCGCACATCCAGATGCGGACAACCAAACCCGTCACACCAGTGAGCAAACCCCTGAGATACCAGAAAGTGCAGTTTTGGTTGTGTGTCTCCGCAACGAAGCCCAAGATACCGACCCTAACTGTTTGTCTATCACCACACAAGCCCCGACACTAAAACTCCTGGGGAACCTGGTCGAAAAAGGACTAGCACGCAAACTTTATCTTTCTATCACAGTGGAAAATGTGGTGAAGCTCGAAGCTCTGGTCGACACCGGATCGGACCTCACTTTGATATCAGCCGAACTCTTTGAAAGACTCAGATTTGAAGCTAACAGACAGAACAGAACTCTAAAATCTCAGAATTGTGAGCTGAATGTGCGATCTTACAGCCAAACTGACATTCGGCTTGAACGAATAGCTCCAATTCACTTAACACTTGGTCCCATGGGTTTATTACACCCTGTGTACATTTCACCAATGGACACGTACCCCCTCCTCATCGGCAAAGATCTACTAGATCGCTTCGAGCCCCTGCTGGATTTCAGACAACTGAAAATCTGGGCTCAAGTGCGAGAACCCCTCCCCTGTCAGCCACCCAGGTCAACTGAGCCAGACTGTCAGGTCACAGAGGTCACGGGAACTTTCGCCGCCAGCCAGGGAGACACAGACTCAGCACCTAACCGAGATTCAAGTTCGTTACTCTGCACTTTTCAACTCACCAAAGACTCTGAGTCCTTCTGCCCCAAGGTCAACACCGAACTACAGCTGAATGGTATAACCACCACAGACATTGTTCTCGCTCTATGGGCCGACAATTGCGCTGTCAGCTTGTCACTTTTCAACGAGCTAAGTAAAGTCACGCCAGACCTTCCTTCTGCCAGCAAACGCACACGTTTCCCTTTGAACTCATGCCCCTCAAACCTGGTGACTGCAAAACGTATCTGTGCTTTGAACTTGAACTGGAACCATCGGTGCCTAACTCATTACTTCCTGATCATTACGGATCTGCCCCACGATGTCTACATTGGAGCTGACATTCTGATTCGCCTCCAGGCTCATGTGGATTTTATTAACGAGGTACTGTGGGCCCCACTGACTTTACAAACAGCTGTTGTTCCGACACACACTGACAATCTTCTGTCAGGCCAAACCATCCCAGAGGTTTGCACCCTAATCAGCGAACAGGCAACTGTAGTACCTGCTTACACCAAAGGGGTCGCTGTTCGATTGAACATACGGTGTGGCCAAATCCTAAACCACACACTGGGTTTCTTTCAACCTTCGCCCGAATGCCTTGAACTTGGACTCACACTTGAGGCCACACCCCTCACTGAAGTGTCATCTCGGGCCATCTACATCCTTTTCAACAACTGCATTGCAGTGGACATCACAATTCCAAAAGCCTATCGGCTAGGATGGCTAGTAAGCCAGGACTTTCCTGATTTTGAACCTACTTTACCTGTCATTGGGCCAATTCCGGTTTCAATGATACCCGAAGGGTGCATAGACGACACACTGCGCACAGCACCTTTCAAGATCATTTCCATCGCCTCTGTCATGCCGATGGACAAAGATCAAGTCTGCAGAACGGAACTGACGGAGGACAAACACCTTGCCGTCTACACAGTTTCCAAACAACTTACCTGCGAGACTGATGCAACTCCTGCACCTGCGCCTGCAAACACAACAGGCGAGTCACCCACAGAGGAGCCATATCCAGGTTTTGAGTCCCAAGTTCAGCAAATTCTAAAAGACGCCGATGCAATCAAAGAGGATGAAGATCTACAAAGTCAAAGACAAGTCCTTTACAAATTCAAAGCGTCATTTGCCAAAGACTCTCTAGATTGTGGTCTCACCCACCTTCACACCGTGCGCATTCCAACGCCCCCTGAGGCTCCTCCCACCTTCGTCAGGCAGTACAAGATCCCCATCGCATCACACGAACCAGGGGCGTAGCCAGAATTTTATTTTTGGGGGGTCCCGTCTTTAAATGAGGGGGCAACATATACATATATATATATATATATATATAGCCAGATTTTTATATATAGCCAGAATTTTATATATACAGGCCTATTCTGGTGGGTGCGGTGATGCGGTGGCGAGTGTAACGGGTGGCGCTGCCAATAAAGCACCTAAAAGCTGTCACAAAGAACCGGGCAAAAGTAATGATTATGAATATGTAAAATATAGCAAGGAGATATTAGATGAAGTTGACGATGCTGACTCGCGATCTTCAGTAGTGAACGCGCCAGAGAGAAATGCACATTTCATACGGAATAGATAAGCAGAGAGCAGTCTGTAGTCTGTTTTCTTTCGTTTTGAATTGTTCTGTTTAAAAGTAGACATGTGAGGCAAGTAGGGTAGCCTACCTTATATGCTGAGTTTCGGTTCATTAATGAGACGAGCTCCGTTTCTTATCCATCGTCTGCTATATTTAGCCTACTTCTTATTTATTAAATCCAGGCTGATCCAGGTTGATGAAACATTGATTAAAATTAAGATACAATTAATACAAAACGAAATTCAGGTTAAAGAAAGTTTAAAATTCAGGTTAAAGTGCTTTCTGTTTGATGTCTCTGTGAAAGTTTTAAAGCATCTTTTAGTGCCGCTTTCAGAGCGCGTCGCGTCCGTAATGGAGAACACGTCCATATAACATTGTTTTTTCCTCATAAATGCGAACACGAAAAAATAAATAAAATAAAATGAATATTTTATGTAGGCTACTGTGGAGACTGAAAGCCAACCTTTCTTCATCCGGTGATAGTATTACTTAGGGGTGTGACGGTGAGACCGACGGTTAAAGTTGAACACCGTCATTAGAACCCTATAACCGGCAAAACCGATCGTATATTAAACCGTAAAATATTAAAATATTTTTTACAAACATTTTTTATCATAGAGAATGTTTAAATACTAATATCAGCTTAGGAGGAAAACGGAGGCGGAGTTAGTGGTGCTTCGGACTCTAGGCTCGGAGGCAGAGTGCTGGAGATGATTCGGGAGAGGTCTCTGCCCCTTTACCGATAAGAGCTGACACGGAGTAAAGCCTTGTTTATACTCGACGCGTCCGCACGAGGTCCGCGTCCACACGCGAAGGTGCGCTCGGCAAAACGCGTTGGGTGCGCAAGACCGGCAAGACCCCATTTCGCTTGGCTGTGTGCATGGCTTTTTTGTAACAGCGCGCGCGGCGCCGCGTCCGAGGATGACCGACCTCCAGCCGAATCTGCCCGAGCATGTATGTCTCACCGCACCCGGCACGCAGTTTGCGCGTCTAAATTGTAAAGTTCATTTGTTAAGGTTTTGTTTACTGTGTGTGATTCATTTACTGGAAAGCACATTCACTTCTAGTTGTCTTGCTGTTCATTTTAAAAGCGAGTTGTCCCATAACAGACGAACAGTTATTCAACCGAACGTCCTATAACCCCCCCCTCCCCCGGACGACGACGGTTATGTTACGAACCGTCACATTTGACTCACGTCATAACCGTCATCACCAATTCGGAAACAGGCACACCCCTTAATCACTAAAAAATATTTTGCCTCCTAAAGTTTATTTTTTATTTTTTTTTAAGCAATCAGAAATCTGAGGGGGCCGGACATGTAAATGAGGGGGCCTAGGCCCACCCAGGCCCCCTCGTGGCTACGCCACTGACACGAACCGGTGCAAGAAATCATTGACTCTATGCTTGAAAAAGGTGTAATTCGCCCATGCAATAGCACGTATTCTGCTCCTATCTGGCCGGTAATCAAACCAAACGGCAAGTGGCGACCCACCATCGACTACCGAAAACTGAATCAACAGGTGCCTCTGTCAAGATGGCCCATGACCCAGCTAGAGCAAGAAATACCCCGAATCAGGGGAGCCACAATCTTCTCCACACTTGACGTGGCCTCAGGGTTTTGGACCATACCTGTGCATCCAGATGATCAGCACAAGCTTGCTTTCACGTTCGGTAACAGACAATTCACTTTCACCAGGTGCCCATTCGGCTATGCTAACTCACCCGCCGAATTTAACGTCTTCCTGAACAAAGCATGCCCCGATGCAAGGATGAGAGGCAACCTCATCTATGTGGACGACGTGCTGATGAAAAGCACAACAGTAACCGATCACCTGAAAGAAATAGACTATGTTTTGAACCAATTATCAGCTGCGGGAGCCAAGATTGCCCTCCCCAAAGGACAATGGTGTCGAACCAAGGTCAACTACGTGGGACTACTGATCGGGTCACAGGGCATCGAACCACAGTCCAGCCGCATTCAAGCTGTTCAAAACATCAAACCACCCACCAACCTCTCAGAACTGCGAAGTTTCCTGGGGGTGTGCAACTACTCACGGCAGTTCATCGAAAGCTATTCAGACATTGCAAAGCCTCTGACTGCCCTGCTGAAAAAAGACTGCCCGTTTGTCTGGACAGCCGTCCAGGACAATGCCATGACTGAGCTGAAACGTCACCTGTGCACAGCTCCATGTCTGGCTTACCCTGACCCACAAAGAGAATTCTACTTAGAAGCCGGATTCTCCAACCACTGTCTCAGCGCTGGCCTGTACCAACGACACGATCAAGACAAAAGAGTTGTAGCATATGCCAGCAAGACACTCCTTCCACCAGAGACTAAATTCTCAGACTGTGAAAAAGCGCTGCTTTGCACTGTATGGGCCATACAACGGTTCTCCAACTACATTGGAGCTCAGAAAGTTATCATTGAGACTTGTCACCAGCCTGTCATGTTCCTCAACAGCCAACGCATCCGCGATGGCGTGGTCACCAATTCCCGCATCGCCACGTGGTTGATGGCCCTCCAAGGGCGCAATGTTGAGGCAAGATATGCCCAGAACCACAAGTCAGCGCTAGGCAACGGCCTGGCTGCCTGCCAGAACTGCTCTGATAACGCACCACCTGTGACAGCTAATGTGGAAGAACCACAACCACAGACGTGTCACAGATACTTCGAAGACAACACGTGCCAAGGTATGCCCACAGCTTACGTCGATGGATGTTCCTACAACCAAGAGGGCATCCGCCTAGCTGGCGCGGGTGTGTTATGGGTAAATGACTTCCCTTGCCCACCTCAACACTTCAAGCTGGGGCCTCAGTCATCACAATATGCTGAGGTGGCAGCCATTCTCATAACTATGCAAATCTCAGCGACCCACAACATCAAAGAACTCCTGATCTGCACAGACTCGAACTATGCCAGACTAAGTTTCACATGCCACCTCCCAGGGTGGAAACAAAATGGCTTTAAGACTTCGAACGGTAAGCCTGTCAAACACCAACACTTGTTTCAGGCATGCGATGACCTAACTAGACAACACGACATGATCGTCTACTGGAAAAAGGTGAAAGGCCACTCCAAGCAACCAGGCCTTGATAAGGACATGAACGACCAAACCGATGCCCTTGCCAAGACTGGCGCACTGCACGGTAACCCATGGTCACCTCCAGCCCAACCACCGGCTTTTGATGTGGCAGCACTAACCCGCAGCAAACGTACCTTTCCTGCCGCACTGCCCGCCTCTCAGCCTCTCACTCTGACCCCGCAGATCTCAAACAACGACATAGCGGACATGCAAGCCACTGACATGTCCATAAAGACTTTCCTAAACCACCTATTTGATCCCTCCAACCACCCACTCACACAGTCTGATCTCACTGACAACCCGTGCCTCAGACGACTGCACGACATCAAGCACATGCTGCGTGTGATTAACGACATTCTGTGGTATACACCTGATGACACCACCACGCCACGGCTGGTGGTCCCTCAGTGTCTAAGGGGGGTGATGTTAATATACGCCCACGACGCGCCATGTGCTGGACATCACGGCACTAGAGCCACCTATAAGACACTGAAGCAAGTGGCATATTGGCCCCGCATGCAAGAGCACGTAGCGGAATATGTCAAAGAATGCCTAATTTGCTGCCAGTTCCAACCTGCAAATCCGAACCACAGAGCTCCGCTGCAACGCAGAAGGGTCACCTTCCCATGGTCAAACCTCCAAATCGACTGGGTAGGGCCTCTTCCAAGGTCAACGAAGGGCAACAAGTACTTCCTCACAGTCGTGTGCCAGTTCACAAAATGGGTAGAGTGTCTTCCAGCACCCAACGACACCGCTCAGACCACGGCATACCTCCTGATGAATCACATCTTCTCCAGATTCGGATTGCCAATGAGTGTCAACTCAGACAGAGGTACTCACTTCACAGCTGAGATTATGCAGCAGATCTGGAAACTCCTGGGGGTCCAAGCTCAACTACACGTGAGTTTTCACCCGATTTCATCTGGCCAAGTCGAACGTTCGAATCGGACTGTGGTCAGCATGCTGAGAAAGTATGTGGCTGCCAACCAGAAAGACTGGGACGTGAAACTCCCGCTGGTGTTAATGGCTCTCAGGGCCACCCCACAGGACTCAACTCAGGTGTCTCCCTTCGAACTAATGACTGGACGACAGATGACACTTCCACTGCACCTGCTGTATCAGCCAGGAGACTCCGGTCTCATCACAGCCTGCACCACTCACCAGTACCTCGATGAGCTGCACCGGCACCTGAAAGCAACCTTCGCTTTCGCCCAACAACAGCATCAAAAGAGCGCCGAGGGCCAGAAAGCATACTATGACCGGAAAGCGTCACACCAGGAACTAGCCGTGGGTGACAGGGTCTGGTATTACAGCTTCGCACAGCCACCACGCACAGCCTCCCATCGGCTGTCAAAGAAATTCCTACCCCATTGGACAGGACCTCATGAAATTGTTGACAAACTTTCTCCGGTGGCGTACCGAATCCAATTGAGCCGGGGACAGAAAGACCCAGTGCTCAAATGGGTCCACCGCAACCAAATTAAAAGACATTCGGCTGTTGGCCGAGAAAGGCGGGGAGAGGCCAATGCAAACTAACCTGATTACCCTCCTAGGAGTGAAAAGACTGTCCTGCCAAACCAAGGACAACTCTCGCTGACACACTGTCCCTCTCTCTCTCTCTCCCCCTCTCTCTACACATCTTCCCTTTCACCTCTAATAGGATGTTGATGTGGTTCGCCATCCTGCTTGTCCAGTCGACCCGAGGGCAACCGCCACCTGACGTCATCTCAACCGGCCCGGCGTCAGGCATTGTGCTGAGGGAGCAACCAGGTCTCTTGATCACCAACTGCCGGACCCACACCCAGAAGGTGTACGTTCGACTAGATCCCCGCAACGTGTACCGGACACACTACCCCAGTGCAACAGCCCAGTACAGCTGGGCCGGGGCCCGATGGACCGAGGACTCTCTCAACCACGCCGAGGCCGACGTCAGGCACATGCTGAACCAACTCGAAAAGATGACCGTCACCCAAGCAGAACTAGGCGGACACAGCCGCCGCCCCAAACGGTTCCTTGGAGCTCTGCTGGGAGCCGCAGCTGCGGTGGGAACTCTGTTCAACATTGGTATGTCAAGTGTCAACGCCGTCAACCTAGCCACCGTGAGACGACAGGTGGCTGAAATTCAAACAGAGATCCCACAGCTAAAAGAGCAGCTCAACGTGCAGAGTGCTTCCCTGCAGACCGTCGGAAGGACCTTGAGAGGAACTGTGGTCATTCTCAACACCCACAGTGTCCTGCTGAACCAGACTATAAAGTCCATGAAACAGCTGTTCACTGTTTTCCAAAATGACTTTGCCCAAACTCAGCTAGTCACCGCCCTGATGTCAGACATGTTGCGGGAGGTGAGCTCATCCATCGACAGCCTAGCCATGGGTAGGATCCCGCCCTACCTCATACCGTTGAGCCTTGTCCAGACTGTGCTGGCTTCCGCAATCACCACACCAGCTGATCCGCTCCAAGTACACCTGGCCTACTCGCTCGGCAGCGCCATCCCACTCTATGTCGACCCAGAGCAAAGAGAAATGGGCTTCCTCCTGAACTTACCCATCATAGAGTCAAGCCGAATCTACAGACTCAAAGACATTGTCAATGTCGGGTTTTGGAAGGGTAACACACACCTCAAAATCCGCACCCCAGACGTGGTGGCCTACCACGACAGCGATCCACAGTTGTACCTGGCCCCAAACCTGCACATGTGCACATTAACGAAAGACATTCACTATCTCTGCCCTAGCAAACCCTTCCTCAGAGATAACACTAATGGAATCTGTGGGCTGCAAACCATGTCCAGCGACAACCGCTGCCCGGCCGAAGCCAAGCCTCGCATGCAAGTGGAAGAAACCCGAGCAGAGATCATCGGTGACCGGTGGCTCGTCAACACTCCGGTACTCACGGCTACTCTTACCTATGACCAGCATGACACCGCCACCCGTGTCAGCCTGCTCAACCAGAGCATGTGGATTCAGGTACCTAAAGGTGCCATCCTCCACGTTGATGACCTGGCATTATATCCTCTCCCGAGCCACGAGTACGAAACAGAACTGGAAATCCCCTCCTTCTTCAAGGACCATAACTTCACCCTGGGTCCAGAACTGGAACTGGAAATTGAGACAGGGGGGTCACAGCTGATCGACATTGCTCCCCTCGACTCTGCCCTACAAGCTTTGTCTCGACAGCCCCTCTTGACTACCTCACCTGTTGTCCGAGCCTGGACCGCAGCCGACACGGCGCTGTGCCTCTCTATGGTAATTAGTCACATCCTAACACTGGGCTTGGCTTTCATCCTGTACAGGAGACTCAACGAGAACCGAGCAGCTACCATCAGGCTCACCAAAGCCGTGTCCGGAGGCTTTCGACGAAACCCCCGGAAGGAGGATAACACGCAAGAAGCCGCCGGCAACCTCATTGAGTTAAGCCCTCAGCCCTGATAATCACCTGTGATCCAAATTCATGATTCACCTTCCATCCTCCCATGCAATGATTATCGGCAGACGAGATCTCCCCAGGGACCTCATCTCCCGAAAGGGGGGACTGTAGGGATTGAAGGGACAATCATTGATTCTCTTGTAGTAAAATCCTTAACTCACAACAGGAAAAGTTAACAAAGAACCCTAACTAACCCACATTCCTATTACCATGTGGTCCCGTGATAAGGTCTCCAACCTTCCAAACTGGCGCCTAAAAGTCTAGAGAGCAAATGGACTTTCAAACATTTATGGTGATAAATGGTCCTGAATGTCCATTAAACAGCTAATTCCCCCCTCCTGAGACAACACCCAGACCTCCTCGTGCCAGCCCGATTCATTCGCGAGGCACGATCAAAGAAGACCGTTATCTCTAGCTCCCCTCTCCGGCGAGAAGGGGGGTGCCAGATGTTCAAATGAAGATACGCACACACCTATGTTCACACACACACATACGAACCCTAAGTTTTTATCTATAAATCGGCATTAAAACAGAGTTGGTGTATTAAAATACCTGCAACAGAACTATAAATGTGCAAACATGTCCTACGAATGTTTTCATGAATGTAAGACACTTATAAATACCTGAAAGTGTGCATTAAGAGGTAACCCTGCAATATGATGTCTGTGGCGTGTGATGTTTGATATGTTTGTGACCCTAAAAGTCTGATCTATTCATTAAGCTGTATATCGATAGCGTGAAATATATATATCTACCTATATATGCCATTTCCAAAGTAAGCTTAAGGCCCTGCTAGTCATAAAGATGCAAATTGATTCCGAATGACCCACTCGGGGGGCGTAGGCTCTCTTCAAGATGGGCCATTATCATTGGCCGACACACCTATCCAAGGCGTGTTCTGTTTATCTTTAAAACCCCAAACTCAGAGACACTCTGTTCTCTGTTCTCTGTTCTCTGTTCCTGTATCCCGATGTAATCTTCGTGTTTTATTTTGTTCCTGTTTTATTTTGTCTTCGTTTTATTTTGCGCATAGCCAGTCTGTCCTTAGTGCGGTCCTCGAGATACCCACGTGCGTTTTGTTAGTCTTCCAGCATCCCAGCGAAAGAACTATCTTCACGCATACAGAACTGCGTTAGAACTTTTAAATCTCCCGCGACAACCACGCTTGGAGGAATCAAAGAAGCCCGCCTCCTATTCCCAGGACGCCACGAGCTCGCTTCCACACCACTCTAACCAGGTCTGAATGCAAACTGTTCCATCTAAATTTAGACGCTCTGAAGTGTGTATTCTGTAAGCTGTCTCTGAGGACCTAACTGTGCTAGCAATTGTGTTTTTCCCTGTGTTTCTACCTTATTTTCTTATTGTTTAAGTTCATTTTGGTTTCATATATATATATATATATCTTTGTTTTACATGTAGTGTAGTTCATTAAACCTCATTTATACTTTATTGCCTCTGTGTTTGTTGTTGATCACATAACAAAGCCTCTTTAATATAAAGATCCTAGCTACAATCTGATAATTGTTAAGTGCACAAAACATTGTCAGTAAATTTAAGCTAAAATAAGACCACCAGCCATTGGTAACCTCTAGCGAAACAGCGCGGCGGACGGGCTGGCTTAGAAAGAGATATCAATCGCTGTGGTAATTTTAAAGATCAGTCATAGCCCTCTGTGCGGGATGTATATGCATAATTAATCATAATTCGTTGTGTTAATTGTGGTATACATGCCCTGAACAGACGTATATGCTGTACAACCCCTAGTTGGGTGATTTATCTATGCAAGGACTCGGTTCAAACTATATTCGATAATTTGTTGATCAGAGATTAATAACTGTTGAATATTTATCCCCAAAATCAAAATTGACTAAAGAGCTTATGAACCCCAGATTCCTTACATGTTTTTACTCTAATTTGTTATTGTTATATAATAATTTACACAGTTGCTGTTATTTTCATGACAACTATTTTTAACATACATTAAATAATCAAGATATCATAAACAGGTTAAGTAAAATATAATATGTAGGCTAATATATAGCATTTATTTAGTGAAAGAGTTAGCAAACCAGCAAGCTGTGGACACTGAATGACTTGCCTGAGGTAAATATAAAGCTATGTGGAAAACTACGCGTTTTATTGACGTCTTTCCGCTGTTGAAACACTGATTGAGTGTTTACACGAGTTATGATGCCTTTCAGTAAGTATACTGTATCTTTCAACATACCTTCGGGTGTCCATTCATGTTTATTCTGTAACTGAGGAAGAGATGATCGCGCTGCCGCATGCATACAGTGATATCTGTCACGCCACATCTAAGAGTGCCAAAACGGCATTTATTGTTTTCATTTCGTGATCAAATAGACATAATTTGAAAGATTACACCTTGCTTATTATCAAAAGTAACAAAACACTGAGCTTATTGCGATTATATGTGGTTAATGGTGGTAAGGCAACAGCCCTGTATTTGTTGTGTACACATAACACATGAGGTGCAATGAGCCGGGGCTGGGCGGGGCAGCAGGGGGCGGGGCGTGTTCGGTTCACCATGAGAGTATCGCGATGCGTATTGTGGGTGGTGTATCGCGGTTTTTCGGTTCGGTTCAAATATCGTTACACCCCTAGTATTGTTAAGGTTTTAATGGTATTACCACTCTTACCGATACTGCTTATCGATTTGGTACTTTAACAGTATTTTAATCTGTTCTTTTTGTTATCTATCTATAAATTACAGAAACGTCTGTCTGTCTGTTAACCGCATATCTCTCGAACCGTTAGTCCGATGGATTTCAAACTTGACAGGTGTCTTGATCACACAACCACTAAACAGCGCTGTGAGATCTAGTGAGAAGCGCTTGAATTCAGCGAAGAACACAAATGTTTCAGTGATTTAAACCAGTTTAAAGGCAGATGAAACAGCGCTGACAAACAGGAGAAACACTGTGCGCAACGATAGAGTCAGAAGGCTTTTCCGTCTACAAATTCTCATCATTTACCACGGATTTACTGTAACGTTAGCCTACTAAAATTAAAGGGATAGTTCACTTTGAAATAATTTTTTGATATGTTTTAGCTTACCTCAAGGGCATCCAAGATGTAGGTGTCTTTGTTTCCGCAGTAGTTTCAATTTTGATATTTTTAGGTCAAACCGTTGTTGTCTGTCAGTCATGTAATGCAGGTCAATGGTCACCACCTCAAAGAGCATGCACAGAGAAGTCCAAATTAAACATGATTTAATGACTCGTAAATGTACACATTGATGGCCTAAGACACGAAACGAGCGGTTTGTGTGAGAAAACGAACAGTATTTATATAGTTTTTACCTCTTGTAACCACAGCCAGGTCCAAGTGATCTGAGGGCGCGGGCGCTTCGGTCTGCACGAGCGGAAGTGATCTCTCGCGCGTGTACGTCACTCATTGTTTACACAGAGATTTCGGAAGTGTTACCTTTCACTGTGAAGATCTAAACATATTTAGATATACAGGAAATCGCAATGGAAGACGATTTCGATATATCAACAGACAACGTTGAATTTTTTGCGCAACCGCGCGAGAGATCACTTCCGGCGCTTTCCGGCGCTTGCACAGACCGAAGCGCCCGTACCCTCAGATCACTTGAGGTGGCTGTGGTTACAAGAGGTTTAGCCTACATGGTTAACTATGGTTGTTAACCTCACCATTCAAAGATTTCATAAACTGGGTGACTCTTTTAACAGCCCTTTTCCTTAAATTGCTGCAAATGATATTCCACTTTTCTCTCTCCATGACACAGTAATTACACCTACAATTTCACGAAGTGCAGTCAAGAACAAGGTGCGCTGAAAGAAAGAAAAAACATTTTTTTTTTACATTGATACTTTTTTATTTTGTACCACACGCAATGTATCAGCAGCTTACCTTAATGGTGACAGTGAATTCTAAACTGTAGGCGATTTTATTCCCACCAGCAGTTTTCTGTAGCAAATCACATTGACATATGTTATTAAGGTGAAAAACATCCTGACTCAAAACAGTAAATGAAAAAACAACAACAACAACAAAGCAGGCAAACTAATTTTTAAATGACTATACTAAAAATGTGAAATACATAGAGTAATAAATATCTGAACCAACTTGCTCGAAAATATCTATTAGGCTATTGTTACTTTGTAATCATCTCATAAAAGCTTTTATTGTAAGATAAAGCATGTAGTAATTTGTGCATTATTGCTAGTTAACGAAAAATGCTGTCACAGAGTAATAAAACTAGTGCAGTTACTGAAGTATCACTGTATGACCAATGTAAACAACATGCATGAAATATTACACCATAGGCAATTATACATTTTTCATTGTTGTGCCAAAATAAGACAAGTGTTAAATACTTTCACCGTGCAGAACTGACTGAAGGCAAGATCGAGCAACATGAGCAAATCTAAATGTATTGGCGCGCCCGTTCAATCGATAAGTTACTTGGTCATTTCGCATTCGACAACCATAATAGATCTAGCTTAGAGGTAAAACAGCCAAAATAATGTTACTTCGAAATTAGAAGTTATTCCATTAACTCACACAGCATGGATATAACGAAGCAATCGCTAAGAAAATATAAATGTATATCGATATCTTACCTTGATTGTTTGCAGTATTCGTCTTCCCTCCAACTGACAATCCTCTGACCTTTTCGCGCTTTACGGCTACGTTTAAATTTAAAGGGCTGAATCGTCAGTTAGATTTTTTTTTCAAAGACAACTTCAAATGCAGTAAATATTTTGTTATAAACAAAATAGAATTATTATCTCTAATAAAGAAGCAAAAAAAAAAAAAATCGTATTTCATCAATTATAATGTCAATTATTTTTTTTATCTTTAAGAATGATCATTTATAGCCTAAAAATGACAGTTGTATAAATGTAAATTATATTAAGCCAGAAATGTAATAAAATTAAATCTTTATTTATTTATTTAAAATATGTTTATTTCATTTTAAAATATTACAATAATTTTTTATATATATTTTCAATATTGAAAATATTAGAATTTTTTCATTTGATTATATTTTAAATACTTGAATATTTTAAAGGGGGTTTCAAATATTTCCCTTTGTGGGGTCACAGGAACAGTGAATCACAACCTTTTTGACCTAGTCAATTCTCCACAACAAATCCAGTACATGTTATAAAAATAGCCAAATAATAAGAAATATCTTGATTGACTAATTTGTCATAAATTTAGCTCATCTTGAGGCCACATATGAAGTTTGTCCGGGTCTGCTTTAGAAGTTAGGCCTAGATGACACTGCTAACAAGATGGTTTCACCAAACATGTTCCTGGCTCAACATTGATCCTGGAACAGCATTCATATCGACAAATTAGAATTGAAGTTTGAAGTTATGCCAAGTTTAGGCTTTCAACCATGCTTCTAGATCAGTGTTATTATAATGTCCCTCTGATTGTAGGGTTAGGGTTAGGGTTAGGACTATTTTTATGGACAGGAATGATGTTCCAAGATCAACAAAAATATATTGATACAGGGACATGTACTTGGCAAAATCATTGTGCCCCAAGCTTTGTACAAATAGCAACTAAGTATCTTCTTGTACATCCCAAAACCATAACAAAACTCTTCATAAGTTTGAACTTAAACACTTGAACTTTTCTAGACACTCTACCTACAAAACATATGTGAGCAATAGCATATTATGTCAGATGTCAGTACATGTAGCCTCACATCCAGCCTAAGGCCATGTGTCCATCACAGCGTTTTTAGCCAGCTGAAAATGCTATGGCAATCTGAAAAAGGCCTAGCTGTGAGCGATTGAAAGTGTTTTGGCAGTGCAGCGTTTTTGTTGTTGTTTTTTTTTTTTTGTTGAGACGCTTTGAGAATATCCATGGCACAATTTACTTGTAACTGATTTTGCTGATAATTTGTATAATGTTTGTATAGACACATATGTTCGGAGACCAGAAATATTATTTTTCCATCTACTCTGCTATTTGATGTTGTACAGAAAGAATGTTGTGACAGTTGGTCGGTGTGGTATTTTTCCCGCCCCTCCTCCATTGTGATTGGACGGTCTGGTAGAAAGTGACAGTGATGAGCATTTTAACCAAAGTTGAACATTCTTTAACTCAATAGCCGATCTGTAAAAAATGCTGAGTGTTCAGCGCTTTATAGCCAGATAAAAAAAAAAAAAAAACGCTCAGCACCTACACTCATGGCGTTTTAAAAACGCGGCCCTCTCATTGAAAACAATTGAAGAAACACACCAGTCGCTTGAAAAAAAACAACGTATTGGTGTACACGAGACACAGCCTAAGTGTATGCTGCATCTATACCAAAAATATTGTTAAATGTTGTTAAAAAAAAATTCAAGGCAGTTTCAAAGTCTGTCCTTTTTAAGCTAAATTAGCCATTGTCAGTGTTGCATCTAAGCCAGAAATGGACTTGTCACGTAGGTTTAAATTTTTGGGGGGCATATTTCGAATGTGGCCAAGTTAGACTTACACCCTGATTAGCCAATGCTGACTGTGCTGTATATTTTCTAAATGTGGTCCAAATTGTTATGAATTATATTGGCCATATTTGCCATGTCATATGGGTGGCATTTTCGGCTCACACCCAGATGAGGCAGTGCCACTGTACCATATCTTTGCCAAAACTGGCCCAAATACATTTTAAGATAACTGGGCCTCATTTGCAGCATTATATGTGGGGGGCATATTTCGAATGTGGCCAAGTTAGACTTACACCCTGATTAGCCAATGCTGACTGTGCTGTATATTTTCTAAATGTGGTCCAAATTGTTATGAATTATATTGGCCATATTTGCCATGTCATATGGGTGGCATTTTCGGCTCACACCCAGATGAGGCAGTGCCACTGTACCATATCTTTGCCAAAACTGGCCCAAATACATTTTAAGATAACTGGGCCTCATTTGCAGCATTATATGTGGGCCACTTTTTGCTCACATCCAGATGAGCCAGTGCCACTGTGCCATATATTTGCCAAAACTGGCCCAGATATGTTTTAAGATAACTGGGCCACATATGCAACATTATATGTGGGCCACTTTTGGCTCACATTCAAATGAGCCAGTGCTCGATGAGCCTATATCTTTACCAAACGTGGCCCAGATGTGTTATAAGATAACTGGGCCACATTTTCAACATTATATGTGGGCCACTTTTGGCTCACATCCAGATGAGCCATTGGTCACTGAGCCATATATTTGGCAAACCTGGCCCAGATGTGTTATAAGATAACCGGGCCACATTTGCAACATTATATGTGGGCCACTTTTGGCTCACATCCAGATGAGCCAGTGGTCACTGAGTCATATCTTTGCCAAACCTGGCCCAGATGTGTTATAAGATAATTGGGCCACATTTGCCACATTATATGTGGGCCACTTTTGGCTTACATCCAGATGAGCCAGTGGTCACTCAGCCATATCTTTGCCAAACCTGGCCCAGATGTGTTATAAGATAATTGGGCCACATTTGCCACATTATATGTTTGCCACTTTTGGCTTACATCCAGATGAGCCAGTGGTCACTCAGCCATATATTTGCCAAACCTGGCCCAGATTTGTTTTAAGATAACTGGGCCACATTTTCAACATTATATGTGTGCCACTTTTGGCTCACATCCAGATGAGCCAGTGCTCGATGAGCCATATCTTTACCAAACGTGGCCCAGATGTGTTATAAGATAACTGGGCCACATTTTCAACATTATATGTGGGCCACTTTTGGCTCACATCCAGATGAGCCAGTGGTCACTGAGCCATATATTTGGCAAACCTGGCCCAGATGTGTTATAAGATAACTGGGCCACATTTGCCACATTATATGTTGGCCACTTTTGGCTCATGTCCAGATGAGCCAGTGGTCACTGAGCCATATATTTGCCAAACCTGGCCCAGATGTGTTATAAGATAACTGGGCCACATTTGCAACATTATATGTGGGCCACTTTTGTCTCACATCCAGATGAGCCAGTGGTCACTGAGTCATATCTTTGCCAAACCTGGCCCAGATGTGTTATAAGATAATTGGGCCACATTTGCCACATTATATGTGGGCCACTTTTGGCTTACATCCAAATGAGCCAGTGGTCACTCAGCCATATCTTTGCCAAACCTGGCCCAGATGTGTTATAAGATAATTGGGCCACATTTGCCACATTATATGTGGGCCACTTTTGGCTTACATCCAGATGAGCCACTGGTCACTCAGCCATATATTTGCCAAACCTGGCCCAGATTTGTTTTAAGATAACTGGGCCACATTTTCAACATTATATGTGGGCCACTTTTGGCTCACATCCAGATGAGCCAGTGCTCGATGAGCCATATCTTTACCAAACTTGGCCCAGATGTGTTATAAGATAACTGGGCCACATTTTCAACATTATATGTGGGCCACTTTTGGCTCACATCCAGATGAGCCAGTGGTCACTGAGCCATATATTTGGCAAACCTGGCCCAGATGTGTTATAAGATAACTGGGCCACATTTGCCACATTATATGTTGGCCACTTTTGGCTCATGTCCAGATGAGCCAGTGGTCACTGAGACATATATTTGCCAAACCTGGCCCAGATGTGTTATAAGATAACTGGGCCACATTTGCAACATTATATGTGGGCCACTTTTGGCTCACATCCAGATGAGCCAGTGGTCACTGAGTCATTTCTTTGCCAAACCTGGCCCAGATGTGTTATAAGATAACTGGGCCACATTTGCAACATTATATGTGGGCCACTTTTGGCTTACATCCAGATGAGCCAGTGGTCACTCAGCCATATCTTTGCGAAACCTGGCCCAGATGTGTTATAAGATAATTGGGCCACATTTGCCACATTATATGTGGGCCACTTTTGGCTTACATCCAGATGAGCCAGTGGTCACTCAGCCATATATTTGCCAAACCTGGCCTAGATTTGTTTTAAGATAACTGGGCCACATTTTCAACATTATATGTGGGCCACTTTTGGCTCACATCCAGATGAGCCAGTGCTCGATGAGCCATATCTTTACCAAACGTTGCCCAGATGTGTTATAAGATAACTGGGCCACATTTGCAACATTATATGTGGGCCACTTTTGGCTCACATCCAGATTAGCCAGTGGTCACTGAGCTATATCTTTGCCAAACCTGGCCCAGATGTGTTTTAAGATAACTGGGCCACATTTGCAACATTATATGTGGGCCACTTTTGGCTCACATCGAGGTGAGCCAGTGGTCACTGAGCCATATATTTGCCAAACCTGGCCCAGATGTGTTTTTAAGATAACTGGGCCACATTTTCAGGATTATATGTGGGCCACTTTTGGCTCACATCCAGATGAGCCAGTGCAACTGTGCCATATCTTTGCCAAAACTGGCCCAGATATGTTTTAAAATAACTGGGCCAAATTTGCAACATTATATGTGGGCCTCTTTTGGCTCACATCTAGATGAGCCAGTGCCACTGAGCCATATCTTTGCCAAACCTGGCCCAGATATGTTTTAAGATAACTGGGCCACATTTGCTGAAACATATGTGGGCCACATTTGGTTTACATCCAGATTAGTCATTGTCAATTGTGCCACGTTTTTGCCATAGGTGGCCCACATTTGGTTTGTCATATTTGGGCCATATTTATTATCTATCAAATGGGCCACTTTAGGCTAAGATTCAGATTACACATGGCCATGAGTGCCGCATCTTTGCCTAAAATGGCCCACATGTGATTTACATTTTTTGGGCCATATTTGCCATTTTACATGTGGGCCACTTCAGGCTCAGACACATTTGGTCCGGGCCATAAGAAGGCCACCAGTGCCGCATTATTGCCTGAAGTGGCCCACATCCGTCTGCTATCTGGGTTGGCACTGTATACTGTTATACACGTCTGACATAAAGCACTCAGAATCTGTCCCTTTTATCGTCCTGTCTTAAATGAAGATGGCAGGTATTCTTACCACATTGGCCACTGTGATTATCGTAAATCTTGAAGGATATAAAGTGGAATGGTCTGTTTTTCAAACATTTCAGGCAAAAATATGTCTTAGGTGTAAAATCTACATCTTCAGGTAGGTTACCTAGGTTAAGATAGATTAATTTGAATCTTGACATGATTAAAGGAAAACAAAGTAGTAAATGATAGTAAAATAACAAAGATTTGTCTTAAATAACTTTTAAACAGACTTTCCCAAAGGGATTAACATACATCCAAGCTGTATACAATACTAGCAAACATGTTGTGACTTCCTGTGAATTTAGTTTAATATTCTTAAGTGTGTAAACCTACACTGCTGGTTGTTTAAATGGTGTTCATAGTGTTTTGTTTTTTTCTCTGATCTTTATATGAAGACTAACACTATTGAAGTGAGAAGAGAATGCATCCTCAAAGGTCTCTGCGTGTACCTTAATGAAGATCCAGAGAAGCTGGTGAAGCAATACCTGGTATGGTAATTTATGTGTTCACTGTAGAGATTATCAGAGTTTGAGTGGATGGGGTTTCCTGTGTGTTCCCATTAGATTTAAAATTAGGTTAAGATAAGGCCATTAAAACAATCTTCTTCTCTCACTCACACCTTACTGTAGTGCAATCCTAAACCGCCCCCTACCTGCTACAACTTTACTACCAATTGTCACTCCAAATCAAGTCACTTGCTGTTGTGGAGGGTCACTTAAATAAGGGGGAGGGTATAAACACACTGACTTTTGAGAAGTCCTCTCCTTTCTCAGACGGAGACAGGAAATAATTGGATAATGATGGATGTCGCAAGACAATATACCTTTATTCGAAATGGAATAACTAACACTGAACTTATGATTACAACACTTGGTATGGCTTAGTTGTTGAAGTATTTCACAGACTCAGCGAAACAATTTTAATGTCAATTGGTTATTTTATTACATTTGCATTATATTATGAATATGGATTAAGTTAGTGATAGCTGTTTTACAGTAATACTGTAAAGATTGTGTGCTATAAATATGCATGTAATGCACATCAGTAAAAAAAATCTTTGTCCTCGTTCATTTTTTTTTTTTTTTTGTCACAGGATGTCGATGAAAACACTCAAATGGCCATAGCGGAGACAGTATTTGGAATCTTTGTCATTCAACCAGAAGGTGCAGAGCCTGGCGATGACCCCGCGGATGTTGGGATTGTCCTGGAGGGGGTGGAAGTGATGAGTGAGTTGGGCAATGTAGCTTTTGCTGTGGTGATGTTGCTGGGTCTTGTCTACGCGCTAAACTTGAGCTACCCCCAAGAGCTCAAGTACACTTTTGAGGTTCTGCAGAAGATCATTATGGAATTGAATGGAAACAAACTATCCAACAAAGTGCAAGTTCTCAAAACACTGCTTTCCCGTTAAGAAACATAGCCATAGCAAAAGCTACACCATTTATAATCAGTCCTTAAAGACCCTGTGCAATCCAAAACAAGATTTAAAAGTAGTTATAGTTCTAATAGTTGAGCAAATTTACTGATATTTTATTTACTTATATTTATATTTGGAATTTGATTTCTATCCTAAAAACAGTGCCCAAGACCACCCACCAGTGGCTAAAAAACGATAAGAAAACTTGTACCTTCTGTTTTGTTGTTTAGGTACACCAGCACATTAAACTACAGGTGTTAGTAAGTGCAAATCTATAGAGGAATGTGAGTGTAAAGACAGGGCCCCATTTCCCAGTATATCAGTGTTCAGCTCATCTGGGTTATTTTTTGTGCTCTGTTTTTATTAAAAACATGTTCTCTCCGATACAAGGTCCAGTCTATTGGCATTTAAGGAAAGCTGTATGCTGATTTATTTTTTCAGTTTATCATAACAAAATTAAGACAAACCTATGTTTAAGTTTTTTTTTTTTTTTTTTAAGTTTAAACATTTACATATTTCGGGAGTTAAACTTCATGGATCTCCATTTGTCTTGTTTTTACCCTTGATGCCAACCATACTGTAGACATTGTTGAAACTTGTTTAAAAAATTTCCCTATAGCGACGTTTCAATGTAAACATTTAAAATATGTAAAAAAAAAAATTCTAACTTTGGTAAATACTTTTAATTAACTTCTGTGCGAGTTCACCATCACATAAAACCACAGGTGCAAGATGTACAAAGTGCAAATGTTAAGAGTAAATTAAGTGGGATGAGAGTGAGAGGGCCCATTTCCCTGTATTCTCATAACAGACTTGATATATTTCCTTGTTTTTACAACAATCAACTGCACTGTGTAAAACAATGTACATTATAATTTTGGAAATACAATTTGATTGCACATTTTCTCATTTGTTGTGTGTTGTTTCCACCATTAGAGTTTGTTAAAAAGGTTTTAATGTATTAACACAAAAGATATTCTTTGAATTAATGTAATTAAATCATGGAAAGGATTTCCACGTGATGAAATGGCTTTCTTTCAGCATTAAGCACTTTTGTTAGGCTAACTTAAAGGAACACTCCGACTTTTTGAGACTTTAGCCTATTCACCTTATCCCCCAGAGTTAGATAAGTCCATACATACCTTTTTCATCTCCGTGCGTGCTGTAAGTCTGTTTGACGCACCCACCACTAGCCTAGCTTAGCACAAAGACTGGATGTAAATGGTTGCAGCTAGCATACTAATCCAAATAAGTGACAAAATAACGCAAACATTTTCCTATTTACATGTTGTGATTTGTATAGTCACAGAGTCTACAAAAAACTACGTCACATGAGACACAGACATATTTTAACAGTATAAATACTGGGAACTATATTCTCTGAAGGCGAAGCACTGCTACTTGGGCGGAGTGATAACCGCAGCACCTGAGACGTACCGTACCCAAACTCTGAACGAACTCTCTGCTCCTCACCACGGCGCGTCTCAGGTGCTGCGGTTATCACTCCGCCCAAGTAGCAGTGCTTCGCCTTCAGAGAATATAGTTCCCAGTATTTATACTGTTAAAATATGTCTGTGTCTCATGTGACGTAGTTTTTTGTACACTCTGTGACTATACAAATCCCAACATGTAAATAGGAAAATGTTTGCGCTATTTTGTCACTTATTTGGATTAGTATGCTAGCTGCAACCATTTACATCCAGTCTTTGTGCTAAGCTAGGCTAGCGGTGGGTGCGTCAAACAGACTTATAGCACGCACGGAGATGAAAAAGGTATGTATGGACTTATCTAACTCTGGGGGATAAGGTGAATAGGCTAAAGTCCCAAAAAGTCGGAGTGTTCCTTTAAATTGGATAAGTTGAATGCAAATTAAGTAAATTAGTTGGTCCAAAACATTGTAAACTAGTTGGGCTGACACTATTAAATTAAGCTGTGCCCAACCATAGTAAATAAGTTGAATCAACCTTAATAAATTAAGTTGACCCAACGCAAGTACATTAAATTGGAATAACAGAATTGCATAATGCTGAAATAAAGCAAGTTAATCATGTGGAAATCCTTTCCATGATTATTTTATGTTCATTCAAAGAGTCATTTTTTTTGAGTGTACACTAAAATAACAGCGATTTGAATCTATTGAGTACTCCTGCCCTGGGAGCAGCGTGTAGTACACTAAAATAACAGCGATTTGAATCTATTGAGTACTCCTGCCCTGAGAGCAGCGCGTAATACACTAAAATAACAGCGATTTGTACTCCTGCCCTGAGAGCAGCGCGTAGTACACTAAAATAACAGCAATTTGAATCTATTGAGTACTCCTGTCCTGAGAGCAGCGCGTAGTACACTAAAATAACAGCGATTTGAATCTATTGAGTACTCCTGTCCTGAGAGCAGTGTGTAGTACACTAAAATAACAGCGATTTGAATCTATTGAGTACTCCTGCCCTGAGAGCAGCGTGTAATACACTAAAATAACAGCGATTTGTACTCCTGCCCTGAGAGCAGCGCGTAATACACTAAAATAACAGCGATTTGAATCTATTGAGTACTCCTGCCCTGAGAGCAGCGCGTAATACACTAAAATAACAGCGATTTGTACTCCTGCCCTGAGAGCAGCGCGTAGTACACTAAAATAACAGCAATTTGAATCTATTGAGTACTCCTGCCCTGAGAGCAGTGTGTAGTACACTAAAATAACAGTGATTTGAATCTATTGAGTACTCCTGCCCTGAGAGCAGCGCGTAATACACTAAAATAACAGCGATTTGTACTCCTGCCCTGAGAGCAGCGCGTAATACACTAAAATAACAGCGATTTGTTCTCCTGCCCTGAGAGCAGCGTGTAATACACTAAAATAACAGCGATTTGTACTCCTGCCCTGAGAGCAGCGCGTAGTAGCGCGTAAGTAACACACTAAAATAACAGCAATTTGTACTTCTGCCCTGAGAGCAGCGAGTAATACACTAAAATAACAGCAATTTGTACTCCTGCCCTGAGAGCAGCGCGTAACACACTAAAATAACAGCGATTTGTACTCCTGCCCTGAGAGCAGCGCGTAACACACTAAAATAACAGCGATTTGAACTTCTGCCCTGAGAGCAGCGCGTAATACACTAAAATAACAGCGATTTGTTCTCCTGCCCTGAGAGCAGCGTGTAATACACTAAAATAACAGCGATTTGTACTCCTGCCCTGAGAGCAGCGCATAATACACTAAAATAACAGCAATGTGAATATTGAGCACTCCTGCCCTGAGAGTAGCGCGTAAGTAACACACTAAAATAACAGCAATTTGTACTTCTGCCCTGAGAGCAGCGAGTAATACACTAAAATAACAGCAATTTGTACTCCTGCCCTGAGAGCAGCGCGTAACACACTAAAATAACAGCGATTTGTACTCCTGCCCTGAGAGCAGCGCGTAACACACTAAAATAACAGCGATTTGAACTTCTGCCCTGAGAGCAGCGTGTAATACACTAAAATAACAGCGATTTGAATTGAGTACTCCTGCCCTGAGATTAGCGCGTAACACACTAAAATAACAGCGATTTGAACTTCTGCCCTGAGAGCAGCGTGTAATACACTAAAATAATAGCGATTTGTACTCCTACCCTGAGAGCAGCGAGTAATACACTAAAATAACAGCGATTTGAATCTATTGAGTACTCCTGCCCTGAGAGCAGCGCGTAGTAAACTAAAATAACAGCGATTTGAATCTATTGAGTACTCCTGCCCTGAGAGCAGCTCGTAATACGCTAAAATAACAGCGATTTGAATCTATTGAGCACTCCTGCCCTGAGAGCAGCGGGTAGTACACTAAAATAACAGCGATTACTCCTGGAGATGTTATCAGTTTGACCGTTGAAATATCGCGGAGATTTGAACGAGTTCTGTTGTCGCATATCAATTTCACACACAGCGAGGTAGCATTGAAAAAGCGTGTTTTACACCATAAGCAGCTTTGTGGCGGTCGACTGATGAAACAGTCTAATCAAAACTATATGGGGAGGCTGCAGACCTGGAGCCGGCAGATATACGCCCCTGGCAGTTTTACGCCCCTGACAGTTTTACGCCCCTGTTGTTCCTGATGCGTCCAGTAGGGGGATATACTGCGAAATAACATATAAATCGACTCTTACACATTAATAACCCGTCCATAGACATTTTTTGTGTGTTTTGTTCATTTAAATATAAACGTTACAGTGTAGATCTGCACGGATTAAAATGTCTGTAGCTATTCAGTTGGGCTTAACTCTCTTCACTCAGCCTACAGAAGACAAGCCTATGTGTTTTTGTGAATTGAACATTTAAAAATACACAATTGGATCAACTATGTTATGACAAGTATATGACCTACTGCAGTTATAGGCCTATTCACCGTAGGTTGTTATATGGAAGACTGAGTGAAATATGTTGTTGTGAATTTATAGTTACATTTAGATATTAACCAAATTTAGCCCATTAGACATACAGTACCGTGTAATCATATGGATCCTTGATTAGCTGTACTATTCTCTATTGGTCGTCATACAGCTACAAAACAGTGTCCTACACAGCATTTTATGAAGACAAACACAATTTATCCCTTTTCTAAAATTCCATGACTCCCCTATGGTTTGCCCCTCTTCTTTAACTATTTTTTAAAAGGACATCCATGGTGATTTTATCGTGTGTGTGTGCAGAATTGATGTCAGGTGTGTGTGGATTGCATCAATTTGCTCCTGATCTTCAATGTACAACGGCACACTTGTAGGTGGAACAATAGTGAAAAAAGTGTCAAGCCACTTTCATTTCTTTTGGCCACCAATGATGGACTGTGCAGAGAAAATTGAAAATTACATTAAAACCACGTCCATGTATGTCTCTGTAAGTTTATTTTGTAAGTCGTAAAAAAAAGATGGGTGTTTAAGTTTAGAGAGAGATTTTCATTTTCTTATAGCTAAAGCAAACACACCTTTATGAGATGCAAGTTAAAAAGAATTTGGTAAAGACAGAGTATGATAAAACCCACATTAAGTGCACATACCCTACATTTTAGTCAGTAAGCTATTTTAAGAAATGATGTTGGAAATAATCAAAATATTTGAGTGAGTGTGCAGTTCAACTCTTTACTTGAGATTTACATACATGTATACAATATGCCTATTATAAATGTGTCTTTTGTGTGTTCACACCATAGACTGTAAAAAAGCAAGTTCATATATTTCCAATATCTACTGTAATGTTGCCCCAGAAACCATGTGGAGTATGTTTTAATGTAAGGAGTAAACAGGGTCTTACCAGAAGAGGCCATCTCACGCAAGCTAAAGACAGGCAACAAAAGAAAATTAAAAAGAAAATGAATTTTAAAGTGAGAAGACTAGGGGCAGCTAAACCTACACGTGGTTAGCTAAGTTTAAGCCAGATAGAACATAAACCTGACCATCAAGAACTTTTTGTCTTTCGAAATAAATTATAGACCCATCCATTGATATAGAAATGAATTGATATCTAGGCTACTTATACCAATAATCGTTTATAAATAATAGGCTAAATGTTGCATCATTGCTAAACAACAATAACTTTAGCAGATTATTTAACATACAAATGACAGAATCTATAATTTTTTGTCAGATTTTCATTCTAACGATAAAAATCTTGATTATACGGTATTATTACTTTGTCTTCTGGGCAAGATTCATCTTCATAAAGACAGAACCATTTAATGATCCTGATTTAAGAATATTCTCCTCTGATATAAAGTCCCCCTTTTCTTCTTTTAAGAAAATATCAAAACCTTTAAACTCAAAGGTTTCTAAAATAAATAATATCATTGAGTCTGAATTTTTTATGACAAAATGTAAAATTGTATTGATTTGTGTAGCCTCAATCTCTTTTGATGTCCCCCTTTGTTATTTTTTCTCTTTCTCACTGTTAATGTCTTGTATCCTTTCATTTGCAACACAAAATAAATAAATTTCTTAATTTAAAAAAAAGAAAGAAGATTATTTACTAAGGGTGGAACGGTTCATGTATTCGTATCGAACCGAAACGGTACGGGCGTCACGGTTCGGTGCACGAATTTACACGGAGAATACACGGTATAAAAATAAATAAAACTCGCGTGCAAATTAATTAATGTAATGCGGAACTACTGTTAGATACGCGGGTTCTTTAGGGACACATAATCTGTAGGCTACCATCGGCTTAGCTCTGAACGCGCGTTCACTTCAAACCAGGGGCGATTCTAGGATTTTTTCAACTGGGGGGCACAAGAGGGGCCACAATTATTACAGAGGGGCCATTCTTATGTTGTGTATTTATGTAGAACTGTAAATATCCAAATCATTTCAAGTTCAGTAAGCTTTAAAATCAGCAATAAACAGTGATTATTATCTTTTAATCACTGCTCAAAATCAAAACAATAAAATACAATTTATATTAACTTTTCACTTTACAAAAGTGAAAGAAAAACTGTAATAAATAAAATAATCCAATGTATTAGTGTACAACTCACAAATAATAATAGAACAGCCTTATTTATATAAATGCATAATTATATTAATCATTCATATAATACACAATTAATGAATTCATATAACTGTAATCAAATTGTATATAATAAATCTTTTTTAAATCCTTGATTATGCGGCGATGGAATATGCAGGATATTTATGCAATTTTATGTGATGAAATTGCGGAAACTTGCAAAAACTGCGGTTTGATGAAAAAGAGAGAAAAAGTGATTCCCTAACACCCTGTTCTCACTGGGCTACTACCTTAATGTAAAGAGCTATGTCTTATTACTTCCTATGATAAGCAAGCATACTAAATCACAGAAAGTGCTGGAATATTTCATTTTGTTTTATTTCAGACATTAACACATGGCTCAAACTTACAAAACATTGATGAGTCAAACAAGTTATGTAGCTTTACAAAAAGAATATGCAACAACTTCTGTAAAAATGAATAAATAAAATATGAAAAAATGTGTCCTGTTTTACAGCTTTTCAATGATGTTCATGTCGCGTACCGTAAAACTTCAAATAATAGCCAAGTCCCAAAAAGACGCCTGTCTCTTTTACACGCCTGGTGTGGCTGCAGGTTTGGGTAAATAAAGGCCGGTCTCAAATAGAGGCCGGGTCTGTTTTTTAGTTTCGGGTTGTATTTAATCCTCTAAAACCGTCGGATCGTCCGCTTTTTGGCGGCTGCCAAAGTAAATTTTTGTCCCTCCAAAGCCTTTTTTGGTCGATGAGTGAGAATGACTGCTGCGCTTGACGAGAGAGAGAGAGCGCCCCGGCCGCGCGCGCGCACTCTCACGTCTTCAAACAACACGAGCGCTGTCTTGCTCTCTCTCCCTCGCGCATATTAATCCAAATCAATTGACGCGATAGTAAAAGGTCGGAAGACCGCAGTTTCACGTGGAGCATTTGGAGATTTTTAAAGATTAGAGACAGGCCTATACACTCAATGAACAACATCTCAACACTAAATTATAAAGGCCTGTCTCATATAGACGCCTGTCTCAAATACAATCCGGTGCAGTTCGACGATTTGGGAAAATAAAAGCCCGGGCTACTATTTGAAGTTTTACGGTAATTACGTCACTTCATAACGTTCCCATGGCAACAGGGGGAAACGGCTGCTCTTGTGTGAAGTAAACGCAACATTTTTCAACTTTCTGTTAAGATATATGTGACTTTCTTTTTTGCAACAAAAATGCGGGGATTATGAAATCATACAAGCCCCGCATATTTTGCGTGGAAATCGGCAATTTATACGGCAAAAGTGCGGCGCATTTGAAAAAATGCCCCCGCATAAATATGCGGACTTTGGCTGATTATGCATTGAATCATGCGATCGCATAATCGCGATTTTCTGGAGGGACTGAAAGCTGATTCATAAAAATAAATTCTAGATGGAATAGCAATTGGCATTTTACAGCACACTAGTGCCAATTTTGGGAACATGCCATAATAGCTTACAGCTAAACCTATTTTTGTGAAATCATACTCGAAATAAAAAAAATATTGCAGGACTTGGGACTTTCAGACAACTGTGGACATCTATACTTTATTTTTATGAAATAAAGATATTTTATGATATTTACAATATTTCAGTTAAACTACACGAACAATAACTTTTATCTTAACGTTACTTCTTAATAGTTGGACAAAAAAAAGTGTTCAATGAGTAGTATACACATTACATCTAGCCTACAGTAATTTTATACAACAGACATTTTATAAAAAATATATCAATAAAACCTAAATCAATGTATTCGGTATTGGACATCAATTTAACATTGACATTAGATGTTGAACTTACATTGAATTTTGGTCACCCGACGTCGCAACTAAAATTTAACCAAATATCAACGTCTTATGACATTGTGTGCCTGCTGGGAATAATCTGTTATGTCTCATTTAACAGACGCTTTTATCCAAAGCAACAAGTAGGAGAGCATTTAACACACACTCGACACAATCCGGTGGTCAGTCTTACTGCGTTACAGTAGGTTAGATCATAACAAGGAAACTTTACGTGTGATTCATGTCATCGCGACATACTGTAACTAACATTATACTTACAGTGTGTGTCAAAAAAATGATGTAATCGTCCTCTGCTTTTTTTCTGGGGTGCATGCATGGAATACATTAGACGGCCAAACTGCAACTAAACGAACACGAAAATTCGCAAGAGCAACAAGAGATTTGAAGCACATGGCAGACGCGCCCAATAGATGCTTCGCGCTGTGATTGGCTGAATGTTAGTTCACTCAAGTCTAAGTAACAAATCAGAGAACACGGGTGGAAATATTGGCGCTGGGTCAAAAAAGAAAAGAAAAAGAAATAGAAAAAAACTCTAGCTCGCTATTCTTGGTACTCGTTGACGCGGAGCATCGCGACGCGGAATCATATTATTCTACTACAAACTGAAAGATTATGATTCGAATTTTTGAGTGACAGACAAGTAGAAGGGTGGGGGCACACTGGGGGGCCAATCAGGTTTCAGGAGGGGCCAGTGCCCCCATGGCCCCTCCCCTGTCTACGCCACTGCTTCAAACGTTTGCTTTATACTCGCGTCCTATTCGCTTTGGACTAGCGCCGAAGTAGACGCGAATTTGAAGCTCTATTCGCGTTTGGTGTGACCGCATAATGAACAGGCTGCGATGTCAAGATTGCAATGCTGGAGAGTGTGTGTGTGTGTGTGCGAGAGAGAGAGAGAGAGAGAGAGAGGCGCGCGCGCGATCTAACTGTGTGTGTGTGTGTGTGTGAGAGAGAGAGAGTCATTTTGTTTATACAGATCATTAAACCTGCAAAG
This sequence comes from Rhinichthys osculus, assembly GCA_029959095.1. Taxonomy (NCBI): domain Eukaryota; kingdom Metazoa; phylum Chordata; class Actinopteri; order Cypriniformes; family Leuciscidae; genus Rhinichthys; species Rhinichthys osculus. The sequence goes on from JARWKJ010000018.1 coordinate 26,534,730, forward strand.
TGTTTACTTATATTTGTGTACACTCGCAATAAAACACAACATTGTGCTTTTGACACACTGTAAACTCTTGTCAAACTGTAACCTACAACTGTCACCCAACCAAAATCACATACACACTGTTTTAAAAGCAAAACATATTTATCCAACTCTATTTCAAAACAGTCTGTCTTTTGGACATTCGTCATATTGCATTGGTTTTCATTTCTTGTCCTCGGAGCACTAATCTTACACATTCAACATTGATTAAAAAAGAAAATCGAATGTGTTTTTAATGGTAGTATTATTTTATACAGAAATCAATTATTTATAATTCAGATGAGAATAATGTTACATTGTCAATTAATAATGTTAATTAAAATTAAGGAAAACAAATATATTGATCTGAAATATAGCAAAATAATTTTAAATTAATAGTACAATTACCAAACATATCGCAAGGTCTTTTTGTCTTTTAACTAATTTTATAAAACTATTGTCAGTGCACTACAAATAAACTGGTTCTATGCCTTTATTAATAAAACTTATTTAAAAAATACAATGCCTTCTGCATTTTTGTTTTGCTTTTCCCTCCATTGTACCGAAATCGTACCGAACCGTGATGTCTGAACCGAGGTATGAACCGAACCGTGACTTCTGTGTACCGTTCCACCCCTATTATTTACTAACATAACTCAATTCGTGTCGCTGTACAGCCTCCCCCTACTGGACGCGTCAGGAACAACAGGGGCGTAAAACTGTCAGGGGCGTAAAACTGCCAGGGGCGTATATCTGCCGGCTCCAGGTCTGCAGCCTCCCCTTACTCAATCAAAATGCATGAATACGATATGTAGACGATGATTATTACTTCTGTGCATTTTAATGTTCGCTGATTATCCTAATAAACGTGAGAGGATGATTAATTTTAACAAAATATATAGTAAAATCACTTACCTTGCAATTGCAATTCTTTCTCCCACGAACATCTGTTTCCCCGGAGCCGGACTAATCCCTCCGCAAGTTCAAACGTCTTGACCCCGCCTTTGCTTCAGTTTCATTGGTTGAAACTGTAAACCAATCATTTTCCTTTCAGCCCTCAGAACATGTTTGAGTCAAGGGGGTAATCCATCGACCAGAAGTTGAAGCCGGCCGGGTGCCGCCATGTTGTAGCAGAACTTCACTTGCGTTAGCATTTCCATTGACTCCCATTTATTTTTGCGTCACTTTGACAGCGAATAACTTTACATCTGAGGCGTTTAAAGACTCCATTTGTCCATTATTTATTTCTAAAGAAACACGACAATGTATAAAGGGCTCCATTACCTTCTATGTTACACTATGGCCCCGTAGAAACAGATTTAGTAAAAATAGGCTAACGATTGCGTCATAACCACTCAACTCTCTGTCGCGCTGTACAGAAGTTACCGTACAGACAGCAGGAGAAGCTCGCAGGCAATCGGGGGGACGTCCCGTCAAGGGAGAAGCCCATAGATAATGAGTCCATAAAAGCAACGGAATTCTTACTCCTGCTCACTCACGCCAAAGAACTCTTTGCTCAAGTTCCCCGTCTCCGCAAGATTAACGTTGGCAGTTTTCACGCACAGCTACTAGAAGATTAACGTCTGTCAGACAGGTTGCTCACGTCATCAAGCTTAGTTTGAGTCGGTCTGAGTCTGCGCGTCAGGAACGGAAGTTCTCAAAAATCGCTAAAAGTGGGCTTCAACTGTCTCAACTGAGTTCCAATGAGATCGCTCTGTCCATTTCTTTTACTGTCTATGGTTTGAGTAAGTAAAACGCGTGATTTTTTTTCCCAAACCACTTCAGCGCGAACCACGCCCCTTAACCAAAACCACACCCCGCAGCGATGACTCGCGTCTATGGCTCGATTTCATTGGTCAACTCTATCAAAGCGCTGATTGGCCTTACATCGCTGAAACCCAAAATACAAAATGGATGCACAAGTGTTTACAAAATTTAAGGTTACACAGAATTTACAACTTATATATATATATATATAGACATTTAAAAGGGTCCATAAGATAAATAAATAAAAAAAGTCATAAAACTATGTAAATAAAGAGGTGTGTTTTTTTCCCTGTGCAGTTGCTGTGTTGATTGTCCAAAATAAATATGATTTTAAATACACAAACAAACAAACAAACCAAAAAAGAGCTTAACAATGAGAAAACTACACATTAATGTATGGAACAATTTTTATAGGTTTTACTTTTAACTATTTATTGACTTAGATTTTTTTTAATTGCATTATTATATGCTCTGTAGCACTTTGAGATTGCTGTAATGTAACAAAAACATTATTTTCGATTCTCCATTGTTTAATATAGCTTTGCAAACAATATAACTCCATTACCTGCAGTCTTCCTACCTAGCATAAAATGTAAAAGTATTTGTTTGCATAAACTTAATGATTACCAATGATCACAGAGCTGACTGGCCACACAAAGCTGAAACAAATATATATATATATATATATATATATATATATATATATATTTATTACACATGTGTTTGCCTTTTATGGGTACACAAAAAGCAACATTACATACAATACACAATTTCTAAAAAATAAATAAATAAATAAACTTTAAAAGGATGCATGGAAGGAGTTTTGTAATGTGCAGTTGCTACCGTTAACAAGAATTCATAGCACAGAATTGATAAATAATAAATAATACTTTTAAACACTGTTAATTACCCTGTACCTGTAATTACCCGACACACACACACACACACACACACACAAATTTGTGCCATTTTAGGCTTGATGCAAGTAATTCATTGCCACAGACTCTGACAATTTGTGGCGTACCCTGACAACCCTTTTCCCTCCTTTTCCTGTATGTCTACTGTAGTCATGCTCTGAACCAAAAGTACTTTTTCTGGGGCGTCCAGCTGTCAAATGCCGTCTTGAACCAGTCTTGGTTGATCTTCGGGCCACTGCTGTTGGCTGACAGCCAATAATGGGACCTGGTCGTCTAGCAGCTCGTCTTAACGCTGCAGCACGTTTTGACACCGACATCCCTTTCCCAAAACAGTAAAATGCAGAGACCAGTTTGGTTGGGTTGTGCTGCATCTTTTCAAGCTGCTTGGCCATTGTAGTCATGGCATCACTGTAGTTGGAGTTTTCAGCCAGTTCACCAAGTAGCCCAATCATCCTCTTCACAGGAGATTGAGGTAGAGATGCAGTTTAAAAAGAAAACAATAAAAACAATTTAACTACAACAACCAATAAAAATAAAATAACAACAAACACTTGGACAAGGGGCTGGTTGCACCAGTTTAGTTAGAACGGCTGGTGCAACCCTACCCTACCCAGGAAACAAAACTACTCTGCTTCCATTCAATGCTTCTGCTCTATTTCCAATTTACATACTTCATTATTTGAAAAATAGCATAAAATGTGTTTTATAATAGCTTTATAATAGCCCAAAACTTGCAAAGACTCATCGCTTCGCCTCAAAATAGAGTAGTGTTGTCAAAATATTCGGTACTTCGGTACCAAGTCGGTACTAAAAAAAATTAACTAAATAAAAGTTCGGTTTAACTTAAAGAAATTGACAGAAACAATTATATTAGGCTACTGTACAATAGATTTAGCTACGTCTCCATTTATAAAAAATTAGGGCTGTCAAATGATTAATCGTGATTAATCACATCCAAAATAAAAGTTTTTTTTTACATAATATATGTGGGTGCACTGTGTATAATTATTTTGTATATATATAAATACACACACATGCATGTATATTTAAGAAAAAAATATTATTTATATATAAAATATTTATATTTATATATAATATAAATTATATATAAATCTATATACAGTATATACATGAAAATATTTCTTAAATATATACAAGCATGTGTGTGTATTTATATATATATTCAATTCAATTCAAATTTATTTGTATAGCGCTTTTCACAATACATATTGTTTAGAAGCAGCTTTACAGAAAGTGCATTTCAGAAATGTACATAGAAGAATATAGTTAGTTAATCATCATGTATTAATTTAGGGCATAACATATCGCCGGCGTTGAGTCGTCTCTTCACAGGCGTCGAGTCGTCTCTTCACAGGCGTCGAGTCATCTCTTCACAGGCGTCGAGTCGTCTCATCGCAGGTGTTGGAGCATCTGAAGTCTCCGTGAGAGGCTGGATACAAACTGGAGCTGACGAACGCTATTTACCTCGGGACTAGCGTCCCGAGATAACAGCAGAAAAGCAGATGGGAAATAATTAGCGTAGCTGCTGTTCATAATATTAATGCAGTCGATCTGATTCAACAGTGGTATAAAAGGTAAGCATTATGTGAATGCTTGGCTGAAGAGATGCGTCTTTAATCTAGTTTTGAACTGGGAGAGCGAGTCTGAGCCACGAACAGTATCAGGAAGGCTATTCCAGAGTTTAGGAGCTAAATGTGAGAACGCCCTCCCTCCTTTAGTGGACTTAGATATCCTAGGAATGACCAGAAGCCTCGAATTTCGGGATCTTAAAGAACGCGATGGATTGTAGGGCGATAGAAGGTCCATTAAATACACAGGAGCTAAACCATTTAGGGCTTTATAGGTCAGTAGTAGTACTTTGTAATTAATACGGAACTTAATAGGTAACCAGTGCAGAGATGATAAAATCGGTGTTATATGATCATATTTTCTTGACCTAGTAAGAACTCTAGCGGCTGCATTTTGGACTACTGTAGCTTGTTTATTGAGGATGCAGGACAACCAGCTAATAAAGCATTACAGTAATCTAGTCTCGAGGTCATGAATGCATGAACTAACTTTTCTGCATCAGAAACAGATAGCATGTTACGTAATTTAGCAATGTTTCTAAGGTGGAAAAAGGCTGTTCTTGTAACATACGAAATATGATTTTCGAAAGACAAGTTGCGGTCTAATATAACACCCAGGTCTTTTACTGTAGTCGATAAGGTAACAGGACATCCTTCTATATTAAAGTTGTATTGTAAGAGATTTTGTGGGTAGTTTTTTGGACCAATAAGTAATACCTCAGTTTTATCTGGATTTAGTAGCAGGAAATTACACGTCATCCAGCATTTTATATCTTTAAGACATTCTGTCAATTTAGATAAGTTAGTGTATTCATCTGGTCGTGATGAAATATATAATTGAGTGTCATCAGCATAGCACTGGAAATTAATTCCATGTTTTCTTATAATATTACCAAGTGGCAGCATATATATTGAGAATAGCAGAGGGCCTAACACCGATCCTTGCGGCACTCCATAGTCTACTGACGTTATCTTCGATTTTTCCCCATTTAAACAGACAAAATGGTAACGGTCCGATAAGTACGATCTGAACCAGCTTAACGCCTGTCCCTGAACACCAGTGTAGTTTTGTAGTCGATCCAGGAGTATTTTATGATCTATAGTGTCGAACGCAGCGCTAAGATCGAGTAGAACTAGTATTGAGATACAGCCTTGGTCAGAAGCTAAAAGTAAATCATTTGTAATTTTAACTAGCGCAGTTTCTGTGCTATGATGCGGTCTGAATCCTGACTGAAATTTTTCATATATCTCATTTTCTTGCAAGAAAGAGCACAATTGAGCGGACACAATTTTTTCTAGTATTTTAGACATAAATGGAAGATTTGAAATGGGTCTGTAATTTGCTAAGTTATTTTGATCTAATTGCGGTTTCTTAATAAGAGGTTTTATTACTGCCAGCTTGAATATTTTTGGAACATGACCTAAAAATAAAGACGAGTTAATAATATTAAGAAGAGGCTCTTCCACTACAGGTAACACTTCTTTCAGAAGTTTAGTGGGTATTGGATCTAATAAACATGTTGTTGGTTTAGATGCAATGATAAGTTTATTTAGCTCTTCCTGTCCTACAGTTGTAAAGCGGTGTAGTTGTTCTTGAGGGACGATAATTGAGGCTGAATCACAAGACACCATAGAGGATTGTACATTTACAATTGTATTTCGGATGCTTTCTATTTTCTCATTGAAGTAATTCATAAAATCATTACAACTATACTGTAACGGAATATTTTGCTCTGGTGATGTCTGTTTATTTGTTAGTCTAGCCACGGTGTTAAATAAAAACCTTGGATTATTTTGGTTATTTTCTATTAGTTTGCGGAGATGCTCTGCCCTGGCTGCTTTTAGAGCCTTTTTATAATGTGTTTTTTAATATATATAAAATAATTATACACAGTGCACCCACATATATTATGTAAAAAAAACTTTTATTTTGGATTTGATTAATCACGATTAATCATTTGACAGCCCTATTAAAAATACTAATAATAATAATAATAATGTGTGCATAGAAGGTTGCTTATTTTTCACTTATTTCTCAATATCATTAATATTTTCGTTTAAACAGCATGTAGCCTAAATTTACCGTCCTAAATAATAAAGCCATTGAATTGAATTGATTTTTTTTTTCAAATACTTAAATAAATTGGAAAAATAGATTTTACCAAAATTGGTACCGAGAACCGTAAAATTTGAATGGTATTTATATACCGACTACTGGAATTTTGGTACTGTGACATCCCTAGAATAGAGTCGTATGGATTACGTTTATGAAGGATAGATGCGCTTTTTGGAGCTTCAAAAACTCCAATTCAATGCCAAAACACTATTCAATGCCATTATAAGCCTGGGAAGAGTCAGGATATATTTTATAACTCCGATTGTGTTCGGCTGAAATAAGATACAGCTAGGATGGCTTGAGGAGGAGTAAATTATGGGATCATTTTAATTTTTGGTTGAACTGTTCCTTTAACTCTTCTAAGCTTCATGAACTCACCTCCCTCTGAGTTACTGTGCATACAGGGTTGGTTGGTGTATGAGGCCTCTGGAGTAGATGAGCTGGGGGAAGACCGGTCCAGCTGATGCATGTCTACTGTTTATTACATACACAATATATATATATATATATATATATATTGCAAGAGAATTTCTGTTCATTATGTCACCGTTGGAAATGAAAAAAATGTGAAAATACTGACCATCATCTTGAGCAGTGAAATTGTACTGAATATCAGTATTGCAGGTTTCTTGCCTTGGAGGCATGTCTATAAAAAGTGTATACTAATGTTACACTGCTGACTAGTTGTTTTGTTTAGAATGAATCATGTATAATGAAGGTTATATGTCCTGTCAACTTGTCATAAGCTTTCTTACCTGGTGCTAATGTGCTTGGCTTGGGCATATTTTGCCTTAAAGGGTTCAGGAAGTCAAGAGAAACTGAGGCTGTGAAGAAGATGAACCAGACATTGTCTTTAAATACCTTCTTTAGATGTTTGAACACATGTATCACCCCATGTGTGACATGATTCTGCAAAGAAATAATTACCTTTTGTTATTTTCAGCAGCTCAGCCCTCATTTCAGCTGTTATGGGGAGAAAGTTGATGGAGGTGACGTTGTAATTCTGCACCACTGCTGCCTGGTGTTTGCATGGTGCCCCACTTTGGCCAACTGGACATGTGCAGAGTTCCAACTCCATGTTCACGGTATAGGTGTCTCCTGATGTGGAGGATTTCACCCGAAACTTCTTGTCTCCAACCTAACAGTGACATGAAGACATGACATTCAGACATATTTATAAAAAGATCTGACAATTTTATAATGGTTCATATTTAAAAATTATTCTTCACCTGGGAAATATCAGACGCTTTAATGTTATTTTTTGTAGCAAGGAATCTTGAACGCTGGAATGCCTCCCAATGGCCAAGTGCAACGTCTGTCACACGTGCCTCATAGTACATCTCTAGACGGGTGATGAAAAGGTTGAATAATTGAGGGAGGTTGAATGCTTTTGTTCTTTGGAGTATTTTGTCTTTCAAAACACGGATCGCAGCCTCCACATAGTTGTTTGTTTGGTTGCCACGTGTTGGCAAGTCTCTCCTATAGCTGAGAGCCCAGCTCTCACGTCGATGGTAAAGAACCCGTAGATAGGTCAGGAACTTCTTGTATCTGTAGCGAGTTAAGACAAAAAATAAATTCAAAACAAAACAGGCTTCTGGAGGGTGAACATATCAGAAGTACCTCTACCTGTCTACTATTGTCTCTACCTGTTGGTCAAAGGGTTGTCCAGGGCTTGCTGGTACAGCAATTCAACTATACTGATCTCCCTGGCGTAAAGCATGTCTTTTACTATGCTGAACAGTGTCTGCCTGTCCTTCATCTCAATGTTGTGATCTTTGTTCCACAACCACCTCCACACAGCTTGCAGAAGATGAAATATGCAGAGCAGCTGTGTGGCTTCAGGAAAGACCTGGGCTATAGCTCCCTTTTCTGCCTTTGAGTCATCTGTAAGAAACACACAAGGGCCTGCCTCGCCTCGCCCTCCAAAGCCATCCTTTGTCAATAAGGACTTCAGCAGCTCCAATCCCTCACTAATTGTCCTCTCATCCTCTGACTGGGTTATCACTATCCCAAGAGGAAGACCACCAGCACAAGTGTGTGTGAGAAGCAGAAACACCCTGCAGTTCTCCCGGTCCATGTTACCAGATGAATCCATAAAACACATTTCTCCACTATTGGAAATGCTGTGTGTTCGTTTCATTAATGGGGAACAAATGGCTACTAGTGGTGTTCCTGCTGAGGAGATTTTAAGCTTGGCACAGCTGTCATCACACGCTGCATTGTATGATTCTACCTGCCTTTCCAAAGCTGCTAGCATTCCCTCCCCACTTTGCTCTCCAAACTCCTGCTTGTTCACCTTCTGATACAGTCTGCAAATTAAATTGATTGTTTTACTACATAAGTCTGTCGAAGCTACTGATTTGAAGACCGCGTACATTTTCACATACCTGTAGCAAAACTGAAGGTCTGGGCAAAGGGCACAGTTAGCTGAGGCATATACATATTTGTTGCCATGCTCAGCCAACAGGTCACTTTTCAGAACTGCCAGAGCTGACGTAGGACTATGCCCAATCTCGAACAACTGATTTAGGGTTTCAATTGCCTTGACCCCCACATCTCTGTGCCTCAGTGCCTCCGCAACAAAGATGTTGTGATTATGCACATTGTACAAGCGCACAGAAAGTGGGTAAATGGGTATATGGGGATCATTGCTCCTGAAAAATTAATTTTAAAAAATCTGACAAAAATCTTACACAGTAACTGACAAAAGCAAAAAAAAAAAAGTATTTCGTTTTCACTTTGCTAAACCAATAGACAATACTAGATCCTCCCCTTTTGTCTACAGTCTTTACCAGAGTGCAAACCATTTTAGCCTCACAGCATGTATTTTTTGAGAGCCGTCTTTGATTAGCTGTGCCTGATCGGGCACAAACATTGTGTTGGCACCTATAATGAGTCTATAGATATAGATAGAATACGAATGTTTAAATATACAACTTTTTTTTTGCAACTTATATACAACTATGCAAAGATCTTAGGTATGTTAGAATTTGCATTAGTGTGCCAAAAGGAAATATTAGTTTACATTTCCAAATTTTCATTTTGCCCTTAACTGTAATAATCCACTAAGATTTCTGTATGCACAAGGAGTCCAAAAAAATACAGTATGGTCCATAGGATCTGGTCTGAGAAAATGCTGTAAATTGAGAATGTTTTCAAAAATAATGCCATAAATAGTTTTCAGCAACACTTTACAATAAGGTTTAATTTGTTAACATTAGTTATTGTATTAATAACTAACATGAACTAACCATGAGCAATACAATATATTTGGTACTGTATTGTTAATATTAGTTCATACAAATCCATCTGTTCATTGTTTGTTCATGTTAATTTACAGTGCATTAACTAATGTTAACAAATACAATATTTGATTTTAATAATGTATTAGTGAATGTTAAAAATGAACATTAACAAAGATTAATAATGCTGCAGAAGCAATGTTCATTACTAGTTCATTTTAACCAGTGTAGTTAACCAATGTTAACTAATGAAACATTATTGTAAAATGTTTTTATTTATTGTTTTAGATTGTATTATTTATATTTGCAGGTAGATTTCTCATTGAAGACATTGGAGATTTTGCCACAGGATTTAATCTATCTTAGCTTTTTTTTAGTCTCCATCTAACCCCAGATGAAGATCAAGATCAATGTGCAGACAATACTGTTTTAGACTACCTGTGCATACGAAAATCCATTCAATCACCCACCCATTCATCATTTCTTACTGGCAAACTAAAGCAAAATATAAAAATAATTTAATTCCCTTAAAAAGCACACGTTTTCCCTTGTTTGGTTTTGTCACTGCAACTCTCCAGCTCACTCCTGATGAATCCCCAAGCTTTTTCACCCATTCCTTCACTTCCCAAACTTCTGTCAGTGCAATGACGTCTCAAAGCTTGTGTGGTCCAGGTGTGATTGGCCTTTTGGAGTGCATAAATGATAGGTGCAGAAATGATAATTGTACCCGGGGGGTAACCATTTCTGTAAATTAGATTAAAAAGAATTGTTAGCCACTGCTATTTAAAGCTGGGAGAAATTTTGTCAACATATTAACTGAGATGGTCCCAACATTTCGACACATCACAGTAAACAAACCGTATTGAATCATAAAAATCATATTAGAAGCATCATATTACAATAATCAGAAAGGTGTTATATCAATTAATTTAATTCAAATTCGTAACCTTTAGCAGATCCGAGGCTTGGTCTTCATCACAGCCAGAACAAGCGTCCTCCGCTGAGGAAAAAAGAAATTCATAAGATAAGTTAAAATTATAATCATAATTGAAACCTACAAATACTTTTATTAATAAAATTATACTGAAACAACCAGGCATATCTTACCATTTGTCAGCATCGGATCCATTTAGCTGATATAACTTTTTACCTCAGATGACTGCACTGTTAAAAATTACCTGTAAATTTTACAGTAAAATACTGGCAGCATGGTTGCCAGCCAGTTACTGTATTTTTTACAGTAGCGTCTGTAATTTAATTTACATAATTTTACTGTATTCTCTGATTACAGTATTTTTTAAATTGTTGTATTTTTTTACAGTAAGTCACATGATTCTCTGTATTTGCTATATCTAGAGGAAATATGTAAATATGTAAAATTATTAATCAAATGCAAATTGTTTTTAAATACATTAAGTGTTGTATAATGCACAACTTAATTCCCCTATACTTCACAAAATAAAGAAATTATTCAACATCCTAATCTTGAAAAACAGGTCAACATTTGTTAATTTATAACTTTAAAATATGCATGAAAAAAAGTAATAAAACAGTGTATTTTGTATATTTTGATTTAATTTTTATTTACAAACTTGTATTTTTTTTAAAAAAATGGACATGAAATTAAATATTTTTTAATTACTTGAAACAAATTAGCCGTCATGGCCCTTCACACAAAGAAGAAATACGCAAACGACATACATTTAAAACAAGTTGACCAACATGATCATAATAAAATGGATCTGAAAAACACAGACACGGATGAATTTTCACCACTTCATTACCAGACAAACATATCCAAACAACAAGGCCCCAAGTGAGTCCAACAAACTTCTGATCAAAAATGGAGAATAATTCAGCTCCAGATGCTGTTCCATCACAGGATGCAAAGAGTGGCTAGAAATATTGAAAAGGACAATATATTAGATATATTACAAAACATAATGATATAGTCAGAGACAGATAGAGGGATGACAGATACAGTTAGAGACAGATAGAGAATATTAAAAGGTTACAATTAAAGGAGTCATAATGTAGTATTAACTTTGATACCCACGCTCTATTATAGTCATTTCATGCCCTTCTAAAAAAGAAAAATTGGAAAAAAATAAACACAGAGCTCGTTTGACCCTTATTTCTGAATGCATTATTGTCTCGCGAGATCTGATGCGAGGTTTTGGCTGTCGTGGACGGTCATTTTAATAATGCAAATGAGGGGCGCGTTGATTGGTGGCAGGAAGGAGGGGGCTTGACACCGCAGGTAACTTCAGCATATCATTCCAAAAAGAGATCATGGCGCAAGTTGTTAATGAACCCGACCCGGCCGCGACCTACGGGATTCAACCGTATATGTTTGAGCCAGACTCTGAACCAGAGCTGGAAACGGAAGAGTAACAACAGTCAATAGAAGGACGTCTACATCAACATGTCTCTGAATGGTAAAGACAATTTTTTTGACTGAGACATACATTAACATCAGTAACGAGCTAAAACGTTTTTTTGCTATTTTCTCCCACATAAGTTTAGCTTTAATTTAATGTAGATTACATTAACGGAGATGTAGTCTACTTTATTTTCAGTTTACAGTGGTTATAGAGATTAACGTTTGCTATAATGTGTTGTTTTTGCCTTTTTTGACGTTGTGGTTTTTTAGATATTTAATAATTTTCATCTGCAGACATGTAACGTTATGTTTTTCTTTATGTTTATTAATTCTTGACTGTTTTTTAAATGTATCTATCCTTATCTATTATATAAAAAATCAATACAATGATATGTTGTCATTGTTATATTGTATACGATTATATTAAATAATAGCTGTATCATTTTCTAGTCTGTTTAAAGTGGAAAGATGTGGCTAGCATTCGTAGAGTCCATTCCCCGTGTTTACATCACATACACTAACGCATTAGTAGTTAGCTGCTATTTACACAAAATATAGTAATAAAAACACAGTCTTACCGTTTCAAATTCAGGCAAGTCCCTGATTGTTGGAATGGCACCTTTTTCCAAACGTAGCTTCGATGCCAACTTCGCCTGATATTGCCCCAAATTTGTAAAAGATTCTTTTGTGAAATGTTTAGCGCAGACACCTAACGTTGAGCAAGTTGAGATGGTTGTTGGAACAGCGTCATTAAAAATAAATTTCATCCACTTGTCCCTTGTAGTTTGGTCAGTTTTGGGTAAAGAAAAAACATTAGAATGTGGATTATGACCGTCAACCACAGAGCAACTCACGTGTGCACTACGTTTCTGCATCTTTCTTGACTGAATATGATGGGGAGAGGGGCAGGGCGGGCCTCCTCTGCGGTGTCCATATATGGTATATCCGGCCCCGTCTTGACGTCATGTCGGGGGAGAAATTGAAATCTCGTATTTGAGTGCGCGTGCACGTTGGCTAGTTTAAGAACCCTGGGGTAAACAAACGCTTCACTTTTGAATATCGGCATCCCGGCCAATGTATAATCGTTAGTCAATCATAACATACATTGATTCTCATGGAAAAGTGAAAATTGCACATTATGACTCCTTTAAAGAAAAAATAGATCTTTGTGTGTGTGTGTTACTTACATTTCAGAAATTCCACTGATAACCCATCACTTTGCTGGGAAGAGTGGCAACATGTGGGTTCACTGCAACCTGTTTCTTCTGTACCATTTGCCCTGTCGTTTTAGATGGCAATTTTCCTCTGGACTTCTTTGTTCCTCTCTCCGGATTGATACATACAAAGCACCTAAAGGGCCAGGAAACAGACAATATGTAATTAAGACTCATTAACTCAACAGATAATATATCTAAAGGCAAGTTCTGATATTGAATATATGTGTAAAATGCAGGTACTGAAGTTGTTAAGAATTCAATCATTACCTTTAAATGAACTCCAAGGTGCCTCCTCCTGATTGCATATGTAATATGCAGTGAACAGTATGGCAAGGCCAGACAGGAAGCTGGGCTGAATGCTCTCCTCACACACAACTTGGCCTTCCAGTGTCCACTTGTCAAAGTGTCTCCTAAAACAATAGCTTATGACATCATGCAAAACAATTACAGAGGTTAGCTATGGCTATCACTAATGATAGTCTACATCCTTTGAATAGGGAATTCGAGAGTCTTCCTTCGGGACGGAGGTTAAAAGTCCCTATTTGTAGAACCACTCGTTTTAAAAACAGTTTTGTACCAGCAGCAATCACTCTGTTAAACAAGCTGTAAAAATTACTATTTGCACAAAACGCACAAGCACTTTGGTCATGTATTGTTCTCTGTTTCTTCCTTTTTATTTATTTTTACTGCCTGTTTTATTTTTTATATGTTTTAATGTATCTGTGTTGTAGGTTTATGTCATGTTGTGGTCAACAATGTTCTAAGGATGTCCTGCCTCTTAGACTGTAAAACCAGTTTACCTACGGGTATTAATAAAGTAACCTAACCTAACCTAGCACATGTGGCAAAAGTTATTTTTTACTATACCATTTTTATTTTTCAGCTTTTTACATTTAAACTATATTTTAGTATTCAGAGTGCAGGAACTCTTTCTTTTAAATAAAATGAACAAAGGCATTATACAAACAATAAGCTAATTACACACACAGAGTAGGCTATAGTTCATATATGTACTGAAATGTAAGGGATTTTTACACCGGCATATTAAACATGCGACAAAACTGGTATTACACAGCACCATTCAAAATGTAGGCTAATATGACACGCATCCTCTGTGAGTCTGACGCAAGGTTTTAACAACGGCGTTTTAATTTCGGCGCCCATTTTAACAGATGACTTGATTTTGATTTGATTTACACCATAAAATAATCACGACGAAGTGTGCTGATCAACACGAAGCTCGTGTGAATACCGACTGTTGTCATTAAAGCATGTAATTCTTAACATAAGAGCCCATAGATCCCGAGGAATGTGTGAAATACTACCGCGTCCGCGCTGCTGAAGCCCCGCGCAAGTCTCCCTCGCGCCCCGCGGTCGGAGGATGTGTGATCCGGGGTTAAGTTACCAACATGAACCGCGAATATAACGTTACCTTCATAGTCTACGAGTAACCCAAAATGAAAAATAAGAAACTGAAATAATAAGTCACTTACCACAGAGTTGAGAATCACTTTCTCTTGCCACCGCCGACACGACCGTTGAAGATCACAATGCCTCTGAAGATTTGAAATTTACAGCAATATTCTGTATTTTGAATCAAACCGCCGCGCGACCCCAGAATGCATTGCAGTTTACAGCAATATGCTGTATTATTAGAAAACAGCCAGCTGCTGTAAAATAATGCTGTAATTTTTACAGCAATTCATTACAGTGTGCGTGATAGAGTTGACCAATGAAGACGCGAGTCATCGCTGCGGGGTGTGGTTTTCGGTTAAAGGGCGTGGTCCGCGCTAAAGTGGTTTGGGAAAAAAAATCACGCGAAATCGGGAATCTTCGTACGATTTAAGGGGCGGCACGATGACGTTGACTATAATACATTTCTGCGTGCAATGCACACGCATTTTCCATCAATAGAAGTTTAACGGGAGGGTTTTGCGTACCATATGAACGCAAAATGTGACTTTGGTAAATACTACGCCAAATGAAAATGAAAACTCGTGGTATATATACGCAGTAGGAAGAGACTGGGTTGGTTTATTCCTTCTATTATAGATGATTCTTTTGATGCCTGGTCTGTAAATGGTCTTAGGGTACTAAAGGATATGTATATTGAAGGCACTTTTGCAACCTTTCAGCAAGTGAAAACTAAATTCCAAATTCCCAACACGCACTTCTTTAAATATCTTCAACTTCGTAGTTCCCTTTCGAGGGAACTCTCGCTGTGTCGGAAATCGACACATTGGGGAACGCCTTCGGCATGAAGCGTCTGAAGTCAACTATTCAATCTCGATTGGCGTAGCCTAATCACGTCACTCGTGACGTCGCATGTGACGGAGAGCGGAAGCTATAAAGGGACACCGGAACAAAGCAGCGTCAGCTTCTGGTCTTCAGCAAGCTTTCTGTGTCAACCTGTTTGTCTTATTTGGTGTTGTCTGTCACTCTGAAATATATATATATCATGGCGAACAATAAGGAGAAACTATTCAGTCAGTGTGTGTCCCCTTGCACGCGTTATTTAAGCGAGGGTGACGCACACTCACTCTTTGTAGTTTGTCTGGGAGTGGAGCATGCACAGGCAGCGCTCGAGGGCGCTGTCTGTGCAAACTAGGGCTGCAACAACTAATCGATAAAATCGATAATAATCGATTATGAAAATCGTTGTCAACGAATGTCATTATCGATTAGTTGGTCTGCTTACGTCACGGGGAGCGTTTACTGGTGATTGGTTGAAACAGGCCAATCAGGATGCTCTCTGTCTTACACGCGCTTCATGAGGCACACACACGCAAGGTCTCTCTCCCTCCGTTGCTCTGCCGCGCGCTCGCGCTACACGGTTTGGAGCACAGTCTCTTCTGTCTCGCATGCGCGCTCTTGCTTGCGTGCTCAAATCCCGGGAGTTTGAACTAATTTGCGAGCCGCTATCAATATGCAGGTGACTTCCAGAACTTCCGGGAGACTTGGGATGTCTGTATTTTGCGTCTCGAGCATCAGGTTGCGCAATCAGTTCGCTCGCAACATAAGTGATGGATTAAAATAGTGCTACCGCAGAAATATTAAATTAAAACGGTCTTTACAAAGCGAAGAACTAAATATAAAGGCAGTTAATAACAGCAGCAGTAAATTATTGTTTTTTAGTCACTGTACTCAGTGGTTTTTTTAGCGAATGTTTGTGCACTAATGCATCATTTTTCCTGTCTTTTTAATCAAGCCTGTTAGCTTGCTGCGTACCTCCACTCCGCTCTCTTTATATAGCATTTGTCTACTATTAAGTTTTAATTGTTTTTCAAACGCGATCTACTGCGGCTCTATGTTCACACGCTTGTTTTCAGTCTTTCTATATTTATTTGTACAAACTATCCTTATAATTCAATTAATTTTAAATAAAAATTAAATGAATTATATATTTGAGATGTTTTTAGTTTATATCTTCACATCTGAACAACATGTCTGTAAATTTGTTTTAACAAAAATTGTGTTAAAACAATATGTTGGATATAAATGTTTTTTTTTTACATTAATCATGGTTGTCAACTTGCCATCAGCAATTATCATTAAAAACAATGCAAATATTGATATTTGTAAAACTCAATGTGTGGCTTTTGCACTTTTTAAAGTACACTTTTACACATAAATATCCTAATTTAGGGTTTTAGGTATACCTAAATTAGGTATACACTTTATTTTACGGTGTCCTTGTTACATATGTTACATGTACTTACTGTAGTAATAACAGTAAATTATGCATAATTACAAGCAACTAACCCTCAACCTAATCCTACCCTATTCCTATAGTAAGTACATGTAGTTACTTAATATTACTCTGTACTTAAATATATAATTACACTAACAAGGACACCTTAAAATAAAGTGTAAACGGGTTTTATTTAGTCATAATAAACAAAAAATTGAATTGAATTTTTTTATCCGATTAATCGATTAATCGAAAAAATAATCGTCTGATTAATCGATTATCAAAATAATCGTTAGTTGCAGCCCTAGTGCAAACTGTTTTTTATATGAAAGAGCTCCGCTCGCGTTTGAGCCTGTTCAATCAAATAGATCAGGCTCAAACGCGAGCGGAGCTCTTTCATATAAAAAACAGTTTGCACAGACAGCGCCCTCGAGCGCTGCCTGTGCATGCTCCACTCCCAGACAAACTACACAGAGTGAGTGTGCGTCACCCTCGCTTAAATAACGAGCATGCACAGGCAGCGCTCGAGGGCGCTGTCTGTGCAAACTGTTTTTTATATGAAAGAGCTCCGCTCGCGTTTGAGCCTGTTCAATCAAATAGATCAGGCTCGCGATTCCAGTGCATCAGGTCTCGCGGCTGTCGAGGCAGCGCGCCGCTTGTATGCATGGGATTCGCACGTGGGGCTGGCATATAATACTGAGACGGTTGCAAAACCTTTCTCAGTGTTTGTTTACCAGCTCCACTGGTCTCGCGCACGGTTCGGAAGCCCGCGCTGCGGCTTCTTCCGACCATGTTAAAGACCCGGTGTTTGATTTATCTGGCTCCGAGGAGTTAGATATTCTCAATACAGGTTCGCCATTTTCCTGTAAAAAAAGTTGCTGGAGGTTTTAACCAGGGCAGTGGCTAAATTAAATGTTGAATGGCCATTTAATAAGCAGGAAGCGACTAAGAAAAATAAAATGAATGAGCGCTTCCTGCAGACCCAGTCACAATCTTCGTGTCAGAGCCTTCCCTTTTTCACTGATCTCCATACTGAGGTGTCGAGATCGTGGAAAAATCCATGTTCATCTTAATTATTTTCCCCCATGTATATATTTACATCTATTAGGGAATCTAATAAGAATGGTTAGGAGGTGATATGCCTCGGGTAGAGGAATAATTTGCGAAATATTTTCTCCCTGACATTGCGTAACCCCTGATAGCTCAGACACTTCCCTCCAAATCTCGTACTTCGAATTTGTTAGGGAAAGCATATATGGCGGTGGGTCAAGCCGGTGCATGCCTACACACGATGGGGTTAATACAGGCATACCAGGCTGACCTCCTCAAAGAGGTGGATGATAACTGGGAGGTCTCACTCAACAGTACTACTGAATTTCGTAGAGTGGTTGACTTATCTCTCTGTATTATTAAAGAGACGGCCCGTGCCATTGGCCGTTCTATGGCAGCACTAATTGTCTCAGAGAGACATTTATGGCTAAATCGCTTGGGGATCAGGGAGAAGGACAGGGCCTTCCTTCTTGATGCCCCCCTTTCGCCTTCTGGCCTCTTTGGCGACGCGACAAGAACCGTTGTCGAGAGGCTTCAGAAGGCAGAGCGACAAGCAGATATCCCCAGTTGTCAGTCCAGGTCTCATGGGGTTGCTGCCAGGGGGCAACCTCATGGGACAGCCGCCAGCTCCTCATATTTTTTGAGAAGGTTGCCTCTCGTGCCCCCCCCCCCATATAAGGCTTGGGGCCAGAGGAGACATTCTCGCACAAAGTCCTCCATACCGAAGACAGGTCTGAGGACTGTCTCTCGGGTTAAGATGGTCCTGACCAAGAGGTCTTGTCGTAACACGCGGACCCTTATGGGCGTTCCCCCAGGAGGGCGAGTACAAGAGTCTCGCCCCCTTATGCAGCCCTTAGGAAATCGATGTTTGCTTCCCGCCGCCGATGGCGCCTCGGGACACATCGGCTTCCAGCGAACACAAATGGCAGTGTCCGCCCGGAGACGTTGCGGCCCTGTCGAGTTCGCCGCCTCTCAGGAGGTCTGTAGAGAGCATATTTCGGTTAGTTCCTGCCAGTTAGCTGCTTCAGGTCACCGAAGCCGTTTGAAAATTTATAGCCGAGGCCAGTCTCGAGGGACTGGTCCCCATAATGGCATATCTAGACACCCTGAAGGGTCTTCAAAATACAGCCTAGGGGGTCCTGCTTATAGTGGAACTAATATTAAAAATATTATCTACTAGGGGTGGTTCACATGTTGGCCAGCCCCGAGCAGGGTCGGTTCTTGGAACAGGAAGTCTAGTCCCTCTTAGCACAGGAGACCTCAACGTGGGCTCTTCTTTGTTTACGGGAGCCTGGGTTCTATAGCCGGCACTTCATAGTTCTTGTGAAGGGAGGGGGAGTTAGGCCTGGGTTTGGATCTCAGGGTACTGGATCACCCTCGGAGGGGATTTAAATTCAAGATACCGAATGTCAGTCAAACCAGCTCCGAGGACTGGTCTGTCGTGATAGATCCACAAGCTCCTTAACTCCTCGTTCCCTTCTAACCCCATCACAGGAAGTTTCTGAGATTCGCTTTTGGGGGGAAACGCTTATCAATATACGGTTCTTCCTTTCGGCCTAGCCTTATCTCCTCGCACCTTTACTAATGTATGGATGCTGCCCTTGCTCCATTGAGACTTCAGGGGATCCGTATTCTAAATCATATAGATGACTGGCTCATTTTGGCTCAGTCAGAAGAACTGGCGATTCAACATTGAGATGTTGTTTTGCGTCATTTGAGGTGCTTGGGGTTGACACTCAATGTGAAGAAAAGTTCCTTAACTCCTCTTAGAGGACTACGTTCCTGGGAGTAGTGTGGGACTCAGTCACGATGCAGGCACAATTGTCTCCTGTTCGTATAAATACTAATTTAACCATAATAAAGAGTATTAGGTTAGGCCAGGCCATCGCTGTCAACACTTTCAAAGAGTTTTTGGGCCTCATGGCTGCAGCTTCCATCGTAATTCCTTTTGGTCTGCTCCGCATGAGGGCCTTACAGTGGTGGCTCAGGACCACGGGGTTTCTCCGCTGGCGAACCCCTTTCGCATGATCAGAGTTACGCGCAGATGCCTTCATGCTCTTGTCATGTGGAAGAAACCATGGTTCCTGTCTCAAGGCCCGGCTTCGGGAGCACCATGTCAGAGAAAAACTTTGACTACAGATGCGTCCTGCACGGGTTGGGGTGCGGTTATGGAGGACCGTTACACCCGAGGTACTTGGAAGGACCATCATCTCTCATGGCATATTAATCGCTTGGAGATGTTGGCTGCATCATTTGCCCTGTGGCACTTCCTTGTAGACCTCAGAGGCCATCATGTTCTCATTAGGACTGACAATATGTCGGTGGTCTCTTACATCAACCGCCAAGGAGGCCTGAAGTCACGCCCTCTTTCTAGACTGGCGCATCAGATTCTTCTATGGTCCCAGGATAAATTTCTCTCTGTTAGATCTATTTATATTCCTGGGGTTGATAATGTGAGAGCAGATATCCTGTCGAGGCAGGGGCTGAGGTCCGGGGAATGGCGGCTCCACCCTGAAGTAGTTGAGCTTATATGGAGAGAGTTTGGCCGAGCGGAGGTTGACCTGTTCGCTTCTCATGAGAACATTCATTGCTCTGGTACTCTCTCTCACATCCAGCTCCTTTGGGCCTGGATGCCATGGTACAGATGTGGCTGAGGTCACGTCTGTACGCTTTTCCCCCGATCGCTCTGCTCCCTGGGGTTCTGGAAAGGGTCAGGAGGTACGGCTTGAGTTTACTTCTTGTAGCTCCGTACTGGCCGAATTCGGCTCTCGGACCCTATAAGTCTCCTGGAGAGTCCTCCCTGGCGAGTCCCTATTAGGAGAGATCTTATTTCCCAGGCCTATGGTACAATATTTTATCCACGGCCGGAGTTATGGAGACTATGGGTCTGGCCCCTGAGGGGGATCAACCCATAAATAGGTTGCCCTTTCCATCGAGGTGGTTAGGTCATCCATTCTAGAACCCCACTCTACTATGAACTAAATATTTTTAAGAGGTTAGGTACGGCATTGAACCCAGTTAAATACTGCCCACTGGCTTCAGTACTGGCGTTCCATCCTGTTCTCTAACGGGACCTCCCGTTCATGCTTAGGGCCTCTGTGGCGGCCTTAGTGCCCTCCGCAAGCTTCTAAGGGTGAGCTCGTAGGGACATTCCCACTAAAAAACTCCATGTTCCTGTAGATTGGAGGATGAATCCTGTCATCTAGCCTATTGGCATCAGGCTGACGGGTTATCCCTGGCACCCGTCATGTCCTGGGGATGAGTTATATGAGAATACATATAAGAATCTTGAGTCTGCTTCCTGTTCGTCCTACTCCCTGGAAGAGCGGTGGCGTTGCCCCCTCTTACTCGAGGGCGTGGGAGCCACTCTATCTCATTTCTGCCTCGACACTGAGGTGCCTGTAGGCAATATCATGATTCTCCGGGTATTCATCATATAAGAATCTATTTGAGTCTGCTTCCTGCTCGTCCTGCTCCCTGGAAGAGTGGTGGTGCTGCCCCCTCTTACGTGATGACGTGGCAGCCACTCTACTTTATTTCTGCCTTGACACAGGCTCCAGACCTCCCCTTCTTACACCAAATCTTATGACAATCTAGGTTGGATCTGCCTTCTCATTCCTATCGTCCGTGAGTGTGCCAGATGCTTCACACCAGGGCGTATTCTCTCAGTGTGGCGCAGTCGAAATTTCGTTCCCCAATGTGTCGATTTCCGACGCAGCGAGAGTTCCCTCGAAAGGGAACGTCTCGGGTTACGACTGTAACCCTCGTTCCCTGAGAAGGGAACGAAACGCTGCGTCCCTCGGCCACACTGCTCACGCCCTGAAAACGACTTGCTTCGACCAATCAGAAGCTGACGCTGCTTTGTTCCGGTGTCCCTTTATAGCTTCCACTCTCCGTCACATGCGATGTCAGAGTGACGTGATTAGGCTACGCCAATCGAGATTGAATAGTTGACTTCAGACGCTTCATGCCGAAGGCGTTCCCCAATGTGTCGATTTCCGACGCAGCGTTTCGTTCCCTTCTCAGGGAACGAGGGTTATAGTCGTAACCCGAGACGTTTTGTCGCATCATCTGTTAGTCACTTCCCCTCATTACCACCTGAGTCACTTCTTGAGACTGTTCTAAAAGTGAATCCATACTCCAAGGGGGCCATTGGTAAAATCTATAGTGCAATGAATACTCATAATATGGGACCTCTGGCTCACGTGAAAAGATTGTGGGAAGAGGAACTGGCTATAGGAATCTCTGAGGATGTATGGGAATTTATATTGAAAAACATTAATTCATCTTCAATATGTCAAAGACATCGAGCGATTCAATTTAAAGTTGTTCATAGATTGCATTGGTCTAAAGTAAAACGGGCAAAATTTAAATCAGACATAGATCCTCACTGTGATAGATGTGAAGCCGAACCAGGCACTCTGTCTCACATGTTTTGGCTCTGTCCAAAACTTGAAGATTTTTGGAAGCCTATATTTAAATTTATTTCCGACACATTGGGGACAGTCATAGAGCCTGATGCCATGATCTCTGTATTCGCATTGTACCGCAGCATCTTCACTTAAATCAAAACAACAAAAGCCTCATAGCATTTACTACTCTTTTAGCTTGACGGCGGATACTGCTTAAATGGAAAGACAAGTCCCCTCCAACTTTTAAAATGTGGCTCATTGATCTTTTATACAATCTGACCATGGAAAAAATAAGGTACGCTACAGCAGGCTGTGCCTATACATTTTTTTATATCTGGCAACCGGTTCTGGACCAAATTAGGAAGGGCGATCCCTCTCTAATCTCAATTTCAGAGGAGTAACATACTTGTGCCTTCTTCTCTACAACATGTTAATGATTTTTTTTTTTTTATTATTATTTTTTTTTATTAATGTGTATTGGTGCAACAGGTGGGGATTGTTCTTGGGTGGGTTGGTTAACATAAAAAGAAAATGTATTGTAAAGTGTATCTTATGTTTGATAAGACGTTTAATAAAAACACTTTTGGAAAAAAACAATATGTTTGATAGCCTCAGTCTGCTTCTGGGCAGCCGAGAACTGTTGGGCAATGTCCTCGACCACGCCTCCAAAGAGGACAGCCTGGAATATGGGGGAGTTGAGGAACCTGGTTCGCTCAGCCTTCCGCATATAAGCCAGGTTAAAGCACAGGTGCCTTTCCTGGATCACAGATGTGGACATCAACTGACCCAGGGAGCATGCGGTCACCTTCGTCGCCCGTAGAGCGAGGTCGGTGGCGGCACGCAACTCTTCCATGAGCTCTGGATCAGCCCTACCCTCGTGCATGTCTCTGAGCACCCTGGCCTGGTAGACCTGAAGGATGGCCATAGCATGCAGTGAGGAGGCAGCCTGCCCCACAGCTCTATAAGTTTCCGCCACCAGAGTAGACGAAAACATACAAGCTTTGATCACCGCGCCAGGTAGAAGCGCTCTGGGGACACAGCTGCATCGCCACAGAGCGCTCCACTGGGGGGACCCCAGTGTACCCTTTAGTCGCCGCCCCGTCGAGGGTAGAGAAGGCGGTAGAGGTCGATGAAAGATCACGGGAAGTCAAAGGAGATTTCCAGGACCGCATGACCTCTTCATGCACCTCCGGGAAGAAAGGTATTTGGGGCCACAAGCGCTCAGGACAGGGCGGAGGATTCCACTCAATCCCGATGCTCACGGCTGCCCTGGAAAGCATGACAGTCAATTCTGGATCAGACTCGGGCAATGCTGGCACACCTGAAGGAGGCAACACAGCCGAGTCTTCATCTCCAGAAGACTCTAGCCCACTTTGTGATACGGCGATAGACATAGTGTCATCCTCTGGAGCGCCGAATGAAATGCGGGGGGCATCCGAAGACTGGCCCGCAACTTCATCCGGTAACCTCACGGGTTGCAATGTGCTGGAGGGGGGTGTGGTCCGAGGAGGAATCGTCGGAGCTTTGTCCTCAGATCACCCTGGCCACCAGCCAAAGTATCCCTTCTCGCGGAAGGGATAAATTGAGGTGTGGCAGAGGGGACTCTACCTCTTCGGAGGTCATCGAGTCTCAATCATAACATTGCGATAGTCATGTTCCTGCAATGAGATAATGACACATCCATGAACACTGCCTGAGCATGATTTAACCCCAAACACGTCAGGCAGCGATCGTGCCCATCAAAAGACAACACGTGTCTACCGCACCCAGAAATACACAGGCGAGACATCTTTAAAAAGACTTGCCAGGTGCTGCTCTTTGCCAGGTGCTGCAGCAGGTAATGTGATCTCACTGGAACACGCCATATCACCAACAGCACTGGACAGGCCCGGGGTGGGTAATCGGGAGAATCGGGAGAATTCCCGGTGGGCCGCTTCACTTTTGGGCCGGTCGAGGAATTATTTATTTATTTTTTTACATTTGTCACGTTGTCTATCTTCTCTTAAAGGCTACACACGTTCCGCATTCTCCGCAGCGCGCAGCCTCTACATGGGTTGTACCATGTAAGGGAGTTCTCCCCTCCTCTTCCAAATAGTCAAGTCAAGTCATCTTCATTTATATAGCGCTTTTAACAATGAATTGTTTCAAAGCAGCTTTACAGAGATAAACATATAATTTAAGGTAACAGATTGTTTTGGCGTTATAGCGGTTCTTGAATAATGTTACTTCCACAGGGGTGATAGTAGAAAAAAATCCTGAGCCTGAACTTTTTTCCCTGGGAGGTAAGCGGGCCCCTAAGCCAAGATATATGCCCTGATCAACATAATTGTCAAGCGGGATCCAGGGGTGTGCTCCCCTGCGAGAACATTTTGATAAATACCGGTAGTCTCTTAAATGATAGATTCTGGTGACTTTTATATAAATGAACATCATTCAGACATGAGATGAACAAACCCAATACCAGCCTATATTACAGTAGCATCTTTGGTTTAAAGCACCAGAGCTCCTGGGACCCTGGCCTGGGCATGGTAGGCCTGTTCATTAATGCATCCCTGCTTTTAACTAGTCACTTACCTGCATACTTATTGCTTGTATAGCATACTAAGACTACAGATACTACAGCCATACCAAGAAAGGTCAATGGGTGGCAATTACAATACTCCAAAGTAAACTATTGATTAGTAGTCTAACCATTGACTTAAGATAGTGCTACTTAATTTATTATTCCAATATTAAATATGATACTAAATCACACCAAAAAAAGGACTTTTGTGATGTGCTGTCTTTGCATTTGAACATTACACATTATAAACAGGACACACTGAATAAACGTTAGCCAATACAAACATATTTTTAGAAAATAGTTGACAATGAATAGACAGGAGTCCTGTCACATGACCAATAATAGCAAAACGAATCACTTATTCTAAAAAGAATATCAAGTAAGTTATAAGTTTAGATGAATCCGAAATATGGGGCTGTGTTAATAGTACAACGTCCTATTATTCATTTAACGAATTTAAAAAAAAGAATGGATGACATTTTGACAGAAAAATCACAACAAAGAACAAAATTTTAACTTAGCCGTAAATTTACAATTATCTTCTCTCTCTGTGCGCGCGTCAGTGTACTTTACTCATTATTAACACAAAAACGTAATGCAGGCTACGTTTCTCAACACTGAATGAATAAATATAACGCCAGTTTCTCCAAACTCGCGTTTATCAGTAGGCTAGCCTATCCACAAATCACAGAACTTTCATAATCACTAAGACAAAGCGATTTTAATTTTATTTAGATTTATTGTTCATCAATACTTAAGCATTTTATAATTGCCGATTTTCAGTCTCTTTTTAATGATAGGCCTTACGCATCTGTCAATCATCCCCGCTTGCTATTTGGCTATTTGGGGAATGAACCCAGCGCTATGATTGGTCGAACTCCGCTTCTTTTGCTTGATTTGAGGACTGCCCGTGCACAGAAGCGTCACCAGATTTTTGCGTAGTTTAGAGAGACAAATCGTACCAGCGTACTTTGAGGTCAAAAATCGTATCCGCTACGCAAAATGCGTACAGGTTGGCAGGTCTGGGTCAGATTACGCGAACCTGATTTTTTTTTCTCGCAGACACGTCTGTACGCCGGAAATCCGGCGTGGTGCCGGAGCGCTATCAGGCCTGCTTCTAGCTAAAGTTAACTTTGATTGATTCACCCTAGTCGAAATGATCAGACTTTAAATGCGAACCTGTGATTAACGCTGACGGCGTTCACATGCTCATTCAGAATTCTAGTTATGTGCTTTTTAAAATATGTGCGCAGGTTTGTAATTCATACAACCCAGCCTAAACAAACTACTTTTCTTGCCTATAAATTTTGATACAGAGTTTTGTTTTATTTTATCACTTCGGGGTACGCGAGCCGGAATTCACAGCGCTTTATCTGTAGAGTGGGAAAGGGATCCTCCAGGGATCCAACCAAATAGAGTTGGTTGGGTCCATAGCCCGTCTTTTTCAAAATGTTTTCTGGCTACCGTTAGCTGGGCCGGCCCTACCGTAACTGTACGCATCAGGGAGGATGGATGGGAGGAAGAGGCCAGGAGGGGCTGAAAAAGCCAGGTTGAAAAAAAGAAAGGCATTGGAGGAGGATGCTGCACAAATGTGCCAAGCTTACAGATTTATTTTCAAGAGGACAAACACAACTGGCAACAGTTAAAAAGAGATAGGCCTAGTAATGATTAGCATTAGAAACGCTGCAACGTAATTATTCGGCAAATACCATTGTACCTATTCACAAGCAAAATATTAAATGTAATTAAGGCGAGACACAGCAGGCAAAAACATAGTTTTTTACTGGTCAATTTAGAGATTTTGGGATATTTGTCTTCTTTCAGACTTGTGGTGAAAAAAAGTCCGAAATACACATTTAGGTCTTTATCTTACTACACTTTGTCTGTTTGCGTCTGTAGATTTCTCATAAATTCATCAAAAGTTGGCGATCTAAATCATCCCGCTGCTCCGCAATCGCTGTCTGCACCCTGTCATCACACACACCGTTAGAAAGCTCTCTCTCTCTCTCTCTCTCTCTCTCTCCTGTACAATGCTGTCGGATCCAAATATGGTCATTTCCTTTTTATCAGCAACCAATCGTGAAAGTAAAAGGGGGGATTTAACTCTAAATGCGCAATCTCATTGGCTGCTGCTAAATCTTCAAAACCCATTTTCTCAACATGACCTTTCTCTCATACTCCATGTCCGAAATCTCCTCTTCAGTAGCACCTACAGTATATACACCAAACTTTCCAGTCTTGTACCTAGTTATATTATGAAGACATTTAGAGAGGGATTTGTAAATATATTATTCATAGCCTGATTTATATAACATTGTATTCCAAAAAAGCATGGCGAAAATCATTTTTTAAGGCTATTGACAGTATATTCTGATTAACAGGATAACACATGTAGATATCCATAAATCCCACTGTAATTTTAAGAAAGAGCAGTATATGACGGTACATGATAAACCAAAATGTATTGTTTGTTCAGAAGTGGGTGTAGTAAAGGAGTAAATTACCACAATTTGATACCCATGCAGAAAAATGATAATGACCATGCTATTTTTGTTAACTTCTCAGCTTAAGTGAATTATTATTTAACCTTTACATCATTGTTGAACCATGGTATTAATAAAAACTACACAATAGTAAGAGCTGAACTTTTGCTTTATTTATCCAATTTCCACCACCACTGAAAAAGTTTTTCAGTCTTGGGCCTGAAACTCCCGGGCTGAAAAGTGGCCCCACTCCGGCCCTGGCACTGGCGAGTCGCTCTTCTCGTAGATGAAGGGGCTTGCAGAGGAGTGAAGAATGCTCTTGGCTCCGAAGCAAAAACATAATGCGAGATTGCCGCGCAGCTCCTTTTATACCCACGCAGTGGGGCGGAGTTGCGCTATGCAAATTCCGCAGACCCATTTGCCATTGGCTCATTCAGTAGAACTCGAAGGTGATAGGCTTCTAAGCGAAACCCCCATTTCGTCAGTCACTGACGTAACTCGGAGTGACTGAACGAAAGGGAACATAAATCACACAAATTACACAAAATTTTTAGTTAATCTTTAACGAATGGGTAGTTATTTTAGGCCCTATTTTAACGATCTGAAACGCAAGTATCAATGCGGAACGCAAGTAACTTTGTGGGCGGATCTCGGGCGCTGTTGCTATTATACCGGAGGGATAAATGACTCTTGCGTCTGACGCAAATCTAAAATGGGTTGGTCTGAAGTAGCTACATTACTCATAGGTGTGGTTTGGGCGTAACGTGCAATAAACCAATCAGTGCATCTTCTCACATTCCCTTTAAGAGCAGGTGCGCTTGTTCCATGGCGGATTGCTATTATAATGGCAGATTTAATAATAATAATAATATGTTTTATTTATAATGCACTTTTCATTTGCGAACAAATTTCAAAGTGCTACAGCAAACATATTTCAAAAGCAAAAACAGGGGCAAGAAAAAGAAAACGTAAAAACAGTTAAATTCTGCATTAGTTGTAGCTATTTTTAAATAGAAAAGTCTTTAACCCTTTAGGCGCCAGAGGTTTTTTCCAAAAACATTCGATTTTGACATCTTAATTTCAAAAGGCTATATCTTAAAAGTGATAAAAGATGGATACTTTCTGTAAATTAGAGAAATATTAAGGATGACCCAAAGTTTATGTAGGGATTACATTTTTCCATCTAATTTGCATATTATGACGTCATATGGTGAGGGCAATCTTGGATTATAGAATTTTCATGAAAAGTCACATGTTTAAATGATAAAATACTGCACTTCTTTCCCCCCAAAATGTCCATCACCTGCTGTATGCTAGTATATTGCACAATACTAAATGCTCAGGTATATAGGAAGTAGTAAACAAACTGTGTAAATCATTACTAATAAATGGTAGAAACAAACCGAATGCATGTAGTGGTTGGCCTTTTGCTGTAGAGATTTTCCATTTACTACATACAGTAGGCACTCTGATTCCATGTATGGGGCACATATATATTATCCATATGACATACGAACACAAGTAGACAAGACCTGTTTAGTTCAAAAGATCACTCGCGACGGCAAGGCACATATCATGAGTGAGATGATACGAGCAGCGCGAGCGCGGCCAGATCTGCCTCGCGCGTGCGCCGAGTATGCACATTGTCATTGCGATTCCCCACCCTGCCTTTACGTTGCCCCCTAACTGTACTATGAATACTTAGTACCCAGTGATAATAGACAAAGTCTCCACCACAATACTGTCGCCGCGATTGCGCAGAGGCTCTGATAAAACGGCTCACTCTCACACTAGCTCTGCTTTTGATCGCACTGATTCAATGCGCTCTAACTCGAACATTTTGCATAGAAACATGAGTTTTTTTTTTAGTCTGGGATGAAGTATGACATGTCTGCCATCCAGTGGAGGGGAGGTTGAACGAAATTTGACACCCAATTTGACAAAATCGGCCGTTTTATTCAGTGCCGCATCTTGTCGAGTAAACTCGACCGTGGCGCCTAGAGGGTTAAGTCTTTTTTAAAGTGGTCAACTGACTGTGGAACCCTCAGGTGGTCTGGCAATGAGTTCCACAGTTGCGGGGCAACAGAGGAGAAAGCACGGTCTCCCATGGTTCGGAGCTTGGTTCTGGGTGGACAGAGAAGATTGCCATTTTGTGAGCGGAGGTTTCTGGTTGATGTTTGCTGGGTGAGAAGTTCCTTGAGGTATAGTGGTGCATTGCCATGGATGCATTGGTGGGTGAGCAGAGTGATTTTGTAGTGAATCCTGGCAGGGATGGGAAGCCAGTGAAGTGCTTGAAGGATGGGTGTTCTGTGTTCATATTTATGCACTCTCATCAGGATCCTAGCAGCACTGTTCTGTATGTGTTGGAGTTTCTGCAGACTCTTGCTAGAGATCCCATAGAGAAGTGCGTTGCAATAGTCCAGCCTGGAGGAAACAAAGGCATGGACAAGTTTTGTGGCGTCGGAAAGGGTGAGTGTGGGACGGAGTTTGGCAATATTCCTGAGGTGGAAAAAGGATGATTTGCACAGATGTTTGATATGGTTGTCAAATGTAAGGTGAGGGTCAAGTTTTACACCGAGGTTGGTTACTGTTGATGAGAGAGGGATGTCTTTTCCGGAAAAGGTGATAGAGGTAATCAGGGACGACTGGACCTGATGAGGAGTGCCGACAAGAATTGCCTCAGTTTTGGAACAGTTTAACTGAAGGAAGTTCTGACTCATCCAGGCCTTAATCTCCTCCAGGCAGGAGGTCAGTAGGAGTGGTGTGGATGAAGATGAAGGCAGAGCAGTGAGGGGGTGGGGGGTTGAGTTTGTTTTGAGGTAAAGTTGTGTGTCATCAGCGTAGCAATGGAAGGAGATACCATGTTGGCTAATGATGCGGCCAAGGGGGAGCATGTAAAGAATGAAAAGAGTTGGACCAAGTACCGACCCTTGAGGGACACCACATGTGACAGCATGTGGGTGAGATTTAGCTCCACCCAAACTGACATACTCGGTCCTTCCAGAAAGGTAGGATGTGAACCAGTCCAAGGCAGAATTTGATAGTCCTATATCACTGTGGAGGCGGTTGAGAAGGATGTTGTGGTCGACAGTGTCAAAAGCTGCGGTGAGGTCAAGAAGGATGAGAAGTGAAGGAGAGCCAGCATCGGCTGCCATCAGAAGGTCATTTGTGACTCTGACCAGAGCTGTTTCTGTGCTGTGGGCGGACCGGAAGCCTGACTGAAACTTATCGTATAGGTTATGATGTTGAAGATGGTCCTGGAGCTGAGCAGCAACTGCTTTTTCCAATACTTTGGAAAGGAATGGAAGGTTGGATATGGGCCTGAAATTGGCAAGGTTTTCCGGATCCAAAGTGGGTTTTTTAAGAAGTGGTGTGATAGCCGCAATTTTGAGGGGTGAAGGAACATGGCCAGACCGGAGGGAGTGGTTTACTGTTTTTGTGATAAGGGGACTTATGGCAGAGAGATTTGATTTTATCAGGATAGTGGGGAAGGGGTCCAGGGCACAGGAAGATGATTTCATTTTTTTTTTATGATTCCCTCGATTTCAAGTTGTGAAACCTCAGAGAAACAGTGGAGAGAATGGGAGAATCCAGTCTGTGAACTGACAGAAAGGGCAGGTAGTGCAGAGGGACCAGTGAGATGCGATCGGATGGAGTCTATTTTTGTTCTAAAGAAAGTGATAAAGTTGTTGCAGTGTTCCTCTGTGTTTTCTGTGTGAATTTTAATCTGAGGTTTAAGAAGATGGTTTATTGTAGAGAAGAGCTGCTTGGAGTTTCCAGGATTGTTGTTGATGATGTCCGAAAAGAACTGTGACCGTGCATCTTTAAGTGACTTGGAGTAGGGATAGTAGGCTTGTTGGTGTTCTCTATAGGCTAGTCTATGTACAGTTAGTGCAGATGTTTTAAAACGACGCTCAAGGATACGGCCAAGTGTCTTCATTCTCAGCAGTTCCGAGGTGTACCATGGGGCTGAGCGAACGAAGGACACTGTTTTGGTCTTGATGGGGGCGTGAAGATCCAGAAGTCTGCACAGTGAATTGTTGTAAGATGTGACTGATTCGCTGGTTGATGAGAGATTGGCAGAGGAGAGATGCTGGAGATCCAAGGTCAAGGTGTCTGGGTCAATGTTTTTTATGTTACGAAAGCAGATTTGGCGTTTAGGCTTGGAGTGAGGGGGCAGGAATGGCAATTCCATAGAAATTAACTTATGGTCAGATAAGCCAAGATCATGCACTTGCAGGTTGTTGATGGAAACAGAATCAGTGATGACCAGATCAAGAGTATGCCCTCTGGTGTGTGTTGGGACGTCAACATGCTGTGTAAGATTCAGACAGTCTAGTAATTGTAAAAATTTAGCAGCTGAGTGACAAGCAGGGGTGTCAACGTGAATATTCATGTCTCCAAGTATTAAAAGATTGGCAGATGTAGGACCAAGTGTTGTGAGTAGATTGTGCATCTCATCAATAAAGGCTGAGTTTGGTTTGGGTGGGCAGTAGATAAGTAATATTGTCATCGGAAAAGGGGGTTTGCATTTAAAGCTAAGCATTCAAATGAGGAAAACTCAGGTAGTGACAAGGCGGACAGTTTGAATTTAGTTTGGTGTATTATCACAAGACCACCACCACGCCCAGTGCTGCGAGCTTTCTGCAGGTAGGTGTAAGCAGACGGACAGGCTTCATTTATGGCAGAATACACCTCTGGCTGATGCCAAGTTTCAGTGAGGCACATGAAGTCAGTCCGATTTTCCAAGATGTGATCATGTATGAAGCTTGCTTTTCCTGTCAATGATTGTGTGTTTAAAAGTTCTATTTTAATGTGTGAAGAATATGTGATTTTCTGCACTGGTCTGAGCAGGCTGTGGTCCACTCCTGGTTTTCTGTCCCACTCAGTGTGCCTCACAGTGTTTCCAAGGACATTAGACCAAGCAGTAACAGCGTTCTGATGACGTAACAATGGTGCGACGTTGCGCTCAGCTGACCAGATAGATGTAATAGAAGACCGGGTGTAAACAAACTTTCTGCGGGAACTTCTGTGGATGTAACGTGGTCTGCGTAGGAGTCCAGACTGTTTGATGGCTGAGATGCATACTGGAGTGGAGTAGTTGTTATATTTGAGCAGTTGCTGATTGGAGTATATCAACATCGTGCGTGCCAATCGCGTTGAATGTTCGCCTGATGATTGCCGTTTGCCAGAAGCTGGCGGCACAGAGATAGAAGCTGGGGAGGTGATCGGAGGCAAAACAATGCCAAACCTCACCGAAACAGCTGAAGGACTGTCCGGGACAAATACCACTAACAGTGGGAGCTAGAAAGCGTCGGGATTGTCCAGGTCGGTGCCTCTATTTGCGAGAGGACGATTTGCTGTAAGCCAGTGTGAGCGAGGAAAGTAGCAGGTAGGCTACACAGTCATACAAATCCAGTGGAAAACCGTGCAAGGAGGTCCAAAAAACGGGTAGATGCTTCACCCAGTGATAGCTACAAAGACATATAAGACAGAACTCAAAAAAATAAAAATCTAAAATCTAGAGTTTAAAAATCTAATATCTAAAATCAGCCGAAGTCAGGAGCAGAAGCGGCGAACAGTCAGCGCCAGCGAGGATGCGTACGCCAGGAGCGGGAGCAGGTGCGCCAGGAGCGCACGCCAGGAGCGGTTCACAGCCGAGGAGACAGACGTTCTCGTCAGGGCCATAAAAGACAGACCCAGCAAAAACAAAAACGTTGCAAAAACATTTTTTTCACGTCGTGAAAAGGTTGTCACAACGTTTTTATCCGACGTATTTAATACGACAGATGTCGGGTTTTTTAAACGTTATAAATACGTATTTTCACAATGTGGTTGAAATTTTTTTTTAACGTTATAAATATGTATTTTCACAGCGTGGTTGAAACATTTTTTTAACGTTATAAATACGTATTTTCACAACGTGGTTGAAACATTTTTTTAACGTTGCTTCGACGATATGCGTCACCCCTGTAACGTTTTAAAAACATCAATATCACGTCTTATGTGGCACTTTTTTTCCTATTGGTTTTTACCACGTTCACCCGAAACTCGAGAAATTCTCGGAAAGAACGTGTTAATCACTAAAACCTGAGATGTTTCTATCCTTGGATGTAGCCTACAAGCGTTTGTAGCAGCAGACTATGTTCTGCAACTGCTGCCACGTCCGTCTTCCAAGATTCCAGTGTGAAGAGTAATCGATCCAGTGGGCTATAAACTCATCTTTAACACAATTCTTTCTGGGACCCGTTAAAAACATTGAGAAATCACTGGACACAAAACATAAAAGGTAAGCAAATTCTTTAGAATTTATTGATTAATAACACAATATGATTGATATGATATGATTAATGATTTTAATTAATGAT
Organism: Rhinichthys osculus; assembly: GCA_029959095.1. Lineage (NCBI taxonomy): Eukaryota > Metazoa > Chordata > Actinopteri > Cypriniformes > Leuciscidae > Rhinichthys > Rhinichthys osculus. The sequence continues at coordinate 26,568,543 of JARWKJ010000018.1, forward strand.
TGCATTTCTGTAATATATTACTAATTTTAGAATAAATAATGATGATACAATCTATATATATATATATATATATTATAAGAAACAAAACAACAATTTTGATAAATCATTTGATAAAACACATGGAAATTTTTAAAGAATTATATACAAATTAGTAATATTTAATAAAAACAAAATGGCAAAGAAACACTTTAAATTCCAAGGTCTTCACTGTCAGAGTGGAAGACAGGGAGATGGTCCTCACTGCAGAACATGAAATCCAGGGGGAGGAGTTGGATCCAGATCCAACTCCTCCCACCTTACATATACTTCACGAGTTCACACTTACATCAATTACACAGAGTAAAGATTATGCGTATTTGGCGTGCTGTCCGGGGGGAGGGCTCCGAGCTCCGAATTTTGCCCGAACCCAGAGCACCCCCCCCTGTTGTTGTAAGAGTATTAGGACTATAAGTGAGGAGATGGGGTGGTGGAGGGATGCTGTTAAACTGTCAATGAACGGAGGTTAGTTTGCTGTATATATACACACAGCGCTTAACTCGTTGATTAAGCACCACTCTTGTCTAATTAGGTTTGATTATCTGAATGTGCTCCACGTGTGTTTAATTAGGTTTAATTATCTGAACGTGCTCCTCCCGAACTTTGATAAAACATCATTTAAACCTACCCATCTCCGCCCCCTGATCCCTAACCCCACCCCTAATCCTACCCATCTCCACCCCTTAGATCTGGACCCAACTCCGCCCCCTGGATCTCGTGTACTGCAATGAGGTGCTAATGGGAAGAGGGGGGAGACTGAAATTCAAATCATTGTAATACAATCAATTGTCTGTGTTTACTCAAAAAGGTCTATTTAAAAAATACAAGTTTGTATCAGTTCGTCACCTCAATGAAAAAATTAATTTGTGACGTAACATATGAAAGTGTACCTGTCCAATTTGGGTCTGTCAAAGAAGAATTAAAAAGCATGTCATGAGTATTATCAATTATTGATTATTATCATTCCCTACACTGGTAAAGCCATAAAAGCTGTATTGACTAATTACTTAAAAAATTATATAAAAATTAAAATTGTGAGATTGTTTGCTTTATTTTAGTAATGGGTGAAACAAGTATAGCTCACGCCCAATATGTTCCCTGGCCTAACAGTAGAATATAGAAAAAAATTAGATGAAGAATATATTACCTCGTCATCATCTTCAGCTGTGGGCTCATCAGTCTTAAAAAAAGGAACACATAAGACACAAGACACAACAAGTGTTTCTTTCTAATTGCTTTGTAATTAATTCATTTGCACGCAAGTTTTATTTATTTTTATACCGTGTATTCTCCGTGTAAATTCATGCACCGAACCGTGACGCCCGTACCGTTTCGGTTCAATACGAATACATGTACGGTTACACCCCTAATTATATACCAAAACAATTATCAGGTTCAGCAAAGAAGGATTTTATGTTACAAAGCTATGAAATCAAGTGGTAAAATCACAGCTTTAAAAAAAGAGGGCAAGAAAGGATAACAGTGTCTGTCGGCCACCACCGAAGACCAATTTTGACCAAGGAAAAACCCTTATGGGGAAATGCAAGTTTTCGGACCTCTGGCTGGAGGATGCTAGATTTAAAGACGGGCTTAGGCCAGTAGTTGGGAATTCATTCATTCAAATGTCCAGCCTGTCTTCTAATTGTTATGCAATTGTTACTTTTTGACATATTGATTAAAAACTATGGACAAAGGCCCATTGTGACATCTTGATTAATCCAAATCCTATGGTAGAGTTCCCTCTGCTTTACCTAATGTATCTGCTTCATTTATGTTAATAACACCTGTGCTTACTTCATGGCCACCTCTTATTTGATTGCTCACACATTAGACTTACTGACTAATGTTCTACTGTCCTCGTCTGTCTTAATTTCTATTCTTATCTGTAAAATGACCTCTCTCTCTCTCTCCGGCAGTTTTTGAGTCCAGTGTTTAAGTTAAGTTATAATTACCTAGTTAAATTGTGATGAAATGTGTTATTCCTTTTGGAAAGATATTTCATTACTATATTTGAAGTCGTGCTGGTATTAAAAAATATTGTGAAGGTATTAAAAAAAAGGTATTAAAAGGTATTAAATTCATTTTAAGAATTTCTGTATACCCTGATAAAACACAAATTGTATTAATTGTAATCGGTCTGGTATTGTGTTGTCTAGAGAACCAGCACTCCAGTATTGTTCGAGAAAGTTGGATCTGCACAGCCGTTTCTGCTCTATGAAACTTTACTGTTAGCAACTTGACACAACTGATACACTCATATCCTGCAACTGTTCTTTATCTGCTGAATGTTGTTCGGCTCTGGAACAGGCACTGGCTCTGCCTCCGGCTCTGGAACAGGCACTGGCTCTGCCTCCGGCTCTGGAACAGGCACTGGCTCTGCCTCCGGCTCTGGAACAGGCACTGGCTCTGCCTCCGGCTCTGGAACAGGCACTGGCTCTGCCTCCCGCTCTGGAACAGGCACTGGCTCTGCCTCCCGCTCTGGAACAGGCACTGGCTCTGCCTCCGGCTCTGGAACAGGCACTGGCTCTGCCTCCGGCTCTGGAACAGGCACTGGCTCTGCCTCCGGCTCTGGAACAGGCACTGGCTCTGCCTCCGGCTCTGGAACAGGCACTGGCTCTGCCTCCGGCTCTGGAACAGGCACTGGCTCTGCCTCCGGCTCTGGAACAGGCACTGGCTCTGCCTCCGGCTCTGGAACAGGCACTGGCTCTGCCTCCGGCTCTGGAACAGGCACTGGCTCTGCCTCCGGCTCTGGAACAGGCACTGGCTCTGCCTCCGGCTCTGGAACAGGCACTGGCTCTGCCTCCGGCCCCGGAGCATCCACCGGCATGTCCAGAATCCGAACCAGACGCTCCAGATAGTCCAGCATAGCCTTGGCGGCCACACAAATGGGCATATCCTGATCTGTCTCAGACTGGGCAGACGGGACCTGCACAGTTTCTGACTGGGCAGACGTGACGTGAACAGTCTCTGGCTGGGCAGACAAAACGTGAACAGTCTCTGGCTGGGCAGACGTGACGTGAACAGTCTCTGGCTGGGCAGACGGAACGTGAACAGTCTCTGGCTGGGCAGACGATACGTGAACAGTCTCTGACTGGGCAGACGTGACGTGAACAGTCTCTGGCTGGGCAGACGAAACATGAACCGTCTCTGGCTTGGCCCCTCTTCTCCGCTGAGTCCTCATGTAGGTCGGATCATTATGTCACGGAATGGGTAAGACAACAAGGTGTGAGGACTCAAGTGCAGGAGAACATAAAGTTTAATTGTAAAATAAACAAACACAAACCAAAACCCACAAGGGGGGAAAACACAATGAATAACAATAAAACAACAACCTGAACAGAGGGAAACGGCAGACATTAGACAACGATCCGACAAGGACTGCAAACAAGAGGAGACTTAAGAAGGGAACAAATCAAGAGGGAACAGGTGGGAGAACTCAAACAATAATCAGGTAACGAGGGGGAGGGATCAGACAATGACAAGAGCACATGGCTCAACATAACAAAACACCCATGTGCATCACAAGACAGGACAGACATGTGACAAAAGTAGCATTAATGATAAGTAATACTATAGCATATTCAAGTCACTTGTATTTTGTCTATGTAAATTGATACACCGTTTATTATGCAGTAAACATAATTATGCTAGCATAGATAATTATGCAGCAATAGTTTTACCACAATTTTCAAAAATTTTAGAGAAGGTTTTTAATTCTAGACTGGATAGCTTTATAGAAAGAAACAAATTACTCTCAGACAATCAGTTTGGTTTTAGGAAAAATTGTTCAACTTCACATGCACTCTTTGATATAGTTGATGAAATAACGAATGCTGTTGATAACAAGAAATATGCAATAGGGTTATTTATTGACCTAAGTAAAGCATTTGACACAATAAATTATGACATATTGATTAACAAACTGGAAAAGTATGGGATTAGAGGGGTAGCATTACAGTGGGTTACCAGTTACTTAAAAAATAGAAAACAATGTGTGACAATAGGAGATCATCAGTCGAGTTGTCAAGAAATTGTGTGCGGCTTACCTCAAGGTTCCATTCTGGGTCCAAAATTATTTAATATGTATATAAACGATGTTTGTAAAACATCAAAAATTCTGAGATTTATCTTGTTTGCAGACGGTACAAATATTTTTGCATCGGGTGATGATTTACAACACCTGTGTCAAATTGTTACCTTGGAACTCAAACGTGTTAATATGTGGTTCAAACAAAACAAATTATCACTAAATTTGAGTAAAAGTAAAATGATGATATTTGGCAACAGTAACACCAATGCTCAGGAAGCAATATACTTATAAGCTTATAAGCTCTTTTGCTTCGGCTCTCTCCTTTTTAGCAGAATGGTTACTGCTCAAATAAATAAATAGTATAATAGTACAGTACTACTGGTCAAATATTTGGACACTTCTATTTTAATGGGTTTTTTTATACTTTTTTCAGGATTCATTGATGAATAAAAAGTTAAATAGAACAACATTAAATCTTTACTGTGCCTTTTTTTGATCAATTTAGCACATCCTTGCTAAATAAAAGTATTAATTTCTTTAAAAGAAAGAAAGAAAGAAAATTACTGACCACAAACTTTTGAACGATAGTGTATATTGGTACAAAATATTTATATTTTAAATAGATGCTTGTTCTTTTTTTAAAGGTGCTATATATATTTTTTAGCGGCCTCTATCGGTGATGTTTCAGATAGCAACCAATTTTTACAAGAGCGCTCGTGCTCTTGCGCGTGCTCGAACACAAGAGCGAGCACTCATGGTACCAGCCACACTGAGACTTTCAACACACCGGAGAAAGCATCACACAACATGATGGAATCTCATGTAAACTCCCACTGCAACGTTACAATAATAGGCTACTTTTATCAGCTTGACGTTGAACTAATGCTCCATGCTCGTACCATGATAACGTTACATTGACTGACTGCATTTAGCCGACATGTGGTGTTTCACAAACTATTCGTGTATCTTTCACAATCAGCAATCTGTCAACATAGGTGAATGTATAATAATGAAAACAGTTAGTGAACTAGACTGAACAATTTCAGTGTAACAGTAAGATTGTAGGAAGTAACATTACTGTACTGAACGTGTCTGGAAATGTGTATTATAAATGTGACCATCAGGTGGCGCTAGTGAGCAGGAAATTTAAATACATAAAAAAATTTCCAAACAGCACTCCCCTTTTTACTTATTAGGCAGATTGTGTCCAATAAAGGAACAGAAATGGGACTGATGTACTCAATTATAAACTTTATTAAACACTAGACACAATAGTACATTGATTGGCAATCGAAACCGGCAAATGTTCCCCGTAGGTAGCGGTGGACAATTTACAATAAATAAATCACAGTAAATAAAAGTATCATAATACATAAATATAAAGTGAATAAATAGATACTGCTCACACACACTCCAACACTGCAAAAGACACTTCACACTAGTGGACACTGCAGAGTAAACACTGTCCCCACAGGAAATATTGCACACTGCCCGTAGGCCGATTATGGTAATACAAATATTGCCAAACAGATAAAACAAAACATTCAAATTAGCAGGACATCATGGCAGTCCTCTCATAACGACGGTGGCAAAATTTCCAAGACACACACATACAATCACAGAAAGAAATAAAACAAATTATTAACTCAGGAAAAACAGTGGCTAGTTGGACAGACAAAGACAATCCTCATTTTCCAGACCAGCCTAGACAAATTAGTACTGTCTGCACTGTACCGATGACGTTTTAACGGTGTGGATGGCTAACAGCTGTGCACACCCTCGCCAGCGTTGATTGCTGCACCCCCGTATAGAAGTTAGTTCTCGCTGTAACTGACACAGAAGTCAGTCTTATATTTCATGTTTATTTTACTTCTTTTATAAACATATAGTTAAGGACTTTTAATTTGAAACTGCTTAGTAAAGAGCTTTGTAAGTGGAGACTTTTATTATGAAAAGCACAGAGTGACTCCAGGAAGAAAGTTGTCTACACCGCATGTCAAGCTGTAGCTATATTCCACATTTCTAAAGTGTACTAAAGTTAATTTACTCATCTGAAGTTACAGAAGATATTACCAGATGCAAGATTAAGTTCTCCTTTGGTAATAAGCAGCCAATGAAGTAAGTTTCAGTTATATTGTATGTGTTTAATGTGGATTGTTTGCTGTGTGGAAAAAAAGTGATATCTGTACAAAGACTATAGTTTTCTGTTAAAGTGAATTTAAGTCTGTTTGGAAAGTTTACAAAGACAACATTTATTTATTTGATTTATTTATGTCTTTTTATATTCTTTATTGTAACTTTATTTTTGTATATTTAGTTCTCACGGCATCTTGAGTTGGATGGTTATCCTCATGGTGAACCAGTCAATAAATCGCCTGTCATCAGAGAATCCTTGTGCTCGTGAAATTACTGGGGGGAGCTACAGTGAGAATTCACCTGCTCTTCACGGGTAGGAGAAGGAACGTTTCCAACAGCAGTCAAGTTAACTCCAAGTTCCATCATTCTGGATTCTACAAGCACTGTATACACTGGTAACCAAGAAGCTAGTGACATGCACATCCACAGAGTTTAATGGCATTGTCAAGTTAAGACCAACAAGAAGATAAGCACATCCAAGTTCAAGTTAAGATGCTTGAAGTGGACTTATTCTTGCCTTTTGCTGAAAAAAGGACTCTTTAAGTGTACAGTACAGTGTTTAAAGAAGTGCTGGTCTTATGTACTTACCTTTTCAAGTTTAAGTCATTTTTTGAGCAGGTTTTAAGCTGCACGTAAGAGAATAATTGTGAAGAATAGCAAAGTGCAATGTCTAAAAAATAACCTGTTCTAGTTGTGGCAGAATTTCTGTTACAGGTTTAATATACAGGTGATTGAACTTTTAAAACACTACTTTAACCAGAGTTAATAATCAACCAGAGAAACATCTGTTGAAAATATCTATGTTCAGTACAGTTCACATTACATGTACAATTTGTCAATTAGAGTAGTCATTGTAACTAAGAGATATAGAAAATGCAGAGGGTGGTCAGTCAGCTAAGAGTGACAAAGAAAGTATAACAGAGACTGTGCAATCACAGCAGCAGCTAGAATCCCAAGAATGTGTAGACACGCAAGCATCAGTAGCTGTTGATGACACAACAGAACAAGAGCCGCGAAAAAGTCAAAGAGCACGCACGTTTACAGAGAAAGGTAAAGAGTTACATGATGAAAAGCTGACTAAACTTAGAAATTGCTTTCAAAGCTCTTATGAGAAATGGAAGACTCTCGCTAGAGATGCTAGACAAAGACTAATGGGGCGTCTCTCCAATGACATGCTGAACAGCCTCATAGATGCAGTCAATGGTTCTTCAAATGATGTAAATGTTGCTTATGAAGAGTTGCGACAAAAGATGAGTCCAGACAGTGATACTCGCCGCAGAGTCGACACCTGTGGAGCAGTCACAAAATTGATAGTTGAGTCTGCATGGAGTCGTCTAGGTGAGGGAGTTGAGGGTCAAGATCCTCTTAGACCGGAAGCATGCTGTATTGACACAGGTTCTGTGTTCTCATCCATAGCCTCCAAATCAAGTTATGGACGTCCCAGGTCTTCTCAGTCTATGAACAATTCAAGTTTGAGTTCCAGAGGTTCAAGTTTGTCCTCCGCTAAGAAACAAGAGGCTGCTGCAGAAATTGCTGCAACTGAAGCAACATTAGAAATACTACAGCAACAAGAGGATGAACTGGAAGAACTCCAAAGACTTGAGGCTGAAGATAAAAAGAGAACAGCAGAACAAGAAGCTGAAGCATTGAAGCGACGACTAGAAAGAGAAGAAGAAGAAGCTAGGCTACGTGTTAAGATTGAAGCTGAAAATGCTGCTAGACGGAAGGCATTAGAAGACAAGCGCAGAGAGCTTGAGCGCTTGGAGACACTAAAAAGGTTGAATGCTGCAAGGGCACGAATGCAAGTCTACGAGCAGAACGAAGACTCAAAGGAAGAAACAAGAGAGCTACTTCGTGACTGTACATCAGTAAAAAAGAAGCAAGTACCAAAGTTAAGCAGCTCCGTGTTACAGAGCATACCTCCACAGGAAAGCGCAACAAAATCATATCAAGAAGCCAGCACCGCAGACCTTGTTAGGGTGTTAACAGAATCTATCAGCTCAAGTCGTCTTCCTATACCCGAACCTGCAACATTCTATGGAGACACTCTCAGATATAGTGATTGGAAAATCTCGTTTCAAACTCTGATCGACAGAAAAAACATACCAGTGAATGAGAAGCTTTACTACTTACGCAAGTATGTGGAAGGACCAGCTAAGAAGGCTATTGAAAGTTACTTCCTGCTAGGCACGGAGTCAGCATACCAAACAGCATGGGGCGTACTAGAAGAAAGGTATGGAAACCCATTCGTCATTGCTAAAGCCTTTCGAGACAAGCTTAATTCATGGCCAAAGATTGGTTCCAAGGACAGTGTTGAGCTGAGAGAATTTACTGACTTTCTCAGAGGCTGTGAAGCAGCTATGTCTCAGGTTAGGGGTCTTGAAGTCCTTAATGATTGTAACGAGAACCAGAACATCCTTTCCAAGCTTCCTGATTGGTTGGCCTCAATGTGGAATCGTCAGGTCATAGAAATTGAAGAAGAAACTAAGACATTTCCTACCTTCAGTCGGTTTGTAAAGTTTCTAACACGAGAAGCTAAGATAGCTTGTAACCCAGTGACATCACTTCATGCACTGAAGTTTAATGAGAGTGGAAAAGGAAATGTATCAAGAAATCAAGACACTAGAGCAAAGGTGTTAACGGTACAGTCCAGAGAAAAAACAGATGCTGCAAAATGTACTTTCTGTGAGAGACCAGGACATGGTATTCACAAATGTCGTAAATTTATGGAGAAAAATGTTGCAGAGCGAGTCAAGTTTGTCCAAATGAATAAGTTATGCTTTGGATGTTTGAAGCCTGGTCATCACTCAAAGAACTGTGACTACAGGAGTGTCTGTGAGAAGTGTCAGAAGAGGCACCCATCATGTCTACATGAGGATCGTATCAAAGAAGTAAAGAGGACTCCACAGTCAGGTCAGTCAAAAGAGAAGTTGAAGGAAAGAAACCCAGAGTTGGTACAGAATAAAGAAACCGCAAGTGAAGCAACATCAAACCGAGTATTACAGGATGTAAATAATACTCATACCTCTACAATTGTTCCAGTATGGGTATCAGCTACCAGTGAACCAAATCATGAAGTTCTGGTATATGCACTTCTTGACACCCAGAGTGATACCACCTTCATCCTGGAAGAGATAGCTCAAGCTCTTGACACAAAGAAGGAATCTGTGCAGCTGAAGCTCTCAACAATGGTATCAAAGAGTACAGTTGTCCCATGCCAGAAGGTAACTGGACTAAAGGTGAGAGGATTTTATTCAGATAAGAAGATCTCTTTGCCTGTAACCTATTCTAGAGAGTTCATTCCTGCAAACAGAACTCATATTCCTACACCCAAAACTGCAAGAGTGTGGCCTCATCTAATGCATATAGCTGAGAAGATTGCTCCTCAACAAGTTTGTGATATTGGCCTACTGATTGGCTACAACTGCCCCCAAGCTCTCCTTCCTAGAGAAATTGTGTCTGGTAAAGAAAATCAACCATTTGCTCAAAGAACGGATTTAGGCTGGAGCATTGTTGGCTGTGGCAATTTCTCTGTAGACTATGGGGATGCTATTGGAGTGAGTCATCGCATTATAGTGAAACAAGTGCTGCCAAGTATACAGTCTTCTCTTAATCTTACAAGTGAAGTTCAGTACATCTGTAGAACACAGATCAAGGAAGTAATCACTCCACCAAATGTCATCAAAGCTCTTGAGTCTGACTTCAATGAGAAAGCAGCAGAGGATAGTTGTATTTCTCAAGAAGACCTACGTTTTCTGTCAAAAATGGAAACGGGCTTCAGACACAAAGAAGACGGTCATTATGAAATGCCTTTGCCTTTCAAAGAAGATCGACCAAACTTGCCCAACAATAAAGGATGTGCTATTCATCGCCTCAAATGCTTAGAAAAAAGGCTTAGAAGAGATGAGAAATACTATAGAGACTATGTAGACTTTATGAATGAGACAATTGCTCGAGGAGATGCTGAGAAGGTCCCAGCTGAAGACACAGACAAGAACCCTGCTTGGTACATTCCCCATCATGGGGTTTATCATCCTCAAAAACCTGGAAAGATCCGTGTAGTCTTTGATTGCTCAGCCAAGTTCCAAGGTTCATCCCTCAATGACCATTTGCTAACTGGTCCAGAGTTAACAAACACCCTTGTAGGTGTTCTCTGTCGTTTCCGCAAGGGTCCGGTGGCAATCATGTGTGACGTAGAGCGCATGTTTCACCAATTTCATGTAAAGGAAGAAGATCAAGACTACTTACGGTTCCTCTGGTGGGAGAAGGGAGAGCTAGAATCCAAGCCACAGGTCTATAGGATGAAAGTACACCTTTTTGGTGCAGCCTCATCACCCGGGTGTGCCAATTACGGCCTCAAGCATATTGCTGCTCATCGTGGTTGCTTCAGTGAAACCTCCATTCGATTCATAGAAAGGAATTTCTATGTCGATGATGGGCTGACAAGTGTCTCAACTGTAGATGAAGCTATCAAGCTGATGAAGGAAGCAAGAGAGCTTTGTAGCACAGGAAGGCTGCGTTTGCATAAATTTGTGTCAAGCAGTCAAGAAGTGAAAGCATCAATTCCTCAGGAAGAATGTGCTCAGAGTGTGGTGGAACATGACTTGGCTTTGGGTGAACTTCACATGGAAAGGGCACTTGGTGTGAAATGGTGCATCAGATCTGACAGCTTCCAGTTCAGAGTATTCGTTAAGGAACAACCACTCACTAGAAGAGGAATCTTGTCCACAGTGGCTTCTGTATATGACCCACTTGGCTTTGCAGCACCCTTCATTCTTGTTGGTAAGCAAATATTGCAGCAGATGTGTCAAGATAAGGTGGGCTGGGATGAACCACTTAAAGATGACTTGTTGACAAAGTGGAAAGCTAGGCTTAGAGATCTGCAAAACTTGGCTGATGTGAAGATTCAGCGATGTTATCTCCCGTCGACCTTTAAGGAAGTTCAGCGTTATGAGCTTCATCATTTCTCTGATGCTAGTGCATCGGGATATGGAGAATGCACATATCTCAGAGCTATTGGCATATCAGGAGATGTTCATTGCTCCTTGGTTATGGGCAAAGCCAGAGTTGCTCCTACCAAGGTTACAACCATACCAAGGCTGGAGTTATCAGCGGCAGTAGTTGCTGTACAAACAAGTGACTTTCTCAGAAAGGAGCTGGAGATAGACAACTTAGTAGAGTACTTCTGGACTGACTCAAAAGTTGTCCTTGGATACATTAATAATGACGTCAAAAGATTTCATGTCTTTGTAGCAAACCGCGTTCAACGCATCAAACAAAGTACAGATAATAAACAATGGAGATATGTGAAGTCTGAAGAGAACCCTGCCGATTATGCGTCCAGAGGCCTTACAGCAGAAGAGCTCATATCCTCCAACTGGTTCACAGGACCAAAGTTTCTGTGGGAAGATGAACTGCCCAGAGATGTTAAGGTGGGAGAGATCATGGACAATGACCCAGAGCTACGAAAAGCTCAAGTTCATAAAACTCAAACAAAAGAAGAAAAATCATTGCTTGATCGACTTCACAAGTTTTCGGATTGGAGAAGAGTGGTAAAAGCTATTGCAAGACTTCAGAGATGTTCCAAAGAAGTCAAAGGTCTAAGTTCAAGGGTTAATGAAGCCACCAGCATTGAAGAAAGACAGGATGCAGAACTTACCATTATCAAAATGGTTCAACAATCAGCCTTTTGTGATGAGATCCAGAGACTCCGGCAACAGAAGGAGATTGAGTCTAACAACAGCACAAACAAACTGCATCGCCTGAATCCCTTCTTAGATGAGCATGGTATCCTCAGGGTTTATTGGTCGCTTAGTACATGCTGCATTACACCCACATGTGAAGCACCCAGCAATTCTCCCACGACATAGTCATATATCAACATTACTCATCAGACATTATCATGAGCAAGTGTATCACTAAGGGAGAGGAATGACTATAAATGAACTGCGATCAAACGGGTTCTGGATTTTGGGATGTAGCAAAGCAGTGTCTTCATACATCTACAAATGCACTAGGTGCAGGAAACTGAGAAGATGCACAGAAGAGCAAAGGATGGCGAATCTTCCTCCGGAACGTATGGAAACAACCCCTCCTTTCACATACTGTGGGATGGACTGTTTCGGTCCTTTCTACGTCAAAGAAGGAAGAAAGGAGTTTAAGCAATATGGGCTTCTACTTACATGTATGTGTTCCAGGGCTGTCCATGTATAAATGCTGGATGATTTATCCACTGACGCATTCATTAATGCTTTGCGTGCTTTCATTGCCATACGTGGACCAGTGCGTCAACTTAGATCTGACCAGGGCACTAATTTTGTGGGTGCAATACGAGAATTTGCTGAAGCACTAAAGGAAATCAACCAAGAACGCCTAAAGGAGTTTGGCTGTGAATTCATCATGAACACCCCATCTGCCAGTCACAGGGGTGGCATTTGGGAGAGGCAAATTCGGACAATAAGAAGTGTCTTGACATCCATTCTGGATCAATCAGCTCAAAGACTTGATGGTGCCTCTCTAAGAACGTTTCTCTATGAAGTCATGGCTATCGTGAATAGCAGACCCTTATCCACAGAGTATCTGAATGATCCATCTGGTCCGCAGCCTCTTACACCTAACCATATCTTGACTATGAAGACTTCAATAATTTTACCACCACCTGGAGAGTTTGTCAAGGAAGACATTTACCTTCGTAAGAGATGGCGTAAGGTGCAGTATTTAGCGAATGTGTTCTGGTCAAGATGGAGAAAGGAATATCTTCTAAACCTGCAACACAGGCAGAAATGGCACAAACATCATAGAAATGCAAAGGTCAATGACATTGTCATTCTGAAAGATGACACAGCTCCACGCAGTCAGTGGAAGCTAGCGAAGGTAACAGAAGTGCACAGTGGTACAGATGGCTGTGTGAGAACAGTGAAGTTATTGATCAGTGATTCGACACTGGATAAAAAGGGCAAACGTGTTACTAAACCGACTTACCTCGAAAGGCCCATCCAGAAAATAGTTACCCTGATTGAAGCAGATTAAGATCTTACCTTTGTGTCTACCATTCCCTGGGTTAGTCCATACTATTGGTGATTAAAGGTTATGTCTCTAAGTTACAAAAATCACAAGAAAGTGTTTTGGTGGGAGTGTAACTGACACAGAAGTCAGTCTTATATTTCATGTTTATTTTACTTCTTTTATAAACATATAGTTAAGGACTTTTAATTTGAAACTGCTTAGTAAAGAGCTTTGTAAGTGGAGACTTTTATTATGAAAAGCACAGAGTGACTCCAGGAAGAAAGTTGTCTACACCGCATGGCAAGCTGAAGCTATATTCCACATTTCTAAAGTGTACTAAAGATAATTTACTCATCTGAAGTTACAGAAGATATTACCAGATGCAAGATTAAGTTCTCCTTTGGTAATAAGCAGCCAATGAAGTAAGTTTCAGTTATATTGTATGTGTTTAATGTGGATTGTTTGCTGTGTGGAAAAAAGTGATATCTGTACAAAGACTATAGTTTTCTGTTAAAGTGAATTTAAGTCTGTTTGGAAAGTTTACAAAGACAACATTTATTTATTTGATTTATTTATGTCTTTTTATATTCTTTATTGTAACTTTATTTTTGTATATTTAGTTCTCACGGCATCTTGAGTTGGATGGTTATCCTCATGGTGAACCAGTCAATAAATCGCCTGTCATCAGAGAATCCTTGTGCTCGTGAAATTACTGGGGGGAGCTACACTCGCTATTATGCGATCAAAGTTTCTGCAGACTCGTGACCAATGACTGGTACACACTGTTCCCATACGCACGCACAGACGCCCGGCCGAGGTTCTCTCGTTTGCACAGCTGATACTCCAAGAGGCTTACTCTTCAATGGGCTATATGCACGCATAAGTTCCGCATTTGACGCAAGGATGCTCGTCAGTTTCCGGTTGGGGAGATTTAAAGCGGAGGAAAACCGAGGAAAACGGGATTATGGCAGAGTCTTCAAAATTTACTGTCCTCTCGTCTTTGAAACGAAACTTTAATACGTTTAGATGTAATTTTATATATAGTTATGTTTATTTAATATAATAAACAAAGAAGCATAAACAAAATGAGGGGTGTCTGTTTTGTCTGTTTTTGTGACTAACGTTTCTTTAGTATAGCAATAGAGTATAAAAACCAATATAAATTCTCGGTATAGCATTGGACTTTACGATCGGCGGAAGTAATCCAGCATCCTTAGACCTTCACCGGAAATACCGCCGTGCATAGAGCCCATTCACACCGCACTAATGTTCTCCTGTCCATGTCTCACGACACATTTAAAGGGACGCCTCACTTGTGCCACCTGATCATAATCAGTGCCAGTGGGGGGCTTCATGCTACACTTCCCATCTCAACCACCCTACCTGCTACATAAACAATATGATAGTAGTGGGATGAGTGACGTTAGACAATAGATCTAGTACATAAAAGTTACATCCTAAAGCACCTACTTTTTGTTATCCTGGAACAGTCTTTTATATTCATTTCATGTCTCATGTATGTTGTAGTTTACCTTGCTATTTCATTACAGTTTACCATTATTTCAAATTCAGCATATCTGAAAACTTGAAATTTATCACAATAAAAATAGCGGAGGTCTCTCCATAATTCAAACGCTCTGCCGATGTTGATCCGTGTTTTCGTCCTAAGTCGATCCGATTCACGTTTGGCCTGACGAGCTTCAGCAGATACATTTTTGTTTTGTTTTGTTTTTTATATTTATGTGGAGTTTGTGTTGGAGTGTGTGTTGTGCTGGAGGCAGGTCGTTTTCTGGTGTTATCAGACTCCATGTCGTTAGCTGCAGTGCCGTCGCATAGACTGTAGCCTATATAAAAAGGAGAGAGGCTCGGGAGCGCGCATGCACGTCACATCCAATGGATTTCGCAGAAAATCCGACCCGGAGACTTCACACAGAAATAGGAATACTGGCCTTCAGAGGTAATAGCAAAACCCGACAAGTGGATCATTGTAATGTGTGATTACAACCCCTTCACACACAGGCAATAAAAAAAGGATTCATTTTAGAAGAAAAGTTACATATAGCACCTTCAACTAAGAATCCTGAAAAAAGTTTCAAAGGTTATAAGTATATTATAATAGAAAACAATTATTTCAAATTGTAATATTTCACTATATTACTGTTTTTTTCTGTATTTTAGATCAAATAAATGCTTAAAAGTTTAGTGTCCAAACTTTTGGCCGGTTGGCTACTTATATACTATTATACTTATAATACTATATACACTCACCGGCCACTTTATTAGGTACCCCATGCTAGTAACCGGTTGGACCCCCTTTTGCCTTCAGAACTGCCTCAATTCTTCGTGGCATAGATTCAACAAGGTGCTGGAAGCATTCCTCAGGGAGTTTGGTCCATATTGACATGATGGCATCACACAGTTGCCGCAGATTTGTCGGCTGCACATCCATGATGCGAATCTCCCGTTCAACCACATCCCAAAGATGCTCTATTGGGTTGAGATCTGGTGACTGTGGAGGCCATTTTAGTACAGTGAACTCATTGTCATGTTCAAGAAACCAATTTGAAATGATTAGAGCTTTGTGACATGGTGGAAGTAGCCATCAGAGGATGGGTACTTGGTGGCAATAAAGGGATGGACATGGTCAGAAACAATGCTCAGGTAGGCCGTGGCATTTAAACGATGCCCAATTGGCACTAAGGGGCCTAAAGTGTGCCAGGAAAACATCCCCCACACCATTACACCACCACCACCAGCCTGCACAGTGGTAACAAGGCATGATGGTTCCATGTTCTCATTCTGTTTACGCCAAATTCTGACTCTAACATCTGAATGTCTCAACAGAAATCGAGACTCATCAGACCAGGCAACATTTTTCCAGTCTTCAACTGTTCAATTTTGGTGAGCTCTTGCAAATTGTAGCCTCTTTTTCCTATTTGTAGTGGAGATGAGTGGTACCCGGTGGAGTCTTCTGCTGTTGTAGCCCATCCGCCTCAAGGTTGTGCGTGTTGTGGCTTCACAAATGCTTTGCTGCATACCTCGGTTGTAACGAGTGGTTATTTCAGTCACTGTTGCCCTTCTATCAGCTCGAACCAGTCTGGCCATTCTCCTCTGACCTCTGGCATCAACAAGGCATTTCTGCCCACAGAACTGCCGCTCACTGGATGTTTTTTCTTTTTCGGACCATTCTCTGTAAACCCTAGAGATGGTTGTGCGTGAAAATCCCACTAGATTAGCAGTTTCTGAAATACTCAGACCAGCCCTTCTGGCACCAACAATCATGCCACGTTCAAAGTCACTCAAATCACCTTTCTTCCCCATACTGATGCTCGGTTTGAACTGCAGGAGATTGTCTTGACCATGTCTACATGCCTAAATGCACTGAGTTGCCGCCATGTGATTGGCTGCTTAGAAATTAAGTGTTAACGAGCAGTTGGACAGGTGTACCTAATAAAGTGGCCGGTGAGTGTATATGTATATATATATATATATGCCCCTTTTTTACATTTGAGCCCCTGCCCCTGAGGAACTCTCTGCACGTCTCTGCTGCTAATAATGTTTCTGATTATGGAGTCACCCACTATCAGAGTCCTGTGCTCGGCTGCGCTCTGAGCTGAGTGCCGTTGTCTGCTCGACCTTGAGTGTCAGTTAGCAGTGTTAGCTACTGGCTGATTCAGTCTGTGTTCGATCACATTCATCACATTCAGGGATTCCTCATTCATTAATACTTCAAATCTGTTCTCAAGATGTATATTAGGCGGTGATAGGAGACCAGTGTTTGCAATCCTTGTCAGAGCCATATCTGGGGTAGAGGATGCTACTGCAGAAATATGTGATGCTCGTGACAATCTGGTTAAAATTAGGTGGAAAAAGGAGATAAAATATAAAAATATAAAAGCGATAGAGCGATAAAAAATAAAAAAGAGATAGAGCAAAGTGCGGAGCAGTAAGCAAGAGCGTCCGAACTGTAGCTGAGCAGGAAGTGATTGAAATTAAATTTACTTAAAGGGTTATTTCACTCGCACATGAAATTGTCATGGACTAAATCCATTTAACATTTGGATGCTTTACTACTGCTAATTTTCTTGAAGAAGTCACACTGATTTTGCGTGTAAATAGAGTATTCTATGTTTGAGGGGTGACATTACTTTAAGTAGATTAAACTGGGTTTGACTGGAGATATTGTGTTTTATTAAGTCTAAAATTTACTTACTATCAGAGAACAACAGATGAGCTGATGATTGAAGTACTCCAAACAACAAAGCTGACAGGGAAAAATTGTGACTATACTTTAGGAAACAATCTTGGAAACATTCACATTCCAAGCAAATAAGCTAATTTATATGCTCCCATCTCTGCCGATTAAGTAAAAAGATAAAATGTAGACAGCAACAGAAAGATGCCGTAATTGTAGATGCCTTCTATTTAGATGCTTTTGGCGAAGGCAAAACTAAGAATTAAAAAGGTTAAGAAAATGTCTGACACTGCAGTCAAAAAATATACTCACAAAAAATCCAAAGAGCCATTGGGTTGCTGCTGATGACACAAAAACAAAAGTGAAAAAAAAAAAAAAAAAAAAAAACCTTAGTAGTCAGACACTGCATACTGTATGAATTGACATGGACTGTTTATTCATCAATGATCATTGTGAATATTTTTAATTAGAGATTATGCTAGATTGTCTTCTAAAATGTATATCCAGCATAAGGCATTACTGATGACTCTAACTTGCTGCATGATGTATCTGTTTGATGATCTAAATGCAAATAATAAGAAAGTGTCTGATACTTGGTCAAAAAAATATACTCACAAAAAAGCCAAAGATGTTCTGTAGGCTACTTTGGCTCTCAAAAGAGCCGTTGGTGTGTATTTTAGCTGCTGCAAGACAAAAAAAGACACAAAAAACAGTATTTATGACAGTCAGATGTCAGTTAGGCCTAACACTATAAAAAAAAGACATAGACTAATTATTTTTGTGAAGGTATTAATAGTTGTGTTGTGTAAATATGTACAATAACATCTGACATTTATTTTGTTATAAGTCAAAAATTACAAGCAAAAATGCAAAGTCAATGGAGACTGATAATTTCACCCCGGTGTAGGCGTGGCCTAAATGCGCTCTCTAGACGGAGCTCGCGCACTTGAACTTGAGGTCACGTGCTTTAGCTCACACTGGCAGTCAAACCAGTGAGTGTATTGTTCATGAGACAACAAATAAAGATAAGAGAAATGACTGGTACTGGCGTCTTTATTCCACGTTGCACACACAGCATATCTCCATTACAACCTCTCTCCTTAGCAAATGCACTTCATCTTATACAACACATTACTGCCCTCGGCTGGTACTCTTCATTTAACAGCTGTAATCTCTTTTCCTTTTCTTTTTTTTTTTTTTTTTTTTTTACAATATTACATAGAAATTTCAAATAATTACCGACACTTTACTATATAACACTCAATTCATCAATCTTTTTTTTTTTTTTTTTTTAATTCGAACAGGTGGTTTTCTAACTCGATTAGATCTCCGTAAGACAGGAATGTCAGTCTTTGGTACAGATGAATCAAGTTCAGAGTAAACCATATCCGAAGATAACATTTCAAGAAGTTGCCGATCCACAGAGGGCATCTCAAGGTTGGCTCATCCAAAGGACATTTCTCTGCAGTCTTAAGCAAACTCTGTCGATTTCTCCGTAAGGTCTGCCCATCTTCTGTTTGAACAAGATATGATCTTGGGTTTACCTCTTTTAGGACTGTAGCTTTCTTTCTCCATCCAGTAGGCTCCGCAACTCTAACTACATCTCGTTCAGAAAGAGGTTTTAGTTGCCGACTTCCCTTGTCATAATATTCTTTCTGCTTCTCTTAAAGATGTTGCATCTCTTTCAATGACAAACCGTTGTTTTCTCTTTTCAGAGATAATTTTGGAAGTGTATCACGCAGTTTACGATTCATCAATAACTCAGCAGGAGATAATCCACAACTGAGTGGAGAGGAACGGTAACTCAACAGAGACAGATTTTCATCCGAATTGCTTGCCGCTGCTTTTTTCAAAAGTCTTTTTACAATTTGTACCCCTTTTTCTGCTTTACCATTTGCCTTTGGATAAAGAGGGCTTGAAGTAGTATGCTTAAAGCCATACTGTTCTGCAAACAGCCTGAATTCCAGAGGTGGAAAGTAACGAATTACATTTACTCGCGTTACGTAATTGAGAAGTTTTTTTGTGTACTTCTACTTTATTAAGTAGTTTTTAAAATCTGTACTTTTACTTTTACTTAAGTACGTTTTCTTTGAAGTATTGTACTTCGCTACATTTGAAATCATATCCGTTACTGAGTAAAAAATAATAATACAAGAAAAAAAAAGAAAAAACACACTCCGGAAACTACTGCATTGATTGAAGGGCGGGAGAACAAACGCGCAAAAAAGGTGACGCAGAACCAGCTGAAGCTGAAACCGAAGCGCCAAGCGAATTATGGCCAGTATGAAAATACTTTGTAGAAAAAAGCGTGGTTGTCCTCCAGGATAGATATCCAATTTGCAAGAAATGTGGACGCAAAGTGGCTGCAAAAGGAGGATATAGGACACCATCCCTCCTGCAGATAAAGGTATGTCCCGATTTACGTGATGCAGAGGGAACCCAGTCATGAAAATGAAATTAACTTAACGCAGATGTCACGTAAAACACGCAAAATAATGGATGGATGAATACATGGAAAGTAGAACTGTGCAATGAATCCAATCGCGACATGATCTGTGAATATTTAAGCTAAGCACAAATACTGCATGTAAATATATAACCCTATTTCTGCTGAGCTGCGCCGCTTTGACTACTACATACTCAAGTACGCGTTACATTCAGCGTCTCACAAACAATTTGAGGATATGAATACATGAACATTTCCAGAGCTGCTCTGAGAGAACGCCTAATGAGCATTTTCATAATTTTATTTGAGATAAACCATTGTCAAATACACTTTGAAACACTTTTTTTTTTTTACACTTTTGGTCTTCACTACAACCCGTCAAAATAAAAGTTTGGTTTTACTAGGAGAAATTAGGACAGAAATATATTACTATTATAGGCATACAATAGAACGTAGCCTACTTCTCTAAATAATAATAATAACAACAACAATAATAATACATTTTATTTAAACATTATTTAAAGGAATATATTTTTTGTCCATGGTTTAATTTAGTAAATCTGTTTTCGCAGCGCTTCCTCAAAAAATAAAAGGACACAATTTTAAATTTACATTTGATTACAACCGTTTTTGATAATATATTTGGATTAAATCATAAAAAGAAACATTAATTTTCTGAATAAAATTTCATAGAACAATATTTTTCAACATTTTAATAAATTATTAATGTTAAAAATAAGTTGTTAATCTAATTCATTATTAATTATCAAATTTAATTGATTAGACAAGTTTTATTGAAATTTGAATAAACAAAACAAACAAATGGTTTCAAGTTTGTTATAATAAAAGCATTTGTTCAACCAAAAAAAAATCCTGTTTTCATTAAAGGGGCACTTCACCTCTGGGAAGATGAATGTGTATGTAAAATGGGTCATTTATGTTGAAGAAATGTGAAATTATTTTTGAATTTGGAGCTTTCTAGACTGAGAAAAGCCAGAAAATGTATTTTTGGCTTATGTGGATGAAAGACAACAACTCCCAGAATGCAATTGCTTCGCTGCCCTAGGAGGCCATGCCTACCGGTAACAGAGCGCAGTAGTTAAACAACAAGTCTAGGCTACTAGTGAGTCTCCGTGATGAGTCTGCCCGGGATTTCGAGATCGTCCAAAATGTCCGGGATTCGGCTTTTGGGTTCTACAGTCGCCATTCATTATGTTTACTGTGGACGAGCAGGACGAGTGAGGGCCGCGGGAGAACGTGGCCCTCATGGAGGAGCGGGAATTTTCTTAGCAATGTCAAAACACACATCAACCGATCACTTGTTTAGCGTTCATGTAAACACTACATTCAGATTCACCAATCGGAATGAATTCAGTTAGATTGAAACAAAAGGTGTGCATGTAAACAATGAATGGCGACTGCAGAAAGCAGAAGCTGAATCCCGGACATTTTGGACGATCTCGACGTCTGGGAAAAAGAGGATGGTAACCCCTACTACTCCGCTTTCTCCACAGAACAAGAGCCTGCTAGCTTAGCTTCCAAACAAAGATGGCTGACACTATGTGTACATTCTGTGAGTGAGATCCCAGCCTCTATGGGTGGGTTGAGAACATGCGGGACAGCTCCTACTACTGACTGTAGTCTTTAGCCTCTGGCCAAAAAATCCTCCGATGACGCAAAATGACGATTTTTGCGTCATCGGAGGATTTTTTCCAGACTAAAAATACATAAATCTCTCATATCAGGGGATATGAGGAGGAGGAGGGGGAGGAGGAGGAGGAGGGGGAGGAGGGAGGAGGGGGGAGGGGGGGCACGGTAATTCAAAAATACTACAGGTTTTCTACTGATACAAAGCTTAATGCTAAATCCTGAAGTGACCCTTTAATTTAACTGTCATTTTAACTGATGATAATAATAATAATACCCATAATTTAATAATACAGTTTATTTATTTAATAATTGATTAATACTGTAAACCGTGATATTTTCTGAGACGTTATCATACTGTGAAAATCTCATACCATTACAAGCCTACACGGGAGAGTCCCCCACCCCCGCTGTTAAAAAAGTTACTCAGTAACTTTTACTCTGAGTAAATTTTAAATGAGCTACTTTTTACTTTTACTTGAGTAGATTTTTAGACAGGTACTTTTACTTGTACTTAAGTAAAATTTAATTTAAGTAGTAGTACTTTTACTTGAGTAGAATATTTTATTACTCTTTCCACCTCTGCTGAATTCATGACTATTATACTGGGGACCATTGTCACTTTGCACACAATGAGGAATTCCATGCCTTGCAAAAATGCATTTCATGCGTTGAATCATGTCGTTCGATGTTGTATGACGGAGCTGTTCAACTTCAGGATAATTGGAATAGTAATCGATAACCACCAAATAATCCTTACCATTCAACTGGAAAAGATCAGTTCCTACTTTTTGCCACGGCTCAGTAGGAAGAGCAGCAATCATCATAGGTTCTTTAGCCAGTTTATAATGATGACTCAAACAGACCTCACACTGACTGATGAATTTTTCAATGTGCACATTAATTCCCGGCCAAAAAACAGCTTGTCTAGCTCTTCTCTTGCATTTTTCAATGCCAAGATGCCCCTCATGAATTCGACGAAGCATGTCTTGGCGCTTTGACCCTGGAATGACAATTCTGTTTTTTCTCAACAGCATGCCCTCAACCACACTCAGTTCTGCCCTTAATGGAAAATACTGTGGACACTTGCCTTTGATCCATCCATGATGAAGA
This sequence comes from Rhinichthys osculus, assembly GCA_029959095.1. Taxonomy (NCBI): domain Eukaryota; kingdom Metazoa; phylum Chordata; class Actinopteri; order Cypriniformes; family Leuciscidae; genus Rhinichthys; species Rhinichthys osculus. The sequence continues at coordinate 26,591,151 of JARWKJ010000018.1, forward strand.
TGTGCAATAACCCTCTGCAGTTCAGCATCCTTTGCAGTTTCCTCTGCAATGAGTCTTAACATCTCATCTGAGACTGGTAGATATGAAACCACCATACTCACATGTCTCTCAATTTCATCCATATTGCTGATCTCTGAAGCTGCTGGTGCTCGAGACAGTGCATCAGCCACAATGATATACTTTCCAGGGGTATACACTAGATTCAGATCATATCTTTGTAACTTCATCATCATGCATTGAATTCTAGGTGACATCTCATTTAAGTTCTTTTGAATGATAGATATTAATGGTTTATGATCCGTCTCTACTGTAAAAGTAGGTAATCCATAAACGTATCCATGGAATTTATCACAGCCGAATACTAACCCCAAGGTCTCTTTTTCTATTTGAGAATAGCGTCTTTCAGTCTCTGTCATAGATCAAGAAGCATAGGCTACAGGTCTCCAGGAATCCCCAATGGCCTGAAGAAGCACCGCCCCCAATCCATCCTGAGAGGCGTCTGTAGAGATCTTAGTTAGACGTGTGTGATAAAAAAAAAACAAGGACAGGTTCAGTGGTAAGAATCTCCTTTAACCTCTTCCATTCTTGATCATGAACTGACGCCCACACAAACTCTTAATCATTTTGTAACAACTTTCTCATATGTGTGGTTTTCGCTAAAAGATTTGGCAGAAATTTTCCAAGGAAGTTTACCATTCCCAAGGCATGCAGAATTCCCTTCTTGTCACTGGGTGGAGGCATATCAAGGAGGGCTTGTACTTTTGCTGGGTGTGGCTCCACACCTTTTGCAGACAGCTTGTCACCCAAGAATGTTATCTCTGTGACTCCAAATTTACACTTTTTCTGATTGAGCTTTAAATCATGTGCACAAACTCTTTCCATCACTTTTACTAGTCGCTGATTATGTCGTTGAAGGGTGGACCCCCACACCACAAGATCATCAATATATACACGAACACCCTCCAGACCTTCAATAAGGGTTTCCATGGCTCGATGAAAAATCTCGCGAGCTGACTTGATCCCAAATGGAAGTCGAACAAAACAATATCTTCCAAAGGGAGTATTAAAAGTACAATACTTGCTACTCTCAGAATCCAATCGGATCTGCCAGAACCCTTGAGAAGCATCTAATTTACTAAAAAACGTAGCTCCTGACATGTCACTAATGATCTCTTCGTGGGTGGGAATCTGGTAATGTTCTCTTTTGATGCTATCATTGAGGTCTTTAGGGTCTAAGCACACTCTCAATTCACCATTTGGCTTTTTCACACAAGTTATGGAATTTACCCAATCTGTAGGTTGTTCAATCCTTTGTATAACTCCTGATTGGGTCATGCGATCCAATTCCTGCTTCAAGAGATCTCGCAGAGGGGCAGGAACCCGCCGAGGAGCATGTATGACTGGTGTAGCATCATCTTTCAGTTGTATTTTATAGGTAAATGGCAATGTGCCTTGACCTTCAAAAACATCTGGAAATTGTTTGACATGTCAGTTACATCATCACAGACAGTCTGTAAGACTATGGTTTCCCTGTTGACTTGATACACTCTTTTAACCAAATGAAGGTCTTCACAAGCTTTATCTCCTAGAAGAGATTCATGGCCGTTGGGAACTACAACAAACATCAAACTTAGCATCTTTCCTTTGACTTGTAATGTTAATCTACATACTCCTTGTGTTTCAATTGGTTGTCCATTATAAGCTTTAAGGAGAACTGTGAGTTTTTTAATGAGAGGTTTTTCTTTCAATGCTTTCACATCTCTGATGTTAATCAAATTAACTTTTGCACCCGTGTCTAATTTAAAAGGCACGATGGTCCCATTAACCACAAGAGGAACAATCCATTTCGAAGACGAAAACTTCACTGAATCCTCACTGGATACACATGTTGCAGCATGCTGATTTATATTCTCTTCGGAGACCATGTTCACATAAAACGAGTCACTCAAGGCGTCACTGTCATCTGCCTCCTCCACAACATGCACTTTATTTTCCCTCTTCATGTCTTTTGAAAAACACATTTTTGCAAAGTGGTTCAGGCCATTACACTTCGAACATCTTTTTCCGAAAGCTGGGCACTGTCTGAACTTATGTTTGGTCCCACAACGCTTACGAGAGAAGGTTTTATTGTCATTGTCTCTGAAACTTATTGAGTTACCTCTTTTCCTGTCTCTGAATGAAATGGCATCTACTGCTGCGCTCTGAAATGACATCGCTGACGAATTAGCCCCATCAAATTGTTTCACTTGTTGTCTTGCTACTTCACTGGACTGGCACAATTTAACAGCATAATGCAAGGTGAGCTCTGATTCTCGTAACAATCTTTCTCTCAGTTTCTTATCATAGATACCGAAAACAATCTGATCACGAATCATTGAATCTCTCAATTCATTAAAATTACAAGTCTTTGCCTTTATCTTGAGGTCTGTAAGAAAGTAATTAAAAGCCTCTCCTTCATGCTGCATTTGCGTTCTGAATACATATCGTTCATATGTCTCGTTCTTCTTTGACAAACAATGAGCATCAAATTTTTCCAATACCTTATCCAGTTTCTTCTTGTTTGCCTCTTCCTCAAAATGAAAGGTGTTAAAGACCTCCACGGCATCAGCTCCAGCAATGGTAAGTAACAGGGCAATCTTTCTTTCATCCACAGCAGCTCCTTGTCCAATAGCGACAACATACAACTCGAACTGTTGTTTGAAAGTCCTCCAATTTGCATCCACATTTCCACACAACTTCAACGACCCCGGTGGTTTAATGGCATCAGTAGTATTAACATAAACCATGTGTCAAAAAAGGTGATTTATGGTTCTGAGGTTCCCCTGTCTCTGATTTATGATGGGTCGCTGACAGGCTCCGGTATGTCTAGGCTGCGCGACGCCATGTGACATCCTCCGTGCCGATGTCCGGGGACTTTTAAAAAACAAACAATCAGATCAAACAGATGTTACATTTTTAACGAACTCACACCTCGCAACTTGCCATTGTAGTTTTTATGGTATGAGGTGTGCCTTTTTCACAACTACGTCACTACCTACGTCTTTTGTTGCAGTTTTAAATAAGGTTAGGGGTTACACTGTTGAACACAGAAGACATTCTACGACTTTCCTGATACAATGGCTACTCCGAGAACTCCTAAAACCCCTAGAAAGGTTATGTGTATTTCGCCGACAAGAGGACCTGTTGAAATGAGAGATCTAACTTTTGCTCCAAGGAAAAAGCTAAATGTTAGCTTGACAAGATTTCTTCATGAAGACAGTGCTCTTGTGAAACTGGATTTCTCAATGTCTGGTGGTCGTGTATTGAGGTATGTGTTTGACAAGGTGATGCGTACTGTGAAACTCTACACAGGAGATGTTGAAGACGATTTTACATCACAGACCCCATGTGTGATTTTCCACAAGAAGGACTGGTTTCTGTTTTTCAACTACGTTTGGAGAGATTTGAACGACTGTGGTGATGATCCGTTGTACGTAGCCGATTGGGATGGCTCAATTCCTGACACAAGATTTCGTGTGGTCTGGGACCATAGTAAAAAGTTACCAGACGATTGTGTTTATATTTTCTGCTGCAACGACAAGACAAAGCTCTGCGAACGTGCGTGGCCTGTTCAAGAATCTGAGCATCACTTGTGCTACGACATGAAATTTTTGTTTCAGTGGAAAGATGTTCGTACGCTTGACAACGTATTTACATGCATTGACAAGATGTTTAGATGGTGCGACATGTATGACCGTTACAGTTCTGTAAAGATTAAATTGTTTCACCCTGAGCAGGGCGTTACCAACGCTGAAGACCGCCTCTTAACCCCACCCACGTATTACAGCCATTAAAAACGCCTGCAGATCGGTACAATTGCTACATTCATTCACCATGTCTCAAGAATCTACAACAGTCTACTGCTACACCAACAACCCTGAGGCTCCCCCAGCGATGCCTGATGACAATGCTACGCCGCTGGAGCCCCACCCACAAACTTGCGACAACAGTTGGTTGGATAAATTTTGCATGGATCTTGGATATCACAACATGACCTTCCTTACAACACCATACGGCAACACTGGTGCAATAGCTGGAGCTGCGGCCCTTGCTGGAATCGACAACACAGACAGTTGTATCCGCTCGGACGGATTCAAAATCATAAAAGCGACTGTTGTGGTCCTTCTGGAACACGTCATCAACAAAAAGCTGAAAGAAATCTGTTTGGGTTGTGAAGTGGATCACCCCAGTCAGATTAGACATTCCTGCCTGTTTGAACCGGGTCCCTATTTCTTTGACGCCTACTTTGAGGAACTGACACGTAATCTGGTGAAACCGGACCTTAAGCACATCGTTGCTCAAGCATTGAGCCGTTGTGGTTTAAGGGTTCACCCCCAGAGGATTCAAGGTTCAGTGGAGGCTATTTTACATGAACTGCGTGACGAAGTTTTCATTGTGGAAAAGCTTCGTGAAGTCAGAGAGAAAGTTGTGGACGTCAGCAGCGAACAAATTGTCTATGACGCTGTGGACAGCTGGAAAGGTATTGTCCAAGTTGAGTGACTGTAACACTGACATAGGGAATACGTGTTTTGCAACAGGTCTGGCAAAGTGTCTACTTAAACAACGTATTAGATGTGAGATGACAGGCTTGTTGTATAAGATTATTAATGAATGTGCCAATGTATCTGTTACTGTAAACAGATGTGCTGTAGATACCAATCGTTTTACAAACCTCATGAAACAAATGTCTGTTGTAAGAACTGTGTCAAATGAATGGACAGATATGATGTGTTTATGCGTTAATGCTGGTGAACCAATTTGTGTGACTATCAGAAAGATTTTAGACCTGATGACTGAATGCGGCAGCTGTAAGAATAGCTGATATATTGTGCTTGTGTACATATGTGACTGATCTATGTGTAGACATATTGACAAGAAACAATCAGGCTGATGTTTGTGAAATTATTGAAACCCTGGTTGATTACATTCTTGAAAAAAACATTGTGATGTGTATACATTTTTTACACTACATTGATGCTGTATGATACCTTTGTTTTCTTTTACTGTTTAAGAAATAAAAACCCAAATTACTTAAACCATCTGTGTTATTCTTTTTGTGGAGCGTGAAGTGGAAACATGTCAGAAGAAATGAAAAAGACTTATTACACACCTTCTAACCCTGGTTCTTTAGGGGGGAAAAAACGCTTAAAAGAAGCTGTTTTAAAAGAAACGGGTGTTCGTTTAACCGATAAAGAGGTTTCAGACTGGCTCGCTGGCGAGGATGCATATACACTACACAGAACGGCCCCACTAAAATACAAAAGGAATCGGGTTTTTGTCTACGGTATCGACATGGAGTTCCAGGCCGATCTAGTCGATATGTCTGCATATGCCCCGGTAAATGACAACAACCATTTTTTGCTGACATGCATCGATCTCTTTAGTAAATATGCATGGACAAGGGCTTTAAAAAACAAGAGTGGTGTAGAGGTCTCTAAAGCTTTTGAATCCATACTGAAAGAGGGACGCGTACCACAGAAATTACAGACAGATAAAGGAAAGGAGTTTTTTAACAAACATTTTCAAAATGTAACAAAAAAGTACAATATAGCCCATTTCGCAACAGCCACAGAATTAAAGGCATGTGTTGTCGAGCGGTTTAATAGAACCTTAAAAGGTAGAATGTGGAGATATTTAACTGCTACAAACTCCAAACGTTACATCGACATACTTCAAGACATTACACAAGGATATAATGCGAGCCATCACAGAAGCATCAAGATGAGGCCGATTGATGTGGGGAAAGAAAACGAGTCTGTGGTGCTGCATAACCTATATGGTGATACCAGACCTCATAGTGTTAACCCCGTATTTAAATACAAGATTGGTGACGTGGTTCGAATTTCTAAAGTCAGAGGACCGTTTGCAAAAGGGTATGAGGAAAACTACACACAAGAGTATTTTACTATATCAGCGTGTATCCCACGAGAACCCCCTGTTTACAGATTGAGTGATTACGACGGGGATGTTATCGACGGTGTTTTTTATGCGGAAGAATTGCAAAAAATATTTGTCAGTAAAAACAAGACATTTAAAGTTGAAAAAATTTTAGATAAGAAGACGAAGGGTCGCAAAACATTAGTGCTGGTGCAGTGGCTCGGATGGCCAGCGAAGTTTGCGTCATGGATCGACCAGAAAGAATTAGTTCATGTACAGAAGCCATAAATACAAACCACACACACAGGATGCATACAGTTGTATAAAAACCAGACATGGCTGAGGGTGGATTTTATGTCACACTACCCTGCAACGCTTCGCAGTCTGTATACCCTAATAATAAAATCTCTAATTATAGAACAAGACTGGCTACCACTATAAATATAAAAGGAGAATGGGAGGTGGGGCTTGTTCAAATTGAATATCCTAGAAGCTGGTACACCTTTAACAGCAATGACGCCGTTTTCGAGATAAACATTGGACCCACCACGACCGATGGTGAAAAGTACACTAACAGCTTACGCCATGGTGTAGATGTGAAGAAGACCAGCTTATCGAAACTACGCATACCAATAAAAACAGGGTATTACGACAATGTCCCATCTCTAGTTAGTGTAATAAATGATTTAGTAGCGCCTCATGGGGAACTCGGTTATGACCGCGTAAAAAACAAAGTATTTCTGAAAGCAAAACCTAACATTTCAATGACCTTCCATGGAAAACTAGCCATTATTTTAGGATTGAAACCAGGCGTCCCTATAGGAGATTCTATTCTGCAAAAAACAAACCCTGAAAAAACTAATTATGAAAAGGATATTGTAACATATGCAATGCATCAGTCGGACATACACGGTGGTTTCTATACTCTTTATATCTACACGGACATTATCCGTTACCAATCAGTGGGTGATGCTTTTGTACCGCTCCTGGAGTGTGTACAAATAACAGGGGACAACAATAGCACAGTCAGTGTTCGATACGACAAACCCCACTACGCGTCTATCAACAAATCAATCATCACAGATATTGTTATAGAAGTGAAGGACGATCAGAACCAGCACGTCCCATTTTCTTACGGGAAAGTGTGCATCAAACTTCACTTCAGGCCTGTAAAACACTTTGTTTAAAATGGCATATTTCAACAATCACAATGTTGACCCTATGCGTTACGTTGCCTATTACCAGAATCAGGCAGGCAGCGGGCTCCCCGGGTATGCAGGAGGTGGAGTCATGTATGGGGCTGGTTTGGGGGGGATTTTTCGGGGGCTCTTTAGAATGGCTATACCCCTACTAAAACGAGGATTTAGCATAGCCAAGCCGCATCTTAAATCAGCTGCAAAAAACATACTAAGTGACGTTGTGAGTAATACGTTATCAAGATCTTTTAACAACAACTATGATGCTCAAGACCGATCCGGACTAATGGTAATGGTTCGCAAAAGAGCATCTAGGCCGCCAGGGGTGCGGAGGAGTGGCCAGAAGCAGAAGAAAACAAAACAACCTCCCAAGAAAACATCAGTTGTAAAACGCAAGCGCAAGGAGACAGCTAAGCGTACTGCTTCAAAAAGATCAAGGAGCTATGTTAAAACAATATTTTAAATCATGGCGTTACTACACAACATGTCAGAAGAGTGTTTAAAGACTGAACTGGATCTGTTTACTGTACCACTAACTCAAACAGCAATTGAAAAAAACACTTATATAGAAGTTCCACCACTATCAGCGATATCCGACACATCTCCGCTGGAATTTTTTATTGCGGGGAATGGAGAGGATTACATAGATCTAAACAACACATTAGTTTTTTTGCGCCTCAAAATCACTAATGCTGATGGGACGGATATTGCAGACGGAGATCCCGTAGGTCTTGTGAACTATCCTGGATCTACGATTTTTTTACAAGTGGATGTGTCGCTTGGAGATCGGCTTATATCACAGAGTTCTAGCACATACCCATACCGCTGTATGATAGAATGTCTTACCAATTATGGTAAAGACGCCCTTGAAACGCTTTTCTCAGCAGGGCTCTTTTACCTGGACACTGCGGGCCATATGGATGTGGCTGACCCGGCTGGGGGAAATCGCCGGCTGACAAAGAGAGCAGCCTTCACCAACGCTAGTAATGTGGTCGAACTACTCGCACCTGTTCACAGTGATATCTTCTTTCAGGAAAAACTATTACTTAATGGATTAGATCTTAAAATTAGAATGACTAGAGGTAAAGATGAATTCTGCCTGATGAGGAGCAACGCTACAGCCTATAAACTAAACATCCTGTCTGCGTCGCTATTTGTGAAAAAAGTGTCTGTGTCGCCAGCTGTGAGACTGGGGCATGCACAAGCCCTACTCTCAACCACAGCCAAATACCCCATCGACAGAGTGTGTCTGAAAAACTTCTCAATACCTGCAGGCTCACGTGTCTGCAATCAAGAAAACTTGTTCTTAGGAACTCTGCCAAAATCTCTGGTTCTAGCTATGGTTGATAATGATGCATTATCATTTGCGTTTAAAAACTATGATTTAGAATTTCTGGCCATTTATCTGGATGGGCAACAGTACCCAGCGAAGCCCCTGCAAACTGAATATGAAAATGTTTCTGCAGTGCGGGAGTTTTACCAGCTAGCGCTGGCTTCTGGAAGGCATCTTAAAAACCAGCCTCTATGTATCGATAGAGAGGATTTTCTGCACGGCTATACACTCTATGCGTTCAATTTCACACCAGATGAGGAGTGTAGCCAGCACGTATCGCTTATCAAAAGTGGCAATATTAGACTAGAAGCCCGTTTTAGACAGCCGCTACCACGTACGATTAACTTAATTGTTTATGCATTGTTTGATAGTTTAATTGAAGTGTCAAATCGCCGACAGGTCCTGGTTGATTACTACTAATACATTCAAATGAACACTGTACAGCTTACGGCTGTCATGGATAAGGTTTCATGCGATACTTATTTTCTCAGAGTTCTACCATGTGACTACCTACCAAAAACCCCTTTAAGAAAACTACCAGCAATGGTGTTGATCAATACACATCCTTCAGGACTCCCAGGGGAACACTGGTTGGCTATCTACATAAATGAGGATGGTGTAGGATGTTTTTTCGACAGTTTCGGTAATAAACCAGATTATCATGGTTTTCCGCCGATTATCAAAAACTTTTTAAAGCTCAACTGTAGTCAAGTACTACATTCAACTGTGCAAGTCCAAGATTTTTCATCAGATACATGTGGACAACATTGTGTGTTCTTTCTCTACCACATGGCAAAGGGATTTGATTATGATTATGTGATGAAATTGTATACCAACGATTTTATTAAAAATGACAAAAAGGTGTCAGCATTTGTGAGAAAACTAAAACAAGCACCATGTAGTGAAAATGTTTTCAAATGTGTTCAGTGTGTACAAATGGGTGAAATGTTCATGTCTCATGCTTAATATTTTAATAAAAACAACTAAAGAACGGAATTTTGTTTCTTTATCCCCACTTTTATTACACATACATCACATCATAAGTTCTCCAAAAAAAAAAGAGAGAAATTGAGAACACAATACATACAAACTGTTAGTTTAAAAACTTAACCACCGACTCGGGTCTTTCTGTTTCTTACTCCTCTTAGATGATCCTGTTATAGACGTGGTCGATTTGGTTTTGAAAGAGTTAATTGCATGTCTGACATTGTGGTTTGGTACCACAGAGTATGGCAAATTTAAACTAGCAAAAGCCTCCAGAAATTCACGCCACCCGCCAGGTCTCCGCTCGTCAACAATCTTTTGTGGAGCCGTGACGCTTTTAACTAAGTCAAGCATGTGTGAACCAGGGATTGTTCTGCCTTTAAACACAAACTCTCCCGACTCAGTCCATGAAGTAACATCTTTAGTTTTAGACATTTTATCTAAAATGTAACGAACATTTTTCACACTCCTCTGTGGAATATTCTTTAAAATCTCATCTGCAAAATCACCTAAATCGTCATGGGCACGCACATGGTCTGGTGCGGGTGGGTCTTCTTTTTCAACATTACTAGGCTGTGGTAGCCTTAATGTTAATGTACCGGATTCTCTATCCCCTTGTCTAGTGAGTGTTAAAAACCGCTGCAAAACACCTGTGTACATCTTAGCTTTTTCATGGTGATCCAGATCAGACCTGTGCAAAATATTTCTTATAGTCATGTCCAGGTCATTCTCCACAACCTGTTGTATAGACTCACGGGTGTTAGAGGATTTCAGCTTATCCAACTGGTGTTGCGGTACTAAAAACATCTTCTCGGCATACTCCATCACCAAACTTATTTAGATGTAACCAAACTGGTTATAAACGGGATTGCCGCACTTAACAAAGGTAGTAGAAATCCTCCTTGTTGGTTGATTAACCGTCTTTTACGTCAAACTCCAACCTTTTTATCTGCAACAATTTTGATCTCACTTCTTATTCTCTTCAGTTTCTGATATTGCTGTGGTGTTAGCGGAATATTACCGTGGACTACGTTAAGAGCTACTTCACACAATGTCACAATGAGTTCGTCTGCAGCCGCCTCTAAAATAACGCGTCTTTGTTTAGGCGTGGCTTTTAATAACAATTTTAAAAGAGGTAGGTTTCTTAAAAGTCTTGCAGACATTTTCAAATCTCTCTGTCAATGTTTTCTTTTCTGAATGTACACAACTGGATGTTGTGACAGAATATCTGTTCTGAGACGGTACTGTTCTGGTGTTTTCGCTTTAAAGTCAATCAATAGATACCCGAAAGGGTTGCTGGTAGCATTTTCATAACACTCCATAAAGTATTTTGTGTTCCTGGGGTACATCTGCCGCGCTAAGACATTAATTTGGGTATTGTCTCTAGGGTTTTTAAACAATACCAAATAATTAGTGTTCAAACTGATAGTCCTACTGGATTTACCTTGAAAAAATAAGTTTTGTACGATATATATTGCACTCAAGCTTCTATGGTGCACATAGTTGGTAAACAAACGTTCAACTTCTGAATTGCTGCTAGCATCTTTCATAACATCATCCAATATCACAAAATTGGTCTTGTTGGTGGGAAACAAGCGATCATCATTCAGAGTCTGCGGTATACCTTCAATAAATTTAATATCATACAGTTTCAACAATTCATCATACATAGGTTTCCAGCAGTCATAAATGTACACAATGTTTTCAATTTTTTTAGAAATTACACTTTTAGCATTTTCCAACAACTTTTTTACAAAAAATTTTTTTCCTGAGCTAGAAGGACTGCTTAACACACATGAAAAAGGATGTTGTAATCTAAAATCAAAACCATCCGGGTCTACCACACCCCGGTGCCCAAAAACGTTGTCAGTAGCCATATGGTAGCGTAGTTAGGTCGGGTAGCAGTACACGCTTGTTGTATACGACTTTAAAAATTTTCACAACTGACTTGTTGTGCAATGTGAACTGCTTTTTGTTCCTCACTATACTGTCGGTGTACGCGAGAATGTAATTACTGTCACCCCGCCCCCTCACATATTGATCGACAAGCCCAATTATTGTGTCTAACCTAATGGTCTCGGAGTTTACAGCATTCAGTGTGATGCCTTTGGCCTTCATACAGACCTTACCCTTAGCAGTTCTGTACCCGTAACTTTTCGGACCACTTGCCGAAAATTCCACTATATGGTCTCCATCCCCAACTTCATCAGTAAGGTCACCAAGATATGGCCCCAGTGGGGGCTCATATTCACCCTCTTTAGACGTGAACACAACACTATCTGTGTCGCAATAAAGCAGTCTATCACCCAACCTGTCCATAAGATCATAAAGTTCTAACCGCGCGTGGGTTGTTGTAAAAGCCCAGAGAAAGATGTTAATGTCACGAGTCTGGGTCCCTTTCCCATTTGCGTAAGCCCACTGAACGATTGCAACAGTGTCTGACACAAATGAGAAATGCTTGAGGTCATACTCAGTGCCAAAAATGTATCGGGCAAACTGTTCAGGGTCTGTTAGTAGTTTGGTTGTCGGTAACTCCTCGCGCATACTGAACCTCCCCCACAAAGAGTTAAGCAGTAGCTTCATGATGGATCTACGAGCAGCATTAAACTCAATCTTGTCCAGATTCAGCTTAATCCCTTCTTTCTCAAAGTAATCTCTAACATAAGATTCTTTGTCGGCGTCGGTCACAACGTCTTTTGGAAAACCTGAACTTTCCTGTTTGAACTGTAAAAATGTTTTAACATAATCACAAAACAATGTTTCAGAGCGTTGGGGAAAATGCCAGACCTCATCGATTTTTGTCACTACATAACCCTTCTCAACGGCTTTTAACAGTTCAATGCTAACCCAGCACCCATGAATTGATCTTTCCTTATTAGTATGCACACACGGGTGTGTCTGGTTCTGCTGTTCACCACACGTGCTGCAAAGCGGGAACATTAACTTACCCCCGGTCCTATAAGGCAGTACGGGGTGAAGCAACTTCCGTGGCGGAAGGAATGTTGCCTTGACGAGTCCGTAATAATCTTCAAGGTTTTGAAAATCCTTGTGTATTATTTCCGGATGCCCAATTGGGTAACATTTTCGAGCCTGACAGTAGGGATATAGTGATGTAAAGTCAACATACCTAATCCGCTCGCCCTCCGCAACTTTGTGATACAGTTTTAATGCGTTAGTTCGGCCGCCGAATAGAGCTTCACGGGGTTTCAATCTTTCAGTGTGCTTGTATGTGGACATGAAATCCATAACTGCAACATCACTCTGTTTAGCGCGCATCCATGCACATTCCCAAATCACCTCGACCTGAAGACCATACGCACGCTCCAAAATTTCAATTTTGTTGTCGCATTGTCTTCTCAAAAGGCCATAAGGCACTTTTGATAAAGGGTTTAGGTCGTTGGGGTTATAACATCGTTCACAACCATGAAAGAAACATCCGAGAAATTCGAATGCTTTTTTCACGTAGCCATCGTCGTAGAAACCATCCACATAGTATTTCCCAAATGACGCCTCACCAGTGTTTAAAGCATGTTGAATTTCTATGCCCCGTGATTTTCGGATGAATTCGAGCCATTCAATTGAAATGTTAGAATATGTTTTGTTCTGGTTGGTGTACGCATTGTTACGTGTCAGAGCTATTGTGTCTTTTGGGATGTAGTGTGTTTTATATGTGGCCATACATGTTGCTGCCAAAGTGGTGTAATTAAATGGATCAAGGCCTGTACACAAAATGAATTTGTCGCGGTACTTCATGCATGCCTCCCTCAGCAAAACGACATCGTTTTTACCATAAAGCGCGAGTTCTTTTTTAAAATCGAACACTTTGTCAGATATGGTATTGTACCAATCATCAAACGCAGCCCTGTCTTGGTTCGACATTGTTGCATACCCGTAAAATTTCTTGTCAGGGTACGGGCCTATGTAGTTGTCATTTTCAACGCGGTTAAAGTGGTGCGGAAAATACCCCTTCTCTGCATTAGTCAGATTAAATGCAACGGGTGTCTTGGCCAGACGCATGGGTATGAAGGAATATGAATCAATAAAACGTTGCTTGAAAGCTGTGTCATACATTAAGATTAGCCTGCAACCTTGCATTGTGATTTTAGGAGCAATCCCCATCTTAGTAAAGAATTCCAAAATTATGAAATTGTCAAATCCTGATGCATTGTGCGCAAGCCATGTGTAATTAAGGTAACGTGGTTGTCTGAATTTTTTAACGAGACGATCCACACAATCGGTCCCTTCAGCCACGAATTCCTCGCCATTAAACGTGATAGCACATACAAAATTGGCAACGTGTTTACCATTTTCATAACGGGTCTCAAAATCGTAGAAAATGTAACGATCGTTCGGCATCTCCGGCTTAACTGGTTGGATAAAACACTGATGCATACCATCGGTGACCAAACTCTCACCACAGTGCACACAACGATCTGCAGGGCATTTATGGGGTTTGGGTTTAGTACCGCTGACATGGTAACATCTATTACATTTACCGCAATATTTAGTCACGTCGCACTGCGCGTATTGCATACCCCGAGGTGGTTTTTTATGCATCTCGAAACAATAGTCAGACTTACAGTAGCGCAGGCAGTCGCCGCAATGTTTTGGCTTTTTGGGGTGTTTATGACATTCCGGGTCATTACAGACATCGCAGATGTACCGACATCTGTGATCTCTCCTACAGGTGAATCCTCGGTGGCAGAACTCACACACGTTTTTGGTGCCAATAAATGCACGTAGATTTTTAATCATAAAATAATGATTGTCATGCAGGTACAAAAATACTGTTTTAGGATGCGGATCGTCTGTGTTTGTATACTTCTCCAAAACACCCGCATCAGACCGATAGAAAACAACTATTTTAACGCTCAGCATCTGTTCAAACCGTCTGATGTCATTAAACGCTATCTTGTATTGATCACCATAGCCAGCTGACTTCTGTATTGAAGATGCTACAGACTCAAGCTCTACGTGTGGTTTCTGTGGATTTAGGAAATGTGCCAGACAGATTGCAAAACAAAGATTGTTTGAAATGTTCGTGGGACAGAACAGATTAAGTCTGTTTTTGGTAATCACTTCATTGTGGGCAAGATCACGGATCTTTCGATAAACACCGCCGTGTTTACTTATCGCTATCGACAGTCTTAAATTCAATCTCTCATCAAACTGTACGTCAGAGTTGCTCTGCATTATTTTTTCAAGGTCGTTTATAAATAGATCTACACTATAACCATTGCTACCCGTCAAAAGTGTACTAACATCTGATGTCAAACTCGATCCCCTCAACGTGATGCTGATTAAACACCCGTCTCCGCCTAACAGTTTGGAAAACTCCACAATTTCAGAAAGTGTGTCATGTAAAAACACTGTGTAGGCTGCTAAATCTGTCGAAGATATCTCTCGCAAATTTATAAGCCTGTGGACTTCCAGACCATTGAACCGTGCTCGTGGCAGTACCGTGTACCCACTAACATCACCACCTACTGTTACAAGTGATTCTATATCTCTATCTGTGAGACCCATATTGGGCGCTTCAGGGTTGAGTGTACGATGTGTCTGTGTACCTGGGCCCTCGCCTGACTGGTGAAAAGACACAATATGATCAAATGCAGAATTTGGTTCTGGACGAGGTTCTAACACCTCTCCTGCTTGTTGGGTATTTACAACATGTTCAAAATCATTATTTGGGTCAGGATCCTCATCGGACATTGATCTCACGATGTTTAATAATTCTACCAACGTATCAGTTGAAGACTCAGACCTATTCATATCCTCCACAGTCTGTATTAAATAGAGCAATGTTTCTGTGTCACTGCACTGTTCGAGGGGCACCACGCTACCATCGTTTCGTCTAAACCTAGCTACCGGACCCTGATCAAAACCATCTGGCTCCCGACAACGTTTAGGCATTTTTAAATCAGATCTTTTTTATTTTATTTATTTAAATCACATGTAGCAACACCTTAAAAACTATGGATAATAAACCCTGTATCCATACAGTAAAAAAAGATAGAATGAAAAACTGTGACAATGTTGAAAAAAAAAAAAAAAAAAAAACATAGTATGCAAAATATATATATATATATATAAAATGTTGTCAACTCACCCAAGTTTCTTTTTAAGCATGAGCACCAGTTGCTTTAACAATTCTGCAGTCAGGCCTTGTTCTCTGGCAACTTTTTGAACAGTACCACTATGCAACCGTTGCGCTGCTATGCATTGTTTAAGCCAAATTCCCTGTTGTTGTTGTGTTGACTCATAAGCATCTAAACGTCTCTCAATGGCATTAAGGCGTTTGTCAAAACGTACCTCGAAGGCATTCAATGCGGTCTTGACAGAGTCCTGTATCAGTCCGGCTATGTGCTGATTGTCTATAACGGGTTGTGATTCCTGTTTGTAAGCCTCCTGATTTGAAGGCAGCTGTTCAGGGTCGGATTCTTCCACGACCACGACCCGTTCGCTGGTTGGAACAGACTGCGGTGTTTCTTTAGGGTCGTTTGTAAATACACAGCCGTCCCAAGATTGTATCAGACCCTCACTCCAGCTCTGAACATCATTTATATCGGGAACTACGACCACCTCTGTTAAGAAGTAGAAAAGGGTGCAAACAAAAAAAAGTTAGTACAAATGTGTGTTAATATTATAATGATAACAGTAATATTAATATTAACTATATTTTCTAAGACTAAAAATAAAATAAAAATCAGTCTGGTACTAATGTAACATTAAAAAACAATACGTAGTGTCAAATTCTCTCTCACTCTCTCTCTCTCTCTCTCTCTCTATATATATATATATATATATATATATATATATATATGTATATATAAACAAACAATCAAACAAGACCATGCTAATATGGAATGGCGCAGCAGCCTAAAATCAACATGTCTACACTTTTTTTTTACACACAGTTCTCCAATGGTGTCACCTAAAATTATAAATAATCACCTACTCTAAGAGATATGCAGGTTTTGTGTTTTATGTTTTTTTTTTTTTTCAACAATTAATGCTAATGTATGATAACAACAGTTCTAAACTAGCGTATTGGCACATTATACATCCACAAACACATTCGACCTCTCACTATCACATTCAAATAAACAATATTTATCTTTCTGATTTAGTGTGAACAGAAAACAATCCATCAGCTTTTGTTCATTACTTACTTTTATCAGCTGATCGTCTTGGCTTTTTTGGGACAGATGTCTGTGGTACGTCTCTCGATGACCCATCAGCAGAAGCTTTTGCGTCCGCATGGGACACCACTGCAGCTTTACGTTTCAACTTATTTTTCGGTTTCGCCACTATCCCCTTCAAGATAGCCTTATCCGGGTTATTCACACATTCAGACACACCGACATTGCTCACAACGTTTGATAAACCATCTGTAAATACATGTGTTAAAGTTTTAAAACAAAATCAACAAACCATAGCAGCATAACATTGTTTGATAAAGCCAAATTACAATGCACTTACCCAGGGGAATAACTTCAACGTTAGCAGACTCGCGGCCTCGCGGTGGTGCATGTACTAAGGCCTTGATAGTTACGCGTTTCGGCCCTGGTAAAAACAAAAAACCCAGAGAAGATAAGATATTTTCACACAGCCACAACACTGTTTAAACACGGGTGTAACAACATTTAACAATACCTGGCACAAGTACTTCCGTGATCGCTCGTGAAGAGGCAACAGCGTTGTGCGTAGCAGCAGCTGTGCTAGGTCTAGCCATGCCTCCTGGCGAAAACAAAACAAAACATCATCCGTCACACACACGCACACAAACACATACACACACACAACGTATGCAACATTTAAACATAATTATACGTACCGCTGGCTTGATTTAGGAAATTAATCTCCTCAACAAGATCGAAGAGACTCAAACTATCACCATCTGAAGCGGGCAGATAAAACCTTAAGTAACGCAATAGAACAGCGACACTCATATAAATAAATAATCATCCTTAACAATGTTACTAAATAATAAAAAATACTTACTGTTAAGACTGGATTCCATCTTCTTGCACTCACGTATCCAACAACACAATATGGCTTGGAAAATAGTAACGTTATGAGAACGAGAAAAAACTGCAGAGGAGCGTGACACGAGACACGAGACACTAGCACGCTTCAGTGACTGTGCTCGCGTTCAACACACATTTATACACGCAGCTTTTGGCGAAGTGTGAAAACGGGCCTCCCCAGCAGACAGATTACACAACGACATAACACCTATCTCGCGCAGGTAGACGGCCAATAAACCCGGAAGGCCAAGGGCCAGACACCTTTCTTTTACACCTCTGGCCCAGGATGTCAACGCAGGAGGATGTCACATGGCGTCGCGCAGCCTAGACATACCGGAGCCTGTCAGCGACCCATCATAAATCAGAGACAGGGGAACCTCAGAACCATAAATCAAGTCATAAGTCACATTTTTTGACACATGGTTTATGTTAATACTACTGGCATCCATTGCTCTTTTCTGAACCCCACTCCTGGTACCATGTATTGTTCATGAGACAACAAATAAAAATAAGAGAAATGACTGGTACTGGCGTCTTTATTCCACGTTGCACACACAGCATATCTCCATTACAACCTCTCTCCTTAGCAAATGCACTTCATCTTATACAACACATTACTGCCCTCTGCTGGAGTCAATCAGTACTCTTCATTTAACAGCTGTACTCATTACAGTGAGAAACGCGTTTTCCTTCAGAGTGAAAATATTGTTAATAATAATTGTAAAGTTAATCATTTTTACTTACACATTGACGGGCGTAATTCTAAAACCAACGAGGTTTTCTCAATTTGACCAGTTAGCCTATTCTCCATTAGCGCAAATGCCCAAATGACGTCACACAGATATAACGACATTAACGGTATTGACGGGGCTGAAGTGTATACGGTAACAAAACCCGTATACATGAACATGAGTTGGTAAAAGGTAGTCCGTCAATTGATAATTCATTGGGTTTTATATGTGAAAGGGGCTGATATTATTATTATTATTATTATTATTATTATTATTATTAATGTGTTTGAAACTGCATAGCCAGAGAAAAACAATTTTTTTCCCTCAGACCGCCTGTCCTACAATTCAAGATTTGATATATGTTTTCGGTATAGCATAGCCTGAGAAAAACTCATTTTTCCCTCAGACCGCCTGTCCTATAATTCAAGATTTGATATATGTTTTCCTACTTTTAATTGTCATTGATATTTGTACTTGAGTTATAAGTTTTAAACGTTATTTGAATAAAATAGTTAAAAAAGTACTTTACCTCAGGAAACCTCTCAGTCAGGATGTACACAGATGGAGTCGTTGTGCTGGGCACGTGATTGCCGTTGATCAGAGCATTTATAGACCTTATGCACCAGAGAAACAAGCGCGCCGTCATTAGAATATTGTCTTTGAACTTCCGTTTTTGCGGTCAGTCTGTATATTTCTATGGCATCGCTGTCGAGGAGTAATTAGCTGGTGAAGTGGATTTACTTATTGTAGAGTTAACGAAAGTTATCATGAGCATTGTAATGTTTATCATAAGCATTGTAAAGCAGATGTCTTAACAAATGTCGACTGGGAATTTTTTTACAAGCCATTCATTCATACCTATGCAAGATCGCTGTGAAAATACAGACCGGAAGTCAAAAGACAACGAGCGCAGCGCTGAAAAGGGGGGGGGCTACATTAGGTATATTGAGAGTGAGGAGTCACGTGCCAATTTGGGCGGGGTCTGATTGGACATGTTTATGTCCACAGTGTCAGCGTAATGATACTATTAAAACAGTGGCTCCAGTGTTGCACCCTATCATACTATTCAATGTGTTTCTCGTTGTATCAACACTTGGTGTAGAAGCGACTACTTTAATATCCCCATCTGCATTCAAGTGAAGGTCTACACTTAACCCTTGCTGTAAAACAAGGCCAAATTCGGACAATATTATACCATTTTCCATTAAAACCGTAATCTACCGTAGAAAACAAAACTAGCCTACAGGAATATACTGTGAATTAACAGCTCTCAAAGTCGACACTCAGAGGCTGTTTTCACAATCACACCCTATACCCTCATTCACTATTCCCTACATTGATTCACTAATATGGTCGACTTGAATGAAAAGAAGTGAGTGAATTGAGAGACTGATGAACACCTGATAAGCAGAATTACTGAAGGACAGCGAAACAAGAACTGAAAAAAGAGAAACACAAGAACTACAACTGACTTCCAGCAACACTGAGTGTGAAACCAGTTTACCAACCAGTTTAACATTATTTCTTTCATACATGTACAAAAGTTCTTGTTGAGAATTAACAGAGATTTAGTTAATAATAAAGCTTGTTGTCACCATGATGGAGATCAGTATTTGCTTTAGTTGGTCTCTTGTCCCTGAACTCCTAACCATTCATCTCTATCTGGCTGCTGTTACAGTGAGTTTATAAAGCACATTTGTTATGGCAAGAAAAAGTCAAGAGGAGATTGATCAGGTGTTTTTGGCTTATGTGATGATGTCACAATCATCCTGGACATGTCTGATTCACTGATCTCATGTGCAATTTATGTGCATTAAAGGAGAACTCCGGTGCAAAAAACACGAACACAGTAACATAATGAGGGTCCCTACATGCAAAACTAAGCATTGAGAACTTTGTAAGTGTACAGACCGTTTAATAAGAAGATAAAGATAAAGACAGTCCACTTCGTGTATACAGACAGGAGCCATCTTTGGAAAACAGTCTCGACTAATCAAACCACGAACGCCATTCATACAGTTCAGAAGTTCACTGAACTTCATACAGTTCAGCTCACTTAGCACGTCGTTCGTGGATTGATTAGTCGAGACTGTTTTCCAAAGATGGCTCCTGTCTGTATACACGAAGTGGACTGTCTTTATCTTTATCTTCTCATTAAACGGTCTGTACACTTACAAAGTTCTCAATGCTTCGTTTTGCATGTAGGGACCCTCATTATGTTACTGTGTTTGTGTGGGGCTATTTTGAGCCTTGTTAGTGGTATAAACTAGCGATTTCTTTTTACTTATTATATGCCCCCATTACTAGCGTTATACGCTAAACAGTTTTTAGAGATAAAACTCTTTACATTCGATTATCATGAAAACAAATCTCAGAGAACGATTGACTAGGTACCAATGTTTTATTAGACCAAAGGTTCATTTTAATTAGACATTAGTTAATAGTCATGTGCCTCAACAAGTAAAGTCATAACATAATGATACATTTGCAAATCATTAGTTAATGATTAATTAAAGCAGACAACTGGAAGTTGAAGTACATTGCTTTGACCAACTGTGGTAATTAATGCATTAATTTACACTTTTAGTTAATAAAATAAGTTATTAAGGAAATAATACATTATGACACATTTAATTAATAACAATTCATATATTACTTAATCTATTAATAATTTAGAATCTTTATTAGTTGCTGATGCAGTAATCATTAATTAATGGTTTAGTTCTTCATGAGTCATACATTAACACATGTTTATCTGTGGATTAGTTATAAAGCATGCATTAATGCTTATTAGTGCACCCATATTGTAAAGTGTTTACCAATTTGTTATTTCAATGCACATGCTCATAATCCATTATGTGCAGTTTTAGTTAATTATGGACAGTTGAATGAAATACCATTTATAACATTTAGTCCTGAATGAGGTTATCATAATTCATGCATGAAAGGGTAAAAAAACACAAACGTGCCAAAGGATTTTTTTTTTTTTATTGAAACATTTTCAAAGAAGAAAACAGTCACAATATAAAACAAATAAACAAATAAATGGGGGGAAAAAAAGAAAAAAAGGCCACAAGACAGGGGTATAATCAGAAAATATTACATATCAAAGGAAAAGATTAAAAGACTTATTTCAATTGTTTTTAAAGCCTTCTTGGTACTCGAGTCAGAGATAGTCCCAAAGTAATGTTGTACTTCAGTAAGCAAAACTTAGGCCTCGTTTACACTGCAGGTCTTGATGCCCAATTCTTATTTGCCTATATCTGATTTTTTTTAACCGTCCGTTTACACTTTCTTTAAATTGTGACCCATATCCGAGTCATGTGTTTACACTTGACTGAAACATCGCGCATGTTTAAAGGGGTCTTCTTGCTCAGATGGACGAACGCGCAGCGAGATCTCAGGATGGGAACATACAACACGATCTCATAAAAGTGAGTATCTATAGCACAAATTTTATTTCTCATGCCATTTATACGCCAAAAATAGTTTTTTCTTGCATATGATACGCACTGTAAACGTGCGTATTAAACGCCATAAAGTGCGTAGGCCTATCAGGCATGCAAAAACTATTTTTGGCGTAAATGCCACGTGAAAAAAAAATCGTGCAATAAACGCACTTTCATGAGATCGTGGCGGGCTTTAACGAGGAGCAGTGGGTCCGAAATTTTAGGATGAGCAAGCCAACCTTTGATATGTTGTGTCAACGTGTGTCCACATTCCTCTCCTACGAAAAACACAATGTTTCATCGGGCCATCCGTCCATCCGCAGATGCTCGTCGGGATTTCTCTCGTCATTAAACCACAGAGACGCAGTCTAATGCCTCGGAAAATCCGATCTGCCCGTTTACATGACAGTCGCATTGGCACATATCCGATTTACATCTGATTTATTTCCACATATGAACGAGGCCTGAAACCGATCTCGAAATATCCGAATGCATGCGTTTTTTTCCTGTTTACACTGTCATTGAACACATCCGATCTGTGTCGCATACGAGTAAAAATTGGAATTGGGTCACATTTCACTGACAGTGTAAACGAGGCCATAGAAAAGTGGTTTCTGACCTGAGAATTTACATTTAGCCTATATAAAATTTTGTCAACAAAAAAAAGAAGATTAAGAAGGAATATTTTGTTTTTGAGTAATTGTTATTTTTTTCTCCGTTAACAATTCCAAACAAAACATTTTACCAACGTAGAGAAAATTCCTTATCAATGTTCTCAATAACAAATCGGGAAAGGTTTTTCCACAATAATTTAGAATAATGGCAAAGCCAAAATAAATGCACTATAGTCTCTGGGTGCTGTTTACAAAAAGAACAGTTTACGTCAATATCTTTCTTGAATTTCTTTAAGAAGGTATTAACTGGATATACACGATGGACAATTCGAAAGGAAACTTCTCTTATCATATTAGTAATTAAAGCTGCAGTCCGTAGCTTTTCCTCTTTGTCGCCATCTCTCTGTTCGAAATCTGTAACTGCAGTGATTCGCGGAATTATCATCTTTACGTGGGTTGTAAATCGGCATGAAACAGCGCGGATGAACACAGTGTTTTGAGGCGAGTGGTGCTGTCGGTCACCGCGCTGTGTGGATACTGTCATACAGAATCACAGATTCACTTTTTGAAAGTTTGACCAACATAGGAATTTTCATAAGAAAAGGTCTTCTGAACAAGTAAGTAACATCCATTTTTGTTCTGACCAACTAAGGGGGAAAAAGCATTCGACATGATAAGCTTCGTTAGATTTAATCAATGCGATTTACAGCAACCGGGCAAATTATAGCCTACTTTGTTCTCAAATTGTTCATGTTAACAACATCACATCAGCATTGCGTGACTAATGTTAAATTGAATGTGTTTTATGGTTACCTGTGTAGTTCACAATTCATATTCTCCATAATAGCAAAACGAGAAAGGCACAACAAAGGAAACTCCATAACTGTGTGAATTAAGATAACGTACTGTTACACGATTGAACTATTGAAATGTCTTAACTTACTTGTTCAGCAGAAAAAAGCCGTCTCTTCTTTCGTTTCGAACCCCTTCAAAACACGGAGTTCAGGCACTTTTCAAAAGCCCCGCCGATGTTTAAATCCTTGTGTTCGCATGAGACGGTTTCTTTCTCTTTCTCTAGCCACCTTAAATCCGAATTACGAAGTCTTTTGGGTTTTATAACTGCTGAATCTCCAGTTGACACTGATGATTGTTGTTTGGATCTTTCTGGATGCCATAAGTTTAATTATGTAAAGTGCTGCGAGAAAAGCCTATACATCTAAACATCTCGTCACGCGCAGTAGCCGACTAGCCGAAACTCCTTCTTTATGTGTACGGGTGTGACGTAATGACGCAAAGACATGCTCGAATTTCCCGCGGAAACCCAGCAGTACCACTGGAATTAAAATCATTATTACAAGCTCACCGTTTTGAATCTAGCTATGGCAAGCAGATAGTTTTGACCACTGGCAGAATAAGTTTTTTTTAATATAATTATTTTGGATTATTTTTAACTTAAAAAAGCTACGGACTGCGGCTTTAAATATCTATTCAAAATCAGCCAAACCTTTCTCCAGACAATATCGGGAACAAAAGCATTCCAATAAACTGTGACATTTGGAATTGCTACACATTCATTCAGAAATAATTGACGTATCGATCTATTAGAAGAAGTGGATGAAAAGCAATATTTCCCCACCACTGTAACATTAGGATCTAAAGGAGATAATGAAGAGGGGTAGGAGATATGTTGAAGCAATCTAATAACTCCTGGGGCCTGTTTCAGAAAGGAGGTTAAGTGAAAACTCTGAGTATGTTAACCCTGAAATGAGGGAAACTCTGGGTTCCCTTCCGAGGGAACTCTCGCTGCATCGGAAATCGACACATTGGGGAACGCCTTCGGCATGAAGCGTCTGAAGTCAACTATTCAATCTCGATTGGCGTAGCCTAATCACGTCACTCGTGACGTTGCATGTGACGGAGAGCGGAAGCTATAAAGGGACACCGGAACAAAGCAGCGTCAGCTTCTGGTCTTCAGCAAGCTTTCTGTGTCAACCTGTTTGTCTTATTTGGTGTTGTCTGTCACTCTGAAATATATATATATATCCTGGCGAACAATGAGGAGAAACTATTCAGTCAGTGTGCGTCCCCTTGCCCGCATTATTTAAGCAAGGGTGACGCACACTCACTCTGTGTAGTTTGTCTGGGAGTGGAGCATGCACAGGCAGCGCTCGAGGGCGCTGTCTGTGCAAACAGTTTTTTATATGAAAGAGCTCCGCTCGCGTTTGAGCCTGTTCAATCAAATAGATCAGGCTCGCGATTCCAGTGCATCAGGTCTCGCGGCTGTCGAGGCAGCGCGCCGCTTGTATGCATGGGATTCGCAGATGGGGCTGGCATATAATACTGAGACGGTTGCGACTCTTTCTTAGTGTTTATTTACCAGCTCCACTGGTCTCGCGCACGGTTCGGAAGCCCGCGCTGCGGCTTCTTCCGACCGTGTTAAAGACCCGGTGTTTGATTTATCTGGCTCCGAGGAGTTAGATATTCTCAACACAGGTTCGCCATTTTCCTGTTATAAAAAAAAAAAAAAGAGTTGCTGGAGGTTGTAACCAGGGCAGTGGCTAAATTAAATGTTGAATGGCCATTTAATAAGCAGGAAGCGGGAGGAAGAAAAATAAAATGAATGAGCGCTTCCTGCAGACCCAGTCACAATCTTCGTGTCAGAGCCTTCCCTTTTTCACTGATCTCCATACTGAGGTGTCGAGATCGTGGAAAAATCCATGTTCATCTTAATTATTTTCCCCCATGTATATATTTACATCTATTAGGGAATCTAATAAGAATGGTTAGGAGGTGATGTGCCTCAGGTAGAGGAATATTTTGCGAAATATTTTCTCCCTGACATTGCGTCACCCCTGATAGCTCAGACACTTCCCTCCAAATCTCGTACTTCGAATTTGTTAGGGAAAGCATATATGGCGGTGGGTCAAGCCGGTGCATGCCTACACACGATGGGGTTAATACAGGCATACCAGGCTGACCTCCTCAAAGAGGTGGATGATAACTGGGAGGTCTCACTCAACAGTACTACTGAATTTCGTAGAGTGGTTGACTTATCTCTCTGTATTATTAAAGAGACGGCCCGTGCCATTGGCCGTTCTATGGCAGCACTAGTCGTCTCAGAGAGACATTTATGGCTAAATCGCTTGGGGATCGGGGAGAAGGACAGGGCCTTCCTTCTCGATGCCCCCCTTTCGCCTTCTGGCCTCTTTGGCGACGCGATAAGAACCGTTGTCGAGAGGCTTCAGAAGGCAGAGCGACAAGCAGATATCCCCAGTTGTCAGTCCAGGTCTCATGGGGTTGCTGCCAGGGGGCAACCTCATGGGACAGCCGCCAGCTCCTCATATTTTTTGAGAAGGTTGCCTCTCGTGCCCCCCCATATAAGGCTTGGGGCCAGAGGAAACATTCTCGCACAAGGTCCTCCATACCGAAGACAGGTCTGAGGACTGTCTCTCGGGTTAAGATGGTCCTGACCAAGAGGTCTTGTTGTAACACGCGGATCCTTATGGGCGTTCCCCCAGGAGGGCGAGTACTAGAGTCTCGAGTGACGTGATTAGGCTACGCCAATCGAGATTGAATAGTTGACTTCAGACGCTTCATGCCGAAGGCGTTCCCCAATGTGTCGATTTCCGACGCAGCGTTTCGTTCCCTTCTCAGGGAACGAGGGTTACAGTCGTAACCCGAGACGTTTTCCGTTTCAGAATGGGAGGTATGTCAAACCTGAGAAAGCAGAGTAAGTCAAG
Organism: Rhinichthys osculus; assembly: GCA_029959095.1. Taxonomy (NCBI): domain Eukaryota; kingdom Metazoa; phylum Chordata; class Actinopteri; order Cypriniformes; family Leuciscidae; genus Rhinichthys; species Rhinichthys osculus. The sequence continues at coordinate 26,617,144 of JARWKJ010000018.1, forward strand.
CCCGTTTCTAAAAGAGAGGTAACTTATACTTAGAGTCAGTTACCATGGTAACTTACTCTGTGAACCTAACCTGGTCGGGAGCAGGTTTTCTTCAGAAAACCTAGAGTTTATTTTGGTCTCCTCCCCTTTTTTAAAGAGGAGATTCATTCTTTCGGTACATTTATTCATTGCTGTTTTTACTGCTGTTTTTTTCTATTTTTTTAATAAGATGAAGTCTAAATAACTTCTTAACTGGCAACTGAAAATACAGTAGATTAGAGTTGCATCATGTAATTCTAAACAAATTCTACAGAATTAAACTGTGGCATTTACAGAAAAGCTTTATAATACTATGTGTCATAATTTTTGGTGTATTGAGTACTTACAACTACCTGGGGTTCTGTTGGGACAGGAGGCTCCAAAAGACATATATTACCATCAGAATCGTTTGGGACCAACAAAAAACCCAACCCAAAGTAAAATAAATGGAAATATCAAAAATAGCCTATATAAAAAATAACACATATGTAGACCTCTTAAATTTTATGAAGGCCCTTGAATCCTGGGGAGTGACTGGCTCTGATGAAGTCCCTCCAGGAATTCCCTCAGCCATTGGCCTTACAGCATTGAGGCTCAGGGCCATCTCCATCTCCTCTGCATCTCATCTCCTCTGCATTTGTGGAGGTGTTGCAGGTTCTAGCAGGTAGTAGTCAAATGAGAATGGACATTTAAATGTGTGAAAACAGAATTAGACCTATGTCAAAAATGCTGCTGCACTGCTATATGCTGGATGCTATTTAGTTATTTAATATATCAAATGTTTGTAAAGTCAGGTAGCCTACACCCATGATATGCTCAAGACTTACCTGATTGAATTATGTTTTTATAATTCATTTTCAGCTGCTTTTAATGCCTGCAGGATTGCACCTACATTAAAATTTTAATTAGGTTGAATAACATCTTCTGTTCTTCCAGTTTCACCTCTGATATTTTAACAGTTGGGTAAGTTACTCTAAAATAGTTATTAATTACTAACTAGAAATGACATCTTCAACAGTGTAATTAGATTAATGTAATAATTTCTATCTATAGAATGTATTGGTCTACTTATTAATAATTACTGAATCCCATAATCCCAGGAGACACAAGAAACTGCACTTTAATGCTTTGAAATTAACAATATACAATTGCATGAATTATTCTTGAATTGACCAGTGTGTAGAGGGAGAAGGTAACATTAAAAATATATGTATGTTAAATACACTATTGTTTTAAACAGAATTGTTATATAGTCTATGCAGTATTTAATGCAATTACATCAGATTTTACTTTAAATTACAGAAGAATTTAGAGTAATCCCTTTAATTAAATTACTGTATTTAGATTACTTGGTAATTAATTACACCCAACACTGTATAACAGTAATTAAAATGTAAACTTAAGCAATGACTCGAGCAACTATTTTCTCCCGAACTAAAACAGTTCTGCTGGTGAGAAAAATGCACTGCTGGTGAGAAAAATGCAGACCTCTTTTTGTCTGGTGCTGTTGCCATGGTGACTCATAATATCTGCGCTCCATTGATAATGGCTTTTTATAGTTGTGGTGCACGCGCTTAACTCCGAGTCAGTCAACTTAGAGTTGATTGAACTAACTAATTTCAGCTGTTCTGTAACCGAAAACTCAGAGTTTCCCATCTCAGGGTAAGTCAACTCAGAGTTCAAGTTTTAACTCAGAGTTGGTTGAACCTCCTTATTGAAACGGGCCCCAGATGGTATGGCATCAAAAACAATAGCAAATTATTTAGGGGTAATGGGAATGTTAAAACGACTAAGAAATTCTTCATATTTTAATAAATGGCCATTTGCATTAAATAGCTGACTCACAAGCAAAATATCAACCTTAAACCAGCGCTGGAAGAAAAGAGATTTGTTTTTATACAGAATCACATGATACAGATCACGGTTATTAAAATATTTATGAGGAGAAAAGTTGTGCTTCTATATCAGAGACCAGGGGCCTCATTTATAAAACTGTGCGTAGAATCCTTACTAAAACTGTACGTGCGCCCGAAAGCCAAAAATGGCGTACGCAAAAAAATATTCCGACTTATAAAACCGTTCGTACGCCAGAACCTGCGCAGAATTCACTTTATAAATCCCAGCCAGCGGAAGATTGTGCGCACATGCGTCTCCACCCCGAAATAACCATATATGGAGCTTACAACGCCTAGTTTTACTATGCATATCCTCATCTGCATATCATTTGCATATGATTATTCATCCACGTGATAACATGTTTAACGGTACAAGACATTAGGAAAATATGAAATATGGATGTGCCTTGAAATATGGATGTGCCTTCACATTACATTAATAAAAATCATTTAGTAGCCTATCCTTGCCTTGTTTTTGAATAAATAAATCAAATAGTATAAAATACATTTCAGAGAAAGTTTTTCTCAATCTTTTCCACTGGCCAAATAGTATTTTTAATTGATTTATATTTTTAATGGACAGATACAGATAGGCCTTATTGTGCATAATTTCCACGAAAATATTTTCTCAGACAATCTGCTATTAGTAGTATTAACATAAACCATGTGTCAAAAAAGGTGTTTTATGACTTTGATTTATGGTTCTGAGGTTCCCCTGTCTCTGATTTATGATGGGTCGCTGACAGGCTCCGGTATGTCTAGGCTGCGCGACGCCATGTGACATCCTCCTGCGGTGACATCCTGGCCAGAGGTGTAAAAGAAAGGTGTCTGGCCCATGGCCTTCCGGGTTTTATTGCCCGTCTACCTGCGCGATATAGGTGTTATGTCGTTGTGTATTCTGTCTGCTGGGGAGGCCCGTTTTCACACTTCGCCAAAAGCTGCGTGTATAAATGTGTGTTGAACGCGAGCACAGTCACTGAAGCGTACTAGTGTGTCGTGTCTCGTGTCAAGCATCACCGCTGTTTATTCTCAAACTATTTTCCAAGCCATATTGTGTTGTTGGAATCGTGAGTGCAAGAAGATGGAATCCTGTTCTAACAGTGAGTGTTTTTTATTATTTAGTAACATTGTTAAGAAACATTATTTTTGTTTACGAGCGTCGCTGTTCTATTGCTTACTTAAGGCTTTATCTGCACGCTTCAGATGGTGACAGCTTGAGTCTCTTCGATCTAGTAGATGAGCTTAACTTCCTGAATCAAGCGAGTGGTACGTATAATTATGTTTAAATGTTGCATACGTTGTGTGTGTGTGTTTGTGTGCGTGTGTGTGACGGATGATGTTTTGTTTTGTTTTCGCCAGGAGGCGTGGCTAGACCTAGCACATCTGCTGCTACGCACAACGCTGATGCCTCTTCACGAGCGATCACGGAAGCACTTGTGCCAGGTATTGTTAAATGTTGTTACACCCGTGTTTAAACAGTGTTGTGGCTGTGTGAAAAATATCTCATCTTCTCAGGGTTTTTTTGTTTTTACCAGGGCCGAAACGCGTAACTATCAAGGCCATAGTACATGGACCACCGCGAGGCAGCGAGTCTGCTAACGTTGGAGTTATTCCCCTGGGTAAGTGCATTGTAATTTGGCTTTATCAAACAATGTTATGCTGCTATGGTTTGTTGATTTTGTTTTAAAACTTTAACACATGTATTTACAGATGGTTTATCAAACGTTGTGAGCAATGTCGGTGTGTCTGAATGTGTGAATAAACCGGATAAGAAAGCGAAAAATAAGTTGAAGCGTAAAGCTGCCGTGGTGTCCCATGCGGACGCAAAAGCTTCTGCTGATGGGTCATCGAGAGACGTACCACAGACATCTGCCCCAAAAAAGCCAAGACGATCAGCTGGTAAAAGTAAGTAATGAACAAAAGCTGATGGATTGTTTTCTGTTCACACTAAATCAGAAAGATAAATATTGTTTATTTGAATGTGATAGTGAGAGGTCGAATGTGTTTGTGGATGTATAATGTGCCAATACGCTAGTTTAGAACTGTTGTTATCATACATTACACCATTGGAGAACTGTGTGTAAAAAAAAAAAAAGTGTAGACATGATGATTTTAGGCTGCTATGCCATTCCATATTAGCATGGTCTTGTTTGATTGTTTGTTTATATATATATATATATATATATATATAAAGAGAGAGAGAGAGAGAGAGAATTTGACAATACGTATTGTTTTTTAATGTTACATTAGTACCAGACTGATTTTTATTTTATTTTTAGTCTTAGAAAATATAGTTAATATTAATATTACTGTTATCATTATAATATTAACACATTTGTACTAACTTTTTTTTTTTTTTGCACCCTTTTCTACTTCTTAACAGAGGTGGTCGTAGTTCCCGATATAAATGATGTTCAGAGCTGGAGTGAGGGTCTGATACAATCGTGGGACGGCTGTGTATTTACAAACGACCCTAAAGAAACACCGCAGTCTGTTCCAACCAGCGAACGGGTCGTGGTCGTGGAGGAATCCGACCTTGAACAGCTGCCTTCAAATCAGGAGGCTTACAAACAGGAATCACAACCCTTTATAGACAATCAGCACATAGCCAGACTGATACAGGACTCTGTCAAGACCGCATTGAATGCCTTCGAGGTACGTTTTGACAAACGCCTTAATGCCATTGAGAGACGTTTAGATGCTTATGAGTCAACACAACAACAACAGGGAATTTGGCTTAAACAATGCATAGCAGCGCAACGGTTGCATAGTGGTACTGTTCAAAAAGTAGCCAGAGAACAATGCCTGACTACAGAATTGTTAAAGCAACTGGTGCTCATGCTTAAAAAGAAACTTGGTTGAGTTGACAACATTTTATATATATATATATTTTGCATACTATGTTTTTTTTTTTTTTTTTTTTTTTTTAACATTTGTCAGTTTTTCATTCTATCTTTTTTTACTGTATGGACACAGGGTTTATTATCCATAGTTTTTAACGTGTTGCTACATGTGATTTAAATAAATAAAATAAAAAAGATCTGATTTAAAAATGCCTAAACGTTGTCGGGAGCCAGATGGTTTTGATCAGGGTCCGGTAGCTAGGTTTAGACGAAACGATGGTAGCGTGGTGCCCCTCGAACAGTGCAGTAACACAGAAACATTGCTCTATTTAATACAGACTGTGGAAGATATGAATAGGTCTGAGTCTTCAACTGATACGTTGGTAGAATTATTAAACATCGTGAGATCAATGTCCGATGAGGATCCTGACCCAAATAATGATTTTGAACATGTTGTAAATACCCAACAAGCAGGAGAGGTGTTAGAACCTCGTCCAGAACCAAATTCTGCATTTGATCATCTTTTGTCTTTTCACCAGTCAGGCGAGGGCCCAGGTACACAGACACATCGCACACTCAACCCTGAAGCGCCCAATATGGGTCTCACAGATAGAGATATAGAAACACTTGTAACAGTAGGTGGTGATGTTAGTGGGTACACGGTACTGCCACGAGCACGGTTCAATGGTCTGGAAGTCCACAGGCTTATAAATTTGCGAGAGATATCTTCGACAGATTAAGCAGCCTACACAGTGTTTTTACATGACACACTTTCTGAAATTGTGGAGTTTTCCAAACTGTTAGGCGGAGACGGATGTTTAATCAGCATCACGTTGAGGGGATCGAGTTTGACTTCAGATGTTAGTACACTTTTGACGGGTAGCAATGGTTATAGTGTAGATCTATTTATAAACGACCTTGAAAAAATAATGCAGAGCAACTCTGACGTACAGTTTGTTGAGAGATTGAATTTAAGACTGTCGATAGCGAGAAGTAAACACGGCGGTGTTTATCGAAAGATCCGTGATCTTGCCCACAATGAAGTGATTACCAAAAACAGACTTAATCTGTTCTGTCCCACGAACATTTCAAACAATCTTTGTTTTGCAATCTGTCTGGCACATTTCCTAAATCCACACAAACCACACGTAGAGCTTGAGTCTGTAGCATCTTCAATACAGAAGTCAGCTGGCTATGGTGATCAATACAAGATAGCGTTTAATGACATCAGACGGTTTGAACAGATGCTGAGCGTTAAAATAGTTGTCTTCTATCGGTCTGATACGGGTGTTTTGGAGAAGTATACAAACACAGACGATCCGAATCCTAAAACAGTATTTTTGTACCTGCATGACAATCATTATTTTATGATTAAAAATCTACGTGCATTTATTGGCACCCCATACGTGTGTGAGTTCTGCCACCGAGGATTCACCTGTAGGAGAGATCACAGATGTCGGTACATCTGCGATGTCTGTAATGACCCGGAATGTCATAAACACCCCAAAAAGCCAAAACATTGCGGCGACTGCCTGCGCTACTGTAAGTCTGACTATTGTTTCGAGATGCATAAAAAACCACCTCGGGGTATGCAATACGCGCAGTGCGACGTGACTAAATATTGCGGTAAATGTAATAGACGTTACCATGTCAGCGGTACTAAACCCAATCCTCATAAATGCCCTGCAGATCGTTGTGTGCACTGTGGTGAGAGTTTGGTCACCGATGGTATGCATCAGTGTTTTATCCAACCAGTTAAGCCGGAGATGCCGAACGATCGTTACATTTTCTACGATTTTGAGACCCGTTATGAAAATGGTAAACACGTTGCCAATTTTGTATGCGCTATCACGTTTAATGGCGAGGAATTCGTGGCTGAAGGGACCGATTGTGTGGATCGTCTCTTTAAAAAATTCAGACAACCACGTTACCTTAATTACACATGGCTTGCGCACATGCAGCAGGATTTGACAATTTCATAATTTTGGAATTCTTTATTAAGATGGGGATTGCTCCTAAAATCACAATGCAAGGTTGCAGGCTAATCTTAATGTATGACACAGCTTTCAAGCAACGTTTTATTGATACATATTCCTTCATACCCATGCGTCTGGCCAAGACACCCGTTGCATTTAATCTGACTAATGCAGAGAAGGGGTATTTTCCGCACCACTTTAACCGCGTTGAAAATGACAACTACATAGGCCCGTACCCTGACAAGAAATTTTACGGGTATGCAACAATGTCGAACCAAGACAGGGCTGCGTTTGATGATTGGTACAATACCATATCTGACAAAGTGTTCGATTTTAAAAAAGAACTCGCGCTTTATGGTAAAAACGATGTCGTTTTGCTGAGGGAGGCATGCATGAAGTACCGCGACGAATTCATTTTGTGTACAGGCCTTGATCCATTTAATTACACCACTTTGGCAGCAACATGTATGGCCACATATAAAACACACTACATCCCAAAAGACACAATAGCTCTGACACGTAACAATGCGTACACCAACCAGAACAAAACATATTCGAACATTTCAATTGAATGGCTCGAATTCATCCGAAAATCACGGGGGATAGAAATTCAACATGCTTTAAACACCGGTGAGGCGTCATTTGGGAAATACTATGTGGATGGTTTCTACGACGATGGCTACGTGAAAAAAGCATTCGAATTTCTCGGGTGTTTCTTTCATGGTTGTGAACGATGTTATAACCCCAACGACCTAAACCCTTTATCAAAAGTGCCTTATGGCGTTTTGAGAAGACAATGCGACGACAAGATTGAAATTTTGGAGCGTGCGTACGGTCTTCAGGTCGAGGTGATTTGGGAATGTGCATGGATGAGCGCTAAACAGAGTGATGTTGCAGTTATGGATTTCATGTCCACTTACAAACACACTGAAAGATTGAAACCCCGTGAAGCTCTATTCGGCGGCCGAACGAACGCATTAAAACTGTATCACAAAGTTGCGGAGGGCGAGCGGATTAGGTATGTTGACTTTACATCACTATATCCCTACTGTCAGGCTCGAAAATGTTACCCAATTGGGCATCCGGAAATAATACACAAGGATTTTCAAAAACTTGAAGATTATTACGGACTCGTCAAGGCAACAGTCCTTCCGCCACGGAAGTTGCTTCACCCCGTACTGCCTTATAGGACCGGGGGTAAGTTAATGTTCCCCCTTTGCCGCACGTGTGCTGAACAGCAGAACCAGACACACCCGTGTGTGCATACTAATGAGGAAAGATCAATTCATGGGTGCTGGGTTAGCATTGAACTGTTAAAAGCCGTTGAGAAGGGTTATGTAGTGACAAAAATTGATGAGGTCTGGCATTTTCCCCAACGCTCTGAAACATTGTTTTGTGATTATGTTAAAACATTTTTACAGTTCAAACAGGAAAGTTCAGGTTTTCCAAAAGACGTTGTGACCGACGCCGACAAAGAATCGTATGTTAGAGATTACTTTGAGAAAGAAGGGATTAAGCTGAATCTGGACAAGATTGAGTTTAATGCTGCACGTAGATCCATCATGAAGCTACTGCTTAACTCTTTGTGGGGGAGGTTCAGTATGCGCGAGGAGTTACCAACAACCGAAATACTAACAGACCCCGAACAGTTTGCCCGATACATTTTTGGCACTGAGTATGACCTCAAGCATTTCTCATTTGTGTCAGACACTGTTGCAATCGTTCAGTGGGCTTACGCAAATGGGAAAGGGACCCAGACTCGTGACATTAACGTCTTTCTCAGGGCTTTTACAACGGCCCACCCGCGGTTAGAACTTTATGATCTTATGGACAGGTTGGGTGATAGACTGCTTTATTGCGACACAGATAGTGTTGTGTTCACGTCTAAAGAGGGTGAATATGAGCCCCCACTGGGGCCATATCTTGGTGACCTTACTGATGAAGTTGGGGATGGAGACCATATTGTGGAATTTTCGGCAAGTGGTCCGAAAAGTTACGGGTACAGAACTGCTAAGGGTAAGGTCTGTATGAAGGCCAAAGGCATCACACTGAATGCTGTAAACTCCGAGACCATTAGGTTAGACACATTAATTGGGCTTGTTGATCAATATGTGAGGGGGCGGGGTGACAGTAATCACATTCTCGCGTACACCGACAGTATAGTGAGGAACAAAAAGCAGTTCACATTGCACAACAAGTCAGTTGTGAAAAAATTTAAAGTCGTATACAACAAGCGTGTACTGCTACCCGACCTAACTACGCTACCATATGGCTACTGACAACGTTTTTGGGCACCGGGGTGTGGTAGACCCGGATGGTTTTGATTTTAGATTACAACATCCTTTTTCATGTGTGTTAAGCGGTCCTTCTAGCTCAGGAAAAACATTTTTTGTAAAAAAGTTGTTGGAAAATGCTAAAAGTGTAATTTCTAAAAAAATTGAAAACATTGTGTACATTTATGACTGTTGGCAACCTATGTATGATGAATTGTTGAAACTGTATGATATTAAATTTATTGAAGGTATACCGCAGACTCTGAATGATGATCGCTTGTTTCCCACCAACAAGACCAATTTTGTGATATTGGATGATGTTATGAAAGATGCTAGCAGCAATTCAGAAGTTGAACGTTTGTTTACCAACTATGTGCACCATAGAAGCTTGAGTGCAATATATATCGTACAAAACTTATTTTTTCAAGGTAAATCCAGTAGGACTATCAGTTTGAACACTAATTATTTGGTATTGTTTAAAAACCCTAGAGACAATACCCAAATTAATGTCTTAGCGCGGCAGATGTACCCCAGGAACACAAAATACTTTATGGAGTGTTATGAAAATGCTACCAGCACCCCTTTCGGGTATCTATTGATTGACTTTAAAGCGAAAACACCAGAACAGTACCGTCTCAGAACAGATATTCTGTCACAACATCCAGTCGTGTACATTCAGAAAAGAAAACATTGACAGAGAGATTTGAAAATGTCTGCAAGACTTTTAAGAAACCTGCCTCTTTTAAAATTGTTGTTAAAAGCCACGCCTAAACAAAGACGCGTTATTTTAGAGGCGGCTGCAGACGAACTCATTGTGACATTGTGTGAAGTAGCTCTTAACGTAGTCCACGGTAATATTCCGCTAACACCACAGCAATATCAGAAACTGAAGAGAAGAAGAAGTGAGATCAAAATTGTTGCAGATAAAAAGGTTGGAGTTAAACGTAAAAGACGGTTAATCAACCAACAAGGAGGATTTCTACTACCTTTGCTAAGTGCGGCAATCCCGTTTATAACCAGTTTGGTTACATCTAAATAAGTTTGGTGATGGAGTATGCCGAGAAGATGTTTTTAGTACCGCAACACCAGTTGGATAAGCTGAAATCCTCTAACACCCGCGAGTCTATACAACAGGTTGTGGAGAATGACCTGGACATGACTATAAGAAATATTTTGCACAGGTCTGATCTGGATCACCATGAAAAAGCTAAGATGTACACAGGTGTTTTGCAGCGGTTTTTAACACTCACTAGACAAGGGAATAGAGATTCCGGTACATTAACATTAAGGCTACCACAGCCTAGTAATGTTGAAAAAGAAGACCCACCCGCACCAGGCCATGTGCGTGCCCATGACGATTTAGGTGATTTTGCAGATGAGATTTTAAAAAATATTCCACAGAGGAGTGTGAAAAATGTTCGTTACATTTTAGATAAAATGTCTAAAACTAAAGATGTTACTTCATGGACTGAGTCGGGAGAGTTTGTGTTTAAAGGCAGAACAATCCCTGGTTCACACATGCTTGACTTAGTTAAAAGCGTCACGGCTCCACAAAAGATTGTTGACGAGCGGAGACCTGGCGGGTGGCGTGAATTTCTGGAGGCTTTTGCTAGTTTAAATTTGCCATACTCTGTGGTACCAAACCACAATGTCAGACATGCAATTAACTCTTTCAAAACCAAATCGACCACGTCTATAACAGGATCATCTAAGAGGAGTAAGAAACAGAAAGACCCGAGTCGGTGGTTAAGTTTTTAAACTAACAGTTTGTATGTATTGTGTTCTCAATTTCTCTCTTTTTTTTTGAGAACTTATGATGTGATGTATGTGTAATAAAAGTGGGGATAAAGAAACAAAATTCCGTTCTTTAGTTGTTTTTATTAAAATATTAAGCATGAGACATGAACATTTCACCCATTTGTACACACTGAACACATTTGAAAACATTTTTACTACATGGTGCTTGTTTTAGTTTTCTCACAAATGCTGACACCTTTTTGTCATTTTTAATAAAATCGTTGGTATACAATTTCATCACATAATCATAATCAAATCCCTTTGCCATGTGGTAGAGAAAGAACACACAATGTTGTCCACATGTATCTGATGAAAAATCTTGGACTTGCACAGTTGAATGTAGTACTTGACTAGAGTTGAGCTTTAAAAAGTTTTTGATAATCGGCGGAAAACCATGATAATCTGGTTTATTACCGAAGCTGTCGAAAAAACATCCTACACCATCCTCATTTATGTAGATAGCCAACCAGTGTTCCCCTGGGAGTCCTGAAGGATGTGTATTGATCAAAACCATTGCTGGTAGTTTTCTTAAAGGGGTTTTTGGTAGGTAGTCACATGGTAGAACTCCAAGAAAATAAGTATCGCATGAAACCTTATCCATGACGGCCGTAAGCTGTATAGTGTTCATTTGAATGTATTAGTAGTAATCAACCAGGACCTGTCGGCGATTTGACACTTCAATCAAACTATCAAACAATGCATAAACAATTAAGTTAATCGTACGTGGTAGCGGCTGTCTAAAACGGGCTTCTAGTCTAATATTGCCACTTTTGATAAGCGATACGTGCTGGCTACACTCCTGATCCGGTGTGAAATTGAACGCATAGAGTGTACAGCCGTGCAGAAAATCCTCTCTATCGATACATAGAGGTTGGTTTTTAAGATGCCTTCCAGAAGCCAGCGCTAGCTGGTAAAACTCCCGCACTGCAGAACCATTTTCATATTCAGGTTGCAGGGGCTTCGCCGGGTACTGTTGCCCATCCAGATAAATGGCCAGAAATTCTAAATCATAGTTTTTAAACGCAAATGGGTTTTTATTATAGGCACCCACAAATGCATCATTATCAACCATAGCTAGAACCAGAGATTTTGGCAGAGTTCCTAAGAACAAGTTTTCTTGATTGCAGACACGTGAGCCTGCAGGTATTGAGAAGTTTTTCAGACACACTCTGTCGATGGGGTATTTGGCTGTGGTTGAGAGTAGAGCTTGTGCATGCCCCAGTCTCACAGATGGCGACACAGACACTTTTTTCACAAATAGCGACGCAGACAGGATGTTTAGTTTATAGGCTGTAGCGTTGCTCCTCATCAGGCAGAATTCATCCTTACTTCTAGTCATTCTAATTTTAAGATCTAATCCATTAAGTAATAGTTTTTCCTGAAAGAAGATGTCACTGTGAACAGGCGCGAGTAGTTCGACCACATTACTAGCGTTGGTGAAGGCTGCTCTCTTTGTCAGCCCGCGATTTCCCCCAGCCGGGTCAGCCACATCCATATGGCCCGCAGTGTCCAGGTAAAAGAGCCCTGCTGAGAAAAGCGTTTCAAGGGCGTCTTTACCATAATTGGTAAGACATTCTATCATACAGCGGTATGGGTATGTGCTAGAACTCTGTGATATAAGCCGATCTCCAAGCGACACATCCACTTGTGAAAAAATTGTAGATCCAGGATAGTTCACAAGACCTACGGGATCTCCGTCTGCAATATCCGTCCCATCAGGATTAGTGATTTTGAGGCGCAAAAAAAGTAGTGTGCTGTTTAGATCTATGTAATCCTCCCCATTCCCCGCAATAAAAAATTCCAGCGGAGATGTGTCGGATATCGCTGATAGTGGTGGAACTTCTATATAAGTGTTTTTTTCAATTGCTGTTTGAGTTAGTGGTACAGTAAACAGATCCAGTTCAGTCTTTAAACACTCTTCTGACATGTTGTGTAGTAACGCCATGATTTAAAATATTGTTTTAACAGAGCTCCTTGATCTTTTTGAAGCAGTACGCTTAGCTGTCTCCTTGCGCTTGCGTTTTACAACTGATGTTTTCTTGGGAGGTTGTTTTGTTTTCTTCTGCTTCTGGCCACTCCTCCGCACCCCTGGCGGCCTAGATGCTCTTTTGCGAGCCATTACCATTAGTCCGGATCCGTCTTGAGCATCATAGTTGTTGTTAAAAGATCTTGATAACGTATTACTAACAACGTCACTTAGTATGTTTTTTGCAGCTGATTTAAGATGCGGCTTGGCTATGCTAAATCCTCGTCTTAGTAGGGGTATAGCCATTCTAAAGAGCCCCTGAAAAATCCCCCCCAAACCAGCCCCATACATGACTCCACCTCCTGCATACCCGGGGAGCCCGCTGCCTGCCTGATTCTGGTAATAGGCAACGTAACGCATAGGGTCAACATTGTGATTGTTGAAATATGCCATTTTAAACAAAGTGTTTTACAGGCCTGAAGTGAAGTTTGATGCACACTTTCCCGTAAGAAAATGGGACGTACTGGTTCTGATCGTCCTTCACTTCTATAACAATATCTGTGATGACTGATTTGTTGATAGACGCGTAGTGGGGTTTGTCGTATCGAACACTGACTGTGCTATTGTTGTCCCCTGTTATTTGTACACACTCCAGGAGCGGTACAAAAGCATCACCCACTGATTGGTAACGGATAATGTCCGTGTAGATATAAAGAGTATAGAAACCACCGTGTATGTCCGACTGATGCATTGCATATGTTACAATATCCTTTTCATAATTAGTTTTTTCAGGGTTTGTTTTTTGCAGAATAGAATCTCCTATAGGGACGCCTGGTTTCAATCCTAAAATAATGGCTAGTTTTCCATGGAAGGTCATTGAAATGTTAGGTTTTGCTTTCAGAAATACTTTGTTTTTTACGCGGTCATAACCGAGTTCCCCATGAGGCGCTACTAAATCATTTATTACACTAACTAGAGATGGGACATTGTCGTAATACCCTGTTTTTATTGGTATGCGTAGTTTCGATAAGCTGGTCTTCTTCACATCTACACCATGGCGTAAGCTGTTAGTGTACTTTTCACCATCGGTCGTGGTGGGTCCAATGTTTATCTCGAAAACGGCGTCATTGCTGTTAAAGGTGTACCAGCTTCTAGGATATTCAATTTGAACAAGCCCCACCTCCCATTCTCCTTTTATATTTATAGTGGTAGCCAGTCTTGTTCTATAATTAGAGATTTTATTATTAGGGTATACAGACTGCGAAGCGTTGCAGGGTAGTGTGACATAAAATCCACCCTCAGCCATGTCTGGTTTTTATACAACTGTATGCATCCTGTGTGTGTGGTTTGTATTTATGGCTTCTGTACATGAACTAATTCTTTCTGGTCGATCCATGACGCAAACTTCGATAACATCCCCGTCGTAATCACTCAATCTGTAAACAGGGGGTTCTCGTGGGATACACGCTGATATAGTAAAATACTCTTGTGTGTAGTTTTCCTCATACCCTTTTGCAAACGGTCCTCTGACTTTAGAAATTCGAACCACGTCACCAATCTTGTATTTAAATACGGGGTTAACACTATGAGGTCTGGTATCACCATATAGGTTATGCAGCACCACAGACTCGTTTTCTTTCCCCACATCAATCGGCCTCATCTTGATGCTTCTGTGATTGCTCGCATTATATCCTTGTGTAATGTCTTGAAGTATGTCGATGTAACGTTTGGAGTTTGTAGCAGTTAAATATCTCCACATTCTACCTTTTAAGGTTCTATTAAACCGCTCGACAACACATGCCTTTAATTCTGTGGCTGTTGCGAAATGGGCTATATTGTACTTTTTTGTTACATTTTGAAAATGTTTGTTAAAAAACTCCTTTCCTTTATCTGTCTGTAATTTCTGTGGTACGCGTCCCTCTTTCAGTATGGATTCAAAAGCTTTAGAGACCTCTACACCACTCTTGTTTTTTAAAGCCCTTGTCCATGCATATTTACTAAAGAGATCGATGCATGTCAGCAAAAAATGGTTGTTGTCATTTACCGGGGCATATGCAGACATATCGACTAGATCGGCCTGGAACTCCATGTCGATACCGTAGACAAAAACCCGATTCCTTTTGTATTTTAGTGGGGCCGTTCTGTGTAGTGTATATGCATCCTCGCCAGCGAGCCAGTCTGAAACCTCTTTATCGGTTAAACGAACACCCGTTTCTTTTAAAACAGCTTCTTTTAAGCGTTTTTTCCCCCCTAAAGAACCAGGGTTAGAAGGTGTGTAATAAGTCTTTTTCATTTCTTCTGACATGTTTCCACTTCACGCTCCACAAAAAGAATAACACAGATGGTATAAGTAATTTGGGTTTTTATTTCTTAAACAGTAAAAGAAAACAAAGGTATCATACAGCATCAATGTAGTGTAAAAAATGTATACACATCACAATGTTTTTTTCAAGAATGTAATCAACCAGGGTTTCAATAATTTCACAAACATCAGCCTGATTGTTTCTTGTCAATATGTCTACACATAGATCAGTCACATATGTACACAAGCACAATATATCAGCTATTCTAATACAGCTGCCGCATTCAGTCATCAGGTCTAAAATCTTTCTGATAGTCACACAAATTGGTTCACCAGCATTAACGCATAAACGCATCAAATCTGTCCATTCATTTGACACAGTTCTTACAACAGACATTTGTTTCATGAGGTTTGTAAAACGATTGGTATCTACAGCACATCTGTTTACAGTAACAGATACATTGGCACATTCATTAATAATCTTATACAACAAGCCGGTCATCTCACATCTAATACGTTGTTTAAGTAGACACTTTGCCAGACCTGTTGCAAAACACGTATTCCCCATGTCGGTGTTACAGTCACTCAACTTGGACAATACCTTTCCAGCTGTCCACAGCGTCATAGACAATTTGTTCGCTGCTGTAAATAATAAAAAACACTCACTGTTAGAACAGGATTCCATCTTCTTGCACTCACGATTCCAACAACACAATATGGCTTGGAAAATAGTTTGAGAATAAACAGCGGTGATGCTTGACACGAGACACGACACACTAGTACGCTTCAGTGACTGTGCTCGCGTTCAACACACATTTATACACGCAGCTTTTGGCGAAGTGTGAAAACGGGCCTCCCCAGCAGACAGAATACACAACGACATAACACCTATATCGCGCAGGTAGACGGGCAATAAAACCCGGAAGGCCATGGGCCAGACACCTTTCTTTTACACCTCTGGCCAGGATGTCACCGCAGGAGGATGTCACATGGCGTCGCGCAGCCTAGACATACCGGAGCCTGTCAGCGACCCATCATAAATCAGAGACAGGGGAACCTCAGAACCATAAATCAACGTCATAAAACACCTTTTTTGACACATGGTTTATGTTAATACTACTGCTATTATCATGATATACTCTGTAAAACATTTAAACACAGCATGCTACAGGAAAAATGTTCAAAAGCATCGCATCCACTACAAATATTTCTATTGATTGAATATCATTTTTTTTTTGTAACTTCTCAGTAATGATTTCATGTAATTTGAGTGTTTAACTCAATTGAGAATGGAATATTTAATCTAAATGTTTATATCAGGAGTAAAGCTTGGTTTAAATCATTTTTTTATTTATTTAAACTTTTATTGTGAACATGCACTGTATTTATGATTTATGATTAGGACTCATAATGAAGATTTACGGTTTTACTTAATCTGCCATTAGATAGCCTACACATTCGTCAGTTTCACTAAAGGCCCAACGCGCTCACTGGCGCAGACATTTAAGAAGGGATGGATATTAGCTTCAAAGTGAAATAATATTTTTATTATCTTTCTGTATATGTATCATTTTCTTTAAATTTTCTGTCTAAAAGTGACCAAAAAGACATTTAACTCCAGCTCACCATCGGTGTCGCCAATTCCCTTTGTCTCCAGAATGTGCGTACGCATGGTCAAGAGCATCCCTACGGTGCGCACTTATTTACGGCAAGTTTATTTTTTATAAATCCCGATATGTGCGAGGAAAAATGCGTACGCATATTTCTATGTCCATTTTGTGCGTACACAACGTTTATACATCAGGCCCCTAGCGAGAAGGATCTGCTTATGAAATTTAGCTGGTATTTTTTCAACATTATAATCAGTGGCGGCGCCAGGGGGGGTCTTGGGGGGGGTCTCAAGACCCTCCCAAAAAACGCTTTGACCCCCCATTTGACCCCCCCACTCCCTTCCTGATTAAAAAATAAATAAAGATTTAATAATGTTTCTCTTCAAACTACGCAGAACAATAGTAATTAACAATTTATTCAACATATAAAAAAATATAAACATAGAATCACTGCGACGCCCCATGAACGTCGCTGCGGCTTGCGTCATTGCGTTCAAGGCGCTCCCGCGAGCCCGCAAGAGCTGCTACGCTACAGCGGGCACGGATGGTGGGAATCCTGGCGGCTGAGTGGATTTAACAGGGGATTTAAGCCATGGCCCAGCCGAGAAACCAAGACAGCCTCAACTAAAATCATACCCGCGTCCTTCTTTTGGATCGCAGGGGCAGCTAGCATCCAGGGGTTTTAGTTGCTCGTGATTCAAACAGTACCAGTGGCTTGAATAGGCTATTCTGTGTCGCGGCTTTTTGTTTTCCCTGTCGTCATTTTTTTCACAGTGTGCATGGATCTGGTGGTCACTCATTATATCCAGTCTCCTCAAAACGTGTCAATTTTAACATGCTATATAAAATTATCTGTGGGGTTCCGGATACGTAGCCTATTTTGAGCTAAAACTTCATATACACACTCTGGGGACACCAAAGACTTATTTTACATCGTATGAAAAGGGCATTATACCAACCCCTTTAAACTTTAGTTTTTTTTTTGTGAGTAGGCTATCAATAAGTAGCCTATTTCAATCCTGATTCAAGTCAATTCTGTAATTACAGCTACAACTTCAGCAGGCACAAGACAAAATTTACGAAATGGCTGAGACATCAATTAGACAGAGAGACGCTTGAAAAAAGGAATGAGAGATGATCTGTTTTATGACACAAATTAAACACTGTTAGGTAGTAGGTACATTACCGTTCAAAAGTTTGGGGTATGTAATATTTTTTTATGTTTTTGAAAGTCTCTCATGGATCACCAAGGATGCATTTATTTGATAAAAAACTGTAATATTATAAAATATTATAACGCAATTTAAAATAATTATATTTTAATATATTCAAAAAATTTAATTTATTCCTGTGATGGCAAATGGCAGAGAAGAAGACAGGAGGAGACTGGACAGAAGTAGGGCAATCAAAAGGTAGTGAGAGCATGACAATAGATACTATTTTGTAAATATGTTTTCTGTCATGGGTGTGTGTGGCTATGGCAATTAAAATTCAAGCATATTGTTTGCAAAATGCAATTGATTAATTAATTAAAAACAAAGTAGTTGATATGCTGTGTTGTTTTTGTTGTTAAGTAGCAGTAATATGAAGTTATTAGCCGTGTCCACTGTATTTTTTGTTGGTTTTCATGAGACCCCCCTTGAAACGACCAGGACCCCCCATTGCCCCCCCAATCAAAATTGTCTGGAGCCGCCACTGATTATAATTACAAAGCAATACAAATTTTAAACCACCAAATTTGGAGAAAATATGTGGAATGAAGTTCCAAACAGAGGTTAGATTTTTGAGAAAGCCTTTGGCCCAATTAATTTTAAGGGTATTAGTGAATGTACAAAAGTCAAACATATTGAAAGCACCATCTAAATAAGAATTTAAAACAACAGATTTCTTGATATAATGTATGCCATTTTTCCATATGAAATTAAATAACATTTTGTCAATACTTTTGATAATTTTGTTATCCACATGGAGTGACTGAGCAGCATATGAAAGTCTGGAGATACCTTTCCCTTTGGCAAGTAATATTCTTCCCCTCAGAGATAAATCTCTCTGCAGCCATAAATGAAATTCTTTGTGTTTTCTCCATAATAGAGGAAAAATTACATACACATCTTGTCACGGGAACACACAGGAAAACAGGTAGATCCAAAAGCAGTATATTTATTGTTAGGGCAATCCAATTCGTAGTCATCCATGCAGGGTTCAAAATCCATATTAGCAGTCCAATAAACAAAGAAACAAAACAAGAACAGGCGAGAAACAACTTTGGAAGTGTAAGTGACATCAAACAACGACTCCGTGACAAACACTAACCAGACAGGGTATATATACACACAGAAACTAACAATGTGATAAGGAACAGCTGAGTGCAATCACGAGTGATGAGAACAGACAAAATATTATGGGGAATGTAGTTCCAGAGTGAATGGTGACAGTATGGGGAAGAGACCTCTAGTGGACACCCGGGGAAACACAACCCGGACACTGTGACACATCTATCAATTTGATTTTTACATTTAAAGATACCTAAATAAGATATCTTATCTTTAATTGGAATATTATCAATTATAGTTAGGTTACAATCTTTAATTGAAATTTAGACAAATTCAAAAAAAGACCAGAAGCTTTAGAGAATCTCTCAACAGTGCTGATTGCAATGGGTACCCCAGAGGCATCTCTTAAAAAAGAGCAGTGTCATCTGCTAATTGGCTGATCTTTATTTCCCTTTCAGCAATGAGAATCACTTTTAAGGCACTTTTATTAACATAATGCGAGAAAACCTGGGTGGCAAGGAGGAAAAGATAGGGTGAGAGAGGGCACCCTTGCCTGATACCCCTCTGAAGACTGAATCTAGGTGACATACCAAAACTAAATTTCAGCGAACAGTTACTGTTAGTATAAAGTGTCCTGATGGCATTATTTAAAAAAAATCACCAAAGCCAAATTTCCTAAGGCAACGAAAAATAAAATTATGCTCCACTGTGTCAAATGCCTTGTGGAAGTCTAAAAAATATATAAAACTTTCCTCTGAAATCAAATCAGAATAGTCAAGGAGATCTAAAATGAGTCTGATATTATTAGAAATGTGCCTATTTTTTATAAATCCAGACTGAGATTCATCAATTAAATAGCTCATGACCTTCTGTAATCTTTGAGCAAAAATTAGAGCTAGAATCTTATAATCAGTATTAAGTAAACTGATTGGACGCCAATTTTCATTAAGAAGTGGATCCTTTTTCGGTTTTGGAATTAGAGTAAGAGCCTTGTGTCAAGCTAGGAGGAAGAGATGTTCTCAAAATACTCTCTGCATAAACTTCTGCAAGGAATGGAGCTAAGGGTTCAGAGAAAGCCTTATCAAATTCGGCAGTAATACCATCATTACCTGGAGACTTGTTGATTTTAAGATGATTAATAGAATCAACAATTTCCTTAAGGGAAATAGGTTCGTCACACCGATTTTTGTCATCTGCCTCTATAGTAGTTAGATCGACTATGGAGTCTAAAAATGAGGACGTATCATCCTCATCGAACCTAGAGGTATATAATAACTTATAAAACTTATTTAAATAATCAGAAATTGTCTTGGGGTCATCCGTAATGATACCATCAACATTTAGTTTAGACAAGCTATTATAACTGGCATTAGACTTCTCTAGCCTGAAGTAGGCAGAATTTTGTTCTCCTTGCTCCATCCATCTCCTCCTAGATCGCACAAAGGCGCCTTCAGCTTTACATTTGTAAATATCATCAAGCTGATTTTCAAAGCAAAGCAGCATCAGCATTTGTGAGATTTTCAGGGGGCCCCTGAGTTACGGCAGCAATTTCGCTAACTACTGCCTCTTCCCCTGCTTTCCTAAGCTTGGCAAGCTCACTCCCAAATCTTCTCATAAATTTACCAATATCAAATTTGAGTAACTCCCAGTTATTAGCATTCCCTTACAGCTTTTTTTCCAATAATGACTAATGAAATAGTTCAATTTTAGCCTAACGGTATTATGTGATAATTGAGAACTATTTAATTTCCAATATGATGGTTTAATAGAATTTGGAGCGCTAACAAAGAGTTTAATTTTGATAAAAATAGCATTATGGTCAGTTAGAGGTGTTGGAAGAATATCAACAAAAGTACTATGAATGTCAATAGATTTAGAGATTGCCAAAAGTCTATACGAGAGAGATGAGAAGCAGCCTTGTTGCTCCAGGTAAAAGCTTTAGTATAAGGGAATTGACCCTTCGCTAAGCCACGCCCGAAAACCACCACTGGCCAATCGTGTCTTAGCAACCGTAACTAGGCGCGGGAGGTCTGGCAAGCTTTCGAGCGAGGGAAACATGCCGAAGCGTTGTGCGTATGGATTGTGCAAATTTGATACCCGGTATTCTAAAAGTTTGGACGGGGGAGTGTAATTTTTTTCCTTCCCGAAAATCTAAAAGCCAAGGTGAGAAATGATGTGCGTGGATCAGCAGTGTGGGAGACCCCATTCACAACTAAGTGTCGACAGGATTAACAAAAACACATATTGCTTGGAAGTTGGAAATAATTACGGTTCTTTGTTCATAATGCACATGTTTTAACGTAAAATAAGACGTTTAAAGACAAGAGGGAGGCTCACTGACATGCTTTAAAATATATTTCAGCATTTTGTTAATCGACGGCCTACTACCCCTGACTGTTTAACCCAATCCGATCGCGTCTCTCCCGGTGTTAGTGTTATTCCACAAGATTTATGGATAAACTGTTTTATTTATAAATATTAGATTAGTTTCACATTTCACTTACCCTGCTGTGCACGAACATAGCTGTTCCTCAATTTGTATGTTTCCCATTTGAATGGTCAGCGTATGAGGCGGCGGCTGCTGCGACTATAGGCTTTAGCTTAAATTTTTATGAAATTATTCTCTAATCGGTTGCATATTATGTCGTGGATATATCCCTCGAATGCATACTGCAGTCCCTTTTGTCTTGCTCTCTCAGTTATTTCACATGTTTGCCAAAAATGACTAATTATCTCATTGGGAATGTCTGACACCTGTGCATACACACTGTAATAGATGTGCTAGACGCGAAAGCTTGACAGGCATAGCAACAGTAACTAAGGAGGGCGGGGCTTAGCGAAGGGTCAATTTGGTCCTCCAGACATCAATCACATCAAGTCTCTCCAAGAATTGACCCTTCGCTAAGCCCCGCCCTCCTTAGTTACAGTTGCTACGCCTGTCAAGCTTTCGCGTCTATTACAGTGTGAATGCACCGGTGTCAGACATTCCCAAGGAGATAATTAGTCATTTTTGGCGAACAGGTGAAATATCTGAGAGAGCAAGACAAAAGGGACAGCAGTATGCATTCGAGGGATATATCCACGACATAATATGCAACCGATTAGAGAATAATTTCATCAAAATTGAAGCTAAAGCCTATAACGTTAGGTCCCAGCGCAAGGAGCAGCCGCCTCCTTAGGAGACCATTCACATGGGAAACACACAAATTGAACAGCTATGTTCATGCACAGCAGACAGAGTAAGTGAAATGTGAAAATAATATAATAATTACTAATCAAACAGTTTATCCATCAATCTAACACCGGGAGAGCAGCGATCGGATTGGGGTAAAGTTACAGGGGTAACATTAGTAGGCCGTCGATTAACAAAATGCTGAAATATATTTTAAAGTATGTCAGTGAGCCTCCGTCTTGCCTTTAATCGTCTTATTTTACGTTCAAATATATGCATTATGAACAAAGAACCGCCATTATTTCCAAGCAATAGGCTTTTTTTTTTTTGTTAATCCTGTCGACATTTAGTTGTGAATGGGTCTCCACACTGCTTGATCCACGCCCGGAATTTCTCCCCTTTGGCTTTTAGGTTTCGGGAAGAGAAAAAATGCCACCCCACCGTCCAAACTTTTAGAATACCGGGTATCAGATTTGCACAATCCATACGCACAACGCGTCGGCATGTTTCCCTCGCTCGAAAGCTTGACAGACCTCCTGCGCCTAGTTACGGTTGCTAAGCCACGATTGGCCAGTGGCGGTTTTCGGGCGTGGCTTAGCAAAGGGTCAATTGAATAAACTTTGAATTAAGTGATGAGGGTAGACCAGGTGGCCATTCATCAAGAACACTGTCAATTGCAATATTGAAATCCCCACCTATAACAAGCAAAGAGTTTGGAAATTGTTTCAGCCAGTATAGTAGTCTACTTTCTATAAACTCAAGAAAACTTGCATTCTCAGACCTTGAATTAAAACCATAAATATTGGCCAAAATAATAACAGATGAATTGAGATCAATGACATTACACAGAAAGAGACCATATGAATTACAGTCTGAATGTAAAATATTCCCTTTAAATGCATTCCTAGTAGTAACTCCTGCGGAGTGTTCAGTTCCATGGGAAAACCAAAGGTCGTTACCCCATTGAGATCTCCAGAATTTTACATCGTTGACAGATTAATGGGATTCTTGGAAAAAACAAAAGTCAGGCAGGTTTCAGTGTCTTTGCAAACAAAAATAAAGCTTTCCTTATTACAGTTTGCCCTATAACCCTGACATTTAATGAAAACAAAGACAACAACGTCAACTAGAAATAATGCAAAATAACAGTAAAAACAAAAAGATATTAAGTCAAAAGCTTAGAGCAGAAAGGGAACTCCCAAACTCTGCAGTTAAACAAAAGTCAATGTTAAGTGAACCAACTTATCATATAACAACATGACAAGTTCCAAAAAAAAGTTTTGAATAGCCTATATAAAAGGATATTAAGGCACAATAACCAAAAGGCATGGATGAACAAAAGATCCTGGATTATTTAGCAGCAAAACGTCAAACTTGAAAGATAGCCAAGGTGGAAGAATTATTTCTTTGCCTTCAACAAAAGCACGGGCTCTGACATAGTAAGCCTTTTTTCCTGCCTCTCTTGCACTTTTAACTGCAGGCCAGAGCTTCTTTCTCCGCTCTCTGTCTTCCTCACAGAAATCTTCAGCAAAGCATAACTTATTTAGCCTGGCATGCCAGACCTACATCAAGATGTTAGGTCTGGGAACTCTCCATTGACATGCCTCAATCCGAGGGGCGGAATAAACGTTTACCTTTCAAAATCCCTCTGCACGCAATAGGATAATGCTACAACCAACCAGAGCAACGAACGGTTGTGGATGAGTGAGTCCCATGCGTTTTTCCACCAGCGGAGCTAATTGATATATTAAACTTTTGCCGTATCAGGACGGCAAAAATCCGAACACTTCCTTTCCTTACATCTTCCTTTTTTAAGAATGACTTAAGTGACGTTCTCTTAACTCCAAGTCCTCCAGAGCCGCGGCCAAAGCCGATTCGAAAGACCGCTGCATCTTCATTGTTTTCAAGTAGCAGGGAAATCACCTATGGAAATCACGCGGAACGTCATGAACTGTGCCGTCATTGTGTTAAGCCCGCCCGCCGACTCTATATACAGTTTGAGCACCATTTTCTCTAGTACATTAGATATTGTTGCACCAATTAGATTAAAAAAGGTTAGAGAGAAAACTAAAGCACCATGGTACAATAGTACTACACATGCTATCAAGAGAGAAACTCGTAACTTAGAGCGTAAATGGAAACAAACTAATTTAGAGGTCTTTAGAATCGCGTGGAAAGACAGTGTGTCACGTTATAAAAAGGCTCTAAAAGCAGCCAGGGCTGAGCATCTCCGCAAACTAATAGAAAATAACCAAAATAATCCAAGGTTTGGACTAACAAATAAACAGACATCACCCGAGCAAATTATTCCGTTACAGTATAGTTGTAATGATTTTATGAATTACTTCAATGAGAAAATAGAAAGCATCCGAAATACAATTGTAAATGTACAATCCTCTATGGTGTCTTATGATTCAGCCTCAATTATCGCCCCTCAAGAACAACTACACCGCTTTACAACTGTAGGACAGGAAGAGCTAAATAAACTTATCATTGCATCTAAACCAACAACATGTTTATTAGATCCAATACCCACTAAACTACTGAAAGAAGTGTTACCTGTAGTGGAAGAGCCTCTTCTCAATATTATTAACTCGTCTTTATCTTTAGGTCATGTTCCAAAAATATTCAAGCTGGCAGTAATAAAACCTCTTATTAAGAAACCGCAATTAGATCAAAATAACTTAGCAAATTACAGACCCATTTCAAATCTTCCATTTATGTCTAAAATACTAGAAAAAATTGTGTCCGCTCAATTGTGCTCTTTCTTGCAAGAAAATGAGATATATGAAAAATTTCAGTCAGGATTCAGACCGCATCATAGCACAGAAACTGCGCTAGTTAAAATTACAAATGATTTACTTTTAGCTTCTGACCAAGGCTGTATCTCAATATTAGTTCTACTCGATCTTAGCGCTGCGTTCGACACTATAGATCACAAAATACTCTTGGATCGACTACAAAACTACACTGGTGTTCAGGGACAGGCATTAAGTTGGTTCAGATCGTACTTATCGGACCATTACCATTTTGTTTGTTTAAATGGGGAAAAATCGAAGATAACGTCAGTAGACTATGGAGTGCCGCAAGGATCGGTGTTAGGCCCTCTGCTATTCTCAATATATATGCTGCCACTTGGTAATATTATAAGAAAACATGGAATTAATTTCCACTGCTATGCTGATGACACTCAATTATATATTTCATCACGACCAGATGAAAACACTAACTCATCAAAATTGACAGAATGTCTTAAAGATATAAAATGCTGGATGACGTGTAATTTCCTGCTATTAAATCCAGATAAAACGGAGGTATTACTTATTGGTCCAAAAAACTACCCACAAAATCTCTTACAATACAACTTTAATTTAGAAGGATGTCCTTTTACCTTATCGACTACAGTAAAAGACCTGGGTGTTATACTAGACCGCAACTTGTCTTTCGAAAATCATATTTCATATGTTACAAGAACTGCCTTTTTCCACCTTAGAAACATTGCTAAATTACGTAACATGCTATCTGTTTCCGATGCAGAAAAGTTAGTTCATGCATTCATGACCTCGAGACTAGATTACTGTAATGCCTTATTAGCTGGTTGTCCTGCATCCTCAATAAACAAGCTACAGTTAGTGCAAAATGCAGCCGCTAGAGTTCTTACTAGGTCAAGAAAATATGATCATATAACACCGATTTTATCATCTCTGCACTGGTTACCTATTAAGTTCCGTATCAATTACAAAGTACTTCTACTGACCTATAAAGCCCTAAATGGTTTAGCTCCTGTGTATTTAATGGACCTTCTATCGCCCTACAATCCATCGCGTTCGTTAAGATCACTAAATTCGAGGCTTCTGGTCATTCCTAGGATATCTAAGTCCACTAAAGGAGGGAAGGCGTTCTCACATTTAGCTCCTAAACTCTGGAATAGCCTTCCTGATACTGTTCGTGGCTCAGACTCGCTCTCCCAGTTCAAAACTAGATTAAAGACGCATCTCTTTAGCCAAGCATTCACATAATGCTTACCTTCTATTGTTGAATCAGATCGAATGCATTAATATTATGAACAGCAGCTACGCTAATTATTTCCCATCTGCTTTTCTGCTGTTATCTCGGGACGCCAGTCCCGAGGTAAATAGCGTTCGTCAGCTCCAGTTTGTATCCAGACTCTCACGGAGACTTCAGATCCCCCAACACCTGCGATGAGACGACTCGACGCCTGTGAAGAGACGACTCAACGCCGGCGATATGTTATGCCCTAAATTAATACATGATGATTAACTAACTATATTCTTCTATGTACATTTCTGAAATGCACTTTCTGTAAAGCTGCTTTGAAACAATATGTATTGTGAAAAGCACTATACAAATAAATTTGAATTGAATTGAATTGAATATACGATGTGATTGGCCCGACCAGTTTTTGGTTTTTCCAGCTCAAAAGCCTATGGAGAGTTGCTAGACCACACTGGCTGCGAAAAAATTTTCGCTGCCGCTAGGGTGCGTCTAGATTTCTAGGCTATAACTTATTATCATGCAGGTACGAGTTGTTTCTAGCAGCCTTCCAAACCACGTCACGGTGCACTCTGCTGGAGAATTGAAGAATTACAGGTCTTGTCAGTTTGCATCCTTGATCCGATGAACAGTATCGATCACATCTGGAAGTTTGATCCTTCCCTCGGGTAACACCTCCAGACAGATTTGAATGACTTCAGCTCGTACGTTTTGATCTGCTTTCTCTGGGACTCCATGTAACGTCTCGGGTTATGACTATAACCCTTGTTCCCTGAGAAGGGAACGAGACACTGCGTCGAGAATCGACTCTTTGGGGACGCTCCCTTAGCGTGCGCCTCTGAAGTATGAATGAAACTATTCCAATCCTGATTGGTGTTGCGTCATGACGTAACATGTGACGGCATAACCGGATGCATAAAAGCTACGCCGGAACAAACACAAACTAGCCTAGCAATGAAGCAAGCCGCTCTCAGGCCTTAAGGGGCGTGGCAGAACGACGCAGTGTCTCGTTCCCTTCTCAGGGAACAAGGGTTATAGTCATAACCCGAGACGTTCCCTTTCGAGGGAACTTTACACTGCGTCGAGAATCGACTCTTTGGGGAACGAGTGCCCACTAGGCCACGCACCGAACAGGCCTGTCCCGGAGTGAAACTGTTTAGGCACTCAGCAAGGACTGAGCACGTGTGCACCAGGCGTACTAGGAAGGTGGAGACTGTAGAACCTAATAAAAGTATGTGGAGTAGCCCAACCGGCTGCCTCACAGATCTCCTGCAGAGGCACTCCCGAAAGAAGGGCCCTAGAGGACGCCATGCCTCTAGTTGAATGAGCCCTGACGGCTAAAGGTGAAGGCAAATCGCGCACCTTGTATGCCTCAGTAATAGCCTGAACAATCCAATTACTAATAGTCTGCTTGGATGCCGGGAACCCCTTCTTAGGTGACCCAAAACATACTAACAATTGGTCCGACCTTCTCCAAGAAGAGGACCTCTCAAGGTACACGCTCAGAGCTCTGACGGGGCAGAGCAAATGAAGCTTCTCTTCTTCTGCCGACACATGAGGTGGAGGATGGAATGCCTGAAGGACTGTAGACCGAGCCGTATTAGATGGAACTTTAGGCACATAACCCGGACTCGGGTGCAAAAAAGCTTTTACTCTGCCAGGGGCAAACTCCAAGCAAGCTGGTGTCACTGCCAGGGCTTGGAGATCTCCCACCCTCTTAAGTGAGGTAATAGCCAAGAGAAATACCACTTTTAGCGTTAAGTCCTTAGGTGAAGCCGACTGCAAAGGTTCGAAGAGGGCCAGGGATAACCCTTCAAGAACTATTGCCAGGTCCCAGGTAGGAACCCTGGACCTGGTTGCCGGTCTCATCCTCCGAGTACCGCGGAGAAACCGAATGACCAACTGGTGCCTCCCCAGAGGCCCATCACTCAATGGTGCATGGAAAGCCGCAATGGCAGCCACGTACACCTTAAGTGTGGAAGGGGAGAGACCCGCAGAGAAACGATTTTGAAGAAACTCCAGAACTGAAGCCACTGGGCAGTTAACTGGATCTAACTCCTGTTCACTACACCAAGTGGAAAAAACATTCCACTTGAGGCCATATAATCTCCTAGTAGACGGAGCTCTAGAGCTAAGTATGGTTTCAACCACTCCAGCTGATAGACCAGCATCTAGGTACTGAACCCCCTCAGAGGCCAGACCCACAGCTTCCACAGCTCTGGGTGAGGGTGGAAGACTGTGCCCTCTGCTTGAGACAACAGATCCCTCCTCAGAGGAATCTGCCATGGCGGAGCTATCAGGAGTGATATTATGTCTGAAAACCATACTCCGGTCGGCCACCTCGGGGCAACCAGAATTAAACTGATGCCCTCTTGACGGACCCTCTCCAGGACTCCCGGAAGCAGAGCGATCGGGGGAAATGCGTACAGGCGAAGCCTCGGCCAGGCCTGTACCATGGCATCCAACCCCAGTGGGGCTGGATGTGAGAGGGAGAACCAAAGTGGACAGTGGGACGTCTCTCGAGACGCAAACAGGTCCACTTCCATCGGACCAAACCTCTCCCATATTAACTTCACCACCTCTGGGTGAAGTCTCCATTCCCCGGGCCTCAGCCCCTGCCTCGACAGGATGTCTGCTCCCTGATTCTGAACCCCCGGAATATACATTGCTCTGATAGACAGTATTTTCCCCTGGGACCAAAGAATAATCTGATGCGCCAGTCTGCACAGAGGGCGCGATCTGAGTCCCCCTTGTCGGTTCAGATAGGCTTCCACTGACGTATTGTCTGATCGTACTAAGACATGGTGACCTTTGATGTCTGGGAGGAAGCTCCTCAGAGCCCTGAACACAGCCATCATCTCCAGGCAATTTATATGCCAAGAATGATGATGGTCTTGCCACAGACCCCTGGCAAAGCGGCCGTCCATGACCGCGCCCCAGCCAGTGAGGGAGGCGTCTGTCGAAACGGTTTTCCGGTGACAAGAAACTCCCAACACTGGCCCTTGGGATAGGAACCAAGGTTTCTTCCATATTTGTAGAGAACGAAGGCATCTGCGCGTTACTCTGATCATACGAAACGGATTTCCCTTGGGAGAAAACCCCTTGGTTTTTAACCACCACTGAAGGGGCCTCATGTGTAGAAGGCCCAAAGGAATGATGTTGGATGCCGCTGCCATGAGGCCCAGCATTCTTTGAAATTGCTTTACAGTGATGGCTTGGCCTAGCTTTAACCTGGATACCATCGCAGAATTGACTCGATACGTGCGGGAGACATTCGTGCCTGCATCGTAATCGAGTTCCACACGACTCCCAAAAACATCGTGCACTGGGATGGTTCTAGCACACTCTTCTTTGTATTGAGTCTCAACCCCAATTTCTGAATGTGGCCAAGGACGTCATCTCGATGCCGAACTGCCATCTCCCGAGACTGAGCCAGAATGAGCCAGTCGTCGAGATAATTCAATATACGAATGCCTTGAAGTCTCAGTGGAGCAAGGGCTACATCCATACATTTGGTGAATGTGCGGGGAGAGAGTGCTAGGCCGAACAGAAGAACCCGATATTGGTAAGCTTCGCCCCCGAAAGCGAACCTCAGGTATCTCCTGTGACATGGAAGGATGGAGATGTGAAAATAAGCGTCTTTTAGATCTATCGTGACAAACCAGTCCTCGGATCTGATCTGACTCACGATCGCAGGAATGGTTAACATTTTGAACCTGAACCTCCTCAGAGACCGGTTCAAAACCCTGAGGTCTAAAATTGGCCTTAACCCCCCATCCTTCTTTGGAACTATAAAGTACCGGCTGTAAAACCCGGACTCCCTGTCCAAAGGAAGAACACGTTCTATGGCTTCCTTTAGCAGCAGAGTCTGCACCTCTTGTTCCATCACCTGAGCCTGCTCTGGAACCACTGTAGTCTGCACCACCCCCGAAAACCTGGGGGGGCAGCGCGCGAACTGCAGTCTGTACCCTGATTTTATTATATGCAGGACCCATGCAGATATGTTGGGAAGATGATACCATGCCTCTACAAAATCTACTAGGGGTACCAGTCTCTCGAGACTGGCCTCTGGTGTTTTTCGAGCATCTTTCTCGACTCCCTGAAGCGGAATACCGGCAGGGTGTAGTCGATATGGCTTTTGTGACCATAATTGATGCTTTTTCTTTATTAGAATATTTTCGCTGGAAAGAGATGCGGCCCGAAGCGTCGTTGACGGCGGGCAACAAACATCGTTTCCTAGAGGGCTCCGCTGCGAGAACAACCTTGGTTGCCCTACAGCGGAGGGGACAGCCCTCAGAGGTCCTACCACTTCGGTTAGGACCTCTTCCCCGAAGCCCTCCTAGCCTGAATGACGTCCCTCCGGTCGCCCTTCTGGTTGGAGGACTTCGATTTTTGAGAGTGTTTCCTCTGTTGCCAAGCTCCAGGAGGAGGGGCTCTAGAGGAAACGCTCTCTCTCCTCAGGGGAAAGATAACCCGCTAGAGCCTCTTCCACTTTAGGCATCTTCCCATAACCCATATCCCGTGCCCCCATAACATTACTATAATTCACCATACTGGGATTGGAGACACGGGATGAGTGCGGTTTATCCCACGATTTCGAGATCTCTTTGTGGAGATCGGGGAAAAACGGCAAACCCCGGCGCTGAGGTTGTGATCTGTGCTGCAGGAAACGCTCATCAAGCTTGCTTCTCACTTGCGTTCCCTGCTCATCATGTGGCCAGCTGATGTTAAGTCTGGCCACAGCACAAGTCACAACCTCCACCAGCTCCTCATAACCTTGGCCGTGAACTGGCGCGCCTAGATCACGGTCATCCGCATCAACACTGAGCACATCTACTTCCTCGGAAGCAGAGAGCTCAAGCATTGGGACCTGATCATGGGCAGGAGAAGCCGCGATGCGGGCTCCTGCGCCACTCTCAGGGGCTACGAGATCCTCCGATGAAGAGTGAGAAGGTGCCTCAGCAGTCTCAATCTCATCAATAAGATCCCGCTGCGAACCCCACGATCTCAATCGCCGCGCCGCCTCAACGGACGCGGGACCAGAACCATGGGGAACCCGAGCCTGACCGTGCTCATCAAAGCACGCCAGCCGGGAGCGCAGCACTCTAATGGGAAGTGCTTCACAGTCTACACAAGCAGCTCCCTCGAGAGCTGCCCGTGCATGCTGCGCTCCCAAACAATTCACACATAAAGCATGTGTGTCCCCACCCGTGATGAAACGAGGGCAAGGGTGCACACAAGCTTTAAATTGTTCGCTGGCCATAATAACAGTACTTTCTGAGACAAACAACACCAAATAAGACAGACAGTTTTCAACACAGAACGCTTGCTTCATCGCTAGGCTAGTTTGTGTTTGTTCCGGCGTAGCTTTTATGCATCCGGTTATGCCGTCACATGTTACGTCATGACGCAACACCAATCAGGATTGGAATAGTTTCATTCATACTTCAGAGGCGCACGCTAAGGGAGCGTCCCCAAAGAGTCGATTCTCGACACAGTGTAAAGTTCCCTCGAAAGGGAACTTCAGGTTCCATCTTCTATGGTACCTTTCCAGCTCCCGTATGTGGTTTTCGAGCATGTTGCAATGACGTTTTTCTTCATCAATGCATCTCTCTGTATTAGTCACCTTTATCTTTAAGTCTTTTACCTCTGAGCAAACGAAGTCAACAGTTTTTTTTAGACCTTCTATTTTCATAGCGTTGCTGTTGATCAGTTTCTCCATACCGTCCGCCCTGGAGTTAATCAGGTCAGAGAGAGAGGATATAATATCTTCGCCAGATTTTTCTGTCTTTCCGCGTTTGCTGGATGGAGGCTTACTTAGAGTCACAGGCGAGGATGGAAAGTCTTCAACAGCAGAGGAAAGCGATGGAGATATTTGGGGAGGCATAATCATGGCAAATGTCGATCAGCAAATTGCTACCTTCAAGTGGTATCATAAGATCATCGGGGCGTCACTCCATCGGATGCTGCTAAACTTTTAACAGCTTGATCTAAGTCTTTCCTTTTCCTTTGGGACTTTGACATTTTTCCTGAATGTACACTGTGCGAATAGTAAGTACGTTAAGACAAAATCAAGATTGATAAGGGTCACTTAACTAAATAAAAAGAACAATCTGTTGCAGAGACCGGGAAGACGACTGTTCAAAGCGCCATCTTTCGAACTCACCCCAAATACATCTCCCAATTCAAACAACCAATGTGCCAAAGGATTTGGTTGTATTTTGGTACTGTAATGACGTCATATTTTAAAACGTCATTTTCAAACGTGCAGATTACGTTATTTTAACACCCAAATAAAACGTCCCACAGAAGTTGCCGTGGTTTTGTTTTTGTTGACAACATTCGCGGCTCATCTGTATGGGCAGTCTGCATATTCATCCAAACATAGACCATGCACTAAATTAATAACAATTAATAAATGCGTTCAGCATTCTGTAACAAATATTGTTTCAGATTTCCTAGATTATTTTAAGGTGTAAAGTGAGCAGGATATATTAAAGTAGGGCATTGATTCATGCTTATTTTCATTATGTTCTCAGAATAGACATGACTTTGTTTTCCTCACTGTAATTCTTAACTTGCAACATTCTAAAACAACATTTCGGACGCAAAAGGCCTACATTAAGGCATTTTATGCGTTTGTCGTAATACTAAAGTATGTCATTCATCATTAGAGCGCCACCCTCAGGCTGCATGAATGCAAGGACATTAGAATTTTTCCAAAAGTGTGTATGACGTGTTCAGTGATGATTAGCGTAAAAATGTTATCATAAAATTAATAGGCTAAATGAGAAGAGACAACTGAGAGTAAGCATTCACATATCACTTAAGTCCTTTTGATACTTGATAATCAGGCTGCCTAAAGCGGTCTCGTCTGTTAGGCTACTCGGTCAATGAAGAATCGCTTTAATTTTAAAATGTTATGTTATATTTTATACACAAACAGAACGTAGGCCTACCATTGGAGATTTGGCATGGTTGTATTTTAATACTGTCGTGACGTTTCTTTTAAAACCTATTTCAACGTGCAGACTACGTTATTTTAACACCTAAATAAAACGTCTCGCCAAAGTTGCATTTTGGTCTGGTTTTGTTTTCGTAGTAGACAAACGTGATATTTACGTTTTTTGACTACCTAAAGAAAACATACCTGGTTGGTATTTTCACAACGTTTCTAAAACGTTTTATTTTGGTTACATTATTTTTTTTTATTGAGGTGTGGTTTCTTAAACGTTTTTTAAACGTTGCACTGCAACATTACCTAATTGCAACCAAAGAACAACGTTGTGAAATGTTGTAAAAACGTTACGTGTTTGCTGTGGAGAGAAGTGACATTGTATGGGGATGGGAGAAACCCACCCAAATAAGCTTCGGTTAAACAGGCTTATAATAATACATTTTTTTAACATCTTCATGGACACCACAATGATTTCCCTCGTGTGTTAATATTTTAATAATGTATGATTTGCAAAAATGAGAACTGCTGCGTCTGTGTAGATGAGAGAAGCAAAGTGTATGCGCGTTGTGCACACATTATGGCCAAGCATGTGCCCTTAAAATAACATCGGAATAACGTGCCAGACTAGGTTTTTCCTGGTCAGTGGCGGAATTGTTTTCTGGAACTGCAAAATAGCACCAGGGAACGTTTGCGCCAGAACACGCCTCCTCTTTTCGCTGAACCGCCCCCGGGAGCGCAAGTTCATTCCCTAATTGCACAAGTCCAAGTATGAAATGTTAAAAATGATACATTGTGTTACATCTGTTAGCTGCAGGTGCTATATGTACCAACAGATGGCAGCTTCGTCCCTCACTGTTTCCATCGACTCTGTTATTCCCAGACTTCATTCATTTCTGTTTCGACTGTCTTGTTTCATTTGATCACCCTGTCTATTTAAATGCCTTTTACCTTGATTCAGTATGAAGTCTTGTTTGTTTTGATTGATTGATACTCTCTGCCAGCATTTTGATCAGTTTCTGTTTTCTTTATATTTATCTGTTCATGATTTTTGGATGTCTTGTTCCCGTCTGAGGATTGTATTTGTGTTTGGACTGATTGCATGTGCTTGACCCTCTGCCTGGTATGGACTATGACCTCGGATTGTACTTGTTAAAGTGATACTTCACCTCTGGGAAGATGAATGTGTATTTAATATTGGTCATTTATATTATAGAAATATGAAATTATGTTTGAAATGAAGCAATCTACACTGAGAAAAGGCAAAAAATGTATTTTTTACTCATGTGAGAGAGAGTTATAAGGGTACAATGTGTCACTTTGAGTGATTTATTGCCCCCCCTATAATTGGTTCCCACGCTTAGCCCCGCCCCTTTTTATCCCTCCCACCCACTTCCGGTCTGAACACCTGGACCGTGGGAATTTTCCCACGGTCTCCCCTCCTCTTTCCACCTCCACCCTCCCACTTCCGGAGAGGTCATGTGACCGCGGAAATTCTCCCACGGTACGAAACCCCTCCCATCCGACCCGGTTCCGGAAAGGGCACCTGCTGTACACCTGTTATGGGCATCTGTCTTGTTCAATGTAAAAATGTTCAAAATGATGGAAAAAACATTCAAAACAATACATTTTCAATCTTTTTAAGAAGGATGCCAGAAAACGTATAATGAGAACATAGTCAGAGATAGGTTTAGTGTTTTTATTAAAGAATGGTCCTTTTACACACATCTGAAAGTGTTCAAAATCATGTTAAAACAATGTATAAAAGTGTGTTTTTAGCGATCTCCATACGCTTGTAAAATGTTAAAAACGTTTAGACATAAAAAATAAATAATTAATAAATTTAAATATATAATTCAATAATTAAATAAAAAGTTTTAAATTGTGTTTTCTTAAAGTTAACAAAATGTTCTAGTATTAAAACATCTAATTACTATATTGAAGATGTACTTTTTCGCAATAACACCGGGGTTTAAAGGGTTATAAAGTTAAAATACATATGTCTTAGTGTTCATACACTTGTAAAACGTTAACACATTAATGAAAAAGTTTAAATAGTGTTTTCTTAAAGTTATCAGAAATGATGCATGTTATATATATATATATATATATGTATATATTTGTCATCTGGTGTAAATACTTGTTAAATTCTGCTTACCTATCATTATGTTAAAATTTATATTTATCAAATACATATATTTTCTAACATACATATTAAGAAAAAGTCTTACTTTTCACATAACACGTATAGTGCTTAAAACTATTAAGCCTATTTATATCATTAAGACACAGTACAAGCATTTAACCTTCACACATTATTTTGTAAAATGTTCCATTTTTTACATAAAACATCTGTTTTAAAAAAGGGTTCCCTTTCGTTGTCACTCCGAGTTCCGTCGGATGACGACGAATGGGGTTTCGCTTAGAAAGCCTATCGACTTTGAGTATACAAAACGAGCCAATGGCAAACAAATGCCATGGGTCTGCGGAATTTGCATGGCGCAACTCCGCCCCACCTCGTGGGGATAAAAGGAGAAAGCCGGCAATATGCAGATATGTTTTTGCTTCGGAGCCAAGATGTTCTCTTCACTCCTGCAGTCTATTCTCTGACTATCTTCGAGAATCTTCAAGACGAGCAGCTTCCAGTCGGTGTTGGTGTGATGGCGTGTTCCAGCGAGTTCACATTCCTGCCTGCTGATCTGAACAGCTGTGTGCTTCTCCCTGGGCGCTTCAGCACTGCTGCAAGCTTTTCTCACACAAAAAGAGCGTGCACGCGGCGCGTCTTTTTAAAGACGATCTGCCCGTGCATTTCTGAGTGCGGTAGTCTGATAGATTCAGCTGATGGGCACGAGCGCTGTTTTGACGTGTTTGGGCTTCGATCACGTTCGAACAGCGCTCGCGGATGCGTCACGTTCTCTTAAAGGAACATGACCATCGCAATGTAACGGTCAAGACTCAATGAGCTCAACTGAGTGAGAGTCCCCTCATCCACACCCCGATCTATTTTCTCCACGTGAGAGAATACTTTGGCTGGTGGCCAGGGTGACCTGAGATGGCTGGTGTGGAACTAAACCGCCGATTAATATCCGTGGTCCACACCCCTCTCTTTAACATTGCAACCCATGCGGTTCTGAGTGAGTTAGCTGGTCAGAGCCGCGTCCTAAGGACGCCGGCGGGCCGGCATCTCATTCAGTTCCCCGGCTGATGAAATCATGTCTATCGCCGCGTCACAAGGTGAGCTGGAGTCCTTTGGAAGTGAGGGCTCGTCTATGTTGCCACTCTCGGGTGTGCAACATAGCGAGTCTGATCCAGAGTTGACAGCTATGCTTCCCGGGCAGCCGAGAGTATCGGGCATGTGTGGATTACTCTGCCATGTCTCGAGCACTCAAGGCTGATGATTGGTTTTGGGGAGGCGAACCCAAAATCCTTTCTACTCGGATGTGCATGAAGAGGTTATGAGATCGTGAGAGTCTCCTTTGACTTCGCGACTGCTCAGCAGCCTCTTCCACCTTCTCTGCCCTCGAGAGGCCGCGGCCATGGGTACACTGGGGTTCCCCCCGTGGAGTGTTCTGTGGCAGCACGTCTGTGCCCCCACAGCGCTTCCACCTGGCGTGGCGACCCTAAGCACCCCTCCAATGCCTGTAGGTTTTTTGTCTACTCCGGTGGCAAAGACCTATAGAGCAGCGGACAGGCTGCCGTCTCACTGCATGTTATTGCCATCCTTCGGGGTGCTCAATGACATGCACGAGGGTAGGGCTGATTCAGGGCTCATCTAAGAGACTGCTTGCCGCCACCGACCTCGCTCTATGAGTGACGAAGGTGACCGCACGCTCCCTGGGTCAGGTGATGTCCACTTGTGTGGTCAGACATTTCTGGGTTAACCTGGTTGATATGTGCGAGGCTGAGCGAACCCGCTTCCTCAACTCCCCCATATCCCAGGCTGGCCCTTCGGCGGCGCGGCCGAGGACTCTGCCCAACAGTTCTCGGCCGCCCAGAAGCAGACTGAGGCTACCAAACACGTTCTGACCCCGCGGCCAGCTGCTGCCGCCGGCTCAGACGCCTCAGTCAGCTTGCCGCCGAACGCGCCCTCCTGCGACTTTCGCCCCCTCCCGCCCGGCCCCAGCAGCTCCGGGCCGCGCCGTGGAGGTGGTCGCAGGAAAGCGCCCCAGCCCGTACCAGCCCCGCAGCCTGCCAAATGCCGGGCAAAGCGGCGCTCCCGCTACGGGCAGCTCAGAGATGGGTTGCAGTTCTCCAGGAGGTGGTTGCAGGGCCACTCCTTTCCCCGGTGGAGGGCCGGGGGAGAACCTCTTTTACCAGAGAGCTGACTTCCCATCTCTAAGCACACAGAGTTCTCGGACGACACGGTGCGCTGCCCCCGGGCCGTGCACCCCTCGTCCTCCTCTGTCCCAGAGCCGGATGACAGTGCGCGCCGTCCCCGGACCGTGCCGCTCTCATCCTCCTCTGTCGCCAGACCCCTGGCAGAGCAGACCCCGTGGAACGTTCGTCCTTCCCTGGTCTCCTCTGTCAGGACTCTGCGGTCTATGACTGTACCCTCACACCGGGCCGCTATGCCGTCCACGTCTGGGTCAGCCATACCGCCTCGCTGCTCCACCGACGGGAAGTCTGTGGTTCGCGTGGCCCCGCTGGTACAGTCCTTGGGAGCCTGGCTAGAGCTTCCCAACCTGTCCCGCTGGGTCGCACGAACGTTCAGGCTCGGCTACGCGATTCAGTTCGCGCGGTCTCCTCCCCGCTTCAGGGGAGTCCGCTCCACTATGGTCGGTGGCAATGCCCCTATCATGAGAGCGGAGGTTGCTACCCTGCTGGCGAAGGGTGCGATCGAGACTGTCCCTCCAGCCGAAATGAGGACCGGCTTCTACAGCCCGTACTTCATTGTCCCGAAGAAAACCGGTGGGTTACGGCCAATCCTGGACCTGCGCGTTCTGAACCGCTCCCTTCACAGGCTGCCGTTCAAGATGCTCACCGCCAAACGCGTTTTCGAATGTGTGCGGCACCAGGATTGGTTTGCAGCGATCGACCTGAAGGACGCCTACTTTCATGTCTCCATCCTCCCTCGACACAGACCGTTCCTGCGGTTTGCTTTCGAGGGGCAGGCATATCAGTACGCAGTTCTCCCATTCGGGCTAGCCCTGTCTCCTCGCGTCTTTACGAAGGTCGTCGAGGCAGCCCTTGTTCCCCTCCGGGAACACGGGGTTCGCATTCTGAATTACCTCGACGACTGGCCTGGGGCATATGGCATCTGTAGCCGCGGCAACGCCGCTCGGATTGCTTCATATGAGACCGCTTCAGCTCTGGCTTCGCGACCGAGTCCCGAGGTGGGCATGGCAACACGGCACCCTCCGAGTACCAGTTACTCCGACCTGCCGTCAGACCTTCACCCCGTGGTCGAACCTCAGTTTTCTAAGGGCCGGAGTGCCCCTGGAACGAGCTTCCCGGCATATTGTTGTAACGACAGATGCCTCTACCACGGGCTGGGGTGCCATGTGCAATGGACGTGCTGCCGCGGGCTCCTGGACAGGACCCCACCGCCTATGGCACGTCAATTGCTTCGAGTTGCTGGCTGTACCGCTCGGCCTGCGCCGCTTCCGAGCCGTGCTCAGGGACCAGCATGTACTAGTCCGTTCAGACAATACCGCGACCGTAGCGTACATCATCCGTCAAGGTGGTCTGCGCTCCCGCCGTATGTCGCAACTCGCCCGCCACCTCCTCTTATGGAGTCAGAAGCATCTGAGGTCGCTTCGTGCCATTATATCCCCGGAGCCCTGAACTGTGCAGCCAACGAGCTCTCACGGCTTCAGCCCCTCCCGGGAGATTGGCGACTCCATCCCCAGTCGGTTCAGCTGATTTGGGACCAGTTCGGGGACGCACAGATAGATCTGTTTGCCTCTCACGACTCGACCCATTGCGCCCTGTATTATTCCCTGACCGAGGGCACGCTCGGCACGGATGCACTGGCGCACAGCTGGCCGCAGGGCCGCAAATATGCGTTTCCCCCAGTGAGCCTTCTTGCGCAATTCCTGCGCAAAGTCAGGGAGGACGAGGAGCAGGTCACTCTGGTCGCGCCGTACTGGCCCACCCGGACCTGGTTCTCCGAACTCATACTCCTCGCGACAGCACCTCCTTGGCCGATTCCTCTGAGGAAGGACCTACTTTCTCAGGGACGGGGCACCCTATGGCACCCTCGTCCCGATCTTTGTTGGACGGGACGAGGCAGGTTTGAGTACCCTACCACCAGCGGTGGTGGCTACCATCACTTCCGCTAGAGCGTCGTCCACGAGACACGTCTACGCGTTGAAGTGGAACCTCTTCGTCAACTGGTGCTCTTCTCACCGAGAAGACCCCCGGAGATGTTCGATCAACGTCGTGCTTTCCTTCCTTCAAGAGGGGTTGGAGCGAAGGCTGTCTCCCTCCACCCTCAAGGTCTATGTCGCCGCTATTGCCGCACAGCATGATCTTATAGAAGGTAAGTCGGTGGGGAAGCATGACCTGATCGTCAGGTTCCTGAGAGGAGCGAGGAGACTGAATCCTCCTCGCCCTCCTCTCGTACCCTCTTGGGACCTCGCAGTGGTCTTAACCGCCCTGCGTAGTGCTCCCTTGAGCCTTTACAGTCAGTCGAGCTTAACTTCCTGTCAATGAAGACGGCGCTTCTGACTGCATTGGCCTCCATCAAGAGGGTAGGGGACCTGCACGCATTCTCCGTTGACGAAGCGTGCCTGGAATTCGGGCCGGCGTACTCTCACGTGATCCTGAGACCCCGGCCTGGATATGTGCCCAAGGTTCCTACCACTCCCTTCCGGGACCAGGTGGTGAACCTGCAAGCGCTGCCCCCGGAGGAGGCAGACCCAGCCTTGGCACTGCTCTGTCCAGTACGTGCTCTTCGCATCTATGTAGACAGAACGCAGTGTTTCAGGACCTCAGACCAGCTCTTTGTCTGTTATGGTGGGAAGCTGAAGGGAAAGGCTCTCTCCAAGCAAAGGTTGTCTCACTGGATAGTGGACGCCATTGCTTTGGCATACCAGCAGCAAGGTCGACCGTGCCCCCTTGGTGTGACTGCCCACTCCACCCGGAGTGTGGCATCCTCTTGGGCTCTAGCGCATGGCGCCTCGCTAACAGACATCTGCAGAGCTGCAGGCTGGGCGACACCTAACACATTCGCCAGATTCTACAATCTCCGAGTGGAGCCTGTGTCCTCTCATGTACTCGCTTCAACCAGCTAGTACCGGACCTGCTCAGGTGTCTTCGCTTGCTCGCCATTCCACTCTACGGACTGGATACGTGCGATATTCTCCTCAGGTGAGCTTCTCCGAAAGCCCTGAGTTCCTCCAGCACTCCTGACGTCGGCGCCAGTGTCTCTTGCCTGCGCGTCGGCTAGGTGCCTCCCGTGTGCATGGTACCTCCCGGAGCTACCCCCACATGTGTATTCCCACTGTAAGCCACCTTGCCACCCCTGGGGTTGAAATATTCCACCTGCGGCTGGACACCCCAGTGATTCCCCATATGCATCCCTCGGGTCATATGTGTATTTTTAAGTCCCCCCCTCTGGGTTGGCAGTAATTGCATACTTCCCTAAAAGATCTGGGATATGCTCCCCAGTGTACCTTGGTATTCCTGTGTTAAATAGGAGTCCTTCGTCCGTGCTAGTCTCACGACAGGGATCTCAGATTTACGCAGGGCACTGGAAGACAGCTGAGAAGTGGCGTGATTAGACTGGTATCCCCATTCGTCGTCATCCGACGGAACTCGGAGTGACAACGAAAGGGAACGTCTCGGTTACGGATGTAACCCTCGTTCCCTGAGTAGGGAACGGAGACGTTCCGTCTGCCTGCCACTTCCGCTGTACCGCTGGAACAGCCGAGTTCAGTCTTGGCTCCTCAGCGAAGAAACATATCTGCATATTGCCGGCTTTCTCCTTTTATCCCCACGAGGTGGGGCGGAGTTGCGCCAT
This sequence comes from Rhinichthys osculus, assembly GCA_029959095.1. NCBI lineage: Eukaryota > Metazoa > Chordata > Actinopteri > Cypriniformes > Leuciscidae > Rhinichthys > Rhinichthys osculus. The sequence continues at coordinate 26,658,201 of JARWKJ010000018.1, forward strand.
GCAAATTCCGCAGACCCATGGCATTTGTTTGCCATTGGCTCGTTTTGTATACTCGAAGTCGATAGGCTTTCTAAGCGAAACCCCATTCGTCGTCATCCGACGGAACGTCTCCGTTCCCTACTCAGGGAACGAGGGTTACATCCGTAACCGAGACGATTTTCAATCACAAAAATAAGTAAAACCGCATGTATTCAAATTTTATATCAAGCAATAGATCTATTTTCTAACATATATTTGAACAAAAGTAGTAGTTTCAAGTGTTTAAATGTATTAAAACGTTGTATAAAGTTTAAAATACACATGTCTTAGTGTTTTTACACATTTGTAAAAATGTTAAATATTAATGAAAAAGTTTTCTTAAAGTTATCAAAATGTTTTAGTATTAAAACATCTAAAAGAACATTTTAAAAATGTTAAAATGTTAAAGAGTCAAAGATCAGTCATTTACAGAAAAGTAAAACAAGTTAAGAGAGTTTTTTCATTACAGAAAAAGATCTATTTCCAAAACCATCAATTTAAAAAAAATACTTAGGCCTACGTTTACAAAACTGCGTTTTAAAGAGAGAAGAACAAAAACGTTGGCGTGTAGGCCTAGAGCATACTGAAACACGCCTGTTCAGCTCGGTGTCAAAGACAGCAATGACCGACTGAAAGTGAGCGTAGAGTCCCACTCAGACCCCTCCCACGACACTCCCACACCACGCGACTTGCGTGGGAAAAGAGTGCATACAGTGCCCACGCGTCCACACACGCACGCACATAATGAAAGAAGACCCAGCCCCCGTATCATGCGGCGGTCTGTTTAAAAAAGCCACAAACTCAACGTGCATTCACTTGAGATTTTACGCTACTGCAGACCCCAAGACTCCCGAGAGATGCCGTGATGAAGCTATGATGGATTTAACATTAGCTCCACGAAAATTAGGCTACATGGATCGTGCTTAACACAATTAACCAGCGGAACACGTGGAATATATTTTTTCATTTGCGAAGTCAGATTGGCCAACGTGGATAACGATTGAAGATTTACATGGAATAAAACAGTCACAGAGCGCGATATTGGATTTTATTTTTTACCACGTTATGGATTGGCTTGAAAAGACAGAGGAGACGGATTAACAAATGGGGAATATACAGACTGCTCGCGGACTACTACGTTAATAAATACCCACGTATTAAATAAATATATGTATTTAATGTAATAAATAATAAATATAACGTTACTTTCTTTGCAGTGAATCTGAGAGGGTGAAAAGTAGATGACTATGCCTAAACACTATATTGTTTTAACCGGACATCATGCACCCATGTAATTACATCGAAGCAGAAAAAATTAAAAGTGAACAACATATATGGTCCTTCGAAACGGCAAACATGCCCGTACATGTCCCCTGAGACACAGTCGAAGTCTACACAACATGCATAAGTTATACCATGACATAGCCTACTCTACAGATAACACGGGAGGGTGGTAATAATATAAAGTGCAAACATTTCTAAAGACGGAATGCCTCACGATCTAAATTCTCTCTCTTATGAACGTATTATACAATAAAATATGCTCATGTGTTTACAATTAGTTGCACGCACACACATATTCCTTAGTTAACAACACTTGATTTTAACTATTATTTACATTGAACACAAGAGCATCTGTAACGTTACATTCTCTCTCCATTAGATGTTTTCAAACACCCGGAAAGTATTAGAACATTCCAAATAGCGAGCAGAGGCGGGGGTTTTTGGGAGAGTCCATTTCCAAAGGGCTTTTTACTGTTTTATAACAAATAACATCATGTCGCAGGAGAAATTCGCACACACACAAACGCACCCCTACAATGTATTGTCTGTGGAAAGATCAGGGAGTTGTTTTTAATTAAAGAAAGTTTTGTTTTTCACATATATTTGAAAAGTTCACCGTCACATTTTAAAACATTTAAAAAAAAAAAGCTGTATAAAAGTTAAAATACAATGGATGGTACATTTTAATACGTCATCAGAAAATGTTAGAGAAAGTTTTTACATCTTTTTTAATTCTGTATTTTTACAGACCTAAATCCATGAGGCTTCAAAGTATGGAATAGAAGTTTTTGAACATTAATACGTTTTTGAACATTTATAATTTTGTGTGTTGCAAAAGCAGAAGTCTATTTTCTTTAAATAAAGATTTACCCTTACTTATGCTTTAATTTCTTTAAATCAGTCTGATGACAAGCATTATTTCTGTGATTAATTGATTAGTAATGTAGCGAGGTGCTTTTCTCACACGAGGATGTGTTTGTGACAAACACATTGTATTTACTTAGACTTTTTTTTAAAATGTATTTAACATTTTAAATGTTTTTTTTTTCTTCTGACCAACTTCATTTCATATGAATTACCTGAGGCGTTTAACAACCACATATAGTGAATGCATGTTGATTAGTGCACTGTACCACTACCACCACTGTAGTATTCTGAGGAAATATGAGTTACTTACTTGGGATAATATCATTAAATTGAAAAACATTTGTTTAATTTATAAAATTAGCACCTTCGCCACCATGTGATTTTATAGATTTTAGATCTAGTGAGGTTAGGGTAACCAGAGGGGCAGTGAGGGAAGATTCCATCAACCAGGCTTGTAGAGAGCCAAACATGTGGGGGCTAATGCTTTCTGTGTGCATTTAAACATTATATATTTATTTTATATGAATTTTATTTCTTAAAAAATGTCATAATGTGTTGTATGTAATTTTATTTTTGTGATTTTATACCTGTGGTTATCTTTAAGGTTGCCTTTTATTACACCCGGCTGGGTACATTTACATTGTTTTAATGTTGATTAATGTACAATGTCCCTTTTCAATTAAAGAGAAAATGAAAATGAAAAAAAAAAGTACGTTTCAGGCATAGTGCAAACATGCAATGTTTGAGAAAAGCTCATTTTGGTGTAATCTTTGAGAGGTCTCATGCACCCCCACAAACGTGAAAATTTGTGTTGGGAATATCCAGGCATAGCTTTACTAAAAGAAACTTTATGGAAGTCATTTTCAAACTGTAAGTATGCTTCGACATGTAGCTATACCATATTTTATATATTAATATTACGGTTCCATGTTGCTTTAAAGCCTTTGTTTGCTTGTTTGTTATTAACTAATACCTTTTTAACTAACAGCTCAACAAATTAAAGAAACATATGAGCTAAGTTGGTAAGGATGTTCTCTAACCCCAAATAAACAGATAATGGAATGTTCGCAATCTACAATATGTTAGATATCACCCAGTATGTGTGTAAATAATTGTGCTTAAACCTTTGGGTGTATTTTACACACCAACATATCTTGTCATCGCAGTGATGCAAAGTCACACACTCTTGTAAAGCCTATGGACTAACTTTTAAAACATAATCTTTATACAGAAATCACATGTGTCCAAAACAACCATACAAGATTCAAAAAGACCAAATCACTAAGAAAAGAGGGATGAAAAGCATTGTTTATAAGAAATACACAAAAGTTTGCAAATGACGGTGTATCACTAGTTTTTAGTCATCTTGCTCAGATAGCAGATGACAGCGTTCACATCTCGTTTCTCGGATTGTACGTGTTTTAGGCGAAGACTTTTCTTTGAGAGCTGTCAACATTCAGTGGTTACAGGAATAAATGATAATTAAGAATTTAAGTGATAGTCTTTCTGTTTGAGAATGCTTGACTAAATTGATACTTTGTTTAGGGCAACTTTCCCTCTATCTATGATGCTGAATCACACAAAGTATTAACACGAAAAGCAAGTGCATGCTGTTTTACATTTAAACTATTACCGCAGAATCACTTCTGACTATTGCACCGAGAGATGTACTCATTAAAGCTTGAGTTAATTTAAAACCAGACGTATCTTCATACCTGTTGTGCCAGACACAAATTGTTCTAACAAATGTTTTTTGTTTTATAAATACACTTTTCTTATTTCTACAAATATCAGGGCTATATGAAGTTAATACACAATGAAACGAGAATAATGCTACCAAATACGTCTGACACAATGTTTTAAGAAAAAGCAGTGTTTTAAAATACAGATGTTTTTTTCTTTTGACAAAACCAATAAAACCTACAATTCCAATGATCTCATCCCCAGTTCTTTATGCAAAAAAGCAAATTAACTAAAAAACAACAACAATACATTAGTTGATTTAAGTTTTTTTTTTTCTTCAAACAAAGTGACAAAAGTAACTTTATGATAAATCATCGTACACGGATGCACTGTGTAATAGTCGGACGGGTTTGAAGTATAATAGTTTTTAGGGGACAGAAAAACAGCAATACTCATCTTTCATGTCGATGTTTCGTAGACATAGCAGAAATATGATTTGTTTAGTCTTAAACACTCGTGTAAGGACAGTCATTTAATTCTCTATTGTACGTGTTTTTTCATAAATTCCTATATGAACATGTTTGTCCATTCTCGGAGACTATAGTTTTTGCACACTGTACAAAAATAAAAATAAACAAGATCGAATATTATATGTAACATTTTGAACATTTTGTTTTTTATGCATCTTTGATCTTGTATGGATCTCTTCTGAAACACTGTTTTGAAATTGTTTAACATCACCATTCTCAATCTATTGCAGCGTGTCTATTTTCCTTACGCTTTGAAAAACAAACTTTGAAAACAACTATGTTTTCTTAGAATGTCATCAGCCGTAGAAATGTCTGGCGTAGCCTACGTCTCTCACACACCTATCGCAGGAGTTTCCTGCATCACCTAATCTACAGCAAAAGAAAACATTTACAAGAGTTGTGAAATGCGCCTTAAATTGAAGTGACCCTCAAAATCTGTGCGTCCAACAAAACACAGTGCATCCGTGTACGATGATTTATCATAAAGTTACTTTTGTCACTTTGTTTGAAGAAAAAAAAAACTTAAATCAACTAATTTAATAACTATTGAAGTTATTAAACAACACTGAATTCGGTAATGACGTGTTTTATGTGATATATCATGTTTTAATTTTAAGTCGATACATTTGAATGCGCTAAAGGTCTATAACTGAACTTTAACATCTTAATATTTGGTAAAAGTTAACTTATAAGGCCTACGCAAAATGAAATACGTCCTATCTACTTTCTAAATGCTTGTTACACCTCTTATTACGAACAAACCACCATGCATATGTTTTCGACCTTGTAATGTTTAATCAAATATTTTTGTAATTGGAGTGAAAATAATAAAAGTTCTCTCAGGGACCATGCACATTGTGTATGTCACTAAACAACAGTTACGCCCACTGTTTACGACGTAAACATCATGACGGCTACACCCCCTCCTCCAGCGGTGTTGTATACCCGACCTCATGATCTCACAGAGAGACACAGAGCTGGTGACCTCCTGACAGAGCTGACCTAACAGGACAGTACAACCTCCAGCGTGGACATCTGCACTTCTACAACATCTCAGCGATCAAAGGTAGAAGGAACATTGTCTGATTTTTACATGGACAACCAAAGACTGCTTCAACATTCTTGTATATCTGAGCATGACACAATTTGTGCTTCTTCGACTGACATCACTATGGAGGATCTGACCCATAACCCCAAACTTCAGAGTGTTAAAGCACAAGACTTGGATAATTGTGCCGCAAGGACTCAATCACATGACATTCCAGGAACTATCCGAATCTTTCAACACTGGATAGGGGACAAAGTTTACACCATCCATGAAGTTTTGTTCTAAAAATCTAAAAACAGACTGCAAAAAATGTATTTTCTGGTTAGACAAACTTTAATGTCATTAGCCTACTATTGTTTTACTTTTACTTATTGTTTTTTAACACCTCAATGTATGAATATATTGTATAACGTTTCAATGTATGAATATACCCTACTGTTGATCTCTCAATATATTGTTTAAATAAATTGTTTTTAAAAATTCTTTCTTTTGTGGTCATGTCTGAGATCATAAAAACGGTATTGTACAACATGCAACCCTAATCCAGACCATTAGGAGGTATTAAATAATAATAATAATAATTAAATGATCTTCATTCTTTTGTTTAGCTGCATATTAAAAAATGGACAAATGGTTCGTATTATACCCATATCTGTGTTACACTGTATCTTTTCAATAAATCTTTTAAACAAGCTGTTTAAATTGAGTTTAAGCAATGCCAAGTGTTTACATGTATCGAAAAAGACCATTATTTGTAGAATGACAATGTGATGTATTGAGTTCTTAGATCTGTTTTGTGTTACTCGACATTATCTCAGTGCTTCTTGCTATAGTTTTTGCACGCTGTACAAAAATAAAAAGAAACAAGATGTAATCATCGTAATCGATTAGTATATACAATATTGATTACAAACATTCAAAACTGATCACAAGTGGCTCTTCTATATTCATTTTAATTGTCTCATGTAGTTACTTTTTAGCAAGTTGACCTCTAGAGTTCACCTTCGTGCAAACATAATCTTTGAATTTTATCCGTAGCCTTTACAAGGACAGGTAACGTTAACCCCCAAATGTGTTTGCATTACAATAATGTGGTACAGGTACGTCATGTCAAACTGACATAATTACACATTGTAAATGTTTACTATAACTTATGGGATGATCTGGGGGGGGGGGGGGGTTTGTTTATGTCAACTTAAACTATTTGTATTGTTGTTGTTTTTTAGTTAATTTGCTTTTTTGCATAAAGAACTGGGGATGAGATCATTGGAATTGTAGGTTTTATTGGTTTTGTCAAAAGAAAAAAACATCTGTATTTTAAAACGTCTCGGTTACGTATGTAACCCTCGTTCCCTGAGTACAGGGAACGGAGACGTGTCGTCGGGGAGTTCCCTGACGAATTGGGATCTCGCTAGGGAGCCAATTGCCTTCGAGAGAATTAAAACGAGCCAATGGAATTGGCATGCAAAATTTGCATTCCGCAGCCCGCCTACCAGCGCGGGTATAAAGGGCGGAAGTAAATATTGCGCAATGCTTTTCGCTGAGGAGCCGAACAGTGTCCAGTCCTCCACGAAGGTACAGCAACATGGCGAAGGGACGACACGTCTCCGTTCCCTGTACTCAGGGAACGAGGGTTACATACGTAACCGAGACGTTCCCTTTCGTCCTGGGAACTCCAACGTGTCGTCGGGGAGTTCCCTGACGAATTGGGATCCCTAACAAAACGCCATGGTGCTGGCCCCTTCCAGCGCCCAGCTAAGCTACCCAAGCAGTTTCACAATTTACGGGAGCTAGCAAGGGAATCACACTGCTGTTCCGCAAGACCCACACAGTGGATTGGATAACACTGGGAAAGCGTGCCCAACCCGAAGAAGGGGAAGGGAACGCTGCGGAAGCCAGAAGCCTGAAGAAGGCCTGGAATACACATATGTACTAGCCCAGGGGGATAGTGAAACATATGGCAGTCCCTGAGGTAGTCCCCTCCAAGGGGAGTGGGAGCGTACTCAACAGGGACGACAGAACGAGTCTGTCAAGGGGAAGACACGGCTGGACTGCACGTGGCATAATGGGTCACCGAAGAGACCACTGGACATAACACCCAGTCTACACAACAACTCCCTAAGAGGTAGTAGACCTGGCGCCGGCGGTCCGCCACGCCTGGCACCGAAGGGGTGATGGAGGAACTCACGAGGCGAACCAACGTAGGGCGCCAACGGAGCGAAAGACGCACGTATCCAGCTGAGGCACGGAGTGGCGTAGCAAGCCGACACAACCTATTCCCTCGCACCACTGGCCGTAGCGAGTACTCGGGAGGAAACAGGTTCCACACGTAGGCTATAGAATCTAGCGAACGTGTTCGGTGTCGCCCAGCCCGCAGCTCTACAAATGTCTGTCAGCGAGGCGCCTTGAGCCAACGCCCAGGAGGCGGCAACACCTCTCGTAGAGTGAGCACGCAACCTGGGAGGACAAGGCTCACCCGTAGCTTCATACGCTAGGGTGATAGCATCCACTAACCAGTGAGCTAACCTCTGCTTGGAGACGGCCTTCCCCTTCTGCTGGCCTCCGTAACAGACAAAGAGCTGATCTGAGGTCCTGAAGCTTTGCGTTCTGTCAGTGTAAACCCGCAGGGCGCGGACTGGACAGAGAAAAGCTAGGGCTGGGTCTGCCTCCTCCTGGGGCAGCGCTTGCAGGTTCACTACCTGATCCACGAAGGGAGTGGTAGAAACCTTGGGCACATATCCGGGCCGGGGTCTCAATATCACGCGAGAAAGGCCCGGCCCGAACTCTAGGCACGATTCGTCGACCGAAAAAGCTTGCAGATCCCCGACCCTCTTAAAAGAGGCCAACGCCAACAGGAGCGCTGTCTTAATGGACAGGATATTCAGCTCGACTGTCAGCAAGGGCTCAAAGGGAGGACTTTGAAGAGCTCTCAGTACCAGAGCTAGGTCCCAAGAGGGTACAGAGTGCAAAACACGAGGTGGAATTAACCTCCTAGCACCCTTGAGGAATCTGATGATCAGGTCGTGCTTCCCAGGGACTTACCTTCTACTACATAGTGATGTGCAGCTATTGCGGCAACATACACTTTGAGGGTGGAGGGAGACAGCCTTCGCTCCAACCTATCTTGTAGGAAGGAAAACACGACTCTGATCGGGCAAGTTCGGGGGTCCTCCTGGTGGGAGGAACACCATTCGACGAATAGGTTCCACTTCAACGCATAGAGGCGCCTCGTAGAGGGGGCTCTAGCAGAAGTGATGGTGTTTACCACTGCCTGTGGTAGATCACCTAGAACCTCCGCGTCCCGTCCAGGGACCAGACATGGAGTTTCCAGAGGTCTGGACGCGGGTGCCATAGAGTGCCCCGTCTCTGAGAAAGGAGGTCCTTCCTCAGAGGAATCGGCTGTCGTGAGGAGCATGAGTTCCGTGAACCAAGTCCTGGTGGGCCAATACGGCGCCACTAACAGGACCTGCTCCTCGTCCTCCCTGACCTTGCACAGAGTCTGTGCAAGAAGGCTCACTGGGGGAAACGCAAACTTGCGCAGGACCCGGGGCCAGCTGTGAGCCAGGGCGTCCGTGCCGAGGGTCCCCTCGGACAGGGAGTAAAACCACTGGCAATGGGGCGTGTCCGGAGAGGCAAACAGGTCTACCTGTGCGACTCCGAAAACACTCCAGATCAGCTGAACCGCCTGGGGATGGAGTCGCCATTCTCCTGGCAGGGGAGGCAACCGTGAAAGCTCGTCTGCCACACGGTTGAGCTCCCCTGGAACATGAGTGGCGCGAAGCGACCTCAGATGCTTCTGACTCCATAGGAGGAGGTGGGAGGCGAGTCGCGACATGCGGCGGGAGCGTAGACCACCTTGTCGGTTGATGTACGCAACGGTCGCAGTGCTGTCCGTACGGACCAGTACGTGCTTGTCTTCGAGGAGCCCCTTGAGGCGGCACAAAGGCAAGCGTACTGCTTGCAACTCTAGGCAGTTGATATGCCAATGCAGCTGGGGCCCCGTCCACAGACCCGAGACTGCATGCCCTTTGTACGTGGCCCCCCACCCCATGGCAGAGACATCTGTGAAAACCACAGCATGCCTGGAAACCTGGACTAGGGGCTACTCCGGCCCGTAGAAACGCAGGATCCGACCACGGGGAGAAGGTTTGGCGACAGTGCGGGGTTACTTTGACCCGGAACGTGCCGCTCTGCCACGCCCACCTCGGGACTCGATCGTGAAGCCAGTGCCGAAGCGGTCTCATATGTAACAGGCCGAGCGGCGTTACTGCGGCTGCGGCTGCCATATGCCCCAGGAGCCTCTGAAATTGTTTCAGTGGGACCGCTGTCCTGCCTCGAAAAGACCTGAGGCAGGTGAGCACTGACTGGACGCGCTCCTCCGTGAGGCGCGCTGTCTGGGCGACCGAGTCCAACTCCATACCGAGATAAGAGATCCTCTGCACGGGGCAGAGTTTGCTCTTGTCCCAGTTGACCTGAAGCCCCAACCGGCTGTGGTGCCGAAGCACCATTGGGAACAATGGCCGCCTCCGCGACTTTCGTGAAGACACGGGGCGACAGGGCCAGCCCGAAGAGTAAGACCTTGTACTGATACGCTCGACCCTCGAAAGCAAACCGTAGAAACGGTCTGTGACGAGGAAAAATCGAGACGTGAAAGTACGCGTCCTTCAGGTCGATCGCTGCAGACCAATCCTGGGGACGGATGCACTCGAAAATGCGCTTCTGCGTGAACATTTTGAACGGGAGTTTGTGCAGGGCCCGATTCAAAACTCGCAGGTCCAGGATTGGCCGTAACCCACCGCCTTTCTTGGGTACAATGAAGTAGGGGCTGTAAAACCCGGACCTCATCTCGGCAGGAGGGACCGGCTCGATCGCGTCCTTCGCCAGCAGGACATCGAACTCTTTCCACAGGACAGGGGCATCCACTGACCGCACACGGGTGAAGTGGATGCCCCTGAACCTGGGAGGCCGGCGTGCAAACTGAATTGCATAGCCGAACCGAATGGTGCGGATGAGCCATCGAGACGGACCCGGAAGCGCTAGCCAGGCTTCCAGGTACCGAGCCAATAAGCCCACCCGAACCACCGGCGTACCCGCGGAGGGGCAGCGAGGTGGAAGGCCGGGACCCGGCTCCAGTGGCAATGTAGCCACTGGAAGCGGGGTCTGGGCGGTCCACCGTGGGGCAGACGGCAGAGAGAGCTCGTAGGCTTTCTGCTGCGGGCTGCCCGGTGGCGAAGGGAGGGGGAGAGTCGAAGAACGAGGCCCTGACTCCTCGTGTCCTGGTCTCTGCGCCTCCGGGCCCAGCTGCAGACCGGAGCGACGCAGCCGGGGCTGCGTCACTGCTATCTGCAAGCTGGGGAGAGGGGAACGGGAGTGGTGCAGCTCGGGGGCGGCACGCACTGCCATTCTGACCCTCTCGGACGGAGGAAACTGGTCTTATTATACTGCCAGTCTCGACCGTGAGGGGAAACGAGGAACGAGGCCCGGGGGCATCGAGTCCTGGTTTCCCCTCACCCAGCGAGAGATGAGAGTGACAAGGCCGCAGCCCACACTGCCATCTGAGCGCTGGGGCCCGTGAACGACTCAGAGGAAGTGGACTGCTCAAACTTTGGGTACCGCTGATTACAGGATAACCAGCGGCGGAACAGAAATGAAATTCTCCACCCGGCCCTCCCCCGGGGGAAGGAGTGGTAATGATACGCACTCCCAAAGAGCAGAACGTCACATAATCTGGGTCGCTCCTCTCAGGGTTGTTTCCCTTTCCTTTGCTGGGGGGAAACAAACTCCGAGCGGGCTGGTTTTGAGGTGCTTCTGGACCACCAGTGTGGACATCGTCTAACCGAGGGCCAGCGCTGTGACTAATCACTGTCAGTCACTAAGCACAGCTCAACCCCGAGTTAGAACTACGCACGTGCAGTGGTAGTGAGAGAGGAAAAACTTCTGCAGATTTAGGCATGTTTGGCTTGCCATATTGGCACCAAAAATGCTTCAATACTGCCAAAATTCTTCACACACACATCCAGGCACTTTAGAACAGCCCAGGAAAGTGTGGCCGTTAAATCTGAATCTTCAGCATGAGAACACACCATTATAGTAGGAACTCAGCATCACATTCAGAGTATAACCGCCCTCTCTCCGATGTAGCGATCGACATCTGTCCTCCCTGGGGCCCCGAATGAAATGCCCGGTCCCTCATGAGAAGGACCAGAAACCCATTCGAAAGCCTCGACGGCACACGGCACGCTGAACTGCTCCAACCTTTACGTGAAAGGGGAGGCGAACAACGCGCCGACGTGGTCATGCACTCCTAAGAGAACATGAACCACCCACGAACGCAGTCTCAACACACTGATTAGGCATGTGAAACCGTGATCGTGGCCGTCAACCAGGCATGCAAGATAGTGAACGCGGCCATCGCTTCGATGACACACGGCACGCTGAACTGCTCCAACCTTTACGTGAAAGAGGAGGCGAACAACGTGCCGACGTGGTCATGCTCTCACAAGAAAGCATAAACCACCCACGAACACAATCTCAGCATGTTTGCGATGCGCTAGAGGAGTGAGTGGGTCGTGCTCACTGAAACCCTCAGATCACCAATGTTATTCGCCAAAGCAGCCCTCCCCTGGTGCACCAGAAGAGAAACTGGATCGGGAAATAAGCAAAGGGACTCACCTCATAGAGGCACGCGAGTCTTGATCTTGACCACGCATCTTGAGCGCCGAATGACGCGCGCTGGGTTGCCGTGACAACCCGCGCCGTCAGCCGGCGCTCGACGGCACACGGCACGCTGAACTGCTCCAACCTTTACGAGAAAGGGGAGGCGAACAACGTGCCGACGTGGTCATGCACTCCTAAGAGAACACGAACCACCCACGAACATAGTCTCACACACTGATTAGGCATGTGAAACAATGAACGTGGCCGTCAAATAAGGACAGGAAACGATCGCATCCAGAAACACACAAGTGAAACGTCATCCTGAAAAGGACGCGATCTTCACTCGTGTTGCTCTTTCAGAAGGGAAGAAAAAATACTCTTTAACGTGCCGAGGCACAGAGGAACCACCGCGGCAGACAGACGGGGAAACTGCAAGCCCGAGTGCTGCACTCACCACCCAATACCAGCCGTTAGAACAGCTTTTGTTTTTAAAGCCAGCTGGCCGCGGGAAGCGATGGTCACTCGAAGTGCCGTCACACCAGCAACAGAGGATCTTCTCTCTCCTTCCAAAGATGACTCGTTCTTCTCCTTTTTAAATGTAGCTTTCTCGAAGGACACAGCAGCTCAAAGAGACACACTGGAGGCTCCGAAGCAAAAAGCATTGCGCAATATTTACTTCCGCCCTTTATACCCGCGCTGGTAGGCGGGCTGCGGAATGCAAATTTTGCATGCCAATTCCATTGGCTCGTTTTAATTCTCTCGAAGGCAATTGGCTCCCTAGCGTGATCCCAATTCGTCAGGGAACTCCCCGACGACACGTTGGAGTTCCCAGGACGAAAGGGAACACTGCTTTTTCTTAAAACATTGTGCCAGACGTATTTGGTAGCATTATTCTCGTTTCATTGTGTATTAACTTCATATAGCCCTGATATTTGTAGAAATAAGAAAAGTGTATTTATAAAACAAAAAACATTTGTTAGAACAATTTGTGTCTGGCACAACAGGTATGAAGATACGTCTGGTTTTAAATTAACTCAAGCTTTAATGAGTACATCTCTCGGTGCAATAGTCAGAAGTGATTCTGCGGTAATAGTTTAAATGTAAAACAGCATGCACTTGCTTTTCGTGTTAATACTTTGTGTGATTCAGCATCATAGATAGAGGGAAAGTTGCCCTAAACAAAGTATCAATTTAGTCAAGCATTCTCAAACAGAAAGACTATCACTTAAATTCTTAATTATCATTTATTCCTGTAACCACTGAATGTTGACAGCTCTCAAAGAAAAGTCTTCGCCTAAAACACGTACAATCCGAGAAACGAGATGTGAACGCTGTCATCTGCTATCTGAGCAAGATGACTAAAAACTAGTGATACACCGTCATTTGCAAACTTTTGTGTATTTCTTATAAACAATGCTTTTCATCCCTCTTTTCTTAGTGATTTGGTCTTTTTGAATCTTGTATGGTTGTTTTGGACACATGTGATTTCTGTATAAAGATTATGTTTTAAAAGTTAGTCCATAGGCTTTACAAGAGTGTGTGACTTTGCATCACTGCGATGACAAGATATGTTGGTTTGTAAAATACACCCAAAGGTTTAAGCACAACTATTTACACACATACTGGGTGATATCTAACATATTGTAGATTGCGAACATTCCATTATCTGTTTATTTGGGGTTAGAGAACATCCTTAGCAACTTAGCTCATATGTTTCTTTAATTTGTTGAGGTGTTAGTTAAAAAGGTATTAGTTAATAACAAACAAGCAAACAAAGGCTTTAAAGCAACATGGAACCGTAATATTAATATATAAAATATGGTATAGCTACATGTCGAAGCATACTTACAGTTTGAAAATGACTTCCATAAAGTTTCTTTTAGTAAAGCTATGCCTGGATATTCCCAACACAAATTTTCACGTTTGTGGGGGTGCATGAGACCTCTCAAAGATTACACCAAAATGAGCTTTTCTCAAACATTGCATGTTTGCACTATGCCTGAAACGTACTTTTTTTTTTCATTTTCATTTTCTCTTTAATTGAAAAGGGACATTGTACATTAATCAACATTAAAACAATGTAAATGTACCCAGCCGGGTGTAATAAAAGGCAACCTTAAAGATAACCACAGGTATAAAATCACAAAAATAAAATTACATACAACACATTATGACATTTTTTAAGAAATAAAATTCATATAAAATAAATATATAATGTTTAAATGCACACAGAAAGCATTAGCCCCCACATGTTTGGCTCTCTACAAGCCTGGTTGATGGAATCTTCCCTCACTGCCCCTCTGGTTACCCTAACCTCACTAGATCTAAAATCTATAAAATCACATGGTGGCGAAGGTGCTAATTTTATAAATTAAACAAATGTTTTTCAATTTAATGATATTATCCCAAGTAAGTAACTCATATTTCCTCAGAATACTACAGTGGTGGTAGTGGTACAGTGCACTAATCAACATGCATTCACTATATGTGGTTGTTAAACGCCTCAGGTAATTCATATGAAATGAAGTTGGTCAGAAGAAAACATTTAAAATGTTAAATACATTTTAAAAAAAGTCTAAGTAAATACAATGTGTTTGTCACAAACACATCCTCGTGTGAGAAAAGCACCTCGCTACATTACTAATCAATTAATCACAGAAATAATGCTTGTCATCAGACTGATTTAAAGAAATTAAAGCATAAGTAAGGGTAAATCTTTATTTAAAGAAAATAGACTTCTGCTTTTGCAACACACAAAATTATAAATGTTCAAAAACGTATTAATGTTCAAAAACTTCTATTCCATACTTTGAAGCCTCATGGATTTAGGTCTGTAAAAATACAGAATTAAAAAAGATGTAAAAACTTTCTCTAACATTTTCTGATGACGTATTAAAATGACGTATTCAAATATATGTGAAAAACAAAACTTTCTTTAATTAAAAACAACTCCCTGATCTTTCCACAGACAATACATTGTAGGGGTGTGTTTGTGTGTGTGCGAATTTCTCCTGCGACATGATGTTATTTGTTATAAAACAGTAAAAAGCCCTTTGGAAATGGACTCTCCCAAAAACCCCCGCCTCTGCTCGCTATTTGGACTGTTCTAATAGCCTACTTTCCGGGTGTTTGAAAACATCTAATGGAGAGAGAATGTAACGTTACAGATGCTCTTGTGTTCAATGTAAATAACAGTTAAAATCAAGTGTTGTTAACTAAGGAATATGTGTGTGCGTGCAACTAATTGTAAACACATGAGCATATTTTATTGTATAATACGTTCATAAGAGAGAGAATTTAGATCGTGAGGCATTCCGTCTTTAGAAATGTTTGCACTTTATATTATTACCACCCTCCCGTGTTATCTGTAGAGTAGGCTATGTCATGGTATAACTTATGCATGTTGTTTAGACTTCGACTGTGTCTCAGGGGACATGTACGGGCATGTTTGCCGTTTCGAAGGACCATATATGTTGTTTACTTTTAACTTTTTCTGCTTCGATGTAATTACATGGGTGCATGATGTCCGGTTAAAACAATATAGTGTTTAGGCATAGTCATCTACTTTTCACCCTCTCAGATTCACTGCAAAGAAAGTAACGTTATATTTATTATTTATTACATTAAATACATATATTTATTTAATACGTGGGTATTTATTAACGTAGTAGTCCGCGAGCAGTCTGTATATTCCCCATTTGTTAATCCGTCTCCTCTGTCTTTTCAAGCCAATCCATAACGTGGTAAAAAATAAAATCCAATATCGCGCTCTGTGACTGTTTTATTCCATGTAAATCTTCAATCGTTATCCACGTTGGCCAATCTGACTTCGCAAATGAAAAAATATATTCCACGTGTTCCGCTGGTTAATTGTGTTAAGCACGATCCATGTAGCCTAATTTTCGTGGAGCTAATGTTAAATCCATAATAGCTTCATCACGGCATCTCTCGGGAGTCTTGGGGTCTGCAGTAGCGTAAAATCTCAAGTGAATGCACGTTGAGTTTGTGGCTTTTTTAAACAGACCGCCGCATGATACGGGGGCTGGGTCTTCTTTCATTATGTGCGTGCGTGTGTGGACGCGTGGGCACTGTATGCACTCTTTTCCCACGCAAGTCGCGTGGTGTGGGAGTGTCGTGGGAGGGGTCTGAGTGGGACTCTACGCTCACTTTCAGTCGGTCATTGCTGTCTTTGACACCGAGCTGAACAGGCGTGTTTCAGTATGCTCTAGGCCTACACGCCAACGTTTTTGTTCTTCTCTCTTTAAAACGCAGTTTTGTAAACGTAGGCCTAAGTATTTTTTTTAAATTGATGGTTTTGGAAATAGATCTTTTTCTGTAATGAAAAAACTCTCTTAACTTGTTTTACTTTTCTGTAAATGACTGATCTTTGACTCTTTAACATTTTAACATTTTTAAAATGTTCTTTTAGATGTTTTAATACTAAAACATTTTGATAACTTTAAGAAAACTTTTTCATTAATATTTAACATTTTTACAAATGTGTAAAAACACTAAGACATGTGTATTTTAAACTTTATACAACGTTTTAATACATTTAAACACTTGAAACTACTACTTTTGTTCAAATATATGTTAGAAAATAGATCTATTGCTTGATATAAAATTTTAATACATGCGGTTTTACTTATTTTTGTGATTGAAAATCCCTTTTTTAAAACAGATGTTTTATGTAAAAAATGGAACATTTTACAAAATAATGTGTGAAGGTTAAATGCTTGTACTGTGTCTTAATGATATAAATGGGCTTAATAGTTTTAAGCACTATACGTGTTATGTGAAAAGTAAGACTTTTTCTTAATATGTATGTTAGAAAATATATGTATTTGATAAATATAAATTTTAACATAATGATAGGTAAGCAGAATTTAACAAGTATTTACACCAGATGACAAATATATACACATATATATATATATATATATATATATAACATGCATCGTTTCTGATAACTTTAAGAAAACACTATTTAAACTTTTTCATTAATGTGTTAACGTTTTACAAGTGTATGAACACTAAGACATATGTATTTTAACTTTATAACCCTTTAAACCCCGGTGTTATTGCGAAAAAGTACATCTTTAATATAGTAATTAGATGTTTTAATACTAGAACATTTTGTTAACTTTAAGAAAACACAATTTAAAACTTTTTATTTAATTATTGAATTATATATTTAAATTTATTAATTATTTATTTTTTTATGTCTAAACGTTTTTAACATTTTACAAGCGTATGGAGATCGCTAAAAACACACTTTTATACATTGTTTTAACATGATTTTGAACACTTTCAGATGTGTGTAAAAGGACCATTCTTTAATAAAAACACTAAACCTATCTCTGACTATGTTCTCATTATACGTTTTCTGGCATCCTTCTTAAAAAGATTGAAAATGTATTGTTTTGACTGTTTTTTCCATCATTTTGAACATTTTTACATTGAACAAGACAGATGCCCATAACAGGTGTACAGCAGGTGCCCTTTCCGGAACCGGGTCGGATGGGAGGGGTTTCGTACCGTGGGAGAATTTCCGCGGTCACATGACCTCTCCGGAAGTGGGAGGGTGGAGGTGGAAAGAGGAGGGGAGACCGTGGGAAAATTCCCACGGTCCAGGTGTTCAGACCGGAAGTGGGTGGGAGGGATAAAAAGGGGCGGGGCTAAGCGTGGGAACCAATTATAGGGGGGGCAATAAATCACTCAAAGTGACACATTGTACCCTTATAACTCTCTCTCATGTGGCTGAAAGACAACAACTGTGAAGTCCGCACACTGAAAAAGCTGCTCCAAAGAATTATGCTAAACTTACTCTACAGCGATTATTGTGCCTGATGAAGACCTGATGGTCGAAACGTTGCCTTGCTAATAAATTCTTTGGAGCAGCTTTTTCAGTGTGCGGACTTCACACTTCTTTTTTTGTTTGTATTACTCAGTTGTCCTGCACCCGCGCCCAATCTGGGTGTTTGGGATGTGCACACCAGTTGTGTATTTTTTGAAAGACAACAACTCCCAGAATGCACTTGCTTTGCTGCCCTTACGGCACTCCCAAACCACGCCTACCGGTTACAGGCGGCAGAATCCGAAAAAATGGATACAACTAGGCTTGCTTTGATACATCGTGAGTTATTTGATAAATTTCCGTCGAAATGGTGCTAAATTGCGTTGTACCGGGATGTTCTAGCCTAATGTATATAACACAACTTAGACTTTCACATTAAAAATATGATGCAAGGCAGGACCATGCCAACAGAGTAGTAGCTCTGCATATGAACTGTTTTCCTCCAATTGAAATCACTATTTCTCTAAGCTAATACATTATCTAGGCTAATCCATACTCTAATAACACTAAAGGTTTATAAAAAGAACCACAACCAATGTGAGTTATAACTTTTAATTAAAAAAAAAAATTAATATTAACACTTTTACACTCAAAGCTCTGCGGATTCAGCAATCTTGTCCAGAAGAAAATGGCATCGCTGAGATTCGCGACAGCAATAGGACTCTATATCTGTTTCCATAGGTACACAGCGAGAGCACTGACACCGCCAGTCCGCCCCAGCTCGAGTCTGGCCGGGCTCAGGTCTCGCTCCGGCCGCCTCTTGTTCCTCCATCTCCCGCAACTGTTTATCGCTGTATTGCGGCTCGTACAGGTAGCCGCGAGCATCAGATTCTCGCAACAGATCTTCGAAATCCCCTTCTGCCATTTCAACTTCAAAACTACCTTCCGCCATCGTGATTACTTTCTACACAGACCAAGAGGCAAGAGTCTGTTAGCTTATGCCGCGTTCCAGGCAACCTGTAACCCGTGTTTTTCCAACCTTATACCCGTGAAAGTGCACTGGAACGGTAGTCAAAGTCGTGACTTCCCACCCGTGAACTTGTACTAGATCGATGTACTCCCAGTTACGAGTTCTGACGTCACATAGCCCGCAAAACGTCTCCGGTTACTATCGTAACCTCGGTTCCCTGAGAGGCGGGAACGAGACATTACGTCATACTGACGTATATGGGAACTCCTCCCTTCTCCATTTTCACTGAAATCTTATAGGTTAACGCAGTATTTCTCAAACTTTTTCTGCCATTCCCCACTTTGAAGATAGGGAAGGGTTCGTGCCCCACCTGTCCCCATGCAATCGCCCCAACAAAATGTTAGGGTTTTTCCTGGCTCAAAACGAGGCGGAGGTGGTAAAATCCTAATAATGTACACTACCGTTCAAAAGTTTGGGGTCGGTACGATTTTTAATACTTTTAAAAGAATTCTCTTCTGCTAACCATGGCTGCGCTTATTTGATTAAAAATACAACAAAAATCAGTTATAGTATTAAATATTATTCCAGTGTAAATCAGCTGTTTTCTGTGTGAATATATAGTAAAGTGTAATTTATTCCTGTGATCAAAGCTGAATTTTCAGCATCACCAGTGTCAGTGTCTTCAGTGTCAAATGATCCTTCACAAATCAGTATAATATGAGGATTTGATGCTCAAGAAACATTTATTATTATTATCAATGTTGAAACAGTTGTTGGTCTGTCAGTTGTACAGTTTTTTTTGTGTTTTTTTTAGGATTCTTTGATGAATAGGAAGTTCAAAAGACTTTTGTAACATTATAGGCAAGGCAAGGCAAGGCAAGTTTATTTATATAGCACATTTCATACACAATGGCAATTCAAAGTGCTTTACATAGAAGAAATTAAAATAATCAAAACAAATAAGAATAATTAAAACAGTTTAGAATATCTTATTTAGATAAATATTTAAATATTTTAAATATTTAGAATAAAAAATCAAATAAAGTAGAAAAATCAAATAAAAATCAACTAAAGACATTATAAATGTCTTTACTGTCACTTTCGATTAAATTAATTATTCCTTGATAAATAAAAGTATTGATTTCTTTCCTCCAAAAAATAAAAATAAAATTCTCACTGACCCCAAACTTTTGAACGGTTGTGTACGTATTTTAGGTATTTTTATAATAATAATTGTATTTTGTATTTTTCGAAGACTATCATATAAGCTACTGTGTTTCCCACAGTATTTTGTGCGTGGTGTGGACCTCTGCACCCCTAGGGGGGTCCGGGGGCATGCTCCCCTGGAAGAAAAGTTTGTACGTTTTAAAGATAAATTCATAAATCTGGTGCATTTTGAAAGTTCAAAATTATGTGATTAACTAATTTAGTGTCTGCAATGAGCCTGTTTTGTAGTAGGCTACACATATTTTCTGAGCCAGAGACGGAGAGCGCTCACCGCTTGACATCACAACTATTCAGTGTTTTCAACCACATAATGTTTATTTTAGGTTTCAGACATTTAAATTCACATAAGTAAGTTACTAAAAAAGCAATACATTTAGAGTTTGTCAAATACACACTTATGTCTATGGAAGCGGCAATAATAATTATTTACATTATAATTAGACGACACGTATTATTCATATCAAATACACATCGTGTAAGTGTAACTTTCAAGTTTACTTCATGCTTCTCCCAGTTCACCGGCCATGCACTTACTTTCATGTATTTCGGGAGAAGTGGATAAATTGACGTTTGTTAAATCCAACAGATCCGATTCTTCATCGCGTACATAGAGATCGCGTATAGCTCAACTAAGGTGTTTAAACAACAAAACACATCCACTTGCTCATATTTGACAATCGGAATATCAGATATTTCCTGCTATAGCCAACAAATTTGTGAAATAAAAGCAGATAATCAGTCATTCAGCGCTATTGTGGCTGCGGTGTGACAAGCAATGACATGTCACCATGGAACCCATAAAGGGATACGATCTAAATAACGGGCGCCTCTAAAAACTTTTAAACTTACGTGTGAAAAGGTTAAGTAAGGCTTACATTTAAATGTGTCGTTGTTTTGTTTTGAGTTTATGCTCAATAAATAAAGGAATTAATAGTGATGGGCACAAAAATTACCACATTTTCTCCCGTTTGTCGCGCCCCACTTGTCATGTTTCTGCGCCCCACACTTTGAGAAACGCTGGGTTAACGCCAGCTGGAGACAGCTGGCCAATTGACGCAAAACATGCAAATGCTGACCGGTCCGCGGGCAGTATAAATAGCATGGGCGCGACAATTACGTCAGAATCAAGACTGAACGCTAGCACAGCTGATCAAACGGCGAGCACGGCGGTTGACGTAATGTCTCGTTCCCGCCTCTCAGGGAACCGAGGTTACGATAGTAACCGGAGACGTTCCCTTTCAAGGCGGTCACTTCGACATTACGTCATACTGACATATATGTGAACTGTATAGAATCCCGCCGTGAGCGCAGTGAAGATAAGCCCTGAACGGGGTCAAGCTACACTCCCACAAGAACAACAGTTCTAAGCCAGCAGCGCCGCTAGGAGCACTCAAAACTGATAGGCGAAACTAGACCAACGTCTGCTCCGGCTTACCAAGTTGCGCATCCACTGCAATGAGGCGAAGACTGCACTGGACAGGGCAGCACAACACCATAAGCACTCGAGCACAAGAGCTAACACAGTGTCGACGGCATAGCGGTGACAGCTGCATAACCTTAAGCCACACACAGAGTTAACAGTACGTTGGAACTACTGCGTAATGTGGAAACAGCTATGTAACCTTATTGTCATAACACAGAGTTAGCAGCAATGGTAACTCTGCAATACAGACTACTGCACAGCTGGTGGTAACAGTTTCATGAGTACATTGATAAAACTCACCGAACCCACGATGCTAAGGTGGTGCATCAAACTTGGAACCCTGGCAAATGTGTTCTGAGAAGACAGCCAGCATACCTAAATCCCGTAGGCATTAAGCAACCATTTAAAGCATCGAATTCAGAGAGAAGTCTCTGTATAAAACAGCACGTCCCTAGTACCATCCACCAAGCACAAAAACAGCTGGTAGACTGCTACCTAGTGATCCACGTACATCCACAAATCCCTTACAGGGCCAACATCACTCTGAGCATCGGCATCATGCGAGGCTGAAACTCAGCAGATAAGGCGGGCAGGGATCAACCTGTGCTCTGAACGGTGTAAGCGACTTCGGAACGTAGCTTGGTATCGGACTGAGAGTGACGCTGCAGTCATCAGGTCCGAGACAATGCGACAACATTCACTAGAATGAGTGTAAGTCTCCAAGTGCTTTGCTGGGGCGAGAGCCGGTGGTAAGGCCATCTCAGGGAGAGCTCCGTCTCAGCACTTGTCAGTGTGAAGTGTCTTGCTCAACTAAGGACCCAGCAGCGGACACACAAGAAGGTTCCACAGCTTGGGGCTGGGGTGCCACCTTGTAGAACATAGCCGATGTTCTATAGCCAATGTACAGAAGTGCAAATCAACACATAACTGAATGTACATAAACACAGTGCCAGTGGCCGTAGCGACGACAACTGTGAATATATGCAGTTAGAAAATAGCCCCATAATAGCATAGCACCTCAGTAAGCAAACAAACACAGTCATAACTGTAGCTACAACTGTGAATATATGAGTTTGCACAGAATAACCAGTTGCCCTGATAGGAACGGGGCAATATAACAGCGTAGCACATGCACATACAGCATAGGTCGCTGTAGCGCCAACTTAATACACGCAGTTAGCTCCGTATTAGGCTGAAGGATACGGGGCAACACCGCTGCATGAACACATCCATTTGTAAATAAATGCAGCGCATGTCGCCGTATCGACGGAGACTGTGAATATGCACAGTTTGACTGGGATAGCTAGTTGCACTGAAATACAGGGCAACATGGCAGCATAACACAAGTGAGTAAGGAATAGCGCATCCTTGCATGTACATAACGCAGCGTAAGTCGCTGTAGCAACAGAAACTGTGTAGAGACAGAAACTAAGATGCATAGTTAGATTAGGATGGCTAGCAGCACTGAAGGAAACAGGACAGCATTACAGCATAACACATCCGATTACGTACATACATCCAGAACTGTGAATATGCACGGTTAGATTAGGATAGCTAGTTTTGCACTGAAGGAAACAGGGCAACAAAATAGCAAAAACACGTCCTTGTACGTGCCGTGTGCTGTCGCCATAGCGACAGAACTGAATATGCAGTTAGATAGGATAGCTGGATGTTGCACTGAAGGATAGAGGGCAACATAACAGCATTACCCATCAGTGTGCACATATCAAACATCTGAGTGTATAATGCGGTGCAAGTCGACGAAGCGACCGAGACTGCATGAATATGCACAGTTCACATAATGGTCAGTTACGTTAGCAACATAACTGCATAACGCTTCAGTGTGGACACAGATGCAGCGCAAGTCGCCGTAGCGACAAACAGTGACTATGCACATTTAGATAGGATAGCTAGGTGCACTGAAGGATACAGGGCAACGCGATAGCATAGTCACATTAGTGTGTACAAAAACACAGCGTCAGAGGCATCGCGACATCGACTGTGAATACATAGTAAGTCAGAATAGCCGGTTGCACTGATGATAAAGGGCAATATTTAGCGGCGTAAACATAGCACATCAGTGCGTAGCGTGTACACAGCGTCAGTTGCACCGCACAACAACTGTGTACGTAATCAGAATAGCCATTTGCACTGAAGGATACAGGGCAATGTACAACGGCATAAATCATAACACATACAGTGTGTAGAGTGTACATAGACACGGCGTCAGTTGCATCACACGACAACTGTGAATATGCACTGCGTAGTAATCAGAATAGCCATTTGCACTGAAGGACACAGGGCAATATATAATGGCATAAATCATTACACATAACAGTGAGTTGTATGTACGTAACACAGTGTCAGTTGCATCGCACCACACTGTGAATACGTAGTAATCAGAATAGTTCTTTGCACTGAAGGATACAGGGCAAAATACAAAGGCAAAATTTATAACACATAGTGTGTAGTGTGTAAATAAACACAGCGTCAGTTGCATCGCACAACAACTGTGAATACGTACTGCATAGTAATCAGAATAGCCATTTGCACTGAAAATTACAGGGCAATATATAATGGCATAAATCCCAACACATAACGCTGTGTAGTGTGTACGTAACACAGCGTCAGTTGCATCGCACAACAACTGTGAATACGTAGTAGGGGAGAGCCGGGACGATTGAAACGCGGGACGGATGAAACAGAACGATTTCCTCGAAAACAACTCACGTCATTTACGTCAAATTTCGTCAGCACGTACAGCACGCAATGCCTATCAGATCCGCGAAAACATTTCTTCTTTACGTCATGCTGTTTTAAAGTTAGAGCCGGAAAGCTGTTTTTGAGTGCGGTTAGTGAATTCCTCCGTGCAGCACTTTTTTTTGACTGACAAGTTGTATTTATGTTTTCATGTGCCATTGTAATAATAATATGGAAGGTGTATTAGTACTGCAACACATCCTTAAGTGTGTAATATCAGAGTTTTTTAGTTTAAGTGTAAAACGGGTTTAACTGGCAGGAGGCGCTGTCGGGACGGTTGAAACTTCCCGACAGCGCCTCTTACGTAGGAAAACCTATATATATTATTCGTTTTTTAACCTATAGGCTACTCTTCATATTTGTTTATTCAGCCTATAGCCTACTGTTAATAAATTCATATAGGCTACTGGTCCATGTTATCTCTTTAATAATCATTAATTGTCCCATTTTCAATAAATTTAATTTATCATATATAGCCTATACCGGTTGACCTTGTTTTCTTCATAATAACAGGTTATTCAACTAGCAAACACTCAATATGATTTAAGGAAGAAATGTAAGAATATGAATTGTAAACGGATTCGTCAAAATAGCATATTAGAAAGAGCACGCAAAATGCGCACGGCTTATCGCCTATAGTTTATTGGGCGAAAGAACAAAATGGTTAATATGAACCTTTAAATTAAAATAAATTACAAAACATCTTTGTAACAATTATGTACATAATTAACTTGTTAGGTATTGTTCATAAAAACAAACATTAGATGAACAGTTGCCGTTTAAACTGTAATGTTTCATCCGTCCCACCCCTGTGTTGCAACCGTCCCGCTCAGGCGGGACGATTGAAACAAAGCACAACTCCCGTTCAAAGTCAATTTTTACTTAAATCATTCTATATTTGTACCGAATAACACATGATACTAAGAGAACACATATGTGAGTTGTTGATTACAAAAACAAAAAAAAAATCTATCTGTAATCTTATCTTAGAAAATGACGTTTATCTGAAAAGTGTTTCAACCGTCCCGGCTCTCCCCTAATCAGAATAGCCATTTGCACTGAAGGATACAGGGCAACAACAGCAAAATTCATAACGCAGTGTACAGTGTGTACGTAACACAGCGTCAGTTGCATCGCAAGACTGTGAATACGTAGTAATCGGAATAGCCATTTGCACTGAAGGATAAGGAACAGGGCAATATATAATGGCATAAATCATACACATAACAGTGCGTAGTGTGTACGTAACACAGCGTTCGTTGCAACGCAACAACTGTGAATACGTAGTAATCAGAATAGCCAGTTGCACTGAAGGGTACAGGGCAATATCGTGGCATAAGCATAACACACACATATCAGTGTACATAAACACAGCGTCAGTGGCATCGCACAACTGTGAATCAGAATAGCCAGTTGCACTGAAGGATACAGGCATGAATCATTTATAGCGGCATGAATCATGAACACATATCAGTGTGTAGAGTGCACGTAAACACAGCGTCATTTCATCGCACAACAACTGTGAATACGTAAAACAGAATAGCCATTTGCACTGGAGAAACAGGGCAGCATATAACGGCGCAAATCTTAGCACATATCAGTGTGCAGTGTGAACATAAACACAGCGTCAGTGGCGTAGCGACAACAACTGTGAAAACGTGGTTAAATCAGAATGGCCAGTTGCACTTTGGGATACAGGGCAATATATAAGAGCATAACAGTTAAATCATAGCACAAATCAGTGTGCAGTATGTACATAAACACAGCGTCAGTGGCGTAGCGACAACAACTGTGATTACATGGTCAAATCAGAATGGCCAGTTGCACTGAGGGATACAGGGCAATATATAAGGGCATAACAGTTAAATCATAGCACATATCAGTGTGCAGTGTGTACATAAACACAGCGTCAGTGGCATAGCGACAACAACTGTGATACGTTGTTAATAGAATAGCCAGTTGCACTGAGGGATACAGGGCAATATATAAGGATATAACAGTTAAACCATAGCACATATCAGTGTGCAGTGTGTACATAAACACAGCGTCAGTGGCATTGCGACAACAACTGTGAATACGAGGTAATCAGAATAGCCATTCGCACTGAAAGAAACAGGGCAATATATGACGGCACAAATCATAGCACATACCAGTGTGTAGTCTGAACATAAACACAGCGTCAGTGGCATAGCGACAACAACTGTGGATACGTGGTTAAATCAGAATGGCCAGTTGCACTGAAGGATACAGGGCAGCCTGACGACATAAGCTGTAAGCTGTGCACCTCCATTACCAAAGCGGGGCGTCCTGACGCGGCGCTCTCCGTGGCCTGTGTCGCCACATTCCCGGTCCCGCCCTCTGCCAACGGTGAAGATCCGGTTCGTTTCGGGTTCGAACCGTTTTGGCGGCTGTAGCCGAATTAGGCGGGACGAGGTGCCGACGAAGAGAGACATCGAGGAAGGCTGGACCGTATAGAGATCAAAAGTTTCGGTTTAATGTCTGGCCGCGGCGAGACTAAATTTTATCTGCTGTGAGAGCTGGGATCGAACACAGGTCTCCCGTGCGACGGCTTTGGGTTTCGCCACTGAGCCACAGGGGGAAACAACCACTTTTGCGCCTTTAGACACAGAGCCATGGCCTTGCCTCGTCTCTCTGGATGCGTCTTCGCATGACTTACCATAGGACGTCGTGAAGACGGAATCTTTCTTGAAGTAGCCTGGCTGTTAGATACCGGGCTAAGTAAAATAATAAAAGTATCCATTCCGACGAAGCCTATCGCGTCGAGTCCTAGCGAGCCCGCGAAAAGGACCGGAGAGGCGACGGGCAGGTTAAAATGCATCTGCTGCGAGAGCCGGGATCGAACACGGGTCTCTCGCGCGAAGGCTTCGGGTTCCGCACCTGGGCCACAGGGGAGAACGACTGTTAACTCTTCTTTGGGCGTGAGAGGGCCCACCAGCAGCCGCTGGCGGCAGTGGGCCTCATCCCTGCTGATGCCCGGGTTTATGAGGGCGCGCACTGGTAGACCAGCACGTATGCCTGTCGTCCGTGAGTGCGACCTCGGTAGATCCTTGTTTGGGTAGAGCGAGTCAATACCTCACATATCTGGCATGTAGCGGCCATCGGATGCGGGGAGGAAACATGGTGAGTAACCTCTATTGCAACTTCCACGATGACTTCAGATAAGACTTCTAGCGTGAAGAAAGAGATTCTGACGTAATTGTCGCGCCCATGCTATTTATACTGCCCGCGGACCGGTCAGCATTTGCATGTTTTGCGTCAATTGGCCAGCTGTCTCCAGCTGGCGTTAACCTATAAGATTTCAGTGAAAATGGAGAAGGGAGGAGTTCCCATATACGTCAGTATGACGTAATGTCGAAGTGACCGCCTTGAAAGGGAACCATAAAAAACAACAATGGCAGCCCCTACGGATGCAGTGTTTCTGCAGGCGGTACACAGTGAGAATACACTTTAGGAAAATATAACGTTGCAGTCAAATTAATAATAATATAATAATAATGATAATAATACACACAAGATTATGTATTACAATGTTATGTGTCTGAAACAATAAGTAAGTATATACACACACGATTATGTATTACAATGTTATGTGTCTGAAAAAATAAGTATGTATATTGCGCTCAGGTAGTTTGGCGTGACTGGCCTGGAATGCTACAAAGTCGTGAGTCGTGGTTTGAAGTCGTGATTTACGTGCTCAAAAACCTGCCTGGAACGCAGCATTAGCTTCTACAGAGATGGCTGACACATTCTGTGAGTGAGATCCCGCCCCATATGGGCGTGGTGAAAACATGCGGAACACTGGCTGCAGTCTTTAGCCTCTGGCACAAAAATCATCCGATGACACAAAATCACGATAAAGGATGAACAACACTTTCAAATGCATCAAATGGCATCTAGCCAAAGAAAACAAGAAACAAATACAAAATGAGATCCGTCACCTTCATTTATATAGCGCTTTTAACAGTATTGTTTCAAAGCAGCTTTACAGTTATAATAGACGGCGCGTTCTGCGCATCACGTGTACAGTAAAATATAAGTTAAATGTAAGCAAAATCATTTTTAAGAATAAGATTCAATGTTGCGGATTAAATTTTATGTCAAATATGCAAGTTAGAGATAGAAACAGTTGAACACTTGTTTTTTCAGTGCGGTAAACACATTCTGGAAAAAGCTGGATGTAACAAAGAATACCTGTAAGGCTGAGACTGTTCTGGGAAACTGTTAAGTTTGGGTTGTTAATTAAGGATATCTTATCTTATGTAATAAATAATGTGTTGCTTTTGCCGAAATTTTACATAAACAAATTTACATTTTTCAAAATTCCTCCACGATTATTGTTTTTTTAATGAGGTATTTCTAGTATAGTTGGAGACACTGAGAGGGATGAAAAGTCCCAAAGCATTTTATTGTAATCCTTATTGGAAGATTTTGGTTTTATAAAAAAACTAAAAAAATCTTCTTTCTTTCTTTCTTTCTTTCTTTCTTTCTTTCTTTCTTTCTTTCTTTCTTTCTTTCTTTCTTTCTTTTCCCTTTGTCTTTAACTTACTTACTGTTGGGTATGGTGGTATGTATTGTGATGTGATGATTGAATGTAAGCTCAGTTTTGTTAGAGCAAAATAAAGAGAGAGAGAGAGAGAGAGAGAGAGAGAGAGAGTCGAGGTTTAAGATTATGTTGTGGAGCCATGAAGACAACTCCAGTGGCAGCCATCCAAGTAGAGATGGGGGAGTTGCCTTTAGATCTCAGAAGAGACCAGCTTAGCCTGGTTTTTTGGGCAAACCTTAAAGGTCATAGGGAAGACCATTTGAGTCAATCTACATTGGTAGAGTGTCAAGAGAGACAGAATGGTAGAAAAAGTAGTTTTGGGTGGACTATTGGACAGAAAATAAATGAGATGGAAATAGCCTTGTTGGATATAAGTCCCACAGTAGTATTTTCAAGAGTTCCTTTATGGACTCTTGAAGATCTTTCAGTTGATCTCAGTCTTTTGGAGGAAACTAAGAATGGGGATATAGATAGTAATATGGTGCAGGGGTATTTAGTTGAAAGATATGGGGATAGGATTATAATGTACACAGATGGGTCCAAAAGGGATGGGAGAGTGGGGGTGGCTTTTGTTATTCCAAAATTAAAAGTAGCAACACAAAAAAGAATTAATGATAATTTAGCAGTCTATACAGCAGAACTAATTGCTATTTTAATGGCACTCTCTTGGGGTGTGAGTAACAGGCCAAGAAGTTTAGTAATTGCTTCAGACTCAGCGTCAGCTCTGATGAGTATTCAGAACATAAATTCACAATCTAGACAAGACATTGTTGTAGAAATTGTCCAAATGGCTAGTACATTAATTAAAACTGGAGTCAATGTTGGACTTGTATGGGTTCCTGCCCACAAAGGAGTAATAGGGAATGAGTTGGCTGATAAGTATGCAAAAAAGGCAACAGAAATGGAGTATATAAGTTTAAGCATTAAGTATAGTAAAGAAGAGGTGAAATCAATCATTAAAAGAAAGATAAAGGAGAAGTGGCAAGTGTTGTGGGATAATGGTCAGACTGGTAGGAGACTATATAATATCCAAAAAAGAGTGGGGGTGAGTAGAAGTACTTGCAGAAATACACAGGAGGAGAACATCATTTCAAGAATGAGACTTGGGCATACAGGCTTAAACAGTACATTATTTTTAATGGAAAAACATGCTGATGGGAGGTGTAGTGTATGTAACACACAGGATACCATAGAACATGCTATTGAAGAATGTACTAGATATAGTAATGAGAGACAACAGTTAATACAGCAGCTAGAAGATGAAGAGATACCTTTGAAAGTAAGAGATATTTTGCTAAGGAATTCGGGAGATTTTTGTTTTGGGTTTTTATTTTCCTTTTTTAGAAGAACAGGTTTAATAAAGATAATTTAAGTGTAGGGAAATAATTTATCCAGACCTACACTCCATATCAGAAGGTGGCGGTAATGCAACCAGACGTTATTTGCCAACCGCCATAAAAACAAGAAGAAGAAGAAGAAGAAGAGAGAGAGAGAGAGAGAGAGAGAGAGAGAGAGAGAGAGAGAGCGAGCGAGAAGTAGAAGAAGAACTCTCCACTATCCCACAATGCACCGAGAACGCACACGGAGGTACGTCATCGCCCGCTCCTGAAGTGTGGCGCGAGATATGATTAATAATAATATACTTTGATTGATTAAAAGAAATGGATATTTGAATACCAACCAAAAGCAACACAAAATGTAGGTATGTAACTTTTCTGAAACATAATAAATAACTTTATTTGTGACGGAAGATCCCTTTGAAGGAGAGCATTTTTTTATGTTTACTTTCTGCAAAGGTCATTTTATATCATCACAGCTGCTTCAGTTCCGATAAGAACTTTTTTTTTTTAACTGATCGCACGTAATCGGATACTGCCAATTTTTGTATTATCTGTCGTTGTAAAGTTACTGTAGCACATAATGTAATATTATATTATTTGAAATATTCTCCTGAATGATCATTCATGGTACACAATTTATACTTTATTTTGTTCTACAAAGTAACTTACTGTTTTCTTTTTATTTTATCGTATCTGCGATACGATAAAATAAATGCAATGGTAATACCATGTAGATTTACCCTGGTAACACATTGTATTCTGTGATGTAGGCCTGCCTACTGTGCTGGTGTTCCGTGGACTATTAAAAAGTAAGTTAACCAATGCGGTTAAGTTAGCAGCTACCGTTATGGTAATCATCAAGACGAGACTTCTTCAATTGACAACTTCTTCAATTGTGTCTTCAAATCATTTGTCGCTAACAAAAATACCATGGTATTGCCATGTTTTGGTAATGGTAATTATTCAGTGCTATGGTGTATATCACAGTACCATCTGACACCATCAAATTACTGTTTTACTGCCGCAATTATGTGTAATGGTACTTTATAGTATTGTCAACTTAGTCATTGATGGTTGCTATATATTTGTTTTGGTATTGTTTTCTTCATTTGTGTATTTTATGTCATAAATTATATTTCAGTCATAATATTAAACACCCCATCTTCTGTTCTGTTATAGGTTAGTGCATACTGATGTGGAGCATCTGGATGAGCAGTCAGCATTCACAATTCCATAATTTGAAGTATCATCTGAAAATTTGTCAAGCCTACATTTACATTAGAAGAACTGCCTAATATACATTTCCTATGTCGTCTTCTTATCAGACATCAGTGGTCAGCACCCCTCTCCCTCTGCCTACCCACTTCTCTCATGCCCAGCCGTCCTTTTCCCTAAAGAAACGGAGACCTCCCTTCTCTTCCTCATCATCTTCCTCCCTGTCCCCTCCGCGGCCATTATCTCATTCTTTACCGCCACGGCCACCATCTAAAGGATGCCCCCCGCTCAGTCGAGTGTTTCTCCATCACCCTACTCCGTGGACGCCCCTGTCACGCTCCCTTATAGAGTCGCCCCCTCCTCGCTCTGTGTACGACCCGTCTCGACTGCAGTCTTTTTTCAGCCAGTGCTTTACCAACCTGGGGCTTATTGGACGAGGTTCCTTTGGTGAGGTTTTCAAGGTGAGACATGCTAAATGCCTTCTAAGGGTTTATGTGGAATAGCATACTACCACCATTCCTATTCATACTATTTCTGCAGGATGTATACTTCTATTTCTAGTGAGAAGTAATATCAGCCACCATCTTTTTCTGCCCAATGTCTCTGCATTTTTACACAAAATTGGTTTAAAAAAATGTTAAGTAACTAATGATTTTAAAAAAATAACTAGACTTGATTCGCTGAAGTAAAGGTACACCACGGATGTTTTCTGAAGCTGATACATATAATACATTTACATGATACATTTCAGATAATGGTGATGTTTCAAGATCATCAATGAATACACTAATGATAATGTGTTTTTTCAGATGTTCTTCAGATGACTGTCCTCTCTGTCGCCATAAAACATCCCATGGCACTTCTCGTAAAGAGTAGGGGTGTAATCCCGGTGTCCTAGCCGAATTCCCTCATTGGCCCTTATCTATCATGGTCTCCTAATAATCCCCTTCAATTGAATTGGCTTTATTCTCTTCTCCACCTATAGCTGGTGTGTGGATGCTGCACACTGGTGGATGCTGCACACTGGTGGTGGTTGAGGAGAGACCCCTGATCCCATTGTAAAGCACTTTGACGGTACAGTTGTATAATTTTTGTCTGTCAGGTGGTGAGTCTTTTGGACGGTTGCCAGTATGCTGTCAAGCGTTCAGTGCAGCGATTCCGTGGTGAGGTTGAACGAGCAAAAAGCATTACTGAGGCTTGGAATCATGAGAGACTACTGCCACACCCTTACGTGCTGGGCTTCATTGCGGCTTGGGAGGAGGCTGGTCACCTCTACATCCAGACTGAACTCTGCTGTACCAGCCTACAGCTATACGCTGAGGAAACGTCATTTCACACTGGTATACAGCAAACTACACAAGAAAAACTCTCTCACCAATGACCGCAACAAAACACTGGTTTATATTAAAACATTGCATTTTTTTTGCATTGCATTGCAAATATAACTTACTCAAGACAAGTGTGTGTGTGTGTGTTTTGTGTTGTACCAGATGAGACAAGTGCCTGGACATACCTATGTGACATGCTTTCAGCGCTCGACCACTTGCACGCTCATGGGTTCGCCCATATGGACATCAAACCAGCAAATATTTTCATTACAAAGGCTGGACGGCTCAAACTTGGAGATTTTGGCTTGTTGATCAAGCTTCCTAGAGATGTCCAAAACCAAGTGATAGAGGAAAAGAGAGAAATGAAGATGGATGATGATTTACGGGAAGGAGACCCCAGATATATGGCCCCTGAGCTATTGAGAGGAGAGTATGGGACTGCTGCAGACATCTTTAGGTTAGTGAATGTTATCTTTAGGGCTGTCAGTTAAACGCGTTATTAACGGCGTTAACGCAAACCCATTTTAACGGCGTTAATTTTTTTATCGTGCGATTAACGGTCTTTTTGGCCTAGCAAACTTTGTAGTTTTTTCACATGCATTTGCAACGACGCGGCATGCTATGAAACCCATTCATTTCAATGGCTTGCGCCGCGCGAGGACGTTTTGAAAGCGCAAGCGGATCTAGCTAGACCGGAAACAAAACAACAGGCACGCCGCACACACTTGTTTGGGCTTGCGACTGCGAGCCGGCCAACTAGTTGGTTAACGTTACGTTTTTGAGTGGATGACGAGCGCGAGACGCCGAAATGGATGCCTATGATTCTGAATGGAAAGTTTACTTTTAAAAAGTTGCCAAATGGTTACATTGACAAGACCAAAGTGATCTGTGTGTTTTGTCATTGTGAACTGAGCTATCATCATCGCAGCACGTCCGGTCTGAAATACCACTTGATGATGGCCAAGCAAGCAAACACACACACACACACACACACACACACAGCTGATGCGAATTCTCCGCCCCCTCGTCAATATCAGGACCTCCTCAGTATTTCTTTCACCCTTTTATTGATGGACAGTGTTACATTGTGTGAGAGATTATTTGCTCCAAGTGAGAATGTTAGTGTGAAATTGAACACAGTATTGTCAATGTTGTTTTCAATAAAAAAACATTTGCACAAAGCAAGCCAATCCACTTTTCCATGTTGATAAGAGCATTAAAATGAGAAAAAAGAATATGGGACAAAAAGAAATCAAGAGACATTTAGAATAGATACAAATGTGTAGGGATGTAACGATTCACTCATCTCACGATGCGATACGATTCACGATACTGGTTTCACGATACGATTTTCTCACGATTTTTTTAACAAATGAGATTTAAGACAAAAGTGTCCCTTTTATTATTTCTCAGACAAAATGCTGCACATTTCTTTTTAATTTAAAATATATTTGTCAAATAATAAAACTACATTAAAAAAAATCCCTTCAAGGTTGTTTCAACTCAGTCTTTCTGTCTGTTTGGTCAAGAGGCTGGACACTGGTACCTTTGCACACTATGTAAAAGACTGTGTAAAATTAGTACCATATTGACAGGGGTTTTACATTGTAATAAAGGCAAGATTCTAATTTTGATATAATTTGTATCATTACACTAGTAAGAGTTAAAAAAAAACTCATTTAGAGAAAGAGATAGTAAAATAAATACAACACCTGGTTGCCACGGAAACACTGATGCACCTTGTGATCTCCGTGGCTCGCGCAATTGTCGTATTAATGACTTTTACATGAAAACGGAGTTGACTGGTGCTTCTCATGGTGGTGATTATTGTTAGTCTACGGAAAGTCAAAATGCCGCCGCACCTCCGATTTGAATGAGTCAGCGTCAACATCTACGCTTGCCGTCGCCATGTCTACTGTTTGACGGCGCGTGCACACCAGTCTATTTGGCACACACTGGTGCGGCACGAGCGGAGCAAACCGAGCGTTTTCAGTTCATTCCTATGGAAGTTGTTGACACAAGATCAAGTTCCATGAATGAAGTGAAAACACTCGCTAGCTTCACGCCAGTGTGTGCTCGCTGCTATTGTGCCTGTAAAGCGAGGTTCACAACTTCACAGTAGGCTATACAGTAAACGCGCCCTGCTGTTTAAAACGTGTATCGCGATTCGTTTAACATTTCAACCGACTTGAATCGTCACCCATTTTTATCGATTTTCAACCGGTTGCGAGTGAATCGTTACATCCCTACAAATGTGCGATTAATTGCGATTAATCGCGAGTTAACTATGACATTAATGCGATTAATCGCGAT
The DNA here is from genome assembly GCA_029959095.1 of Rhinichthys osculus. NCBI lineage: Eukaryota > Metazoa > Chordata > Actinopteri > Cypriniformes > Leuciscidae > Rhinichthys > Rhinichthys osculus. The sequence goes on from JARWKJ010000018.1 coordinate 26,693,225, forward strand.
TAAATATTTTAATCGTTTGACAGCACTAGTTATCTTGTTTATAATTAAATGTCAATGGTAAGAACCAAATTAGGTATTTTGTGATTTTTATAAAGTATCATGTATTGTATAAAGTCTTCTCTTCTCTTCTCTTCTCTTCTCTTCTCTTCTCTTCTCTTCTCTTCTCTTCTCTTCTCTTCTCTTCTCTTCTCTTCTCTTCTCTTCTCTTCTCTTCTCTTCTCTTCTCTTCTCTTCTCTTCTAGTTTGGGTGTTTCCATCCTGGAGTTGGCCTGTAACATTGAAGTTCCTAAAGGAGAAGATGACTGGCAGCAGCTCCGAAAGGGTCACTTACCAGCAGAATTCACAAATGGTACTGTACATTATCATTTCATGTGGCTAAGTGAAATGCTGAAAATGTTCTTGATACGTTTAGGGACACTTTAAAGGATTAGTTCACCTCAAAATGAGCATTTCCTGATAATTTACTCATCCCAATGCCATCCAAGATGTTCATGTCTTTCTTTCTTCAGTGGAAAAGAAATTAAGTTTTTTGAGGAAAACATTTCAGGATTTTTCTCCACACAATGGACTTCAATTGCAACCAACGTTTTGAAGTCCAAATCAATGCAGTTTCAAAGGGCTATGAAGTGCCTCAAACTAGGGGTGTGCACGAATATTCGAATTTTCAAATATTCGATCTGTAATTATTATTCGAAAAATAAAATACTATTCGAATTTTACTACGTTGCTTTGCTGGCCGTAAATGCAGTGAATCCATGATAAATCCCAAGCACTAACTCACAGTTATAATTAAATGCACTGGGTGGCGCTGTGGAGTGTCTTAACAAGTTGTGTGTATTTGATCACATAATGTTGTCGTCTGCCTCGCGAAGTTTGGAATTACTTGAAAATGATCTTACTAAATGGAATTACTTTTGATCAAATTAATTAATTAATCTGAGTTATAATATCATCACCACAATGAGAAATCACATGAAATCCAAACAGTCGACTGAGGAAAGACAGCTGTCCATCACTGCATCACGGCTGCAGGCAAGCGCAGCTGGACCCCGCGTGATCCGAGATGATAACTTATCTAATAGCAAAATGATTTTGAGACATATACTTCCTTTAAGTTTCGTTGAGGGAGACCGGTTTAAGAACAGAAAACGCAAAGTGCTGTTAGAAACTTAGAACACCGTTATCTTTGTTTCTCTGAAACGTCTGTCAGCAAAGCGCCTTTTCTCACTCGAGCATAAATTGCTGGCGGCGCCCCTGCAACACGATAATTATATGCTGACTCGAGTGTGTGTGTACATTCTGTACGATATCTGGTGCAATCTGCTTTATTAGGCGTTTTTTTTCCGTTCGCGCTGCTTGAGCATGCTTTTATTAATGCTTTTGTTTTTTATATTTTTTGTTTACACATAGGCCTACTGTTTAATGTTTTCAACTAAAAGAAAACTTTAACATATATTGTAAGCTTGTTGTGTATATTGCCCAATTGTAAGCTTGTCTAGAAATGGTGACAAAAACGTAAAAAAAAATCAACTTAAAAAATAACGTCTTTTTCGTTATACGTCATTTAAATAAACGAATATTTGATTTTTAGGAACCCGAATATTCGAATCCAATATTTTTGAAAAATGCCCATCCCTACTTCATACGGCTCTGCACGTTCCCAGCTGAGGAATAGGCTCTTATCTAGCGAAACGATCGGTCATTTTCTAAAAAAAACAAACATACTTTTTAACCACAATTGTTCGTCTTGTGCTGGTCTGCGACGCGCCAGGGATTACGTCATCACGTTGGAAACGTCATGTTTTTTTTTTAATATAATATTAAAACAAAGATGTCAGACGATTTTGAAGTTGGAGGAGAAAACGGGAGAAAATGAAATGGAATTTTTCGCCCTTCCCTGCCTTTTTTAACCGGAGTACACAGACAAATAACTTAGATAGATGACATGATGCGTGACGTTTCCAACGTGATGACGTAATCCCTGGCGCGTCGCAGACCAGCACAAGACGAACAATTGTGGTTAAAAAGTATATAAATGTTTATTTTTTTTAGAAAATGACCGATTGTTTCGCTAGATAAGACCCTATTCCTCAGCTGGGAACGTGCAGAGCCGTTTGTAGCACTTCATAGCCCTTTGAAACTACATTGATTTGGACTTCAAAACGTTGGTTGCAATTGAAGTCCATTGTGTGGAGAAAAATCCTGAAATGTTTTCCTCAAAAAACTTAATTTCTTTTTCACTGAAGAAAGAAAGACATGAACATCTTGGATGGCATTGGGGTGAGTAAATTATCAGAAAATTTTCATTTTGAGGTGAACTAATCCTTTAAGGACCTTGTGATTTCCAGGGTTCCCGCGGGGTCTTAAAAAGCCTTAAAAGCATTGAATTTATTCATTTGGAAATAATACCTTAAAAAGACTTTAAAAAGTCTTGAATTTTGATGTCTGGGTCTTAAAAATTGTGCTGTATGTAACTTCTCCGTATTGTATTTTTCCTCAAAAGTTTCATTTGTCAACCACGATTATTGTAATTTTAAGTTTATTGTTCAGGGGTCTCTCAGTTCCCCATATTCCCAGCATGGAATAAGTAGCTAATCTTAAAAAACAACTTAACATTGTTCGGCAAACTTTCTTGTGTCCTACTGAAATGTTTTTATTTTTCACACCTGCTTGGCTTATCATCTTTTACCCGTTCCACAATTGAAAAATAAATGAACACAAGTTCAAGGATTTTGTTTTTCTTTGCTGGTAGGGACGTGAAATAGGTATTAATTTTTTATATAAATGGTCTTAAAAAGACTTGAATTTAACTTGAAGAAACCTGTAGGAACCCTGGGTTTCGCACAATAGGCGCTTTCACACCGGGTAGTTCTAGAAACGTACTTCTAGGAACTAGCCATCAGGGTGGTTCCCCGAGAACTAATGGTTCCCTTAGGAACATTTTCCTGGTTGCATTCGCACCGCCAGTAGGAACTCTGAAGTGATGTAAGCCGCGCTTGTTGTTGTGACTTTTATTTTGTGGCGTGGCGCTTATTGAGCGGGTTCAGAATAAACTAGTCAAACAAAGGTTTATGAACTCTATTTATTACAGAAAATACTCAATATCATTAACAAATAATTTAGAAATAATGTTGAAATTTCACATTATGCATTAGGGGTGGGCGATATGAGCAAAAATTCATATCACAATATTTGTCACTGTCCGGACGATATTGATTAGGGGTGGGAGAAAAAATCGATCCATCGATGCATCGCGATTCTCTCTCCAACGATTCTGGATCGATTCTGAGAATTCCAGAATAGATTCTGAGCTTAGTTTTTAACCAGATGTGCGATGACGTTGAGTTTGCTTTAGAAACACCCGTATTCTGGTTGCTTCCAATTCCTCACACACATACACCACTCGAACCTTCCGTAAAATAATCTTTCATAAAGTTCGGAAAGGTTGAAGCGAATTACAAGGACATTCACAGGCTTCATTGCACAGGATACGCTGTGAGAGACGCGCACTTTCTTTGATGTTACACAATTGAAGTGTGCTGTCTCGCCCGTCGGTATTTTCCTTACAAATGCTCTACGAAGTCGTCATTTGTGTGGTTTGGAATGCAGTGGACTTATATATTTAAAATATGAACCTCACTAACAGAAGGCTGCTTTCAATTTCAAATGCTGACGCGCGCTTTGTTTGTGAGACTGCTCGCGCATGCGGCTGTGCGACTCCGTGTAGTGGTTTAATGTACTTGTGCAAAATTAACGTAAACACAGCCAGTTATGTCTTAAGTGATTAAACGGACAGGACACACCGCATTACTTCTTTTATTTCAAAAGAGATGCGTGCGTGAATGCAGCTTAATAGATCACCCGCAGTGACATGATGTCATAGTAAAAAACAACAGTAAAGATAAAGAAAAATCACTCACAGTTCTTGAATGGAAAACGTTCAGATAATCTATAGGCTACTGAAAGCACTTTTTGTTTGTTGTTTGTTATATTTTTCTATGCTCCTCTTTATTATTTGTTATATTAGTTTAAAATTCTTAACATTCAACTGTTTTAATAAAAACAAATTAATTTGTAATTATTTTTTAAAAAGTACTCAATTACTTATGTAAACTATTGAATTAATAAGGGGAAGGGGGGGGGGGGTAGGTAGATAAAGAATCGTTCTGGAATCGGATCGGATCGTGAGGTGACCAAAGATTCCCACCCCTAATATCGATATTATATCGCGATATGAGAAAAAAAATTGGAATCACATTTTAGTACACCTTAGTTAAATTACAGGCAAAATATGTATTTTAACAGTAGATAACTAGAAACAGGTGAGGCATTTCATTGGACATAGACCTGAAATGTTTTTTTTTTTTTTTGTGCCATTTTTTTTTCTCAAAAAGTGCAAACATGCAACATGAGGTAGGCCTGAATGCACTTGTTATGTCTTTCCACTTTTTGCTCGTCTTGTCATAATGAGAACCGGCAGCGAATGAAGACTTTATTGATTTCTGAGTGAGAGCCGTCTTCGGGTGTGCTCTGTCTCCGGGAATATCTGTTGTTATAGTTTTGCTTTTTTAAATTAGTTTTTATTTTAATATCGTTTTCAATTTTGCTTTAAATTTCAGTTTAGTTTTAGCTAGTTTCATTAATGGTTTTGTTAGTTTTTATTTAGTTTTATTTTGCAAACACATTTCTATATAGTTTTTATTTTATTTAGTTTCAGCTTTAGTAATTATAGTTTAGCTTTAGCAGAGCGAGCAGAACACTTCCTGTCTAGACCAAAGCGAGACGTTTAATTTAAGTTTAATGTTTGCACAGATTACAGTTAACTCTTATGCAGACATCTTAATAATAAAAATAAAATAATGGTTTGAGATTGAACAAAGCACCAAATAAATAGAACTTAAAAGTATACAAGAAAAAAACAATGGAAATTTTCATAAAAACTAATTCATTAGTGTAAGGAGACAGAATAAAGGCCTACAGTTTGTACAGTATAAAACCCATTACGTCTATGGAGAGTCCCCACAAAGATAGTGGACCAGTGTGTGTGTATGCGCGCGCTTATGTTTGTGTCGTGTCTATGCGCGCGCTTATGTGTGTGTCGTGTCCTGTTATTCATAGCCTAACGTTACATTGCGGGGAAATGTCTCCCTGTGGATAATATTATTAGCAGTAAATGTTTTGTAAAAACAAAGATAATAACAGCAGCTTTCAACCTTCATGAAAACATGACATCTCAAATAGGGATGCAGCGATTACCGGATTTCACAATTAACCGCGCTTTAAAACGTCACGGTTAATTAATCGTAAAGACTATGCTACACCGAGTGTTCTGCATGGAACGGAACTTTTGCACCTAACACAAAACGAAAACAAAGTTACACCAGCGGTGCACCAGCTTAAAGTGCCGTGCTCGTCAACCACTATGGCAGAGGGACTAAGCAGCGACGCTCTATTTCCACCGAAAAAACGCCTTAAGTGCGTGATCACAGATCGCATCTTTTGCGCGCTCAAGTTCATTTCAAATGTAGGCGCACGTATGCGCACCCATAATGGAAGCGACGCGCTCGTTTTTTCCAAGCGTGTCCGCGCTGCATCGAGATAAAAACATCTCAACTTTTCAGAATGCCGCAAGCGAACCGTAGGTCAAGTGACAAGAACCAACACAGCAACGACAGACGCCTCCGGAGCGCAACCGCCCTATAGCGCTTTGGAAAAAGGAGAACGCGGCGTGCAACTTTCAGCTTTCAGTGCAACGTAAAAAAAGCAACAACAAAAAATAAAACAGCGGAATGTTTTGGTTACGCAAGTCTGTGGAAAACAGAATGTGACGTGCTCTCAAGAGTTTCAGTCAGTGAACATTTAACTTAATATCCTATTGCTTTCTCCTGTCTGTGTTGAGTAAATGTTAGGCTTTGTAGTTGTAATATGCCCGGTGTAAAACACTAACATAAGATCAGGGCCGTGTAGACTTACCAATTAACTGCATTTCAGTTACGGTATTAATAAAACTGCATGAGAGATGTTCTCAGTTTCTTTCTATAATTTTTACTCAAACTTCAAACAAACAAACCAAAATAATGAGATTATAATAGGCTAGATGATTTTCTAAAGGCACATGTAAAATTTGGATTAATAATTAAAAAAGAGTATTAAAATAAGTACAATAATTTTGGTGGATAACATTTGGACAATATTTGTTTTCTTTTAAAAGAAATACATAGGCCTAATATTTCGCTTGCATTTAATTCAATGGAGCCAAATACTTTGTTTATTCTTTGTTTCATTGAGATTTATTAGTATTATTTATGTTTTTATGTAAAATACCAACAAGATATTGTTTTCATGGTTTCAAGTTTTCTACCTCAGGTTGAAAATAAATTTAGAACAAACTAAACACTTAATAATGTGATCTATTTCAGTGCCCTGCAGCCTTTGACTTAATTTGTTATTTTTAAAAGAAAAATGCTGGATGTGTACAAAGTACGTCTCTTTAATTCCAAAGGAAGAGATTGATTATTGTTTGTCATTTTATAATTTTGTACTGTGTTAATTAATAAGATTATTAACAGCAATAAATAACACATTCAAATCTAGTGTTGAGTGTTCATGTGATATTATACATAAGTAGTGTTGTGAAATTAATTGATGCATAATAATCGTGATAATCGTTAAATCGTGATTATTTCTCAGACAATAATCGTACTTACAAAATCTGTAATCGTTGCATCCCTAATCTCAAACATACAGTAGCCTAGAACTTTAACGTTTGTTGTGCTTGACGAACTTGTTTTGGTGTTGCACCCGCGTCTCGCAAATGAAACGGCATTCTAATAATGCTGCGCTCCAGTTAAAAGTCAAACTTGCGTCTCATTACCTTGTTATTTCCCATTCCACCGCAAAAGATGCATCCTTTATGAACAGCCGCTTAGCACTAGCGATGTGTTCTACGTTACGGTCCTTCATTGAACGCGTCACAGGACAGCGGTTAATCGCCTCAGCAACTTCACGCATGAAGCGCCAAATCAGCCATTTCCTTAAACAGCGTATTCGATTCTGTATCGTCATTAGTGTAAACAGTTGTAAAGAGTTGGCTACCAAATTGACCAAAACAATATAACTGCAAAATTTGAATTTATGAATACGGTATCCTCGGTATCGCAAAATCCATATCATGGCACAACATAATACCGGTATTCACGTTCATACCGGTATAGCGCCCACCCCTATTATGCATACATTCATATTCATAAAATTATTCTACAAGCTAGGGGTGTAACGATATTCAAACTGAACCGAAAAACCGCGATACAGCACCCACGATACGTATTGCGATACTTTTATGGCGTTCCGAACACGCCCCGCCCCCTGCTACCCCGGCCCAGCCCTGCTCATTGGACCTCATGTCTTATGCGTGTACACTACGAATTCATTGTTGTAGCCTAACCACCATTAACACCATATAATAGCAAGCTCCGTGTTTTGTTACTTTCGATAATAAGCAAGGTGTAATCTTGATACATATAAATGCCGTTATTGTTCAAACAATAAATGCCGTTTTGGAGCTCTTTGATGTGGCGTGACAGATCAATGTACTAGGCTCCTCATTTCAAGTGGCAGCGCGAAGCGCGAGTAAACGCGATCATCTCTTCATCAGTTACAGAATAAACATGAATGGACACCTGAAGGTATGTTGAAAGATACAGTATACTTACTGAAAGGCATCATAACTCGTGTAATCGCTCAATCAGTGTTTCAGCAGCGGAAAGACGTCAATAAAACAGCTTAGTTTGTCACATAGCATTATATTTACCTCAGCAGGCAAGTCATTCAGTGTCCACAGCTTGTTGGTTCCTATAAATAAACTCTTGCACTAAATAAATGCACTATTTTAGCCTATATATTATATTTTACTTATACATTAAATAATCAAGAAATCATTAACATGTTAAGTAAAATATCTTTCATGAAAATGACAGCAACTGTGTAAATTATTAGCTATATTTCATTAACGAATTAGAGTTAATGCAAAAACTGCCTTTTGTTCAGTTTACATGTTTTCATGCAATGTGTTGAGTGTTGATTATTATATCTAAAAAATAAATAGCATTTGAATTTAGGCTAACGTTTGGCCGAGTGTCCTGTCGGAGAGATCTTCAACTCCCACCTCCGGCGGAGCCTCGACCGGATCCCGAGGGGGGCTGGGATATTGAGTCCGAGTGGACCATGTTCTCCACCTCCATTGTCGAAGCAGCCGCTCGGAGCTGTGGCCGTAAGGTCTCCGGTGCCTGACGAGGCGGCAATCCCCGAACACGGTGGTGGACACCGGAAGTAAAGGATGCCGTCAAGCTGAAGGAGGAGTCCAATCGGGCCTGGTTGGCTTGTGGGACTCCTGAGGCAGCTGACGGGTACCGGCAGGCCAAGTGGACTGCAGCCCGGGTGGTTGTGGAGGCAAAAACTTGGGCCTGGGAGGAGTTCGGTGAGGCCATGGAGAAGGACTATCGCCTGGCCTCGAAGAGATTCTGGCAAACAGTCCGGCGCCTCAGGAGAGAGAAACAGGGCCCTACCAACGCTGTTTACAGTGGAGGTGGGCAGCTGTTGACATCAACTGGGGATGTTGTCGGACGGTGGGAGGAATACTTCGAGGATCTCCTCAATCCTGCCGTCACGTCTTCCATTGAGGAAGCAGAGGCTGAGGGCTCAGAGGTGGACTTGTCCATCACCCTAGCTGAAGTCACAGAGGTAGTCAAGAAACTCGTCGGTGGCAAGGCACTGGGGGTGGATGAGATCCGCCCTGACTACCTCAAGTCTCTGGATGTTGTGGGGCTGTCTTGGCTGACACGCCTCTGCAGCATCGCGTGACGGTCTGGGACAGTGCCTCTGGGATGGCAGACCGGGGTGGTGGTCCCTCTTTTTAAGGGGGACTGGAGGGTGTGTTCCTACTACTGGTGGATCACACTTCTCAGCCTCCCTGGGAAAGTCTATGACAGGGTACTGGAGAGGAGAATACGGCCGATAGTAGAACCTCGGATTCAGGAGGAGTCCTTTGCTAAGGGCTATCCGGTCCCTGTACGACCGAAGCAGGAGCTTGATTCGCATTGCCGTCAGTAAGTCAGACTTCTTCCCGGTGCATGTTGGACTCCGGCAGGGCTGCCCTTTGTCGCCGGTTCTGTTCATATTTTTTATGGACTGAATTTCTAGGCGCATCCAGGGGCCGGTGATTGTCTGGTATGGGGACCACACGATTTTGTCTCTGCTCTTTGCGGATGATGTTGTCATGTTGGCCCCTTCAGACCAGGACCTTCAGCATGCACTGGGACGGTTTGCAGCCGAGTGTGAAGCGGCTGGGATGAGAATCAGCACCTCCAAATCCGAGGCCATGGTCATCAGTCTGAAAAGGGTGGCTTGCCCACTTCAGATTGGTGGAGAGTTCCTGCCTCAAGTGGAGGCGTTTAAGTATCTTGGGGTTTTGTTCACGAGTGGGGGAAGGAAGGAACGGGAGATTGACAGACGGATCGGTGCAGCTTCTGCAGTAATGCGGTCGATGTACTTGTCTGTCGTGAAGAAAGAGCTGAGCCGTAAGGCGAAGCTCTCGATTTACTGGTCAATCTACGTTCCTACTCTCACCTATGGTCATGAGCTTTGGGTCATGACCGAAAGGACAAGATCCCGGATACAGGCGGCCGAAATGAGCTTTCTCCGCATGGTGGCTGGGCGATCCCTTGGAGATAGGGTGAGAAGCTCGGTCACTCGGGAGGAGCTCAGAGTAGAGCCGCTGCTCCTCCACATCGAGAGGGGTCAGCTGACGTGGCTTGAGCATCTGTTCCGGATACCTCCTGGACGTTCAGAATGGCTTTCGTTGGAGCTATTATTTTGTTGCAACAAGTACTGACAATTACACTTTAAGTCGCTTTTCCACCATCAGGCCAATCCATTCTCTTTGCTTAACTGTTCCATTCCGGTACGGATATGGTTTCATTTTCCACTGTGGGGCTGATAACGGAGCTCTTTGGAATGCAATACAAATGCGTCAGTCTTTGCCTTGGTAACGCAAGAGTTTACAGACGAGATGTAAATAGAAACCGTGTTCTGGAGGATGATCAGATATTTCTTTTAATTTATTATTAATTTGTGTTTACGTCTCTCAAATAGCACTCTTAGACAGCTACAGAGAAACTGCTAGTTAGGCAGCAGACAAGTGACCAATCCTGAGACACAACGTCACTTCGCGCATTCTAGCAACATGGTTCAGCAAGGTTAGCTAACAACGCTGAGAATTCCAGTCCAAGAACGGGTTTTAATCGTGCCGTGCTGTACAAGGCTCAAATGGAAATATAACTGGAACCTCTCCTTAGCATTCTTAGAACCTTTCGGCCCGACAGTGGAGAAGTGCCTTTATCTCTAAAGGAAGAAATAGTAATTAATATATAATAATAATAATAAACTTTATTTTATATAGCGCCTTTAAAAGGTATCTCAAAGCGCTTCACAAGAATAAAAACATAAAACATACAATTAAACAAACAATGCAGTACTGACAGAAAAACATTATGAAATATAGGATTAATAATAATAATAGTAATAATACTAAGACAATTATAAACAATTATGTAAAGGCTACCCTAAACAAATAAGTTTTAAGTGATGTTTTAAAAACACTAAGAGATTTGGCTTGCCTAATCTCAATAGGCAGGGAATTCCAAAGTTTTGGAGCATTCGACGAGAAGGCCCTATCACCCATGGATTTTAGTCGGGTATGCGGAACAAGTAAAAGACCAGCTTCCAAAGAGCGGAGATCACGTACTGCTGTGTAGGGTGTTAAAAGTTCAGTTAGATAATGAGGTGTCAGTCCATTCAAGTCCTTATAAGTAAGCATTAAGATTTTAAAATCAACACGGAATCTGACAGGGAGCCAGTGTAAAGATTCCAGTACCGGAGTAATATGGTCCCTTGTCCTGTTTCCAGATAGAATTCGAGCAGCAGAATTTTGTACCAACTGTAGTTTAAGGGTAGCTTTTGAAACCCCAGCCAACAGAGCATTACAGTAATCAATACGAGAAAATACAAAAATGTTAATTAGCTTTTCAGCCACTGGGAGTGACAACATAGGACGCATTCTGGCTATATTTTTGAGATGAAAAAAATGATGTCCTGACAGTGCTCTGAACATGAGGAACAAATGTCAAATTATTATCAAATATCACCCCCAAATTTTTTTATTTAGTCTGAAAATGAAGTGTAGAACCTTCTACACTAAAAGTGGGGGAACCAATGAGCATTACCTCCGTCTTATCACTGTTTAGACATAAAACATTTCCAGACATCCAATCTTTTATCTCAGAAATACAAAAGGAAAGATGAGACACAGCCGCATTTACATCGGGTTTTGAATGTATATAAACCTGGGTGTCATCTGCATAGAATTGAAAACTGAGACCAAATGATCTTAACCCTTGTGCTGCATTAGATTTTTTACGCCGTTGAGTGCATTAATGGACAAAAATGGCCACATATTAAACATTGCCTAAAATATTATATATTATTATTATTTTCCACTTTTTTTGAGTTAAATCTTTTAACCAGCATCAGTCCTCATCATAACTACCAAATATTTATTTAATTTCAGGATTTTAACCCTTTAAATACCAGTTTTGGTGGCGATACCATCAATTTGTATAAGAGGAAAAAACACAAAAATGTAATTATTTTCCATACACTAAATGCAAAGAGAAAACTTTAGCTTTGGATTATCACAGTCTTGAATATGTCAAAGATTAGCGGCAACATTATTTCTGGTGCATTTAAAGATTTTGTGTTATGTCAGATTTAAAGGAGTCATAATGTAGTATTAACTTTGATACCCACGCTCTATTATAGTCATTTCATGCCCTTCTAAAAAAGAAAAATTGGAAAAAAATAAACAGAGAGCTCGTTTGACCCTTATTTCTGAATGCATTATTGTCTCGCGAGATCTGATGCGAGGTTTTGGCTGTCGTGGACGGTCATTTTAATAATGCAAATGAGGGGCGCGTTGATTGGTGGCAGGAAGGAGGGGGCATGACACCGCAGGTAACTTCAGCATATCATTCCAAAAAGAGATCATGGCGCAAGTTGTTAATGAACCCGACCTGGCCGCGACCTACGGGATTCAACCGTATATGTTTGAGCCAGACTCTGAACCAGAGCTGGAAACGGAAGAGGACGTCTACATCAACATGTCTCTGAATGGTAAAGACAATTTTTTTGACTGAGACATACATTAACATCAGTAACGAGCTAAAACGTTTTTTTGCTATTTTCTCCCACATAAGTTTAGCTTTAATTTAATGTAGATTACATTAACGGAGATGTAGTCTACTTTATTTTCAGCTTACAGTGGTTATAGAGATTAACGTTTGCTATAATGTGTTGTTTTTGCCTTTTTTGACGTTGTGGTTTTTTAGATATTTAATAATTTTCATCTGCAGACATGTAACGTTATGTTTTTCTTTATGTTTATTAATTCTTGACTGTTTTTTAAATGTATCTATCCTTATCTATTATATAAAAAAATCAATACAATGATATGTTGTCATTTTTATATTGTATACGATTATATTAAATAATAGCTGTATCATTTTCTAGTCTGTTTAAAGTGGAAAGATGTGGCTAGCAATCGTAGAGTCCATTCCCCGTGTTTACATCACATACATTAACCGCATTAGTAGTTAGATGCTATTTACACAAAATGTAGTAATAAAAACACAGTCTTACCGTTTCAAATTCAGGCAAGTCCCTGATTGTTGGAATGGCACCTTTTTCCAAACGTAGCTTCGATGCCAACTTCGCCTGATATTGCCCCAAATTTGTAAAAGATTCTTTTGTGAAATGTTTAGCGCAGACACCTAACGTTGAGCAAGTTGAGATGGTTGTTGGAATAGCGTCATTGAAAATAAATTTCATCCACTTGTCCCTTGTAGTTTGGTCAGTTTTGGGTAAAGAAAAAACATTAGAATGTGGATTATGACAGTCAACCACAGAGCAACTCACGTGTGCATATCGTTTCTGCATCTTTCTTGACTGAATATGATGGGGAGAGGGGCAGGGCGGGCCTCCTCTGCGGTGTCCATATATGGTATATCAGGCCCCGTCTTGACGTCAAGTCGGGGGAGAAATTGAAATCTCGTATTTGAGTGCGCGTGCACGTTGGCTAGTTTAAGAACCCTGGGATAAACAAACGCTTCACTTTTGAATATCGACATCCCGGCCAATGTATAATCGTTAGTCAATCATAACATACCTTGATTCTCATGGAAAAGTGAAAATTGCACATTATGACTCCTTTAAAAAAAAATCCCTCTTAGCGCGTTAAGGGACAAAAATGGCCACATATTAAACATTGCCTAAAATATTATATATTATTATTATTTTCCACTTTTACTGAGTTAAATCTTTAAACCAGCATCAGTCCTCATCATAACTACCAAATATTTATTTAATTTCAGGATTTTAACCCTTTAAATACCAGTTTTGGTGGCGATACCATCAATTTGTATAAGAGGAAAAAACACAAAAATGCAATTATTTTCCATACACTAAATGCAAAGAGAAAACTTTAGCTTTGGATTATCACAGTCTTAAATATGTCAAAGATTAGCGACAACATTATTTCTGGTGCATTTAAAGATTTTGTGTTATGTCAGATTTAAAAAAAAAAATCCCACTTAGCGCGTTAATGGACAAAAATGGCCACATATTAAACATTGCCTAAAATATTATATACTATTATTATTTTCCACTTTTACCAAATTAAATCTTTTAACCAGCATCAGTCCTCATCATAACTACCAAATATTTATTTAATTTCAGGATTTTAACCCTTTAAGTACCAGTTTTGGTGGTGATACCATCAATTTGTATAAGAGGAAAAAACACAAAAATGTAATTATTTTCCATATACTAAATGCAAAGTGAAAACCTTGGCTTTGGATTATCACAGTCTTAAATATGTCAAAGATTAGCAGCAACAGTATTTTTGGTGCATTTTTATTTTTTTGTGATATGTAAGATTTTTGAAAAAAATCACACATAGCGCGTTAAGGACAAATTTGGTCATTTTTGAACCCACTGTCATAATATCATACAATCATAATTTCTATTCAAATACCCTGTCGTAATGACAGGGTATTTGAATACCAAATATAATCCAAGCCTTGGGGTAAAATATTTACTTTTTACTGTTTTCCACCAGTTGGTACCATTTGTCATATAATTGACATACTGCAAACATCTGTAGTACTGCAAACATTTTCCTGATTTCTACTAGGTGATTATTACCTGTGCCTGTCTCACTACACATCAAAATTTGCTATAGAAAGAAAGCAAAACTACAAGATCACCATGAACATGAATTTTTATTTTTTTCTATAAACAATTTAATTCTATAAATATAAAATTAGTGAGGCCAGCAGGGGGTGCTCTCCCTGTGCTCTGTGTGGGTCCTAACATAGTGGGACACTATACTGTCAAAGAGCACTGTCCTTCGGATGAGACGTTAAACCGAGGTCCTGACTCTCTGTGGTCACAAAAAATCCCAGGATGTCTTTCGGAGTAGGGGTGTAACCCCGGCATCCTGGCCAAATTTGCAGTATGGCTGCCGTCGCATCATCCAGGTGGAGCTGCACATTGGTGGTGGTTGAGGAGATTCTCTCTTCTATGTAAAGCGCTTTGAGTGCCGAGAAAAGCTCTATATAAAATGTAATGAATTATTATTATTATTATTATTATTATTAAAACATATCAAAACTTCAAAACAAAATCATTCTTCAGCTCATTTGCAGGAGCTGCAGAATTGCAATGCATGCTCCTTACAGATGTAAATGCCACATTTTGAGGAGGTGGTGGAGATTTTTCTTTTTTTTGTTAGGGCAGAAACTGCACCCCCTCCTCCTCTTGTCATGGGTGTCTGCAGACCCACTTTCCTCTGAATTTTCTGCTCAGTTTGAAATTGCCGCACCAAAGATGTGCACAGCTTTATAACTTTTGCATCAACCGCACTTGTATGATTTCTCAACTAGTCTAATCCAAAACAAAGGCAGACTTTGTTTTGGATCCCTCGCAGCTACATCTTTGTGTTGCCGCAAGATGAAAGGTGTTATTATTGTCTAAGGACTGACTGCATGGCTGTGTTTGTGCCTCTACGTATGTGAGAAATTATCAATTAACTTTGAAACATAGACTGCTAAAAAAAAACGAAGCTGTGTCAAAGGTTCATGTCTGTGCGTAAAATACGCATAAATCAAACCGAAAGAAAACAATGCAGTGAGAAGCGCTTTTATGGAAGTAAAATAATCCCAAATGTTTTTGAAACAAAAAGCCTGTTGAATTGTACTACTTGAAAAAATTATGCATTGCATTAACCCTGCTTGTATTTTAATGCATTGTATTTTTAGGGCTTGTATTTTTATAGGCTGAAATTTAGCATGGTTGAATATTTAAGCTGTGAATATTTCAAATCAAAACATTTCAAACATATTTTCATTAGTAAAATTTAAATAATCCATATTCACCTTTCATATTTCATTTCCCAAATATTCAAACTGATTAAAAATACAACCCATAATATTCAACAGGCGGTTTTCGGTCCATTTTATTTCGCTTTGCAAATTCGCTTCCACAAATTCAGTGGTTCAAATTCGACAGTAAATTCAACGTTGACATCCAGGAGCTGCAGGAAAAGCAGTAGATTACCGAGCATAATCTCCATCTGCTGTTAGTCGACCTCACCAGCAGGGGGTGCAAGCGCGTGTTGTTGACGAAGACCAGAGCAACAGTTAGCGCAAGCCAGAGCCGCAAGCCATTCATTCATAAAAACTCAGCATGCATTATGTTTTTTGTGACGATTATCTGGGTCAGTATATATTAGGGCTGGGAATCGCTGGGTACTTCACGATACGATACGATATGCGATACATTGTTCACGATACCGATAATATCACGATATGGCGATACTGGGCGATACTGCGATAATCGACATTTTATCTAACTCACAATATATCATGTTTTAAGAAATAAAAAAAAATTTTAATTAGGAAAATTAATCTCCATTTATTTTTTGGGATGAACCACAATAACAGAAACAACTTGTGTCTTATCAGTTGCAACAAAACAGTCACAGACACTATTTTAGTGTAACATTGCTGCAATCAGTAGTAATAAAAATGTTTACGCCGGGGTGTGTCGGCTTCGAGCCAGCACCAACCACGGCTTTCTCACAGAGCTCCGGGTGATGCCGCGTGAGGTGTCTGTACATGTGGTCGTGTTTCCCGTTTTGCGGACTTTTGCAAAGCCAGACATCCCAAGTCTCACGTAAGTTCAGGGAGTCTCCCGCATAATGATAGAGTCTCCCTGATGCCCGCAAATTAGTTCAAATCTCCCGGAATCTAGAGCGCGCATGCGAGACAGAACAGCCTGCGCGCATAACATATATAGCACGGCAGAGAGGGTGAGAGACTTTGCGTGTGTGCCTCGCGAAAGCTAGTCAAATCCAGTCAACTCGGATAATGAATAGAGCGTTTTTAAATAACGGCTTTTAAGATCGATACTTGGCAAGAGCGCATCGAGAATCGATCGCGGGAGTAAATATCGTGATATATCGCCATATCGATATTTTGGCGCACCCCTAGTATATATGCGGAAAAGATGATAAAGGCACAAAAGCTGTTTTTATGTTTCATTCATTGTTACTTTCCCTGTGTAGCCTTATGTTATCAGCCTTTTCTACAGTGAACGGGATTATAATCTGTTTCCCTCAATACATCATCATACTCTCAAAGATTCCCCGAATTCCGTCAGGACAAAGCGCTTAACGTAGCTTAATGGACTAGTGATATAAAAGACCAAACTCGCACCTTATTTGGAAAGTATGTATTGTACATGTACTGCATTAGATTAAACTGGGAAGTAGCACTTTCATATTGTTGTTCTATATTGTTAGTTTAACTAGTCGCTTTGGATAAAAGTGCCAGCTAAAAGACTAAATGTAAAATTGGGTTGACATTCGCACATTTAGGGACCGTCTCTAAAGTAACAAGTCCTATAGGCCTAAACGTTTCTAGCTTCAATAGCAAACTTCAATCTATTTGAATAAATTGCGCATTATGCCTGAGCCTGACACCTACATGAACACTTTACAGTTGGTTTTATGACTGTAAGTCGTTCTTTTCAAATGGTATTTAAGTTAGAAACGTGTATACCAATTTCGAATGTAACTTTAGAGACGGTCCCTAAATGTGCGAATGTCCAATGTCAAACCAAATTTATGCCAGTATATCACTGGGAAACGCTCAGAATTAAACTTTGCGCGTTAAATTCATATTCTGAGTCCATCTGCTAGCCTGCGAGTTTGGTCTTTTATGTCCATTAAGCTACGTTAAGCGTTTTATATGTCCAGCAGGGGAATCCTGACATATTGAGGGAAACCAAACCCTAGTACTGCATGGTTAAGGCAACTAAACAACCAAGAGAAATATGTCAAATGTAACACTGGATCTGTACATCCGCATCGGGGGGATAACATTATCGTTCATGGTAGAGAAAGATGCATGTAGGCTACACAGGAAAAGTAATCGTGAACACACTGAATTTCACATAAAACAGACGTCATAATAATCACAAATACACTTACATTTTTGTAAATAAGTTTTTATGAATGAATGGCTTGCACTAACTGTTGCTCTGGTCTTCGTCAACAACAAGCGCTTTTGCACCCCCTGATGGTGAGGTCGACTAACAGCAGATGGAGATTATGCTCGGTAATCTACTACTTTTCCTGCAGCTCCTGGATGTCAACGTTGAATTTACTGTCGAATTTGAACCACTGAATTTGTGGAAGCGAATTTGCAAAGCGAAATAAAATGGACCGAAAACCGCCTGTTGAATATTATAGGTTGTATTTTTAATCAGTTTGAATATTTGGGATATGAAATATGAAAGGTGAATATGGATTATTGAAATTTTACTAATGAAAATGTGTTTGAAATGATTTGATTTGAAATATTCACAGCTTAAATATTCAACCATGCTAAATTTCAGCCTATTAAAATGCAAGCCCTAAAAATACAATGCATTAAAATACAAGCAGGGTTAATGCAATGCATATTTTTTTCAAGTAGTACAATTCAACAGGCTTTTTGTTTCAAAAACATTTGGGATTATTTTACTTCCATACGCTTTCTCTTGCTAAATGCACACACACACACACACACACACACACACACACACACACACACACACACACACACACACACACACACACACACACACACACACACACACACACACACACACACACACACACACACACATCATACACCACTGACACACACACACACACACACACACACACACACAGAGAGAGAGAGAGAGAGAGAGAGAGAGAGAGAGAGAGAGAGAGAGAGAGAGAGAGAGAGAGAGAGAGAGAGAGAGAGAGAGAGAGAGAGAGAGAGAGAGAGAGAGAGAGAGAGAGAGAGAGAGAGAGAGAGAGAGAGAGAGAGAGAGAGAAGACAGAAAGGGTAAAATATGACCTTCAGGATATTGTGATTTGTCACTCGCCTAAACACCATGTATTATATTTAGGCCCTACACACACACACACACACACTATTTTCAACGCAGACACACATTGCTCTAAGACATCCACACATACTCAGAAACAATTTTAGATCATTGAGCCATTAAAATGCTTCATAACACAGTCAATAGTGCCCCTAGTGGAAACCAGGAAAATAACATGCATTTCCACCCATAGGGAATACCTATGTAGTGACGTCATCTGGTGGAATACACTATATAATGCTTTTGCTTCAAAATGAAAGGATGTTTCAACATAAATCATGATTCGTGTATTAATGATGGCCCCGGCTTTAAACGACGTTTTAATGGGTTTCAATGGGACATTTTTGTCCATTATGGTGCTGAGTGTTACTATTTGTTCTACACAGAGTGTGTTATACATATTTTGCAAAATGGGATATTTTTTTTTACATTTATCTAAAAAGTCACAATTTTGCCAAATTACATACCATTTGCATTAAAACAGCCAAAATGGTCAAAGAAATTAAACTGCAAAAGACCAAAAATGTCCCTAATGCAGCACAAGGGTTAAAAGTTGACCAAGAGGATAAACGTATATGTTAAAAAGTATAGGGCCCAGGATAGAACCTTGAGGGACACCAGAATGCACTACACCAATAGCAGACCTGAAACCACCCATAGCAACAAACTGCTTTCTATCAGAAAGATAGGACTTAAACCAGCTTAGTGCAGTGTCAGAAACACCAAAAACAGATTTTAACCGAGTAAGTAAAATATTATGATCAACAGTGTCGAAAGCAGCACTAAGATCAAGAAGAATTAAAATAGAGAGGTTGCCGGAATCAGAAGCGATTAACAAGTCATTAGTAACCTTAACTAATGCTGTCTCAGTGCTGTGTAGTTTACGGAATCCTGATTGAAGGGGCTCATAGAGATTATTTGCAGCTAGATGGGAGTGCAATTGAGTAGCAACAATTCGGAAGATTGGAAATGGGACGGAAATTATTTAGATTGTCAACTTTTGTGTCTTTTTTGGTACAGGAGTCAAAGCAGCAGTTTTAAATGTTACTGGCACCACACCAGTGCACAGATAATCATTTATAATATTCAGTACAATAGGACATAAAATAGCAAAACATGACTGGAACAGACAAGTTGGTACAGGATCAACTATGGAAGTGGCAGCTTTCATTTTTGAAACTTCATTACAAAGAGAATGAATGTCCAATATGGAAAAATTTGATAGAAGGGTAGCAGAAAATTCAGGAGTGATTGTGTGAGAAAAATATGAAGGAAGAGTAGAAATGATACATTTACGGAGGTTATCAATCTTTGAGCTAAAAAAATCAAGAAACCTATTACAGAGGCGAGTCGAAGCTGGAGCAGTCTAATAACTGTTACATTTAAGAAGTTTGTTACTAGAATAAAACAATTGTCTTTTTAATAGCTGGGTTTCAGTCACGTGATTATGATGACGCGCGAAATTCAGATGGAGGGCAGGGAGTGAAGAGCGCAAAGGACGAGATGGAGGAAAGTCCGTACTGTAATTACCAGAGAAAGATATAAACAAAAAATCAAACATATGTTGGACGTGATCCTTACGTTATGAAGAGGAGCGATTTTCAACTGAATTGAAAGATTTTCCTGCCATCGAGGCGGTAGATATCAGCAACTACCTCGTCTTACACACATACTTTGACTTTACAAAGTTCGTAAACGTTACACAAACATAGCCACTTAAGTTGTATTAACTCCAGTGATGGGAATAACGGCGTTATAAATAAACGGCGTTACTAACGGCGTAATCTTTTTCAGTAACGAGTAATCAAACGAATTACTGTTTCCCCCGTTACAACGCAGTTACAGTTACTGACAAAAAAAATGTGGCATTACTATAATTGAACTCACTGAAGCGGATTTCATCCGAGTAGGCTCTCTCTCCGCCATAGGACCTGCAAAGTTTTTTTCTCTTGTGTGTGTGTGTGTGTGTGTGTTTATGAGGCGCCGGAGTGGACAAAAGCGAAGCGATTGGCGCGAGCGCGCTCAATGCGCGAGAGAGACCGAATGTGTCCGAGAGCGCGCTCAACAGTTGCGCAAGAGAGACAGAGGGTGTCCGAGCATTATATAGTTTGTTTATAAATAAATGATACATATCTGCAACGTTAATTCATTTACATGGTTATACAAATAAAATCTAAAAAATTACCGTCAGGTAACGTTCTGTTTAGGTTATAAAATAAACCCCAAAATAACCTGCAGGGAACATTCACAGAAAACATCTTTGTTTGACCGGTTGTAAACACGTGCGGCAAACATGTCTAGAATTTGGCTTAAATAATCTCTGATGATGACGTTCGCTATAGGTTATAAAAATAAACCCCCAAAATATAATATTTTAGTATTATATTTTTTTTTTGGTAAATTGTTCAGTATTATATTGAGAGAGCACTTGTTAAACTGTTTACTTTTGTTAGGAAGAAAATACTCAGGCTACAGTATGTCTACTAGTTGTGAAGTTGTGTAACAGTTTTATCATTTTAATATGCACAAAGAGTATGTATATTTTTTATTATTATTTATTCATTTTTGGTACATTTCTTAAGAAGCATAATTTATTTTTAAACTTATTTGTTGGCCAGTTGTGGTCTGTGCGATATTAAGTAAACCATCTATAATGTTTTATTGTTCTACTATAGTAATGCTAATATTTAGAATAATATATTGAATTTAATAGGCGTCTCTCACATTGTCCCACAGCAACATTAAAATAGAATAAATTATTATTATAAAACATTGAACACTAATCTACACTATTAAGTGTCCATTTCATTAATTTAACATATTTAATACTGGGGGCATCCAAATTATTTGACATAGGCCTATTATTATTATTTTTTTTAAGTAACGCAATAGTTACTTTCTCTGGTAATTAGTTACTTTTATAATGATGTAACTCAGTTACTAACTCAGTTACTATTTGTGAGAAGTAACTATAACTAATTACTTTTTTTAAGTAACATGCTCAACACTGATTAACTCACCTTTGACGAAGTGATCACTGCACAAACGGGCATTTTCCCATTCGGCTCCTCCCGACCGCAGACGTAGGTTTGCAAGCCGTTTTTCCGGAGCTTTTCGGTCAATTTCTTGCATTTTCCCCCCTTACGAACAACAACTTTTGGTACACGATAAAAACTCCTCGTGGTTTGATCGAATTAAGTAACCATAAACGACGCAAAACATAGGCATTTTGAGTTTGTTATAGTGCTTTCTAAATACAGCAAATCACTTCCTGCCCTCCATTTGCATTTCACACCATGGCAACGCAGTGGCGTGACGTCATATGAAAACAAGCTATTAAATTAAAAAGTATGTAATTCAGCATACTGGGTTATCTGTAAAAAGGCTATTATTTCAGTATCTGGTTTTAAGTATAGTTTATTAAATGTTTTTGTAATTACCGGGTGCTCAAGGCTACCACTTACAGGCTGCATTTATTTGATTTATATAACAGTAAATTATATATGTGTACACATTGACATTTAACATAGTTTATATTCAGTACTTAGTCTGAATTATATTTGTGTATTATGTTCTTAAACATAGATGAAGAGAATGTGAGAAATAAAGAAACAAAAAAGGGTGAAAGCTTTGGAGAGTGACTTTTTGCCTCGTTGTGAAGGGACAACAAGGCGTTGTTCCTGTGGCAATCTTGAAAAATGATTTCAAAACCTGATTCTGGCCACAAATGGGAGCAAGTTATACCAGGCTGAAATGCCTGCTAGTAGAGCATTGCAGTAGCCCTGTCTTGAAATGACAAGAGCTTATACAAGAAGTTGCCCCCCATACTCTGACTGGAAGGGCTTGATTTTCCTGATATTGTAAAGCAGGAACCTGCATGACTGGACCGTTTTTGAAATATGGGTGTAAAAGCTCAGTTAGTGGCGAACACGATCCCTAGATTCCTTGCTGTCCTGGTTGGCGTTAATGTTATAAACTCCATTTGTACAGTGATGCTGTGGTCAACTGACGGGTTTGCAGGAATTACATGGAGCTCCATCTTTGCAAGGTTGAGCTGTAGATCCAGGCAGAATATAGCATTCCGTTACAAATTAGTGAATGTGTAAAAAGGTCAGATCAGTGTTCAAAATGGTTCCTTTCTTTCCTTGATGTGTGTAGCAAATTAGCTCTATGAAATATTACTAATCAATCATAACTGAGTTATAATTGATTATGAATATTTGGATCAGTTAACTTGATGTAGCTACATTAACATTACAACCACTTACTCGGTTCATCCTGTGAACATTCAATATTGGTTATTAATTCTAAGAAATTTACATTTCCAGGGCATGGGAAATGCCTTTCTTACTGTACAGTACTATTCAGAGCCTGTAGCCAGAAATCTATGATTAGTGACTCCAGATATGAGCTTGAGACACGGACAACTTTACGTGTGACATGAACAAGTCTTTATTAACTAGACTAAACACTTAAACTACTTCTAACATACACATACATGCATACAGTTTACCAAGGGAAAGAGAGCTGAAGCAGAATACAGGAAAGCAAGAAGTTATAGCATTGTTTGTAAATTGTAAATTCAGCAGATCAACAGTCTGAGAAAACGATCAGTTAGTTCTAACAATTTGTTGAGGCTCCAGTTGATCTTTGCTGATGTGGTCTTGATGAGAGAGAACCAGTGGGAGTCAGAGAATCTTTGGTGAATGGAAAGACAAGGCCACAGCCTGGCACAAGCTTGGGAGTCCTTGAGGGACTTCTAGTTCAGCATCATCTTCACATTAGGACTTCTCAGTAAGGACCAAGAGAGTAAGAGAGAGCAAAGAGAATAAGATAACTGATCTTGTGATCAGTGATTTTTAAAGCATGAAGATGTCACACCCTCTGGAGGTGTGTGAGCCAATAAGAAGTGTTCCCTTTGGAGAGAGATTTTACGACCCTTTGTGTTTTAGCAGGGCATTTGAATGTTTAATTTTATTGGGTGTTTAAGAAAAGAATCTTCAAGATTCTTATAATACTAATGCGTCATAAAGTTAGGAAAATGTAATGTAAATTAACAAATGGGGGATGAAGATTGGAGTTTATAGAGACTAAACATGCTACACATATGATTTTGGTTAACCATAGTATGCAAGTCATGTTTCAGACCAAAATAGTTTAGAAGAGAGAGTGAAGACATAGGCCAAACCACATAAAAGGAAAATCATGAAATGGAAAATTAGATACATGTTGATACATTTATCACATGGTTATATATATATATATATATATATATATATACACTCACCTAAAGGATTATTAGGAACACCATACTAATACTGTGTTTGACCCCCTTTCGCCTTCAGAACTGCCTTAATTCTACGTGGCATTGATTCAACAAGGTGCTGAAAGCATTCTTTAGAAATGTTGGCCCATATTGATAGGATAGCATCTTGCAGTTGATGGAGATTTGTGGGATGCACATCCAGGGCACGAAGCTCCCGTTCCACCACATCCCAAAGATGCTCTATTGGGTTGAGATCTGGTGACTGTGGGGGCCATTTTAGTACAGTGAACTCATTGTCATGTTCAAGAAACCAATTTGAAATGATTCGAGCTTTGTGACATGGTACATTATTCTGCTGGAAGTAGCCATCAGAGGATGGGTACATGGTGGCCATAAAGGGATGGACATGGTCAGAAACAATGCTCAGGAAGGCCGTGGCATTTAAACGATGCCCAGTTGGCACTAAGGGGCCTAAAGTGTGCCAAGAAAACATCCCCCACACAATTACACCACCACCAGCAGCCTGCACAGTGGTAACAAGGCATGATGGATCCATGTTCTCATTCTGTTGACGCCACATTCTGACTCTACCATCTGAATGTCTCAACAGAAATCGAGACTCATCAGACCAGGCAACATTTGTCCAGTCTTCAACTGTCCAATTTTGGTGAGCTCTTGCAAATTGTAGCCTCTTTTCCCTATTTGTAGTGGAGATGAGTGGTACCCGGTGGGGTCTTCTACTGTTGTAGCCCATCCACCTCAAGGTTGTGCGTGTTGTGGCTTCACAAATGCTTTGCTGCATACCTCGGTTGTAACGAGTGATTATTTTAGTCAAAGTTGCTCTTCTATATGCTTGAATCATTCGGCCCATTCTCCTCTGACCTCTAGCATCAACAAGGCATTTTCGCCCACAGGACTGCCGCATACTGGATGTTTTTCCCTTTTCACACCATTCTTTGTAAACCCTAGAAATGGTTGTGCGTGAAAATCCCAGTAACTGAGCAGATTGTGAAATACTCAGACCGGCCCGTCTGGCACCAACAACCATGCCACGCTCAAAATTGCTTAAATCACCTTTCTTTCCCATTCTGACATTCAGTTTGGAGTTCAGGAGATTGTCTTGACCAGGACCACACCCCTACATGCATCGAAGCAACTGCCATGTGATTGGTTGATTAGATAATTAGAGATTAGAGAAATTGAACAGGTGTTCCTAATAATCCTTTAGGTGAGTATACATATATATATATATATATATAGGATTAAAATGGTTAATTTCTCCTCAGAAAGAATTAAGTGAGTCACAATTCCCTGCACATTCCTTTTGGGGTCGTAAAACTTTCCAGTCCTACTGTGTCCTGTAACAGGACACCGAGTTCTGCCAGTGTGTTAGCTTCATTTGGGATGTTAGTTTTTGAGGGAAGTTTTATAGACCATTGTTGGGGGAGTGAGTTTGCTGGATTATTCTTTAAATGTAATGAATAATTAGTGTGTGTCTGATTGGTTTAGACGCTACATGTGATTAGCCTACTATGATGATTAAAAATTCGCTAGGTTTGTAGGATTTAGCTGCAGATAGAGAACTCCAACAGGGCTCGACATTAACGCTTGTCCAGGACAAGGGGAATTTCACTTGCCTGACCGGACAAGTAGCTTGATTAAAACTTCAGTGACAAAAAATAACTAGGGAAGCATCGAAACACAAGAATGATTCTGATTTTTTTACGTTCTGTGTAAACAGCGATTGATAATGAATATTTTCTGGTAACAACGTCACGCTGTTGAGGCTCATACTCATTTTAAGTCTCTTTGTGAGAGACTTTTGTGGAGAAATCAAAACAAATGAGCGTAACAGCACACGTGAAGAAACATACTGAGGTAAAAATTCTAAATGTTTATTTTATTTATAACATGATATAGTTAAGTAACATAACACGACCAAGGGAGGTGTTTTACCGAATATTATCACGATTGCAAATGTTACATTGATTTTATAGTTCAATAAACAAGTAGTTAATATTAAGTTACTTACATTTTAGACCCAATATTGACTCTTTTTGTACTATTTGTGTAATGTATGTAATAGTTCCAAACAAAGATCAAAGCAAAACTATTGCACTTTCTCAAAGCAACACTCAGCGGTGTTTTGTTACTGAATGATTTAGCGTTTTGAACTAATCGGTGTCATTGACTTCCCAACTTTTCTTATTTGTATATTCAGAAATTTATTTAAAACATTTATCTCATAACATTATTTATTGCAGTTGTAATTTTGCAGTGTAAATTATTGAATGTGATTGGTAACCGGTATATTTGGCTGCTGTCACTTTAAGACCTAATACACAGATCCAGTATATTGACACGCATGCCTTTTTTTGCCCTTACCGTTTACGTTTACTTAATACATAGCCAACTTATGTGATTCGAATTTTTTTCCCCAAACAGTTGCCATACATGCTAGCATTTGTTTATGTGTGTGTTTCAGGGCTATCAGAAGACATGCAGTATATCCTACAACTTATGCTAACCCCAGAGCCCTGCAAAAGAGCCACAGCACAGCAGCTGCTCTCTCTGCCCACAGTGTGCAAACGCAAGTGGAGACGGCAGGTTTCCCTCTGCATCATTGAGAGCTTTCTGTCCTTATTCCACTGGTGTCAGGTAAGCATTACATAATTTCTGTGTGTATATATCCAGTTTACAGAAAAGGTGAAGTTAGAAAGCACCCTGCTCATTCATGTGCTTAAGGATTTATCTGGGATATTAGCTCTATATTAACCCTCTGGGGTCAACGGACTTGCCGGTTCTTCCTGTTTTTCTTGTACCAAATGAATGATGAGTGATGAAACTTATTGTTCAGCACATTCAAAACATCTACATCTGAGCAGAAATTCACAAACAAAAGCTTATTTGATGAGGCAGTATTTTACTGTGTAAACACTTCATAAACTATCCAAAACTCAAATAAAATCATGTCTAAACATTCATTTTACTTTAAAACATATTATATATCATATTTATAGGGCTGGGTATTGATACAGATGTCCCAATTCGATTCCGATTCACAAGATTTCGATTCGATTTTCGATTCAATTAATTAATTGATTCTATTTTCACTGGCCCCAAAAAAGTAATAAATGAATAAAATAGTTATTGTTTTTGACCCATGTATCCTTGCATTGTAATAAATAAGGTTATGACACCAACATTTTAGAAATTTAACAATTCTCTATTCCAATTTCAATACTATAGCTAAAACTACTATCTAACTAATTTAAATTTCAAAGATTATTAAAGAAAAGTAAACAGTCAATAATAAAAAAGAACAAATAATCAAACTATATGCACAAATAAATGTATGAAATAATTGGTGCTTTTCAGGTAGGTCTAACAGTAGTTTTTTTAGGTACAGAAATTGAAATAAGTTATGAAATGTAAAACAACCGTGCATACAATCTCCACTGTACAAATTGAATAAAGGTTCATCTTTATTAAAGTTATAAAAAAGTTATTCAATGAAGAGCAGTTAGTGATTTGTTTGATTAACATTAAAAATTTTAATGCACGGATCCACATGTTGTCTTTCTCTACTGTTTGCTTTCACTTAAACCATAACCAACTATGTTTACTCATGATACTTGCCAAGGCGGGCATTTTTAGATAAATATGTGAATTTGTCCATTCAAGCGCATGGAGACGTGAAAGAATTAATTTTATTATTTCATGTCAGAGGCGTGCAGTTTTCTCACAAAACTTCTCACACCGCATGCGCTAGTTCTCTTTTGCGTATTCTTGCGCTTGAATGCTTAAATTAGCAAGGCTTGAGAACGCATGCAAACTTTCTTGACCATGCAGCACTGGCCCGATCGCAACTGTGACAGTTCCTTCAACTGCTTGGAACATCCTTCACGCATGAAGATGCATCTATATCCACCATGTTAAGCACTGAATTAATGACAGGGTCAAGTCATCTTCATTTATATAGCCCTTTTAACAATGTAGATTGTTCCAAAGCGGCTTTACAGTGATGATAGGAAATTAAAGTAACAGATTGTTTTGGCTTTATGGCAGCTCTAGAATAAAGTTATTTTCCAGTTAAAGTTAGTTTTGATTGATTCACTTCCGTCGCAACGATCATTAGTTATTAACTTAGCTAACACGACACCGTTTTTACAGAAAACTCTTAAAGGGCATATTGCAGGTTAGAGGACCCAACAAGTCAATGTATAGAAAAATAATGTAGGAACTAAATTTTCTTTAAAATATACTTAGAAATACGCTTTAGAAGCTTCTGGAGTCGTTTTTGTGAGAAAATTTTACTTCCGCATCTAAAAATGGGCGAGACGTAACGGGCGGGAGAGCGGTCGATTCAAACAACAGGAAAACAATGGATCGCAATGACATTTCGGACGCTGAGGAAATTGTTCATACTTACTCGTATGACGGACCACAGCAATACAATTATGAGCCTGCTATGCTGCCAAGAAAGCAGGGACAGGCCAGGATTAATGTTAGACAGAACTAAGGCTGCACGATTTGGGCCAAAATGATAATCACGATTATTTTGATAAATATTGAGATCACGATGAATTATTTGTTGATTTTAACCAAAACAAATGTTATTGTCACATAGGCTAATTATAACTGCTTTCACATCCATATTGTGCTACATTCCTGCTAATGTACAACTATGTGCATCAAAATAAAACAGGTCCTCTTATTCACCAAAATTCAATGCATCTCTTTGAAGAATAAATAAAAATAAAGAAAACAATAAAGAAAATGTAGCAAAACTTCAACAGGGCACTATTTTACATTTGACATTGTGTAAATATATTTTTAGGAAGCAAAATATAAACTTGCATTGTACCTGCATAATGGATGTGAATAAAACGCGCAAAATATACAATCAATAAAAAAACAAATATTCCATAAAGGAATGTAACCAAATGAGAACATTTCAAGGCAGAACTATGCACTATGGAAGTTTGATTAATGGATGAAATTCAGAGTCATTGTTATTTGACACTTAGGGCGTTTTCACACCTGAAAGTCCGCACCAAGGTCCGCACCAAAGTTCACGTTTTGATACATTTTATACTTTCAGAAAGTTTTGGTTTGGTTTCACACTGCAATTATGCGAGCGCACTAAAGAACTTTACGTGACATACTTGCGTCCTGTCGTCATCATCTATGTGGGCTGCATCTTGACATTGATTGGTTTGTAAATGGACGTGCGTCTGACGTCAGCGTGTTGTCAATTCGGCGGGTAACTTTGACAACATGAATGAACAGACGCATATCGTTGCAACTATATTGTTATTTTTATGGCATAATTACCTGCAGCACCAACTATACACAAGGATAGTTCAAATTCGCCAAATGAACGTCCTCGTTGTGCGAACATTTGCATTTTTGTGCGTTTTTTCCAGTTGACTTCTTATTATGTCATCAGACCATACTTCAATTAAAAACCTCGTCTCCTCCTCTCCCCATGTGCTACCACGGCTCATTTTTCCTGCCACCTTCTGTTTTTTCGGCTATGCGAGAACAGGCCCGGCTGCAGGATGAAATGACTGAGGGGTAGGCGTGTAACGGTTCACAAAATTCACGGTTTGGTTCGATACGATACAGTGGTGTCACGGTTCGGTACATTTTCGATACAGCAAAAAGAAAGAAATGCCAGAGAAATTTCCTATTTATTAAAAAAAAATATATTTTTAAATAAGTTTGAGTTTTCCTACATCTTGAAACGTTCAGGTTTATAAATGGGGGTAATCTTTGAAGGATGAACAAAATGTTTTGGTCAACACATTAAAAATAACATTTAAATATAGGCCTATATTTATATATATAATATTTGAGTTTTGAAGTGCTGGAAAAAGATGTGTGAAGTACTTGAAAGCATTTCACTATTCCAGCCAAACTTCCATGGTTACAGTTAGTGTTACTATATTAAATCCATGGTGAATGTTGCTGATCTGTGGACTTAAAGCCTATAACTAGATCATTCACGGCACAATGTTTCTGGTTTCCACGTCAGCGCTGTTTGATCTAATAGAGATCTACGGTTAATAACGGAGAAATGTGAATGCTTCTCACTAGATCTCGCAGCGATGTTATTACTTCAGTGGCGAATTCAAATGTTTTCTTTACTGGATCTCTTAGCGCTGTGTAGTAACAGTGTCGCTTGATCAAGATCGGCTCACGCTGCACAGATGTTGCTGGTCCGAACTGATAAACGGTCCGTGAAGCACAATATAATGAGTAGCGCAGTTTCGTTCCGCTTTCATTACGTTTGCCATTTGATTTTGCGCAACATTGTGGTGGTCGCGCCGTCGCGCCAGCGCGGATTTTGTCGGTAGGAAAAATGGTCCAAGGAATCGTTCGGTTTGTATGCGTACCGAACCGGAAGCCTCGTACCGAAACGGTTCAATACGAATACATGTACCGTTTACACCCCTACTGAGGGGGCATGTGAAATTGTAAAGGGGGCTTAACTTTATACCATCAATGAACAATCAATACACACCTCGCTTTGGAACAACAGATTTTTAAACTTCTGGGGACTAAGCCCTTTTTGGTCCGTTTTCTCTATTTTTACATTTGGGCTTATAAACCATATGTAATGGAGATGGAACACCATGTGTTTGGTATCTATGGATTCAGAAGACCCTAAGCTAGTATGTAATGTCTTTATAAAGGAAGTATGAGTGAAACATGTACAATAAATGTACAATAAACTAGAGAATTTCAAAAACGAAAATTTTATTTTTGTCATTTATTACTGAAAATCACACCTCAAACAACAATAGTGAACAGTTTTTGAACAAAAAATATATTGTTCAAACCCTTTGCTTGACAGACATTTGTAATTGTTCAATCAAAAGTAAAATATTTCATCATCTGTGAAAAAGCTGTCAGCTTCGGATTTCTCCTCGTCACTTTCCAGTAATTGTTCCAGAGCGTGTTCTGAGGTAAATCTTTTACTGCTTGCCATCATAAAAGTGCTAAAACAATAAGATAATAATGCCATTGCTATTATGCTATATATATATATATATATATATATATATATATATATAATCGTTCTGTCTCTCTCTCATATAAATCTCTGTGCGCGCTGTAATACTCCGCTCCGTACACTCTCTGTCTCCTTCTCCACTCTCTTTTCTTACCACCTTGGGTAAGAAAAATATTCCTCCCAGAGGCAATTTTTCCATTGGTCTTTGCGCGTGGAATACTCCTAACAACATCGATTTCATTGGCCTTATATGCAGTGGTATTACGCAACAAGGAAGCGTGTATACCATATACCATTGTTTTCAGCGGAATCTGATGAAGACGGCAAAAAAGACCGCACCTCTCTATCATTAATAGTTTTTAAGGTAATTTCACATTTGTAAAAGTATGCCATTTTGGGCGGTACCGCCCAATCCGTCCCCAGAGGGTTAAATGCAGCGCTCCTTATGCAACTGCACAGGTAACCGTGTAATAAAAAGATAAGCCAGCATAATTTATTATTCATATATGAACTCTTTCACGCTTAAGTTTAAAGTATTCTAACTGACTCCTCAGAGTGATTTTTTATTTTAGAACGTTCCCCCTTAATGTTTCCATGGCAACGCATCATATTTGTCACGTGACACACCACAGCCACATAATGAATGACAGATGTGTATCGCTTTTATTTCGTTTACCTTTTTTATTCAAAATATTCACAAGTGAGTGTGTTTGGTCGTTTAAAACCTTTATAAATAATCTTGATCTTGATCTATAACGTAAGATGGGCGCCACCATTTTTTAATTGCGCCGCAGTTCAGAGAGTCCTGTCAGTCATCAGTTTCTACTGAAATATATGTAAGAAAGTGGCCGGTGAACTGTGAGAAGAATAGAGTAAACTTTATAGTCACTTCCACTATGTTTGTCTGATATGAATAACACACGTTGGCAAATTATATTTGAATAGATTGTTATTACTGCTTCCACAGACATCCGTGTGTATTTTACTAACTCCAAATGTATTGTTTTACTAGTGCTTATGTGTATTTCAATGTCTGAAACCTAAAATAAACATTATGAGGTCGAAAACACGGCATAGTGATGTCACGTCACTGAACATTATACATCCCATATGGGACTGTACCGCTCAAAAGGTTAAACATTTCATTTGTAACCATGAATACAAAAATGAAACTGAGGGGGCACAAATCAGATCTGAGGGGGCAATACCCCCTTTTGCCCCCCTCTTGGCGCCGGGCCTGTGCGGGAACCACCGGAACTTCCTGTAAAAGGTCTGAAAGTCCGAACCATACAGAAATGCTTTCACACTAGAAACGAACCAAACCTTTGTTCAGTTTGATCCGGACTGAGACTACCTCTTTTCGTCGGACCAAATTTCATCTGTTTTCATCTGGTTTCACACCTGTAATTTTGATTCGGACCAAACTGAAAAGTCCGAAAGTCCGGACCAAACAAGGTAGGTGTGAAAGGGCCCTTAACCCTCTGGGGTCTGAGGTGTTTTCTGGGTCCTGGAGGTGTTCTGACAAGCTCTGACATTTGTGCCTATTTCTGTTACTTGTGACATTTTCATGGCTAAAGATTACACTGTATTCAGCAAAAACTCTGCTACAATAATATGTCAGCAGAATGTATGTGAAAGTTTGTAGTTTTAAGATAATGACGTTGATGCGTGGTTTGTGAAAAAAAAAAAAAATGTCACTGAAATAAGGTCATGAAACCCATTCTAATTATTTCTTCACAAGACTTTTGAAAATTGTATCACGTAGCCTAGAATATTTGCTCCAAAACTATGTGAAAATCATCCTGCCTACTCATTCAGATAAAACATTATAATGATTTAAAATTTGAAAGCCATGTTTTGTGTAAGAAAGCTTTATGCGGGGAGGCGTTAACCACCCATTAATATTGAGTGTTTCACACCTGAGAAAGACAAAGACCCTCCCCTAATGGCCCTATACGGTGCTATCATTTTGAGGAGCTTTGCACAAAGAATGAGGAGAGACTTAAAAAATAATGGCTTTTTGATTTTTTGGATTTATTTACAACACAACATAATCCAAAGATACACAACAAATGGCAAAAAGAGCACATTATTGAACAGAGACAGATCTAAAGACAGAGACTTGAAGTCACACACCTTTGTGCCATTGAAACATAGAAAATACCTGTCATTTCCAAGGTGTTTGATTTTTCACTTTACCATGTTCATGTAGGAGACTCATGTGAATGTTGAAGTCAGCAGGACTCATCTGGTCCCTGTATAAAAAACAAAACAAAAAAAAACACCAGCTGTGAACATGCTGATTTCCAGAGAAACTATAGGGCAGCACGATTTTGGGAATACATTTTAGATCTTTCTGGTTAAAATTGCTTTTTAAAATTTACAAAATGCACACACACACACATACATACATACACATCTCATTTCATAACATCATAACGAATGGAAACATTTGGAGTGAAAACATAAAGCCTAATGTTTGTCGCGTTTTGCTTTCAAACGGACTCAAACTCACAGCGCGTGCAGAGAACATTTACTGAAGCGATCGAGCCGCTCCAAACTATTAAACATTATTGTTAACATATTATACATCTGGGGTTTGAGCAGATATCCACAAACACAGTATTTAACAGTAAACACGGGTCTAAACATTATAATATTCACCATGTTAGAGTAAACACTCGCGAGCCTACTTTTATCATGCTGTTTTATTATCGAACATAAAAATATCCTTGTGTGGTATACATTTAGCATTGAAAGGTTTCCTACCAGTCCAGTTCACATTTCAACATGTTTCTGTCTACATATAGATACACATACATGTACGACATTAGGCATTTTACTCCAATCTCATTTCATAACGTACATTTTAGTCTGGCACCAGTTTAACATGTCTTACCTTAAAATCTTCTCATCTTCAAATCGCGTTCTTCTAATTCTTCTGAGGTAAATCCAAATGAAACAACACAGCACAAACACATCCAAACTCGATGAAAAGCAGAGAGGAGTAAGTTGGTCTAGTCTCCGATGCTTTGTTTTGAGGTGAAGAGGGCGTTAACAGTTTCGCGTTCCTCCGCGTGGCTCATTTGCATATGAACAGCTGTTGCTCGCGTGGGTGTGGTCACATTAGATTTAATTAGGACGCGTTTGAGAAACTGTAAATGTCGCTGCTTTCATACGGATAACTTAAACATAGAATATTTGTTTTTGATATCATTTAT
The DNA here is from genome assembly GCA_029959095.1 of Rhinichthys osculus. Lineage (NCBI taxonomy): Eukaryota > Metazoa > Chordata > Actinopteri > Cypriniformes > Leuciscidae > Rhinichthys > Rhinichthys osculus. The sequence goes on from JARWKJ010000018.1 coordinate 26,727,324, forward strand.
GATGCAGAATGCGTTCTCTGTCTGAGAAGCGCAGAAATCTGACAAGTACACTTCGTGGTGGATCATTGACTCCTGGAGCAGGAGCAAGTGATCGATCCGCCCTTTCAATTTCGAGATTGAGATCAGAAGAGAGGTCGAGCCATTTCGGTATCATTTCTCTCAGAAATTGAGCTAGCGGAGTGGATCTCTCAGCTTTTTCGGGTAGACCGACAATGCCAAGATTTTTGCGTCTTCCTCTGTTTTCTAGATCATCCACCTTAGCTTGAAGATGGGCCACCGTTTTCTTCAACGTCGAAAACTCACCCTCGCGGGCCTGTAGAGATTCTGCTTTCAGCTTCCGTTAAACAGGATTCGTTCGAGGACACTCTTTGTGATAAGTTGGATAAAGTCTCGTGCACTGCAGAAACAGAGGTGGATATGGTATCGAGACGACTTTCGATAGTGTCAAAACGACCATCGATGTTCCCCAATCGAGCACTAAGCGCTCGTATTTCGTTCAAAACTAGGTCAGTTTGTTCCGTTGGGGATGAGGACGTTTCTGCTGACGCAGTTTGTTTCTTCTTTTTCTGTGATCGCGAAGTTGTGAAAAGTGGAAAATCTTTTGGATCTTGAGTCTCAGACATGTTAGCCGTGTGCAGAGTCTATTAATTAGGAGATTCTTTGACTTAAACCAAAGAGAGTAGCAAATTATTGAACAATCAGGAGTGGAGCTACAATTTAAGCGGCCATCTTCTCCAGCGTCCGCAAAGCGCCCCTTTGTTAAAGAGATTTGAGATCAAAATGAGTGCAGCCTATTGGTTGTGAGCACATGGTGCAACCTGGGAGAAACAAGGTAGCTGATTGGTCATTGAAACTGCACGCCACACATAACCAGGTGTGTGTGATTACCAGGAGGCAGAGAGATCTTTGTTAGCAGTGAATGTGCTTCTCCTACCCAAGTTGGTGGGTTTTTGGTGATTATAAAACCAAAGGAGAAAGACTGCTGGGGAAAGCCACAATGTGTTCATCAACTTTGAGATGCTACTGGTAGGACAAAGACTTACCTTTCTTTAGGGACTACAGATGTTGTGTATGTTTGGAAGTTGTTTGTTGATGCTAGCAGTTTTAGCATTTAACTTTCTAACTGCATTACAAGCTTTTTATTTTACATTGCTGTTAAGTTGCTGTGTAAACTGTGAATATTTTAACAATGTTGTTTGTACTTTGTAGTGACTCATATATCTGTTTTCTGTATAGGTTATATTAAGCTAATTATCTGAAATAATCATTGAGAACAAGTACATGAAGATCAAGTCATTGCTGAAAGATTTTCAATAAATTCCTTCGATGAAAAAGAATCAGATGTTTCGAGTTGTTCCATGCACCCTCTAAAAGTTGATTGAAGTCTTTTTCAAGTTTGGGCAGACATTGAGGCAAAGAAACCCGGATAACTTGACAGTGGGGCTTAACAAATAACACAATAGTATGCACGATATCGGACCTCACTGAGAAGCTGCAGCCGTGGCAGGATGATTTTAGGTGTGGCGGCCCGCCACGGCAGAATGAATGTAGCGGAAACACTGGACCATAAGACAGTTGCATCTCATACAGAACGCTGCTGCCAGGATTCTGAGCAGAACCAGAAAATATGAACATCACACCAGTCCTCGGGTCTTTACACTGGCTCCCAGTTACATTTAGGATTGATTTTAAAGTATTATTACTGGTATATAAATCACCCAATGGCCTAGGACCTCAATACATTGCAGATATGCTCACTGAATATAAACCTAACAGATCACTCAGATCATTAGGATCACATCAGCTAGAAATACCAAGGGTTCACTAAAAAGCAAGGAGAGTCTGCTTTTAGCTATTATGCCAGCCGCAGCTGGAACCAGCTTCCAGAAGAGATCAGATATGCTCCTACAGTAGTCACATTCAAATCCAGACTCAAAACACATCTGTTTAGCTGTGCATTTAATGAATGAATACTGTGCCACTGTTTGTCCGAATGTTTGCACTGTATTTTATTTCATTTTTATTCTAAACTGTTTTAATTTCTTTTTATGTCTTTTGATTATTTTAATTCCTTCTATCTAAAGCACTTTGAATTACTATTGTGTATGAAATGTGCTATATAAATAAACTTGCCTTGCCTATATTATACATTTTTATTTATAGTATTTATTTTGGTATATATTATTTTCATTATTATTCACATTATACTGTGTATGTATATATATATATATATATAATCTCATACACGCAGCGTCAAAAGCACAGTTGATTAGTCAACCTTTCTCAAAAAATGTGTGAACAAATTCTACAAAAAACACACCAAAATAGATGTGATGTTATATCTCTGCAACCCTTTAGCGTATTGAGATTAACCTTTGTACGTCATCACAAGCATGACCTAAGAGTATTTGCACAATTCTGTCACAGCGCCATCTACTTGTCAGGAAAAAATGTTTTAGTACTTTTAAATAGTTTGTCCAAAAATCACAAAATTATAAATTTTTTCCATGTCAGCCATTTTGAGCATTGGCCATTTTGAATTTTGTCGTAAAATGCTATATTTTACAAACACATTGCCGTATCATTACGAAACTCAGTATGTGTCTTCTGCACGGTGCTTTATATGTAAGTTTCGGTACAGTGCCACTTTAGTCAAAAATCCTAATGAAATTTTAAAAAATACCAATAGCTTTTGAATATTTTTGCCTATTGTAATGAAGCTGAGCTTGATAAATTCCTTCAGTCATTCCGAGAACAGTGATACCAATTATGGCATGGTATCAAATTTGCTGTCCACCATTTTGAATTGCATTGAAAAACTACTTATTCGAACTCCTCCTAGATCATTGGTCCGATTTTCACAAGATTCAACTCAGATAATCTTCGGACCATGCCAGCTAAAAATATTTCATTTTGATAGACAGAACTATTATCATTTAATGTATCAACTAATTTGATTGCATGATGCCAAACTAAATCTGAGGGGCTTTGCCATGTTGACGCCAAATTTTGTGTAATTTTCACTCCACAGCCCCCACTGACCAGACCATATCAATTTGGTGATAGCGCCACCTATTGGTCAAAAGTGATTGGCAATGAAATCATATTACAAGTGGTTGTATTTATGAATGTTCAACCATTTTGCCTATAATCATCTACTGATGTTTTTAATTAGTATTTTTTACAGTTAGTGTGCTCTCCCCTTAATCACTGCTTGCAGCTATATTAATTATTATTATTATTATATTATTCTTGGTGTGAACAGACCTTAAGAGCTTATTCAAGTATGTTTTGTTAAACAGGATTTTTTTTCCTCCAACAGTCCCTCCTTACAGCCAGTTGGAATTGTATATCTTCTCTCAATCTGCTGTTTACCTCGGTCTATGAGTCCTCATCAACCTGTACTCCTCCAAGAGAGAGGTGGGAGAGGGACGCAGATGTAAGCAACATTCACTTTGACTCCGAAAGCCCCATTCATAACTGTGTGTTCCCTCCAGACGGCCATGAACACTCTCCCACCTTTACCCACAGGTACAATGCACACAGATGACAAATTAAAAACAAAATGTTGCTGAAAGATCTTCATGCATCATTCTCTAAGGAATTTACAATAGCACTTTATTTTACAGTCCTGTTCTGCATGTATATACTATGTACTTATTATAACAATTACAATAGTTGGGTTTTAACTAGGTACTAACCATGAACCTATCCCTAAACCTAACATTAACCCATGTAGTTACCTTATATTTCCAGTACTTTCTTTAGTAACTACACTGTGTACACATACTGTAAAATAAAGTGTAACCGAATTTACTAATCTCTAGACTTTCATTTTAAATCATCAGGTTTCAAGTCAAGTCATCTTCATTTATATAGCGCTTTTAACAATGTAGATTGTTCCAAAGCAGCTTTACAGTGATAATAGGAAATTAACCCTCTGGGGTCTAGGGCTGGACCCGAATATTCGTTCGGTGGGTTGGTATTCGATTTGAAAATGTGACATTCGAATATTCGTCTTTTTTTTCCTTTTTTTTTTTGCACACCTAGCATCCCCCTCGAAATAGTTCTCATTCGCGCTTGAATATAAAATCTGGTGAAATATAATACTTAACATAACTTCGTTATAGCTACTTAATAAATATATTTGCTTCTTCTTGGACTACTAAAAGTGTTCCTGCAACGGGAGTATTCTCTGGCTAAAGCGCAGAACAGCGGAGTTTGTATGGACAGGAGTGCATGTCTGAGCTTGTATTTTCGGTTAAGCTGCAACATTGTGGAAAATAGAAAAATACAAACAAAATGTATTATCCTTTTTACCCGTTATTATCAATTTAAATTAATCTACTGCAAAATATAGGAGATTTTGAGATCTTACTGGGACGTCACGTCACAATTTTGTTTTTCTTTATTTAAATTTCGTTTTTATTTATTTACATTTCATTTTTATTTATTTAAATTTCGTTTTTATTTATTATTTAAATTTCGTTTTTATTTATTATTTATTTAAATTTCGTTTTTATTTATTTAAATCTACCCTACTTTGTCAGTGAGAAAAATATTATAAGACTATAACTTATTAAAAATATTGCTTAAGTTAAAAGACCTGTGCGTGTGTATTTTATATCACAATGTGCAGTGTCCATTCTCAGAGCATTTAAGCCCTGCATGCTAACGGTTCTAAGGAATTGGTTCACTGGGCACGATTCTCGGTTCCCATCCCTAATGGTTATTGAAAAAAACTAAAAATTAAAGTTTCTGAAATAAGGCCACAAAACACATACTAAATATGTGTCCACAAGTCTTTTGACTAATGGATGTTGTCGCCTGGAGTTTTTGCTTCAAAATGATCTGAAAATCATCCTGCCTAATCATTCACATAAAACAATAGATTGTTTTAAATTGTGAAAAACATTTTTTGTTTGGAAAGGCAATATGCGAATGGGCGTGAACGGCACAACCCCCTCATGAATAATTAGGTGGATCTCACCTGAGAAGACAAAGACCCGCATAATGAGCCTTTCATTCAGGGGGCTTTCACACTGGCAGTTTAGTTCAGAACGTGGCACGGTTCGCATGAAAAATCGCTAATGTGAACGCTGTCATGGGACCCGGGTGCGCACTGGGGTACCGAACCCGAGACTACCTGGAGGAGGTGGTCTGAGTTCGGTTGATCCCGAACCGTGCCGCGGTTCGCGTGAATGTAAAAGCAGTGGTGGACGAAGTACACATACCATGTACTTGAGTAAAAGAAAAGATACTCAAGGTAAAATATTACTCAAGTAAAAGTAGAAGTGCTGCCTTTAAACATTCACTTGAGTAAAAGTACAAAAGTATTTGCTTTCAAATGGACTTAAGGATCCAAGTACTTAGATTTTTTTTTATGGCTATAATGTCCTATTATAATTTGTCACAAGACTCTTGCTTAACTCAGTCTAAGTGAAGACTAATGTCACTCTTGGCACACCAATCTATTAATGAAATGACATTTATTAGTCTGATATATATATATATATAGCCTACTGTATATATATATATATATATATATATATATATATATATTTGAATTGAATTAATTTTTTGTGTGTTTAATTTTGGAGGGAAGGGGACTGTTCCCATAAGGTATAAAACATTTACAGTATTTACTGTATATATTTTTCTCCAGCGCCTATGGTCATAATTATTAACATCTTAATGTTATGATACATTCACATAAACCTGCACAACGTCATGATATATATATATATATACACACACACACACACACACATACACACATATATATTCTATATTCTATGTTATGGGAGCAGCCAATTTCCCTCCAAAATTAAACACAAAAACGTATTAATGCAGTGTTTCTGCTAGGCTACTCCCCAGAAAAAAAAGCTATTATATGCAAGTCATTTTAGTGGCAACGTAAGGAATGTACATTATGCGTCAATACTTACCGATAATTGCTGCAATAATAGCTGCTGCACTCTGTCCCGCTTAAAATCATTGTCAACGCGATTTGTTTGGAACTATTGAGAGCTACACGAATAACGTGACTGCGCGGCGGCGAGATCACTGTCACAACCATCTATGTTCGCAACTCTCATATTTTACGCCTCTGGTTCGCGCTTAGTAGATACCGCCAAGGCAAGTTCAAAACAAGGCTCGCGCGCTGTACTGTGATTGGTGGCTCGTTTGACCAGTTACGTTTTTATCCACTCATAAATAAAAAGGAACGACTGATTTTGAAAATGTAGTAGAGTAAAAAGTAAGATATTTGACTTTGAAATGTAGTGGAGTTAAAGTAAAAGTCTCCCAAAATTTAAATACTTGAGTAAAGTACAGATACGCAAAAAAGCTACTTAACCCATTTAATCCCAACGGTCACAATAGTGACCGTAAAAAAAAAAGTCATTTCTAAGGCTATAAAAATGTTACTGAAAAATCTATCAATGCATTTCCAGCAGATATTGAAATCATAAAGGGTCTCAATGAAATATGTGCAGTGTCGCATGTTTACTGTAAATTGTCACATGACCAGAGCTGTTTATTTCCTGTTTGTGCCAAGAGAAGAGGATTGCAGCAAGAAAGCTCCCAAAGAAAAGATTAGTAAAGTATGTTAACATAAAGATAGGACATAGATTTTTGGTACACATCAGGTTTAATGTGTCTAGTATTGATATATGCATTTGCAATTACTCAACTTTGTTTAATGTGTTCATAGAACTCACAAACATGTCAAGGGCAACAATAGTGACCGGTGGGATAACACATTGGATCTATATGCTACTACAGAAAGGCTAACTGTTCTACCTTACTTTCTGCTGCTACCTAACTTACTACCTAATTTTACGTACAGACACATACACAGAAACACACACTCACACTCGCACATAACACACACACCACGCACGCCACACACTCCACGCACACCACACACACCCGCACACCACACAACACACCCCACCACACAACACACCCCACCCAACACCACGCACACCCCACACGCACGCACGCCATCCCGCACGCATGCACACCGCACACGCACACCGCAACACACCCCACACGCACGCACACCACACACCCCACACGCACACAAAACACCACACACCCCACATGCACACGCACGCACACCACACACCCCACATGCCCCACTCACATCACACACCACACACCCCACACCCCACATGCACACCCACACGCACGCACACCACACACCCCACACGCACACAAAACACCACACACCCCACACGCCCCACTCACATCACACACCACACACCCCACATGCACGCACGCACGCACACCACACACCTCACATGCACACCCCACACGCACGCACACCACACACCCCACACGCACACAAAACACCACACACCCCATGCACACCCACACGCACACACCCCACAGCCCACATGCACACCCACACGCACACACGCACACCACACACGCACACAAAACACCACACGCCCCACTCACATCACACACCACACAGCCCACACCACACAAGCCCCACACACTCACATCACACACCCCACACCACACTCACCCCACATGCACACCCAACACCACACACACACACCCAACACCACGCATTCCACACACACACACACATCCAACACCACACACCCCACACGCAGGCCACACACCCCGCACACACTCACATCACACACACCACACACCCCACATGCACACCCAACACCACACACCCCGCACGCATACCACACACCCCACATGCACGCACACCACCACACACCCCACACGCACGCACACCCCACACACACGCACACCACACACACACCACACACCCCACATCCCACGCAGACCCCACACACACCCCACATCCCACGCAGACCCCACACACACCACACATCCCAACCACACACACACGCACATCACACACAAGCACACCCCACACGCACACACATACCACACACCACACCCCACACAGACACATACACACGCACACACAAACACATACACACGCACACACAAACACACGTGCACGCACACACACACACACACACTGCACAGGTCAAATAGACCTATATTCAGTCTGTCCAATGGTTTAGTTTTATGATCGGTCACAATTGTGACCGATCATAAAACTAACTTTTTCACACACTTTTCCATTAAAATTTAAAAAAATTATGATTGATTGTTTCATAGGGATACTAATGACACATGATTTGGATATTTTTGTGTCTGGGAATAAAAATTGGGATTAAATGGGTTAAGTACAGTAACGAATTACATTTACTTCGTTACTGTCCACCACTGTGTAAAAGCAACACGGACTCGGGTGCGCACTTGTTCAGGAAGTAAAGTAACCTGCGCATGCGTTTTAGCTTATTGTGATGTATTCAGTTAAATAAAACACTTGTAAGGGAGGATAGTGTTGATGATTTACCTTGGATACGAGTGAGAGTGAGCCTGCAGTGTATTCGTGCATTGCGCGTGGAATCAGGGCAACACATCTGGAAATCCACTGTCTCCTCAAAAGAGTCCGTTTGCAAGCAGCAGAAGTCCACCTTATGTGACACACGCATAGTAAACCTGTATTGTTCACTCAACTGCGCATAATAGCAGCGAATTAATAAAAAACACAATATTGACCCGCGTTCTGTTTTCTATCATGCGCCGTGCACGTTTGCGATGACGTAATATGCCCGCAAACGCACCAGGGTTTGATAGAATCAAGTTGAGTGTGAAACCAGACCAACGCTGCGGGGGGGCGCCGGGAACAAACGCGCTCGGACTCGGACCACAGCAAACGAGCCCAGTGTAAAAGCCCCCTCAGGTGTGTCACACAAGAAAGAATGCAAGGACTATATATATATATATATATATATATACACAGTGAGGAAAATAAGTATTTAAACACCCTGCTATTTTGCAAGTTCTCCCACTTAGAAATCATGGAGGGGTCTGAAATTGTCATCGTAGGTGCATGTCCACTGTGAGAGACATAATCTAAAAAAAAAAAAAAATCCAGAAATCACAATGTATGATTTTTTAACTATTTATTTGTATGATACAGCTGCAAATAAGTATTTGAACACCTGAGAAAATCAATGTTAATATTTGGTACAGTAGCCTTTGTTTGCAATTACAGAGGTCAAACGTTTCCTGTAGTTTTTCACCAGGTTCGCACACACTGCAGGAGGGATTTTGGCCCACTCTTCCACACAGATCTTCTCTAGATCAGTCAGGTTTCTGGGCTGTCGCTGAGAAACACAGAGTTTGAGCTCCCTCCAAAGATTCTCTATTGGGTTTAGGTCTGGAGACTGGCTAGGCCACGCCAGAACCTTGAAATGCTTCTTACAGAGCCACTCCTTGGTTATCCTGGCTGTGTGCTTCGGGTCATTGTCATGTTGGAAGACCCAGCCTCGACCCATCTTCAATGCTCTAACTGAGAGAAGGAGGTTGTTCCCCAAAATCTCGCAATACATGGCCCGGTCATCCTCTCCTTAATACAGTGCAGTCGCCCTGTACCATGTGCAGAAAAACACCCCCAAAGCATGATGCTACCACCCCAATGCTTCACAGTAGGGATGGTGTTCTTGGGATGGTATTCATCATTCTTCTTCCTCCAAACACGGCGAGTGGAATTATGACCAAAAAGTTCTATTTTGGTCTCATCTGACCACATGACTTTCTCCCATGACTCCTCTGGATCATCCAAATGGTCATTGGCAAACTTTTTTTTTATTTTATTTTATTTTACCTTTATTTAACCAGGTAGGCACATAGAGAACTCATTCTCATTAAAAACGGCGACCTGGCCAAGATAAAGCATTAAGGTGCAGACAACAAGAAGTTACACATAAAGGACAAAACAATGGGTCAAGGATACAATCAGTTATACAATCAAAAATCCAGTCTACAACATAATTCCAGATACAATACCTAGGCAAGTGGCCTAGTATGGCAGCAATACAATACAATACAAGAATAGAATAGAATAAATAAATAAACAAAAAACGATAAAGGTAATGCATTAGTTTGCACCGAGAAAGAATGCTGACGCTAACAAGAACAACGATGTGACAGTAGGTTGGAGATCAATCTTTTGAAAGAGGATAACGGAACAATAGATTCTAGTCTTAAAGATTTTTGCAATTCATTCCAATCGTTTGCTGCCGAAAACTGAAAAGAGAGTCTGCCAAAGGAAGTACGGACTTTGGTGGTATTCAATGAGATAAACCTACTTGAACGTAAATTGCGAGATGGAGAAGCTACAGAAATTAAATTTCTTAAATAGGCAGGAGCTTTACCCAAGAGAATTTTGTAAATGAGGAGAAACCAGTGTGTTTGACGTCGAATATGAAGGGAGGGCCAACCAATGAGTGTGTAGAGATTACAATGATGAGTACGAAACGGAGCGTTAATTGCAAAGCGGATGGCACTATGATATAGTCCATCTAGCTTTCTGACCACATCACCAAAGTCTAAGATGGGAAGAATAGTCATATTCACAAGGGCAAGTTTAGCTGGAATAGTAAAGGAGGCCCTATTACGAAAGTTACGATTTAATTTTAGATTGGAGTTTGTTGATATGGGTATGGAAGGAAAGTGAAGAATCTAACCATATCCCTAACTATTTATAAGAATCAACAACGTCCAGTACAGACCCATCAAGGGTAGAGATCATTTTTGTACAGGGAGGTCTAGAAAGAGTGCGATTAAAAATCATACATTTAGTTTTACCAGAGTTTAAAAGTAAATGGAGACCGCAAAATGAATGCTCTATGCTAAAAAAAAAAAGCTCGCTTGGAGGTTGTCTAACACAGTGTTCATAGTTGGGCCAGAGGTGTAAAGAATGGTGTCATCTGCATATAGATGTATCATAGAATCTCCTACAGCTAGGGCAACATCGTTAATGTAAACAGAAAAGAGTGTCGGCCCAAGAATAGAACCCTGTGGTACCCCTATAGAAACAGCCACAGGATTAGATAGCAGAGCCTCAGATTTAACACACTGAAATCTATCTGTAAAATAGTTATTAAACCAGGCGAGGCATTGATTTGAAAGACCCAGACTCTTTAACCCTCTGGGGTCCAAGGTGTTTTTGGGGTCCTTGAGATGTTTTGACATACTCTGTTATTTGTGCTTTTTTCAGTTGCTTATAAACATATTACTGGCAAAGGTGTAATTACACTCTATTTAGCACAAACAGGGCTACCATAATGTGTTATCAACATGTATGTACATTTTTGTATTTTTGAGAGAATATTGTTTATGCGTGGTTATTGAAAAAACTAAAACTTAAAGTTTCTGAAATAAGGCCACAAAACACATACTAAATATGGGTCCACAAGACTTTTGACTAATGGATGTTGTCGCCTAGAGTTTTTTCTTCAAAATGATCTGAAAATCATCCTGCCTTATCATTCACATAAAACAATAGATTGGTTTAAATTTAAAAATGACACTTTTTGTTTGGAAAGGCAATATGCGCAGGGGTGTGACCTGCTGTGATTCACACCTGAGAAGACAATGGGCCCGCATAATGAGCGCATAATGGGGCTGCATACTAATGACCCTTTCATTCAGGTGCGTCACAATGAGCCACAAGAATGACAAAATATATATATATATATATATATATATATATATATATATAAATTTTGATTTCCATTACACGAGAGTAGATGTTAAAACTTCATGCTGATTTGTACTCTGCTTTCGCCAAGATAAGCAACACTAAGACGTAGCTTTACAGTAAACTATGCTTCTCCATCCATTTACGCTTCTTTCCATAAGGTAGTGTGACTCCCCTTCTGTCCGGCGTTAACGGCAGCAGTGTACTTGGCACGTTAGCGCACGCGACGGCTGCAACTACAGGACCAGCACGACAACCGTCTGGATTGAACCGAGTAGGGGACATCTCTAGGGTCTTCAAGTGGGCACCTTCCGTCCTCAGTGTTTCGTCGACTAGCCCACGACACCTCAAGAGGGCTCGACAGTGACTCTGGCGTCCCAGAGTCACCCCCCTCCGTCCCCCACTCAACTCAGCCCAGCTTACTGACCTCTACATCCCTCCTGCTGCTGAGACCTAACCACAATATCAATCTCTCCGCGACCCAACCATACGCGCCAACCCGTTGACTAAGGCTGTCGAGCCCCACTGGTGCGTTAATATGCAGTTTCAGTGGACAACGGTTCCGTATGGCATACCACCTACCGCAAAACACAATATCTACCCAACCACCCCTCATTCACGCAATATCCACAAGAACGTATACAAACAAACCAACAGACTCTTCAAGTTTTCAAGAACTCTACGAAACCGTAGCGTGGCGGCCTGTACACAGCCAGCTAGAATCTTTCCGTCTCAACCACAGCCAGTTGCTGCTCCTTTCTGCTGCTTCAGATAAGTTCTTTACTGTGCGACGCAACTCTTGGCCACTGAATCCGACGTCTCTGAGGAACCGGGTTGTAGAGTGTGCCACAAAACCTCGACAACCCACTTCCACTGGATAAACCTGGACTCTCCATCCTCGCTGTTCTGCTTCAGTGGCCAGATGAGCATACCGCAGTTTCTTCCTCTCATATGCCTCATCTACCGCATCCTCCCATGGCACTGTTAACTCTATCAGTTGAACAATGCGTGCTGATCCAGACCACAAAACAATATCTGGTCGTAGGTTAGTGGTGGCAATCTCAGGTGGAAAAATAAGCCGTTGGTCAAGATCAGCCAGCATCTTCCAGTCCCTAGCAGCTTCCAGTTGTCCTGGGCGAGAATTGGTGTTAACACCTTTTCTTGGTGGTTGCTCGCCTGGGCGGAGGAATATTGTCTTCTGCGTGTAATGTTTTGCTAGAACAGGTGGCAACTTATTGGTCATGTTACGCTTGCCTTCTAATGCTAAAGCCAAACATCGTAGTACTTGGTCATGGCGCCAAGTAAACCGACCTTGGCTAAGAGCCACCTTACATCCTGTCAAAATGTGCCTTAATGTGGCAGGTGATGAACACAAAGGACAAGAGGGATCCTCTCCTACCCAGAGGTTTAGGTTCTGCGGTGATGGGAGAACATCATATGTTGACCTAATAAGGAAACTGATCCTACTCTCTTCCATTGACCAAAGGTCTTGCCAGCCCATCTTACGTTGTTCCACACTCTCCCATCTCATCCACTCTCCCTGCTTGGCCTGTGAAATGGCCTTTATACACCTCATCCTCTCCTCCTGCTGTCGCACCTCGTTGACTACCAGCTTCCTCCTTTGAGCTGGGCCTGCCTTGTGCCATTTAGGAGGAGCTAAACTGAGCCCAAAACCCCCTCTTCCATGCTGTACCTGTCCCACGATATCCCTAATTTGAAGGGCAGCCTTTGCCTCTACTACAGATTTCTTTGCTGACCACTTTCTACCAGTTTTTAACACAGGGGCTGCCTCCCTTACACATTTGTCGCGTGACTCTACTAAGGTCATTTCCAGTCTGACCTTGGCACACTTGAACTCCTCGGTTAAAGCAGAGACTGGCAGCTGCAATATTCCTTTACTATAAAGTCCTACTCTGCTGAGGCAGCGTGGAACTCCCAACCATTTCCTGATGTATGAACTTACCAACGCTTCCAGCTTCTCCACTGTTGTCAAAGAAACCTCGTACACGGTCAGTGGCCACAGCAACCTCGGCAGTAGACCAAACTGAAAGCACCAGAGTTTTAGTTTACCAGGTAGAGCACAGCTGTTTATGCTCTTCAACCCTTCCACTGCTTGTCGTCTAACTTCTCCCACCCGAACTGTGTCCTTTAGATCCCCATCGTACCATCTCCCAAGACTCTTCACTGGCTTCTCAGAAACTGTTGGTATTGCCTCACCATTAATGAAGAATGTTTTATCTACTACCTTTCCTTTAACTATCGAGATGCTCCTTGATTTAGAGGGCTTAAATTTCATTCGTGCCCATTCAATATTATCTGTTAACTTCCCCAATAACCGATTAGTGCAGGCTACTGTTGTAGTCATGGTTGTCATGTCATCCATGTATGCTCTGATTGGTGGTAGTCGCATCCCAGAAGCCAAGCGCTCTCCTCCTACTACCCATCTTGATGCCCTCATGATTACTTCCATCGCCATGGTAAAAGCCAGTGGAGAAATGGTGCATCCTGCCATTATTCCAACCTCTAGGCATTGCCATGCAGTGCTGAATTTTGGAGTTGAGAAACTGAATTGCAAATCTCCAAAATAGGCTTTCACTAACTTTGTTATTGACATTGGTACTCTGAAAAAATCAAATGCTGCCCAAAGAAGCTCATGTGGCACTGAACCATATGCATTAGCCAAATCCAGGAATGTCACATGGAGCTCCTTCCTCTCCTTTTTAGCTGACTGAATTCGTTGCCAGATAACATTGATGTGTTCTAAGCATCCTGAGAACCCTGGAATACCCGCTTTTTGAACTGAGGTGTCAATAAAGCCATTCTTTAACAGGTAGGTGGACAATCTCTGGGCAATAATGCTGAAGAAAATCTTACCCTCAACGTTTAATAGTGAAATAGGACGAAACTGACTGATGCTTGTAGCATCTTTTTCTTTAGGTATAAAGACTCCACCTGCTCTGCGCCATGCTCTAGGTACAACCTGTTTTTCCCATGCCACTTTCATCAATTTCCACAGAATTCGCAGAACTCCTGAAGCACTCTTGTACACTCTGTACGGAACTCCATTAGGCCCTGGAGCTGATGAAGCCCTTGCCTTTCTCACAGCCTGCTCTACCTCTTTCCACTTAGGTGCACAGACCTCCATTTGGTATTCTGGTGGGTTGATAGGTGGTATGTCTGATGGAATTGACATAGGCTCATGCCTTTTTGCATCTGTATGCGTGTCCTCCAAATATCTCTCTAGCTCAATCCTAGATGTTTTAAAAGTGCCATTCTTCTCACTGGTGAATAACTTCTTTACGAATTTGAATGGGTCTTTATAGAAATTAGCCCTCGCACGTTCCTTCTTTTTGTAGCGTTTCCGTAGGCGCTCAGCTCTGCGTAATGTTGCCAGCTTATCTTTTATGGCCCTTTGTAAGAGATTGAGTCCCTCCTTCTGACTTTGTTCTGCTCTTTTCCATTGCTTCCTCAGCTGTCTCCTTTCTCTAACTAACCCTTCAATTTTCTACTGCCGTCTAGACATTCCAGGAGTAGTTTGTACTTTTTCCTTCCTTTTTTCCACACCAAACCTCTCACTTCCATATGCGTAAATGATGTCCCCAAATTTATCCAGCTTCTTTTCAACTGTACCAGTTAATCTTTCCAATGCAAAGCATAGATCTGTGTTTACCGTGTCCCATGCAGTTTTCTCACTAGCTCTTGGCCATCTTACTCCAGGCCTATGCCCGTTGAGGTTCTTTTCTCTCTTATGCTGGTTAGCCTGACCGGGTTCACAAGTATGAATATGTTCATCACTAACTGTGCAAGCCCTCCTTTCGTCAATGACAGGGGTGCTGATATCCTGCGAGCTGTGGTTTGCTTCCTGTCGCTGGATTTCATTCGACTGACTTGACTGACTTCGTAAGAAGTACTGATCAATGCGAGGCCCTTGTCCCTTCTCCCTCAAGCATTTCATTTCCCTTGATGAACCTTCAAACCCCTGACCGTTGTCACCTTGCTCCAGCCACAGACACAAACTTGGAGTTCAATGACTTTACTTACTGCAGATCTTGAACTAGTCTTACTCTCCATACTCATATCCGTTTCCATTCCTAAGTCGTTAACCATGTTGTCCAACATTGAGTCATCTTCCGCCATATATATATATATATGCCTATATAATACAAAATTGGTTCACAGTTCCAATTATTTATTTATTTTTCAAATTGTGCTTGCAAATTGTATAATATCAAATGTAAAAATGTCTAGTAATTGTGCAGTTAATTATCATACTGTTTTTACAGAAAGTTTGGGAATATATCCCAAATGTGTCACTAATAAAACACAATACAAATAATTTAAAGAGGAGGCTTATATTGAGCTTTTAAGATTTACCTAAGATTTATTTATATGTAGCCTACATATATTTTTGCTATTTTAATAAAAAGGTTACAATTACAACAACAATTAAAATTTTAACTATATTTCAAATGTAATCTTTCTTTGTATATACTAAAGTATACATTTTATCATACATATTTCACAGTTGCGGATTAATTAGTTATCGAATTAGCAATCGAACAAACACTATAATAACATCTTAGCAAACAAGCTTATTTGATGTGGCAGTATTTTACAGTAAAAACGACATCTTGTCTTTCATATGTAACATCGTTTTTATGATTAGGACATATAAATGTTAATTTGCAGTTTAATACGTTGCTTATACAAAAATATTTTATTTCAACATATTTCAGTCGATTTTTACTCATCTCAGTATTGGAATATAGTTAGGTAAAAGCTGTTCATTCATTCACACACAAAAACGCGATTCAAACAGTCTTTTTGTTTACAGACACTATTCCATATCGCGATTAGAACAAAGCACTTGAAAATAAAGAATGTAGGCCTACCTATTCCTCAGCTGGATCCGTTGCTCCTCCAAATGAAACTACCTGTACTTCTGAGGTAATTTTTTCCAGGATTATTATTAAGATAGTACTATTATTCCTCACAGCGTCGTAAATCTGAGTCTCTTTCGGTGGGTTATCCAGCTGATGTGGGCGTGGATCGCCTGAGAGCATTTGTGTTTGAATAGAGCGCGCACTCCGTGGGCGTGGTAAAATTAACTTTAATAAGCTGAGACGAGAACGACTATCATCTCTCTCTTTTCGTACAGAATACATAAAATGAGAATTTTTTTTTTAATATAAATTACTTCATTTAAAAGAAGACAATTCAGGCTTCATGCCTGTGTGCCTGTATAACTGTTTGACTGAGTATTTGCAGAGTTACAGTTCATTTTTCGGACGCGTTTCAGAATGGACTTCACTGACAGAGAGAACGCAGAACGCGCATCATGTTTATTTTTCTTTATTAGGCGAAAAGCACAACACTTTGTTTTTATTATGAGGTTCCACAAAAAAAATACAAACTTAACAGGATCGAATGATGTACAACACTTATATGTAAGATCAAAATCAACAGAGTAATTTGAGTCTCTTTTGCACTGATAAGGAAAAAAGTGAGCTGGTATCGCCGGCGAGACCGCCGACCCCAGAGGGTTAACCTACCAATAAGAATATTGTGGTTGACGGAATCGAAAGCCTTAGCCAGGTCTATGAAAACTGCTGCACAATATTGTTTACCGTCAATAGCAGATATGATGTCATTCATGACTTTGATTGTGGCCGAGGTACACTCGGCCAACTCGGAAGCCAGATTGCACATCAGAGAGACAATGGTGGGATTCGAAGTGAATAGTGATCTGTTTATTGACAAGGCGTTCAAAGACCTTGGAAAGACAAGGCAGAATAGAGATGGGTCTATAGCAATTGGGGTCTAAGGTGTCTCCCCCTTTAAAAAGAGGGATTACAGCCGTGACTTTCCAATCTTTCGAAATATAAGAGGTGTCAAGGGAGAGGTTAAAAATAGCGGTAATGGGTGTGGCAATAATAGGAGCCGCTATTTTTAAAAAGGATGGGTCTAAATTGTCCAGCCCAGCAGATTTTAATGGATCAAGAATTTGCAATTCCCTTAAAACATCAGCTGTCTGAATGTGGGCAATAGGGCTGGGCGATATGACCAAAATCTCATATCACGATAGAAGTCATCTCATATCCCGATAACGATATATATCACGATATACTGTAAAACTTCAAATAATAGCCCGGGCTTTTATTTTCCCAAATCGCCGAACTGCACCGGCTTGTATTTGAGGCTATGAGACAGGCCTTTCATTTAGTGTAGGCCTAGAGATAACGAAGATTACGTTTTATTTATAAATGTGTTTAACAAATCCGTTAAAGCTCCAGTCGGCAAGTCTGGCAGATTGAGTGGATTTAGTCAAATTTTGAATGTTTACAACTCTCATGCCCCTCCCCCACTATCAACGGATACCCTCCCACCCAGTTCATGCTCGTCAGTGCCAGCTCTGGTCAGTGCGTGTGCACCAGATTTTCAGTGAACGCCAGGGCTCTCAAGTGTCACGCATTGAGCGTGACAGTCACTCATTTCGGTCTTTTGTCACGCTCTCCCGCCACGTATTTCTCACGCTGAAAAACTATTTGTAATATATTTAATATGCCGCAGCGCCCAAAATGAATCAATGAACCATGAATCAAGCGCGTTTCCTCTGGTGTTGTTCGTCGAGCTACACAATAGCCAATCAAAAAATAGCACTATTGTATCTGGGTAAGATTTAACGCAACAACCAATGACAAAAATGTATCCAACCCCCCGTCGGGTGGGTGTCACTCTCTTACCTGTCTTCAAAACTTGAGAGCCCTGGAACGCGCCCGTCTCATCAGCATCCATCAACACCATGGAGTATTTGGAGGTATGCTGTCCTGGCTAATGTACCGATAGATTGCATTTGCTGACGTCATTTATACTCTAAATGAGCTTACTTGATTTTCCGCCATCACTCTTTGTTACTGCGCGAACTTCCGCGAACTTCAGGCGTGTGCATGTGATTGTAACGTGCGCGAGGGGTGGCGTGTGCCCGATCTGTGATTGACAGTCAGATCTCACACCCCCCTACGCTGATTGGACATGATGAACCGGGAGCTGTGGATTTTTGCAAAACAAATAACAAGCTCCGGGTGGAGTTAGAAGCTCGGGTTTTTTCTAAAACCACTTTATTTATGTTGTTCTGTCAGATTATAGTGTCGATTTCACTGAATATGATAAAAAAAATGTTGCCGACGGCAGCTTTAATCTAAGAATTAGCCTAGGCTACTTTATTATGTCTAAAGGGGGTCGCTCACCGGACGAGAAGCGCGCGCGCTTTCCGACCGGAGGGACTTTTGTAGTTCCTAGAACCTAACGTTCCTATAACCCTTTTTTTCGCGTGTTCCGACCGGACTAAGTTGGGGATTTTTTAGTTCCTCAGACCGTAGTTCCTATAACTCTTTCAGTACCTAGTCTAGAGCGAGGACTTTTTTAGTTCCCTTTCCCTAGGTCTACGTTGATTGGTTCAACTTATAAGTCACGCCCACTATCAACACATTTTCTTCACTGTCTGTTGCAATTCGCCTATGTAGGCTATGCTAACTCATAACTTAAGACAAACATAACGCATTCAACCAGCTAATTGCTAATGCTTGCTAAACTTACCCGTCGTTTTGTTTGCCTCCTGCGCTCTGCTCTTCTATCTTCTTCCATCATATTATTTAAGATCATATTACGCTGGAGCCTTCGTCTTCTGTGTTTCTCTGTACAGAACTCAAGATCTTTAAACGCCGCCGTTAGTACTCGTTATTAAGGTCCCGGCAAGGCAGAACAGGAACATTCCGATAGCCTCCTCCACGCTGGTTTGTTGTTGTTGTTGTATGTGGCGCCGCCGCCGCCGCCGTGCTTGCGTCACTCCCTTACCCCTCCTACCAGTTCCTATGGCCACTTGGCCAGTGCGAACGCAAACAGCAAAACCGAGTTTGGGGGAGAGTAGTTCTTAGAACTGTTTAGAAGTGGACAGTTCCTATAACTAAGTTCCTGTAACTACTTGGTCGGAAAGCGGCTTATAGCAACTCGAGGTATCGCACACCGGACGCGCGCTGTCAGTTTATGGCCAGCAAATTGTTATGTTTAAAGGTGCCCTAGAATGTTTTTTTTTATTATTTTATAATGTTTCCTGGGTTACCCTTATAATGTTAGTATGTTTTTTAGATAAAAAATAATCATAATTTAGAAATAAATGGCATTTTTCCTAGCCTGCGTTTAGCCTCTGATTTGAACACTCTGTTTGAAGGGGCGTGTCTGCTGTGGGATTCAGTATAACCGCGGCCACTGCTGTGATTGGATGACATGCTTGCATATGAAATAGCAACGCATTACATGTGAAACTCTCTCCCGAATACTTTTACTACTGCTATTATACGTTTTTACTATAACAGCTATCGAGATTAACGAATCGTGAGATGTTTTTAAAGTATATAGATCTATTCCCATCACATAAAATGTTGCCGTGATGAGCATTGAGCAGATGACAGTCTGTTGATCGCGAGAATGAAGATCTTATCATTGCAAAGCAGTTTCTGCACTCTCTCTGCTTTCACCAATGCAAACACGATGATGTAAATACAGTAAGAGCTTCGTTGTGCAGTAACGTGCGTCATTGATTTCATAACGAGTTTGGCAAGTGTCCAGATAAACTCGCGCTGTGTGGAAAGATTGTTCTTTGATCGCTTTCTGTATATAATTTGTTCACAATTTAAATACGATTATTTTCATCCTACTAAAAGAAACGATGTGAAGCTGATATTTTAGTCACTGGCTTGACTTACTGATGCAAAAACAGTATTGAACGATTTTGAGAGAAAGATTACCTGTCTGAACTTGAACAATTACACATCAGAAAGTGTTGCTTGGTAGCTCGATCCGAGGCCAGCTCTGTATTGGCCCAAGTTGAGGAAACACTCGGTGAAATGTTTGGAAATTTCCAGAGAAAATAAAATTAACCCATTGTTTCTTCAGAGGCTCAGATGAAGGAACTAAAAAATACTTTTGTGTTCATGTGTACATCCACACTGAGCAACTGCCATGCTTCGGCTGCGCAGTTCCGCCTGGCATTGAGGGCTGGCATTATGCAAATATTTGGAGGCGTACATATTAATGATCCCGACTATTGCGTCACAGTCGGTATTGTGTGGAGAACCGACCGTTTTTCAGGGGTGTTTTTCATAAACGTGAATTAAATGAGAACGCGAAAACAGTCCAGTTTTAGATTCACTCTATGTCATGTCCATGCACTGAACTCTTGTTATTTGACTATACCAAGGTTACTATACCAATTTTGAATTATAGGTCACCTTTAAGGACATTATGGAATTAAGATCATGTCTGTACTATGTTATGATAGTACTGTACAATTAAATACAATCGTTGCTTAGTCTGCAGTCTGAACACTTTACCTCAGAGCGTCCGTTAACTGAATGAATTGGGAATATCACCTGAAAATCCGATAACAGCATCAATTTGAATTCAACCAGCTGATTTCTGTAAATGAATGTACAACTAAATGTATGTTGCAGCACAGGGTGAAGTCAGTATATACATAACGATAATTGTACATTTAATATAACCTTAGCTTTTAGATTATTGGCAGAATTAAAAAAAAAACGAAACGATGTGACAGCCATGGGCTGAACAATACATTACTGGTAATATCCATCGAGCCTATGAACTTGTTGCCCGAAACACATCAACAAGAAAGAATGAAGGCTATACCCTGTAAAACGATCTCCTTCTCTCTCCGGCCTCCGCTAACTCTGCTTGCGCTAACAACTCCGCCCAGATGTGCGCAATCTGCACCACAGAACTGGTTTAAACAGACGATCTGACGGGTTTTAGAAGATTAAATACAAACCGAAACTAAAAAACAGACCAGGCCTCTATTTGAGACTGGCGTTTATTTATCCAAACCACCCTAAAATGGTCAATACAACAAATAGAAAGTTAACCAAACCATCTAGCCCCTCGTTTAGGAACGAGCTCCTCGGTTTGTTCTGGCTGGTTCTTCTCCTGCTCGGAAACACCCGGTTCTGTCATCCCTTCATTCATGCTGTTATTCACGTTTCTGCCTGCATCCCCATGGTGGCGTGAAAGATTGCAGTCATCCAAATTTTTGCCGTAAACAATGTTTTTTTGCGACACCACGATATAAACGATATGGCATAATATGAAACGATAGGCTTTTTATATCGTCCATCCGATATATATCGTCATATCGCACAGCCCTAGTGGGCAAAGGAGAAAGATGGTGGGGAAAGGGATGGCATATTTATAGTAGGATTTGTAACTGTAGTAGAGGTTACCTGGTGGAAAGCGTGTCCAACCGTAGCAAAGTGTTTATTGAGGTTCTATATAATAGTGGGCTTGTTAGTGGTAACAATGTTTTGAAATCTTAATGTGGTAGGCAACTGAGAGGAGGAATTTTTACCTTCCATGGACTTTGTGTCCCAAAACTTTTTAGTATTTGTGCCGCAAGAAGCAAATTTTTGTTTATAAAAGCGAGATCTAGCATTTCTCACTGCCTGTGTGTATCGGTTCCTAGCCTCCTTGAATAATTGTAGGTCATAAGGGTTTTTCGAGGTTAATGCAGCACGCCACATGATGTTTTTATGTTGGCTTAAATTAGTTAGATCTGAGGTATACCAAGGACTGTATCTGTTCTTAGATCTAATCCTTTTAAATAGGGCATGTTTATTTAGACTGTCAAGGAAGGCATTCTTAAAGAACAACCAGGCATCCTCCACATTTGGTATAAGGTTGATATACTTCCAGGACACCCAGGCTAAATCAGATAAGAAAGCTTGCTCATTAACGTTTTTTAGGGAACGTTTGGTAGTGATAAGGGGAGGCCTTTTGATAGCTGATCCATTATACATGTATGCAATAAGACAGTGATCACTAATGTCCTGGCAAAAAACAGCAGAGGAAAATTTAGATGGTAAATTAGTTAGAGCAATATCAATAAGGGTGCTTTTTTTCTGGTGATTTCATGTTATATCTGGTGGGTTCATTGATAATCTGCGAAAGGTTTAAAGCATCAAGTTTGGATAATAGGTTATTCGGAGGGTTACGCATATCATAATTCAAGTCACCCAACAATAACAACTCTGAAGATAAGTGAGGAGCAATTAGTTCACAGATGGTATCAAGGGCACAATTGGGAGCAGAAGGGGATCTATAACAGACGGTTAGAGATTTAGTTTTTGAGCGACACATTTTTATCAATAGAAGCTTGAATTGTTTGGGAATGGATTTAGCTAAAATAACTGAGCATTGCAAATGCTCCCTACAATAGAGCATAACTCCGCCTCCCTTGGACGACCTATCTTGCCGATAAATAATATAGTTTGGGACAGATACATCAGAATCTTTGATGGGATTTCTAAGCCAAGATTCTGATACAGCTAGTATGTCAGATTTGGCTGCATGCACAAGAGCGGTAAATAGATCTAATGGCACTTTTCCACTGCTGGTACGGCTCGGTTCGGCTCGGTACGGTTCGACTCGGCGCGGAACGGTTCGGCTCGCTTCGCTTTTCCACTGCGTGGTACGACTCGACTCGGTACGGCACGGTTCGGTTCGCTTTAGCTCGGTTGCTTTTCCACCGCAGTTAGTACCTCTTCAAAGTGGGTGGGACTGATCGTTATTTTGTCCCTACACTGTTTGTAGGTCCGGTGATAGCCGTGTGCGGCTAAGAGCTGAGCTACTTCTGGAACACTTTTTCATTCCGTTTTGCCCCATCCAGCTCTCGCTGGATCCGCTCCTCGACAACCAACGAGAGGAACGTCTGCACCTCGTCCACTGACCACGATTCAACCATTTCTTTTTAAAGTTTAAAAAACAGATGCTACCGCGTTGGCTGTTGTCTACTGGTTATTTAAATCTAGCGGGTTTAGTGTCCAATGACGCTGGTAGTGACGATTCTGTCTGACCAATCAGTGATCTGCAGTGTTTTTACGTCACATTTTAGTACCGGTACGGTACGCTTGGAACCTCAACAGACCAGGTACCATTTAAAGCGAGCCGAAGCAAGCCGTACCGTACCGGACCATGCAGTGAAAAAGCACCACAAGTGAGCCGTACCGAACCGAACCGTACCGTACTATGCAGTGGAAAAGCGCCAAAGCGTGCCGTACCGAACCGAACCGTACCGTACTATGCAGTGGAAAAGCGCCATAATTTAGGAAGGAGGCTTCTAATATTAATGTGCATAAACCCAAAATTTTTGCGGTTGCAAAATTCTGTATAGGAAGACCCATTGGTGATGGGAGCAGCATAATTGACAAGTGGGCCGGGGTTAGATTCAATATCCCCGGAAGAACTAAGTAAAAGTAAAGTATGCGGCCGAAGCTATTGAGAATTGGGCGCCTCATACGATGAGGATCATAAATAGGCAAGGTAAATAACTGAGTAGAATATAGTATATTAAGGGCACAGTGAAATTATAAATTTCATGTGCTGGGGAGGTAGGCCTATCCATTGGGTAATGAAGAAAGAAATGTTATCTCTAAAAATAGGTGAATCAATCCGGGTCGTAGAAGAAGTGGGGGGAGGATTGAAAGGGTTACATGAGATATATTGAGATGTGCTTAAAAAATTACAATGTAACAAAACAATACAAGCTAAATATAGACGACTCATGTTGTAAAAAAAAGTAATTGCCAAAAAGCTAAAATACAAATAAAAAATGGATGAAGTTAGTAAATATTCACAACTATAATAAAATGGTATTAATGTAAAAATCACAAAATGCTAAGATAGAATACTAAAATGGATAAAATAACAAAGAAATACACGTTCCACTCCTGTAATACATCACACTACACAACATCAATTATCACTATAGAAAAAAGGAGAGAGTCGAACATACAGAGAAGTACCATAAAGTCCAATGAAGGCTTTGGTGGCTGTGGATGAAGTGACCGTATCGTGAACAGATCACGTAACGGAATGCAGTCAGTCTGACGCGGAGATGAGGTGCAGAAGAGGTGAGAAGAACCGTCTCGTACTGTAGAATTAGAACCCAGTAAGCTGTATGGAGCGATGCTGGCAGCCTTAGTCGTGATGGATGCTACATAAACAAAATGCCCCAGCCAGCCTGGAAACAAGCAAGCTCCGGTGCTCGCCTGTACTGACCACTATCAGCGGCCGATAACTCGAACGATGATAGGGGTAGTCCAGTATTCATAGAATAGAACAGAGTTAGTGCAAAGTTGAAGACAACAATCGTGGAATCCAATATAAGCCCCGATGGCTGTGGATGAAAGGACCGTAAAGTAAACGGATCATATAGCAGAGCACAGACAATCTGAGGCAGAGATGAAGTGGAGCAGAACCGACTCGTACTATAGACTGGGCACCCAAATAGCGGTGTGCAACACAACACACCGCTACGTAAACAAAGGCCCCAGCCAACCGGAAGACAAGCTAACTCCACTGCTAGCTTGTACTGACCGATGTCAACAGCCGTTAGCTCCAGCGATGTTAAGAACAGTCCAGTGTTCGCAGAATAGAGCAAGGTTATTGCAGAGTTGAGAACAATGATCTATCAGTCCGGTGAAACCGCAGATGGTGTGGAGGACCCGAGCTTAGCCTGCAACCCGGCCAGATGAAGTGCGGCTAGCAAACAAGTCGTAAATAGGACCCACTCTAAGTCACAGGACACTCACTTGGGTCGGAGTACAGATCGGCACATAACAATAGTACTGTTGACCGTCACACTGTTGACCGTCACATTAGGCGAGAGGTAAGTAACAATGTATACAGAAAAGTCACACAGAACGATAACAAACACTTCTGCAACTCAGTCCGCCATCTTGGATTATATCCTTAAGACGGGACTTGACATGTGCTGGTTAAAGCAGGGGAACCTTCCGTGCCATGCATGATTTCAAACCATGACGTCTTAGTGTATTACCAACAGTAACCTTGGAAACGGTGGTCCCAGCTCTTTTCAGGTCATTGACCAGCTCCTCCGTGTAGTTCTGGGCTGATTTCTAACCTTTCTTAGGATCATTGAGACCCCACGAGGTGAGATCTTGCATGGACCACCAGTCCGAGGGAGATTGACAGTCATGTTTAGCTTCTTCCATTTTCTAATGATTGCTCCAACAGTGGACCTTTTTTCACCAAGCTGCTTGGCAATTTCCCCGTAGCCCTTTCCAGCCTTGTGGAGGTGTACAATTTTGTCTCTAGTGTCTTTGGACAGCTCTTTGGTCTTGGCCATGTTAGTAGTTGGATTCTTACTGATTGCATGGGGTGGACAGGTGTCTTTATGCAGCTAACGACCTCAAAAAGGTGCATCTAATTTAGGATAATAAATGGAGTGGAGGTGGACCTTTTAAAGGCAGACTAACAGGTCTTTGAGGGTCAGAATTCTAGCTGATAGACAGGTGTTCAAATACTTATTTGCAGCTGTATCATACAAATAAATAGTTAAAAAATAATATATTGTGATTTCTGGATATTTTTTTTTAGATTATGTCTCTCACAGTGGACATGCACCTACGATGACAATTTCAGACCCCTCCATGATTTCCAAGTGGGAGAACTTGCAAAATAGCAGGGTGTTCAAATACTTATTTTCCTCACTGTATATATATACAGTGAGGAAAATAAGTATTTGAACACCCTGCTATTTTGCAAGTATATATATATATATATACACTCACCTAAAGGATTATTAGGAACACCATACTAATACTGTGATTGACCCCCTTTCGCCTTCAGAACTGCCTTAATTCTACGTGGCATTGATTCAACAAGGTGCTGAAAGCATTCTTTAGAAATTTTGGCCCATATTGATAGGATAGCATCTTGCAGTTGGTGGAGATTTGTGGGATGCACATCCAGGGTACGAAGCTCCCGTTCCACCACATCCCAAAGATGCTCTATTGGGTTGAGATCTGGTGACTGTGGGGGGCCATTTTAGTACAGTGAACTCATTGTCATGTTCAAGAAACCAATTTGAAATGATTCGAGCTTTGTGACATGGTGCATTATCCTGCTGGAAGTAGCCATCAGAGGATGGGTACATGGTGGCCATAAAGGGATGGACATGGTCAGAAACAATGCTCAGGTAGGCCGTGGCATTTAAACGATGCCCAATTGGCACTAAGGGGCCTAAAGTGTGCCAAGAAAACATCCCCCTCACAATTACACCACCACCACCAGCCTGCACAGTGGTAACAAGGCATGATGGATCCATGTTCTCATTCTGTTTACGCCAAATTCTGACTCTACCATCTGAATGTCTCAACAGAAATCGAGACTCATCAGACCAGGCAACATTTTTCCAGTCTTCAACTGTCCAATTTTGGTGAGCTCTTGCAAATTGTAGCCTCTTTTTCCTATTTGTAGTGGAGATGAGTGGTACCCGGTGGGGTCTTCTGTTGTAGCCCATCCGCCTCAAGGTTGTGCGTATTGTGGCTTCACAAATGCTTTGCTGCATACCTCGGTTGTAACGAGTGGTTATTTCAGTCAAAGTTGCTCTTCTATCAGCTTGAATCAGTCGGCCCATTCTCCTCTGACCTCTAGCATCAACAAGGCATTTTCGCCCACAGGACTGCCGCATACTGGATGTTTTTCCCTTTTCACACCATTCTTTGTAAACCCTAGAAATGGTTTTGCGTGAAAATCCCAGTAACTGAGCAGATTGTGAAATACTCAGACCGGCCCGTCTGGCACCAACAACCATGCCACTCTCAAAATTGCTTAAATCACCTTTCTTTCCCATTCTGACATTCAGTTTGGAGTTCAGGAGATTGTCTTGACCAGGGCCACACCCCTAAATGCATTGAAGCAACTGCCATGTGATTGGTTGATTAGATAATTGCATTAATGAGAAATTGAACAGGTGTTCCTAATAATCCTTTAGGTGAGTGTATATATATATAAATCAAAATATAAATTAAAGTCAAAAGCACATTTTTAGTCATACCTGGAAACAAATCCTGTTCAAATAGGTTATATGGGCCATTCTATAGAATTGGTTCAAAGTTAGAGTTGGAAACATCTTAAAAGGAAATTGTCTTTTTCCATAAATCTCTTATAAAGTATTATTTTTTAAAGTAGACCAATACATTTTATCGTACATATTTCAAAGTTAAGGATTCATTATTTTGATATTGTCACGGGTCTATGAAGGAGGACTCAAATGCAGAACGAGTGTTAACAGGTTTCTTGACAAACAGTAGACAAGATGTGGTGGGAGAGGTGAACAGTCCAGACAAAAGGCAGGGATGAGACACAAAGACAGCCGTTGCAGCAAAACTTGCAGAGCAGCAGCTGTAGCTAGCACAAGAAGACTGTAGGCTGGAGAGTAGTGTTTGCAGAGCAGAAAGAGACCTGAGAGTACTAGCAATAGCCAGACAGGTACCTCCAAGGACAACAGCTAGGCACTCAGGGATCTCAGGCTAAGCACCAGGCTTGCACCAAAGCACAGAGTGCAAGCAGCCAGGGACGCTCTGCTAGCAGGACTGGAACTAGAGACTCAGGAGACAAGACAGACAGGACCAATGGCAGAACTAAAGCACTAACAAACTTCTACAAATAAAACACAATAGACTTAGGTAACAAGAAACTAGCTAAGTAGCACAGATGTAAACAGTAGCACAACATTCAACGAACTGGCAACACATGAGGGAAAGAGCACACACATAAAGGGAGTTAACAAGAGTAACAGGTGAGAACACTCAGACCAGGAACAGGTGAACACACTCACGTAAACGAGGACTGAACCAAGGGAGCAGAGAACATGAGGAACAGGTGACAACACTCAGACAAACTAGACAAGAGGGCGTGGTACAGGAAAACAAGGCAGAAACAAAGGAGCACATGGCCAACACAAACAAAACCACATGTTCAAGCACAACACAAACATAGAGACATGAAACAAAGACAACACAGACAAAGCTGCCAGAGCAAGACCCTGACAGATATAGCCTAGCTTGCATTGGAACAAACACTATAACAGTTGATTAGTTTATTTGTGACAAAACATACTATATATTTAACATATGAGAAGAAACTGTCTAACAAAAGCTTATTTGATGTCTATTTTATAGTAAAAACTTTATAATCTATCCAAAACTAGTCAACAAAATGTTGTCATTACAGACACTATTCTATATCGCGATTAGATCAAATCTCAGTAGGCTATAGCAATATAGTTTGGATGTGTTCATGTAAAAATAACGTTTACTAATGTAGGAGCGAGAGTGAATGAACGCACAGATGCGATGTACAGCTGTAGTAAACAACATTGCGCGCGCGTCTGTGCCATTCATTCATTCATTCATTCATTCACACACAGACACGCAATTCATATTTAAACAGTCTTTGTGCAGTTTACAGACACTATTCAATAACGCGATTAGAACAAAGCACTTAAGAATAAATAACTTACTGCATCAGCTGAATCCGTTGCTCCTCGAAATGAAACCACCAGCACTTCTGAGGTAACTTTTCCAGGATTAATACGATAGTATTATTCTTCACAGCGCAGCAAGACGAGGTAAAGTACAATATTCTTATTAAACTGGATGTTTTATCCAGCTGATGTAGGCGTTTTCATGGCTTGCCTCAACATTTGCGTTTGAATAGCGCGTGCTCTCAGTGGGCGTGTCACATTAACAGTGTTGTGCTAGTTACTAAGAAATAGTAACTAGTTACAGTTACTTGTAACTTCATTCAAAAAGTAACTCAATTACTTTGTTGATTACTTACACCAAAAAGTAATGCGTTACTGTTAAAAGTAACTTTTTAGTTACTTAAAAAAAAACATTCTTTAATGTTCCCATTAATGCCCTTTTGTGCGTTATGGTCTATACAAACACAAAACTGACTTAAACAGAAAGTCATTTTTAAACTTTTTTTTTTTTTGTCAGACCAGCACAAACTGAATATATCACAAGAATTTCTGAGGTGACTCGCGATCTTCGCAGTAGACGTGCCAGAGAGAAATGCACATTTCATAAGGATTACATAAGCAGAGAGCAGTCTGTAGTCTGTTTTCTTTCGTTTTGAATTGTTCTGTTTAAAAGTAGACATGTCTGTGAGGCAAGTAGGTTACCTTATACGCCGAGTTTCGGTTCATTTATGAGACAAGCTCCAGTTCACGCGCCGGCGCCTCCATTTCGTGATTATCTATCGTCTGCTATATTTACTTCTTATTTATTAAATCCAGGCAATTGGTTGATGAAACATTGATTAAAATTAAGATACAATTAATACAAAACGAAATTCACTTTAGGTTTTGTGCTTTCTGTTTGATGTCTCTGCAAGTATTAAAGCATCTTTTAGTGCCGCTTTCAGAGCGCGTCGCGTCCGTAACAGAGAACTGTCACGTCCGTAACATTGTTTTTTCCTCATAAATGCGAACACTAAAAATAAAATAAAATGAATATTTTGTTCTGTGGAGACAGAGAGCCAACCCCTCTACATTCGGTGGGTAGTAGTTTGCGCTGTGTAATTCACATAGCCTAATTACTAAACAATATTTATTTTAGGCCTATAAAATTCAGCCCGTATAAATGTGCATTTTCTAAGCTTAGAAAATGGACAGAATTCATTTGATTCTAATCATAATGTAACATTATTGTGAAATTGATTTATTTATAGGCTATTTGCTATTAGAATAGTAAAGCCTATGTTTTTATCCAACTAGGCTATGTGTGGGCCTTATGTAAAATACGGGACAAATCGCGTCCCTTATTGATTTGATACGAATGCGTCATTTTACTTGTAAATACGGGACAATTCCGTATTTTAAGGGACGGGTGGCAACCCTACCACCAACAATGCTTCGCTGCTGTAAACAGGTTAGGCTGTAGGATACACTTCAGCCAAAATTAATTAATTTTAAAAAGTAACGGACAACGTAACGGTAACGGAGTTAATTTATTTAAAAAGTAATGAGTTACTGTCAAAAGTAACTGCGTTACAGTAACGCGTTACTGCCCAACACTGCACATTAACACGTAATACACTATAATTAGCTGAAAGGAAAAAGACTGACATCTCTCTCTTTTCATACTGATTACATAAACTGAGAATATTTGTTTTTTATATAAATTACTTCATTTAAAAGAAGAGAATTTCAGCTTCATAACGAAAAATCTTTCGTGCCTGTGTGACAAGTTTTTACTTAGTTACAGTTCATTTTCGGACGCGTTTCAGAATGAACTTCACTGACAGAGAGAAGGCATCAAGTTTATTTTTCTTTATTTGACAAAAAGCAGAACACTTTGTTTTTATTGTGAGTATCCACAAAAAAAATAGACACTTAACAGGATCTAATGATGTACAACACTTATATGTAAGATCAAAATCAACAGAGTAATTTGAGTCTCTTTTGCACTAAGGAAAAAAGTGAGCTCGTCGCGCCGGCGCGATAGCCGACCCCAGAGGGTTAAAGTAACAGAGATTGTTTTTTTAGCTTTATGGCAGCTCTAGAATAAAGTTATTTTCCACCTAAAGTTAGTTTTGATTGATTCACTTCCGACGCAACGATCATTAGTTATTAACTTAGAACTCTTAAGTTCTCTCTACGCAAAATTTAAAAACGCGAACCTGTGAGAGCGCTGATGGTGTGCACATGCGTATTAACTAGGGCTGGGAATCGCTGGGTACTTCACGATACGATACGATATGCGATACATTGTTCACGATACCGATAATATCACGATATGGCGATACTGGGCGATACTGCGATAATCGACATATTATCAGTAATAACTCACAATATATCATGTTTTAAGAAATACAATTTTTTTTTAATTAGGAAAATTAATCTCCATTTATTTTTTGGGATGAAACACAATAACAAAAACAACTTGTGTCTTATCAGTTGCAACAAAACAGTCACAGACACTATTTTAGTGTATCATTGCTGCAATCAGTAGTAATAAAAATGTTTACGCCGGGGTGTGTCGGCTTCGAGCCAGCACCAACCACGGCTTTCTCACAGAGCTCCGGGTGATGCCGCGTGAGGTGTCTGTACATGTGGTCGTGTTTCCCGTTTTGCGGACTTTTGCAAAGCCAGACATCCCAAGTCTCACGTAAGTTCAGGGAGTCTCCCGCATAATGATAGCGTCTCCCTGATGCCCGCAAATTAGTTCAAATCTCCCGGAATCTAGAGCGCGCATGCGAGACAGAACAGCCTACTGCGCGCATAACATACATAGCACGGCAGAGAGGGTGAGAGCGAGAGACTTTGCGTGTGTGCCTCATGAAAGCTAGTCAAATCCAGTCAACTCGGATAATGAATAGAGCGTTTTATAACGGCTTTTAAGATCGATACTTGGCAAGAGCGCATCGAGAATCGATCGCGGGAGTAAATATCGTGATATATCGCCATATCGATATTTTGGCGCACCCCTAGTATTAACCCTCTGGGGTTCTTCGTTTTCCAGTCACACTCAGGACCTTCGCGGTCAAAAGTGACCGGACCCCTGAAATCAATGTTTATTTTTTTTCAGTAAAATCAATGAAATGTATTTTTGTTCAATAATATTTTTTCTTTCTTTTTTTGGTGTTTTGAGAGAATTTTATGAAAATAATTAATATTTATGCAATAATTATGATACATTTTTTCCCATTGAATATAATAGAACATTTATATATATATATTATTTTTATTATTTTTTAATTAATGCTGTATTTCAGGTTAAAGTGGATCCTTGGCCTATAGAAAACATTTTTTTAAATCACATTGGAGCCATCTGGTGGATGTAGTGAGCATAATTATCATGCAATATCATATTTTAACCATCTTGTATTTACAGCCTCTGTAGAAAGGCTTGTGAATTCTAGTTTTTTTTGCACATATTTGCCTATTTTTTTCAGGTTGTGGATTTTAATTTATAATAAGTGATTCTCAAAGACTATTTTTGTCAAGTTTTTTGTTTGTTTGTTTGTTTTATTCTATTTTTTAAAAATAAAATAAAAATTCTATTATTTTCGCATAGACATGAAAATCACTATCCAAACTTAAATGGTTGTAAGTCAAGAATGCTTTGGGATATAGATCTATGGTTGGTCTTGTTTTAAAGAAGACATTTGCCAGATTATTGTAGAAGTGAAATAAATTATGAAAGTGAAACAGAAAAAAAGTTATGTAAGTTTGAGTTAATGAAAATGAACAATGTAAAAATGTAATTATTTATATTTTATATAAAATATATATATTAAAAAATATATTTTACTCTAAAACTGCAAGAAAATGAAAGCCAAAAATCTTAAGAAGTTGTGTTCCAAATTTTAGGTTGATATCTCAAAAAATAAGCTTTCAGTCAAGATTTTATTTTGGCGCAAACCAAACTTTTTCACTAGATGGAAAGCCAAGCTTCCTTACTGACCATATAAGGGCGCCTCCATTTTCATATGTTTTGAGTGATCTAAACCATGTATTTCCATAATTTTCATACAATTTATGAAGCTGACATCCTATTCAGAAGTAGTATGGGTGGTTTGACAGTATTTGATTTTAATTCAACCTCTAATAAACGCATACAAAGAGCACATATGTGCTGCAATAGGCCTGGAGGTTACTAAGGAAGAATTCCATCGTTTGATCTTACACTGTGTGTGTGTGTGTGTGTGTGTGTGTGTGTGTGTGTGTGTGCGTTCAAGAGAGAGAGACATAGTGTGTGACCTTTGCATTTTGGACCCAATGTCTCCCCTTTATTTGATTCATTGATTTTATTTCACATATTCTCACATTTCTCTGTTACAGTTTCACCAGTCTCATATTTCCCTATGTGTGTGTGTGTGTGTGTGTGTGTCTATTTTGCAACCTTGATTGTTTACAGTCTCATGCGTTCATTGCTGTGCGCTTTATTTCGTACATTGATGAATAATTGCTTTTATTTCACACGTTTCCCAAAATTAGCTTTTGCAATGACACGCGTTCATTTGTGTACATGCGTGTGTTTTTGTGTGTATAAGTGTGTGTGTGTGTGTGAGTGTATTTGTCTGTTTTGCACTCTTGATGTTTTAGAGATTCCCCCCTTCACTGTTGTGTGCTTTTTTCCTGCATCGTGGCTGATTTGTAGATTGTACGCACAAATAAACTCTGTATTTTCATATTTTTGCCAATTTCCCATTCATTTCCTAAGGCCGGTCATTTTTGACCAAAGGTCCTGAGTGTGACTATTTTTTTTATGACCACTTAGACTTTTCAAATCCAGTCCCCAATTTTTTTGTGTGTTCGTATACCAAGTACCATAAAAGTCACCAAGTTTCGTACCATTCCGATGAAGCTACGATTTTTAACATTTCTTTATTTAAAAAAATCCGGTCAGAAATGACCGAAGAACCCCAGAGGGTTAAGAGTTCATTCTATAGGTATGCGCGTTTGAATATATGTGCGCAGGCATGTAGTCCTTCCCTAAAAAACCAACCCTCAACAAACTACTTGTCTGGCCTTAAAATGTATAATACAGAATTTTATTGCTTCGGCGTAGCCACGTGAACTGGAATTATCCAGACAACGATTATTTGTACAGAGGTAAAGGGAAGGAGGCCTTCCCAGGGGAGGGACTAGCCGCAGGTCCTTCATCAGATCTGGATACGGCCTGGATCCGGCGGACTGCGGTAAACCTCGGGATAAACAGAGAGACTAATATTAGCGTAGATGCTATTCTTCTTATGATGTAATGAGTACATCAGGATTTATGGGAAGTGTTCCTGCTGACCTAATCTATGCAGCCTAACATTGAATTATAGAAGTCTTTAGTGTGTTAAGTGTATGCTAGGTCACCTATCACTTGTTGTATCTGTTTTGGCTCCAGTGAGTGTTGTGATTCCAACAAAACATTTGCACAAAAATACAAGCAGAAGCTTTAAAATAATGTTCAGAATTGAATGAAACTAGCTCAATAAAATAAAAGTAAAAATGCCATTTATACAATACAATCATTTGTTGCACTACAAATTTAGGAAGTACCGTTAAATGGTTAGTTCACCCAAAAATGAAAATTCAGTCATTAATTAATTAATCCGCATACTTGTGGAGTGGGCTCTTAATACGCATGCGCGCCATCGGCGTTCTCGCGGTTTCGTGTTTTTGTAGTTTGTGTCATGTTAGCGGCCCCTAAGTTAATAACTAATGATCGTTGCAACGGAAGTGAATCAATCAAAACTAACTTTAGCTGGAAAATAACTTTATTCTAGAGCTGCTATAAAACCAAAACAATCTCTGTTACTTTAATTTCTTATTATCACTGTAAAGCCGCTTTGGAACAATCCTTTGTTAAAAGCGCTATGTAAATGAAGATGACTTGACTTGACTAATTACTCTCATGTCGTTCCAAACCCGTAAGATTTTCGGAACACAATAGAGATATTTTTAATGAAATCTGAGAGCTTTCTGTTCCTCCATTGACAGCCCTAAAGGTAGTAAAGACATCATTAAAGTAATCCATGTGACTCCAGTGGTTTAACCTTAATTTTATGAAGTGATGTGAGTGCTTTGTTTGTACAAAAAAAAACATAATATACCTCATTATTTCCAAAATATTAATCTTAATCGTGCATTCACGAGAGCATCACGATGCATGCATGCATGTTGAGTTGACACGAGAGTGGACGTTGTTACGTGAAAGCACATTGGAGATTACTATTTTGTAACTAAAGTGGTAAATTACGTTTTTGCGCAAACAAAGCTCTAATGTTGCTTCATAAAATTGAGGTTAAACCACTGGAGTCACATGGATTACTTCAACGATGTCTTTACTGCCTTTCTGTGGCTTGAAAGTGGTAGTTATGTAGGCTGTCAATTGGAGGGACAGAAAGCTCTTAAATTTCATTAAAAAGATCTTCATTTGTGTTCGAAAGTCTTAAGGATTTGGAATGAAATAAGGGTGAGTAATTCATAAAAAAATGTGTGAACTTTCCCTTTAACATACAGTATACACATTTAAATTGATCAGTAATTAAACTGATCAACAGAACAGAAGTTGGCAACCTTTTTCACAAATGAAATTACTCAAGTAAAGCATGTTAACTTTGAAAAAGTGTGCAAAAGATGCCTGCTCTCAGGACACCAGACTGAAGTTGTAATAAGACAGCAAATTCAGCCACAAAGTTGTGGTATGAAGTCACAACCACCTGACCCTCGAATAGTCAATATCTGCTGGGTTCTCCTGAAATGAGTAAATATACTGTAAGCAACAATGTAACCTACAATACAACAGTATTTCAATATAAAATGTAATCTAAAATACAACAGCTTATTAAATGGTTTACAGCATAATTAATATCATTGTTAGGGGTGTAACGGTTCACAAAATTCACGGTTCGGTTCGATACATTACACTTGTGTCACGGTTCGGTACGTTTTCGATACAGCAAAAAGAAAGAAATGCCAGAGAAATTTCCTTGATTTAATTTTTTTAAATTATATTTTTATTAAAATTAACATCATAAAGTATGATATTTTATTAGTTTGAGCAATGATGGAGCTATACTTGACTTTTCTTCTTTTAGTTCAGATTAACATTTGAGGGCAGCAATTGTATTCATAATGTCAAAATAAAACCGACGTAATGTTACCTGAAAGCATTATAGCCTACTATTCCTGCCAAACTTCCATGGTTACAGTTAGTAACGTTAGTGTTACTATAGTAAATCCATGGTGAATGTTGCTGATCTGTGGACACTGGATAGTTCATTCATGGCACACTGTTTCTTCCTGGTTTCCACGTCAGCGCTGTTTGATCCGTTAATAACAGAGAAATGTGAATGCTTCTTACTAGATCTCGCAGCGATGTTATTACTTCAGTGGTGAATTCAAATGCTTTTTTTTCCCGGATTTCGCTGTGTAGTAACAGTGCTGCTTGATCAAGATCGGCTTGCGCTGCATTGGTCCAAACTGATAAACGGCCCGTCAACCACACAATAACGA
Organism: Rhinichthys osculus; assembly: GCA_029959095.1. Lineage (NCBI taxonomy): Eukaryota > Metazoa > Chordata > Actinopteri > Cypriniformes > Leuciscidae > Rhinichthys > Rhinichthys osculus. The sequence continues at coordinate 26,763,812 of JARWKJ010000018.1, forward strand.
GTAGCTCAGTTCTCTTACGAGAGGTTCTCTCATATTGCGTAAGTTTAGCTTATGCTACGGGTAAAGTTCATCTTTGCTTGAGATATTGAAGCCAAAATTATCCTTAATTTTGTATATATTGTCAACGCAGTGCAGCAGCTGCAGACCTAGAGCAGGCTGTCTGGCGTGCTCATTGGCTGCCTTGCTGCAACTGCAGCAGCCTACCAGTGAGCCTGGCGTGACGTCACGCCCAATGGTGGCGCTTCGCGCCCACTACGCGTCACAGCCCGCGCAAGGGGGTGTGGCTTAGCGTATAAAAGCGGGGCTCAGAGGCTGCTTCTCTGATTTTCATCTCTTCAGCGAAGCTCTTCATACCGCTGGATCCGAGACAAGCCGCTGCGACACACACTTTTCTAAAAGAGCGCGAGCGTTCTTGTAAGAATGTGATGTGATGTGATTTGCGCTCTCTGCCTGGGCCCGGACCACGCAGCCCTCGCTCGTCGGGAGGCTGCATCCACTGTGAGGAACTATCTATGTCGACCCTGCGGGCTCGTCTAGACCTCTTAACGGCAAAGCTGTCACTCCGCCATCTGCTGGACCGCGCAAGAAGAAGCGCCGTGCACAGAGACTGCCGGAGCCTGATGTGGCACTCAAACGCTCGCCGGAACAACTCCCTCGAGCATTTCTCTCTCCTTTCCTGCCCCCCCCTTCCGGACGCGCTGCCGCCGCCTAAGGGGACGAGGCGCTTGATATGGATGAGGACGTGCCGCTAACAGCTGTTCTAATCGCGGCTAGCTTCTCTACGTACGAGAAAGCTATCCCGCCCCCGCGCCCCAGGCGCATGCGTATCTCACCGGCGGAAAAGGGAAGAGTGTTCTAGTCCCGCCGAGGCCGGACTAACCCCTATTTCTCAATATTGCAGCTATGAGCCTGTTATATAACATGCACTCCTGTAAAATAACACTGACACAAAGCTGTGATGACGCTTTCTTATCTGCTCGCGCTAACTTAAGCTTACGTCGTTTCCCCTGTGGCTCACTGGCGAAACCATAAGCTTTCGCGCCAGAGACCCGTGTTCGAATCCCGGCTCTGGCAGCAGATGAAATTTATACGGCTCTCCTCTCTGAGCTCGCGGACAGTTTTTCTTACGTACAGAAAGCACTGTTTAAAGCCGCGGCCGGACCGCCGTCAAACTATCTTGCCATGTCAGTCCCCCTGGAAAGGGCTACTGCAGTGGAGTATTTGGCAGCCAAGGAGTCGGTAATGTTACCCGCTTGCCTGAACAAAACAGCCGTTTTTACGGCAGCCCAGAGAAATCTCAGAAGAGTGTAATGTCTGGTTATCCGGCTCATGCCGTTGGTGTTTCAAGTGTAGAAAAAGTGCCCACGTCTCAGTGTTCACCCCTACACACAAGCACTGTACCCCCCGTGTCTCTCACGCTCGCAGAGCCCACTCTCATAAAGCTGGCAAATGCCGCTTGAGTGTTAGATGCAGGTATCGTGCCAACAACCTTGTGTTCACGCCCATCCTCTGCTCGCTCTGTCACATGGCTAAAACACTCTCATATGGGTCAGTCTATGAGCGTAAGTCGCGTGCCCGCTCACGCTTACAAACAGACACACCGCCTTCGGCGCCGCTCGCACATCACAATATTTTCACAAACCGTTCCCCATTCGTAGCAATCAGGACGTCTCACGTGACACAGCCAGCTGCTGCTGTCAGCGAGCCGCCGTGTCCAGGCTCTCATATCTGTCAAGCTATGAATGTAAGTCACGTGCCCGCTCACGCTTACTAACAGACACACCGCCTCCGGTGCCGCTCGCACAGTACAAGTGCTCACTCAACGTTCCCCATTCAAAGCAATCGGGTCGTCATATATGAAACAGCTAGTCACTGCTGGTTATCCGGCTCACGCCGCTGGTGTTTTAAGTGTAGAGATTGTGCCCACCCCCCAGTGTTCACCCCTACACACAAGCACTATAACTCATATGTGACCCGATCTGGCGAAATGAGTCGGAAGTCGCAACGTTCTATTTTAAGATATGGGCCGATTATGTGGAAAAACAATGAAATAATAGATTTTTTTTTTTTTTTTGCTAATTTCAAAGAACAGACATTCAAAAATAATCTCCCAAAGTTTCGTAGTCCAGATAATTGAGTAAAGGTATTTAAATTACTATTAAAGTGTACAAAGTTTTACTAAATTCGCTGGAAATGAACATTGCTTTTCTCAACTCCTCTCGTCACCTCTGAGCATTTCCCGGGTATCCCCTGAAACGTCACTATCTCTGCTCTTTAAATGGTGTTACACGTTGTATAGAACCAATCAAAAAGCTTAGAAATCTACACAAATGCTGATCATTTGTCGATGGGAAGCCGTTTCGACTGACCGGCACGCGATTGGTCCAGCCACCCTCCTGTCAGACTCGCAGCGAGCGCTCTGTGTAATAAACAAGCTAGCAGATCTCCTCAGAAAGATTAAATATTATTAATTTGAGAAATGTCGCTGTCAAAAGCGAGCAAAGTTGCCAAAGCGTCATCAAGCCCCCTGGCCATTCGCTAGTTGCATAACAACGGAAATAGAATTTCCGGTTTGTCTGTGGTGAGCTGGATCACTTCCGGTCACTGCTTCCGTCAATGGCACTCGCTTACTTAACCGACCGTTCAGCGTAGTGTAAAAAAAACACACGAGTCTTTTTGGTATTAAAACAGGTGTTGTACCGAATTCCGACTCGCGGACAAATCACACGCCCCTTCGCGTGCACGCGCCTCTCACATAAATATGCGCTGAAGCGAGTTTGAATGCACTTCCTTTGCCATATGCGTTTATCGATTGATTTTTCTCACAGCAAGCACCCAGATCCTGCATGAAAGCTTTGTCTACACTTACATAAATTAACAGAAAGTGAACTAGTGTGGATAAAATATGAAAACAAACAAAAACGTATGGCAGATCGATTAAAACTATAAGCTTCGACGGGTAAAGCTACCATAATAAAGCTACCAGCTGTCAAAACATAACTGTTAATTTCACATAATTTAACTGAACGTAACTTTTGTGTGTTAAACCCGATGTTGTTCATAGGAAAATGTTGTATTACTCTCCCCATTGCACAAGAATGTCATTAAAAATAATAATATTTAACCTTTTTCATGAAGATAGGCTTTAGTTCATAAACAAATTATTATGCATGCACTCAATCTTTATTTTTTTGTAATATGGCAGCAGTTTTTAAGGGCACCTGAACGCAAAACAATTGCTCCAGCTATTTTAATTGTATATCCATAAGCAATCCCAGCTAGAATTTTTTGTTCTGTTCTAATGTTTTCAGCGGGTAGTTTTATTTTTGTTCCCAAAAAGAACATTGTAGGCTATGTGATCTCAACAACATTCCCAAAACATCCTCAAAA